>OU343040.1:2839667-3578979 GCA_910593735.2 Ectemnius lituratus | reverse complement strand
ACAGTGTCTCCGAATCTTACTGATCCTGCCGTGCGAGAGTCACTTAAGTTTACAGGGTTAAAAAAGTGGAGCAGATAAATGATCGTAATAGGAGTATGCCCAAGTGACAGAAATATTTAACATCGGAATTAATGTAATGTTTATACTTGGGTGGACATTACTCGTCTTGATTATTCGTAAAAGCGTAGCTACATTTCAACGAAGCGTTGAAGCATCCCGAAATTATAAGACATTATTATGCGAGAACTTGTTACAATATTGACGCCACGGGCAAACGTCAGTTTAAATTGAACTTCTGCCCTGACAAATTATCCGGGACCGCGCCGGCCGTCGAAACAGTCGCGTTAAACAACAATTACTATGCAGTAGAATCAAGCGATTACTCAATATTGCATATATCCGATACACGGCATCAATATGCGTCAAATAAAATCGTTTTCTCGTGTCGCTCTCTCTCTCTCTCTCTCTCTCTCTCTCTCTCTCTCTCTCTCTCTCTCTCTCTCTCTCTCTCTCTCTCTCTTTCTCGTGGATAGCCGCTGGAATCCATACACTTTTGTGTTGTTGTTGTTGTACGACATCAGGGAAAATTGGCGATTTTAACATGTTACTACCAATTAGCACTTCTCCGCGGTACTCCTGTTACAGCAACGTGTTGCAGAACACAGCGTGCGAAAGAAATTTCATCGTAGTGGACACAAATAATCGTGGTGTATCTGAGAAGTAGACAGTTGATGTGTGAGAAACGGTGTGTCTTCGGTATAAGTGACAGCTGATTGCAGCAGTTTTGATAAAGCGCTGTTTAGCGAGTTCTCGATATCTGCCAGTTAATGTCTGTATCTTAAGCCTCTGGCTCAGTTATATGCCCCTTGCCTATTCCCCTTGCTTCCTCTACTTGCAATCGGCCCAATCCTGTCTCTTTCTATCTCTCTCGATCCCAGCCTAGAACTAGTTCCCTCTCCTCTCCGCTCGCAACTGCTCCACCAGCCATCCAGCCAGCCAGCTTCATAGTGCAAGTCCAAGTGCAGCAATCACTATACTACTGCGTAACGTACCACCACCGGCAAATCTATTACCGGTTGAAGGCGATACCTTACCCTTGCCGCTTGCTCTCGCGTCATTATAACACGCTACTCTGATCAATATATTTTACCTATCATTTACTATCCAAAGTACAATATCATAATTTCAAGAAATATAACAGATTCTCTACTCTCATTATTTTTCAAATTATTTCAATATTATAGTTGGTTGAATCAAACTTAAGATTATGAGGAGTTTTGACCTGGAAATAATATAGCACGTCGCAGAACTAACGTCGATATAATTAAGATTATGTCGTCAGTTATAATAATTAGCAATGCGCATAGGATATTTAACGAGGGGCGAATATGAATTCTAGGATATCCTTGATACTCAGACTCCTCTCTCTCTCTCGGAGGAGGAAAACGTGAAATCACTGACGGTGAGTTACGAATTGAAAGCTCGAAAGAAAGGTAGACTAGAAGGGTCGGTAGTGGGCAATAATTAATTCCAATAACGATTCCCTCCGAGTTGCGAAGGATAACCGGCCGGCAATTGAGACGAGTAATCGGCGGTGATCAATTGCACGTTGGTATAACTGAGTTATACTCCATAAATGGCTGCATCCACGCGAGTCGAGAGCTTCGACTTCCTGTGACTGGTTGTGCATGTATGCGAGCCCTGTGCACACAGCCGGATAGCAGCGAGCACAACACGCTGAGAGAGAGAAAGAGAGAGGGAGAGGAGAGAACGTGGAAAGTAGCGGAAGGAGAAAGCTGTGAGGAGAGCGACCGGCCTGCAACGGGACGATCGTGCGAGGAAGAGGAAGAAGGTCGTGACTCTGGTAGCCTATATCCAACCCGCCACGACCGTTTCTCCTTGCGCACACCATCGTAATCGGTCCACTCCCACGAGGATCCAGATAAAACCTTAAGGACAAACCTTCAAGATAAGACAAACTATCCCACCACTTTCAATCGCCATCCCCAAACGAACTAGCCCGAAAACTGGTGGAAAGAGGCGAATACTTACTCGCCAAGATGCATGGGAATAGAGTCCGCCGACGGCCAGTATCAACAAGTAGATGGCGAAGAAGCCAGAAGTGGCCAGTGACGCTTCGAAAGAAGACAGCCAAGGCTTAATAAATATTAACTAATCAACCACTCAAGAGACAGTAACTACTTTGTCGGCATATCACATTGCGATCGGCTCTGATGCTCTCAATTATTCACACAGTTATTACTGGCCAGTGCGCGGTACACGAAGCCACCTTATTTCGCTTTAATCGATATTATATAATTATGCCACTCTTTATACATGTTCAGCATTCTTCTTCGTATATTGCCAGAATTAATACTGCTATTCTTGAAGAATAAGTGATTTTTAATACAGGTAAATTGTATGTATGAATTGCAGAGAAAAATTGTGCAGATCGTTGGTTTGTCAGATGAAAGAAATATGTGAAGAAAAGTATAATGAAAGGAGATGATAATGTGTTTTCATTAGGAGAAAGGTAATTGAATTTTCTCTAGAATCTTATAAAGAACATCCGATGGAAAACGCTTGTCGCATAACTCCGGGGCTTTTCTGAGCCGACAATGAAATCGAATATCTTGTCCGCGGCCACATTCGCGGTCGAAAAGGACTAATAAAGCAATGGCAGTAGCGTGAGATTGCACGGGCCACTCACGTGCCTCGGTTTGCGCGCATAATACGCCGATCGTCATACTACTCCGGCTGCCAGGTTGCGGTCTACATTTTTGGAGCGATTTCATCTCCAACTTCGTGCGAGTTCTTCTGCCGGCGCAGCGCGGCGCGGTGGGACGGCTCGATCGAAGGAATGCCGAGGGTCTTTGCAACTTCTGCACAAGTTTTACCTCTTAGGCAGGGTCATCTCCTCTACTTTAGTTCGCCCTCTCGAGCAAACCAGGAGAGTTAAATCGATCCTGCGCAACAGTTCCACTAATCGTTTCCAACCCATTTTCCCTCGTCGCCTAATATGCACTTGTACCGCAACAATCATTAACCTTTCGGTACTGGAATCTGAAGTCCACCAAGCTCGATTACCAGCTGGTAGTACATGCTCGGTGCACACTTTCGACATCTTAATCTATCCGGTGAAAAATGCTGAGTTACTTTATTAGTAATTACCCCGGGCGTAACACGGTGCGCCAGTTAGGAGAGCGTAGCCGGCAGCATCCGAGCGAGGAGCAGCACACGCTATTAAAGCCACTGACCTTTCGCAAATGACTTTTTCGTGGCTGAAAGAGCTCATTATCTTCTTAAGTAAGATCCATTGTTATCTTATTAGCCGGTATTACCGAATGCTTGCATGCTACATCTTAAACCAACACTTACACATAAGAAGACGAAGAAAAAACATTATTCCTATATAATTCAAAAATCGACAAACACCAATCAATTCGAATCCTCTAATACAAACATACATCCAAGAAACACGAAAGGTATAACTTCGAAGTTAAGATGCATTAGTAGTATTAACCAAGTTAGCTCCAAGTCCGAAAACGAAGGGGGACGCGCGGGGTGTGCCCTCCCCTTTTTCCAAGAAGGAGTTCATAAGCTGTAGGTTCCCACGAGGGTTAACAGTGAAGGAGAGAGCGCCGGTAGCCCCAAGATACCTCAAGAGAGAGAGAGCCACGCCGAGAAGTTCTGGCCGTGGTGCACTACCTATGACGTATCGCGTGCCCTACGGTCACCCACCGACACACGCTCTCCCCACATACGCATATCCGGCATAAACACGTATATGTGAGTGGACGTGGCTGCACGTCCCACACTTAGAAGATGGAAGATGCGTGCATGCTTCGAAGCCGGACGCACGAACGCTTTCAATGTGTTGGTAGCTTGACTGGCATAGGTAGATATGTGTGCGTGTGTGTGAGTTACGCGTAGGGTAGCGCGGGCGCAGGGGTTGCGGGCAGCGGAGCGTCGAAGAGGAGAGCGAGAGAGAGAGAGAGTATGTAGCGCCGGAGTACATAGGGCACATACGCATGCACGCATGCACGCACGTCCCTACGTGCGTACGGCGGGCACGCACGTTGCACGCCAGGTTTGTTGGTGTAGGTCCAGGGCCCCGCTCGGCCAATGAGGGGCCGGGAATTCGTGGCAGAGCTCCGTGGCGAGCGGCCAATCGCGGGGCCCCTGCACTCCCCGGGGTTACTGACCTGGCCAACGCGTTAAATATCCCATCCTGAAAAATATCGTGCCCTCCTCGTTCCACCGTTTCAGCCGGCGCGCAACAACCAAGACCGAGAGAGCCGCGCCCGCGACGACGCGTACACGTACGAGAGCCGAAGTGTGCTGCGCGCTCTGCGGGGCCGAAGGGACCGAAGGGTAGGACGAGCCGGAGGGAGAGAAAAAGAGGGAACGGAGAAGGCCGGTGATCGAAGAGAGAAGCCGAGAGGGACAGCGAACGGCGGCGGCGGCGGCGGCGGCGGCGGTGGCGGCGGCGGACGCGCGAGGGAGGCGCAGGCCGGGCGGACGAGCGGGTGAGCAGGGAGGAGGCGAGCGGGCGCATACCCCCTTTGTTTGCACGGCCACGTTCGAGCTGGCCTCTCTCTTTCTTTCCTTGCGCCGGAGTCTCTCTGCGCGCCCGGCATATCTGCTGCGCCCCCGTGGCTTCGTATTTCATTGATTAGTATTGCCCATTAAAAGGACGCCTTTATTTCGCCGCTCTCCCATTGCCCGGGATCTCGCCGTGTTCACCCATAGCCCTCCCCCCCCCCCCAAACGCCGCCCCGCTTCACCCCCTCGCCCATCAACCGCCACCTGCCCCTCTTCCGCGGGCATACCGACCTCCTCCTGCCTCCTGCCTCCTGCCTTCTGCCTTCTGCCTCCTGCCTTCTGCCTGCTTCTTCCTCCTTGCGCAGCTCGTTCCGTTCCCGTTCCCCGTTCCCACTCTGCTCGACCACCTAACCAGACGACGACCAAGACTGCCTTGCGCGCCCGCCGCCGCCACTCCACTCACTCTGCCTTTCCGTGGCTTCGTTTCGGTTTAATGCCTGCTTACTCCCTGCCAACACTTCTCATTCGAGATTTCAACCAACAGTCCACCTTTTACTTGCTTCCTATAAGCTTTCGTAACTGCCTGAAGATTTGGAAGATATTTCGTAGAAGGATTTGATTTCTTAGGGAATTTGTGATGAAGTATGCTTGATGTTGTGATTTTGTCTTTTGGAGAATTGTAATTAGTGTTTTATCTTTGTCGAATGAGTCGGTGGTATGGTTGATTATTAACATCCGGTATGACAGCGCCTTAAATCGACTTATTCGATAAGAGAAGCCATTACATGGGCCACCCGGTATATGACCGGAAAGCACGAGTGCGGGCAGCACGTACGTCAGCGAGGATGTATTGTCGCTCGTGCGCCCAATTGCAGGCTGGAGGAGAGGCAGCTAGAACGGAAGTGCACAGTACATGCGCAAAAATATTATTAACCGACGTAATGATACTGAACGCTTGTAACACGCTAGCTACTAGGATTGAACTTATGTTTCGAAACATAGTACAACTTTTTATTCTCGATTATGAAAATTTAGGAAAATTGTCACTTTTATTAAATAATTTGACAATTCTTGCAAAACAAAATCTTTGATAACTAAGAGTGACGCAAAAGGTGGTTCAAATTCAGTTTACGATCGAACGAATGAAAGCGTCAGCCTTGAAACAAGGGGGGGAGGTGGGTCCGAAGTCTGATGAACAGGCGGGAAGGTTTGGTCTCCGGTGATGGCATTGGCAACATTAATTTCGACGACGTTAGTTAGCCGATGACGAGGACAGGCAGGTGTGCGCCAGCTCGAAATTGGTCTATCGGCGATCTGCTTGCGCCACGTTGGCGACAGAGAGGAACGCTACCCAAAAGGGGAAGTGGGAGAGACGGGTGGTGAAACGCGCCCTAATATGTTGCAAATGGTGTACAAGACAACAGGGTTTAATTTTCCCAAGCGAGAATCATGAACGGCGCAGGTGGAAGGGAAAAGTAAGAAAAAAGGGGAAAGAAGATGAGGAGGACAAAAAAAAGGAGGAGGAAAGTCTCCGGCAGGAACGGTGACTCCCTTTTCGCCGTTTTCACTGGCTGATATCTCGGAAGGTGGCCCGGCCCGCAAGTAGTCATCTCCTTCTCTGTCTTTCTCTTCCTTTCTCTCTTTCTCTCTGGGCGAGCCACCAAGTGCGCGCCCGGGTGGTGCAATTGCACTCGAGTGCGGTCGGCTGCACGTTTGTGTGTACGCGCATAATACAGAAAGTGAGTGAGTGGAGGAGAAAGAGAGTGCGAGAGCGGGGCGAGAGGGAGACAGAGACCGGGGCCACTAAGGCGGCCCAACCCTTGTGGACTTTTGTATCGATTACCCATCGGTTGGGCGAGGTTTCGCCACCGGCCTCCACGGCCGGCAGCCGTAATTTTAGCGCAAATATTCTCACGTTAATTGGAGCGCTTCGGCTGATCGACGATTATCACGTATCACGTATGCAAAATAATTTCGCTTCGTTGTCTCCGCGCTCCCTGTATGTGTTACCCCCTTTCCACCCTTTGTCTAACCAGCCTCCCTCCTACAACGCTTACTTCCTTCCTTGCCCGAACCACCTATCGTGACCCTCCTCCCTCTCTTGTTCTACGGAGATCGATCAAGGTCTTGTTAGTCCAGATCGCCTGACTTTGAGAAGGAGCAGTCTCACGTGATGTACTGCTGATAGGGCTCTTCTAACTCTGGAGCACTGGACCAGCAGCTCTTTCACCCTTCGATGCTCGAGGGTATGTTTGGAGCTCCAAATAATAGCCGGAGACCTACATCTACGAATTGCTTAATATACCCAAAAATCACAGTCTATAAAATTCTTCCAAGATATTAGGAAAATTGTAAGAGTTTGGAATTTTTGTCTATAATTCGTAAATCTTGACTCAAAGATTATGTTCATGGTTACTCCGCACGGATGTGGTAAAGTTCCCTTGGACATTTGCATTTAAGTAGGATCGGCAATGTCTTACTCGTGCGCGCATCTGTAAAAGAAGACTATCCCCTTGGAGCTCGAGCACTTCCTCCAACGTTCCTCGATAAACGAGCGCCTTGCCGCGACTATAATAATCCAGGCTCCGAGCGACGCAGGACGACGCCGTTGCGCCTTTGAAACCCGAGAGCCTCGCCCACGTATTAAAGCATCGGCTGGCGATTTTTCAGGCATCGATCTTTTCGGGCTTCAAGCACGGCGATTCGAGGATCGTGTTTTCGACCCGTCCCCTCTGACAATGATGGATTCGAAATACCCTGCTGCGCACCGTAGAAACGTGATCTTCTCGTTATCCACCAAATCCCATATCTTCCATTCTTTACAATCATTTTTCTCGCACTCTTCCTCATGGACAATGATCAATCCGACACAATAATCCAGGCGAAATGTCAACAAGATTCCTTGACAGAAATCCAAGCACATACTTTGCATTCTGACACGAACTTTTGAATTACACTGGTGCACTTGGTATCCGCGCATATACTATTCCCCGGACAGAGATTTTTCTCATTAGAGTGTTCGGAAGATTGCACTGCTCAGTCGGTGTAATTCCAAGATGTTCGGAGGAGAACAGCCATGTAAATCGGCTAGTGTAATACATTGGTGGCGTTACGGTACCCGGTGGACCCACCAGTTTCACTTAACCGAAACAATGCTGCAACATTGGCTCTACCCACACACACATACATACACCTTGCAACTGCACAACCCCATAGAGGACAAGCTCGAAAGGAAGTAATTCGGATTCATGGAGCAATAAGGGAACCACCGGCGGGAACAAGACTGTACGATATGACGAATCACAGGGGAAAGCGGCACCGAAAATATATCCTGCGAATATCTCTCTTTCCAGTCTCTTCCTCTTGTAATAACGGAGACAAGGACACATTGCTTAATTTCACCGATGTAATATCGCAGAGAGTGGCCAAATATAATTCACGGTGCCGATGTTTTCCGTGGAAAGAGGAAAACATTGGAACTCTATCACCTTTGTCCGAAGATCTACGAGGGTGAGAGGATGTTGGGGAAGAGTTGAAGTTGCTGGGAAGTGTCAAATGCCGGGAATTGAGTGGCGCTCGTTGAGAGTAGGGGGAAGTACAGATGGTTAAGAAGGGGGAGGTAGAACGGAGATGGGAGAAGAAACGGCACCAATTTAAGCCACATGCATCGCTGTGGCTTCGTATTTAGGTGGATAATCGGCTTACCGAGTCGGTCTGACTGCTTGCCGGCTAGCACACTTTCAGAATGGCCTGTTGTTCGTGCTATCCGCTTCATGCACTTACATCAGCCTGCACTTCCTCCTCGCCGAAAATTGTCAACCAAAGACGTAAGTTAAGGAAGTCTGAAACAATAGAATTTTTATATTGTTTAGAGATTAATTCCAATTAGTAGTAGATAAAGGAATTTCATTGAACCATAGGGTTTATCTCGTCAAAAATGGGACACTAATCAGCAGAGCGAGAGGTAGAGAGTGGTTGGCATGCAGAGCCAATAATTAGATGTTTGTATTCAGGGGAATATCGTTGATAGTTGGAGCTTGCGGGAGCAGAGCGCGTACCGTTTATTAACTTTCCCGTCGATATGAAAATTAGCTGAATCCATTGATTGTCGATTGGCCCTGTTTGCTGTGCCTCGCCTATTTGTTATTAATACTATTATCGTTATTGTTAGATCGACAATTAAACCGATTACTATTACTCGCTTGCCGCGTAACGACAAACTGGTTACGCGATTTACCTCCGGCCGCTGGATCTAGCAACCGGCTTTCCTATCAGAGTTCATGAACACGAAATAAACACACATAATACTGGTCGAAGCAAACGCTAGCCGCTCTGGCCGCATTTGCTAATCATATTAGTTGTTACACAGATGTAAAAACTGATCGCAATCGTAGCCGCACTAATTCGACTAGTAAACCGATAAGTACTTTCTATGATCTTGAACACTTTGCATAGATAGAAGAATAATTAAAGAGAATAATGACTCGAGTCATTTATTCAATTCTTAGAAAAACTCTGCAACAAGATCGACCTATATCTTCAGGTATGACTGACTGTTCATCTGGTGTCTGCTCGAAAGCTGGCCGACTGGCACAGCTGCCGAGCCATTAGGTGAATTTTGCACGGATCGCGTGAAAAGAGCGAGCGATAATACCAGTCAGTTGGCACCACGTGCAACGAGGGCCAATTATCCTGCCGAAAAAAGCGGCCGAAGAAAAGAGAGTCGCCGAACAGAGAGGAGACACGGGCCGCACAACAGAGAGTTGGGCGCACTGCGAATGAGGCTGGCAGTGTGCTTTTATTTTTTTTTTTTTCGTCGAGGGGGTGAAAACGAGGCGCGAAACTGGATTTCCCCCATGGAGGCGGAGGTGAAAAAAGAAAATAAAATCGCCGCTGCAAATCCCGTGCAGTGCGAATCCTACTCTCTCTCTCTCTCTCGATAGGACCCCCTTTTTTTCGCGCTCGACAATTTCGTCAAACACAGCCTGAAACCCCGATATACTCGTGTCATGATCATTCCATAAATCCACCCGCTCCATTTGGCCTGCGAGCACCAAACACCTCTGAAAACTGGTATTATTCCCATCAAGCATTATTCGGACTGGTAAAAGGATCATTCAGACAAGAGATTCGTGATTGGTGTGATTCATTGTCTGTAGTATTATTCCACTGCTATTATCGGAAGGCGTGAAATGAGTGTCCCGAGTGAAAACTCGTAGAGTCGAAAGCGAAACGAAGGGAACATATGGACGTATAATTTCTATCTCGCCCACACGAGGATCCCATTCTTTTTCTTCTTTTTTTTTGTTAGAAGAGTAGAAGAGCGTGTGCGAGTAGAAATAAAATAGGAAAGAGAGACGCGTGGCGAAAAGTTGGCCGATGCCACGGCACGAATCGAGGATTTACGGCGTGCAGAGCGTGGAGAGAGGCTGCCGCGGAACGCATCGTGTGTACGTAACGAAAGTAGAAGAGAGCGAGGAGTGAGAAGCGAGCGGACAGAGAGTAGTCGGGCGAAGAATGAGGCGAAGAGGGCCCAAGAAAGAAGAGAGTGCGGTAGGCAGCGCGGTAGAGAGCGAGAGGAGCTCACGGCCTATGCGGTGTAGTTGCGAGAAGCGAAGAGGAAGAGGGAGAGAGTGCGGGGAACAGGAGAAGGAGGGTCCCGATTTTTCTGTGGGCGGGATTTTGAAACCTGTTTGAGCGCTTTGAAATCTAGAGAGAAATAGAGGAGTAGCCGTCCAGGGCGACCAAAGCCGGGCGCGGTGCACTCTGCCACGGAGAGAGAAGTGTGCAGGAGTGCAACGACTGCGGTACGGCAGGATGGGCTAAAGAGGACGACGGAGGCTGGGAGCCCGGGCTACGGAGGAGAGAAGACCGAGGATGCCAAGAGTGCAGGAAGGATGGGCCGACAGGCATCGGGATGTAGGCAGAGGAGAGGATCGGCAAAAAGTAGTTCGCCGTTCGTGTACGCATCGCGCACCGATTCTCTCTTCATTCCTCTTTATTTTTCTTCTTCTCGAGGAGTCACTCTTCTTCGTAGTCGTTGTCGTTCTGCCCGTCCGAGTCGTAGTTGTCCTCTTCTTCTCCTTCGTTTTCGCAGCCGCCGCCGCCGCCGCCGCCGCCGCCGCCGCTGCTAGTGCTCGCCCGGTCCGGCCATCCTCCGTAGGATGTACTTTACTCCCCTGGATGTAGATCGCTCTCGGTGGACGCGCATCGTGTGTACGTGGGATATTAAGTTTCCTACCACGCGGGGGTTCTCTTATTTTCCTCGGCTTCCAGGCAAAACTCTCGCTGCCGTCGCTCGCCGCTCGACGGCGATCGACGGCGGCAATGATCACTCGAGAAATGCCATGCCCCGATCCCCCAGCATCCCAATTTCAGCTGGCAGCAACGACGTTGCCCGTCTCCGGATGCGCAAACTATGATTACTCGAAAACTGGTTCGCTCCAAGCGATCAGTCACTCGCCGCACGCGAAAACTGGTTCTTCTTTTGCTCTCGCCGCGCTCCCAGCAGGCCACACTCGCGCCGTGTGTCCGGTCGGGGCCAGTCTTATTCTACTTGGCGTATCTTATTAACCATTAGCTCCTGTTTCTTTCGAAAAAAAGACTACGAAATTGGTTGCGAATGCAGTCGCTCGTAGAAATTCTGCGCGTTTTTACAAGCTCTTCCGAGCATCGCCATTTCCACCGAGGGAGAATTGCGCGTGGTGTGGTGCTCGAGGGTTGCGGATATGGAAGCGGATGGTTTTATTAAGCGAAATCGCTGCTCCACGCGGCCTTAAAAAAGCCAGTGTATAGAAAGCCGGGCGGCGGGCGACGGGCGGCGAGGTACATAAACATTCGTTGTTTATCTGGGGGCAAAGTTTCGTCGAGGAAAGCATTACTTGGCAGTAGCGCTCACGCGCGCCGCTCAAAAGGTCCTTGCAGTATTACCATAGAGACGGCGGTCCCGTAAGGTCGTAAAAGGTTGCGCGCTGGCGACATAAAGCGTTTAATGTGCAACTCTTGAAATTCTATTTGCACTGCTGCGATGCCACTTCTGCGGGGCCTTTACGTACCAAGTTCGCGCAGGTGGCACCATCTTCCGCGCCGAAACAATGCGCCTTCAGCGGATTTTCCGCTCCCAACGGGGACCAGTTTCTCCCGGTGTTGCTCCCACCGAGAAAGAACTTCGGAGCTCCGAGCTACGCTACGCTCCTGCCAACACTCCTTTTTCTTCCTTTCATTGCGCACTCCTTGACACGTTTCTTCTCCCACGGGCGCGATTCGATGCGTGTCAAGGATGTCACCGGGCGCGAGACGCACCACCGCCGATGAAGTCGCTTCTTCGACACCCCTTTTCAAAGAACCCGCACGCACACTCTTTACTATTGAAAACCTCGGCGATCCGCAGACCTTTCCTGCCAATCGTTGAACCAACTCGCCCCCTCTTTTATGAAAACATAGAAAATCTCATCTAGCTATGTGGAAATGTTACTTCCACTTTTAGAAGGGAACAGAATCATGCACAGATCGATTAATCGTAATCCCTGCTGTGGGGCAGTGGTCGACCCTCGTTCTACCTAATACCACCAATCTGTTGGCTTAGGAGTGCAAAGTAAAGAAAGCTCGATTTTAAATATCACCCTAACCAAACCAACTGGAGACGACCATCCAACCAAACCTGAACATCCCTGCCATTCTATGTTCTCCCCCCACTGAACAGTCCAATAGTTCCAATTTCAGCTATCGCATCGAGCCCACAGTAGTGTCCGACCGCTCGATAAACGCTCCTTTCGATAACACTTACCAACATCTCCTCGGACTACAAAGGCGAGCGTCCATGTATTCGACCGTATTCGAACCGACCACTTCCACTGAAGCGCATTCCACTAACTCCTCCATTAACGGCGAAGGCAATCTCATTGACTAACCAGCACGACATTAATTCGGCATTAACAAGACAACGATTAATATAACTTTAGAATATTACATATCACAATCCAACAATAATAATACAATTATTTCATATAGAATTATATGAATAATTCCTTTTACGAGTGTTATTCTAAAAGTAGCATGAGGTTGATCGAGAAAGATGTCGCGGCGATCCGTCGCCATTAATCTTCTCTCGGTTGGTCGGTTGATCTGGTCGCTTTTGAGTCGGCCAGCCGGCCGCACGCATTCTTTCTCGCCTTGTCGCTTTGGGATCTGGCTGTGGTGAGCACGTTGCTTTAGGTCAGTGCCGTCTCCTCCCGCCGCGCCTCTCCGACGGCGGCCCCTCTTCACCAGGGTGTGTGCATTGGTGTGGGGAGCTGCTGCTCTTCTCCCGCAGTGTTTCTGGTGCTGGCCGGTGCCTCCTCGTCGCACCTGCCCTTCTCCATCGCTGCCAAGGGATGGAGGACGAGGGAGAAGAACGCTGCCATCGGTACTCGAGGAGAAGAGAAGGGAAAGGGCCGCTGGCCCTCTTAGAGGAACGAAGACACAAGTCGAACGAAGAGGCAGCAACCGAGTAAGCTGGTTTAGGGAGGGGCAGAAAACCGCCGTTGGTCCTTGGTCCCTCTTCTTCGAGTCCTCCGAGTCTTGCTCGACTTTTTGGCACGGCCTGCCCTTCCTACGGACCCTGGCGTGCCCTGTCCACTCGAGTTTCCTCAACTCCTCCTCCTCCCCGATCCCCCGAGACCCATCCTACCGTGCGACCTGTCCAACGTTAGGACCATCTTGCAGACTTGACCAGTGTTCCTTAATATGGTTTACCAAACAACCCAGTAAGTTGAAATATAAATTTGTACTCGTACAAATCAATCGACGGAATTTGAAGTTAATCATTTAATTCATTTTATTATTGGATTAGTGTTTGTAAGATACGAAGTAAGGGAATTATGTTTTCTTGGAGAAGACTTTGTAGAATTTGGAAGGGCAAATGTGGTGTGGTCGGTTCTTTGTATGGCCGCTTCTTCGGCCGCCTTAAGAATTCAGGTCTGTCTTTCTCTCTTTCTGTCCTGGATAGCACTCTGTGGCTTCGTTGGCGCGCAGGATCATCCACCTGGCGCCCTCCTCTGCCCTGTTCTCCTGTCGTGGCCGCCTGCACGAGAGAGCCATTTCCTCTTGGCCGACAATGCGCCGATCGCATGGCCGATTGCCCGATTGCCCGGCGCTCTTTCGCGAGAGGCCCTCTCAGCCTGGCTATGCTTGCCTGCCAAGCCGCTTGCTTGTCTGCCTGATCACCGGTGCATACCACTGGCCGATCCTGGACCCAACTTTCGCTTTCGCTTCGCTCCGAAGCTGATCTTCACCGGACGAAACTCTAACCCTTTCAGTGCCCTACCACGTATGCCACAGCCTCCTTCTTCCACTTCATTTAACTTGGATCCTGAAATACTTTTACCACTCCCTAGTTTCCAACTAGTTTTTCTTTTTTTTTTTCGTCCATTCTTTCTTGGCTCGTATATCCTATTGGCCAGTATAGTTCACGAATCATAGAGGGAAGAGAATTCTGGCTGGACCATCCGGGATGACTACCGATGGTGTCTGTCAATCGAGTGAAGAGGCCACACCGAGAGCGGAAAGAGAGGTTGGTCCGTTTGTTATCACGATCTCCTACGAGTTTCCCATGACACTGACTAGACACTCGATAAATACTTCAACCAGGCAATCGATAGTGAAACGGAGCCAGGGTTTCATCGTGGTGGATCAATGCTCGATAGATTATGGTCCAGCCGGCGAAATCGTGCTGATGCTTTCATCGATGCCAGCCACCGATCGATCGGTATCTGCGTGACTGCCCATTAACTTGGACCAAGGTGTATATGGTCCTGCGTTCTCGAGCATTATCAGTAATGAGCTCGGCTAATTGTCCTGAATGTTTAATCGAGTAGGCCGCAATTTGACAGTTGGAGAGTACAATAATTATACTAATTACCTTCCTATTGTTAAGGTGTGAAAGAATTTCAATAAGTTTATCGACTTTGGTAGATATACGTTTTAAACGTTTAAGTTTTATTATTCTTATACGTCCTCCTTAACAGTTAGGACTTTAGCACTAATTTGACGAGCCCCTTAAATTTCAGCTCTCTCGATGCGCGCTTCCTTTTACCTAGTCGATTTTCCTGTTTCCTCTCGCTTACTGCTTCCATTCCTCGGACCATTTCGAGAACGTTCGCCAAGGGTGTTACGGACTTCTCTCTTCCATTACACGACGGCGAAACTGCTCTAAATTACAGTCTCGAAACCGAACGGTGCGGCTTCGGTCCGGTAACGGAAGGGCAGGCGCGCAGGCTGCCAACCAACCAACCAACCAGCCAGCCAGCCAGCCAACCCAGCCAGTCAGCCAGCCAGGCACAAAGAACAAAAATTCAAAGAGCTCTTTACGTCGCCAGCACATCTGCCAAAGGCACTCGAGGAACCATCGTTGCACAAGCGTACCTCGCAGTCCCACTTACCCTCACTATTTCCCCAGCCGAAAATTGGAACGGCGCCGCGTGATAAGGAGCCATTAGCCCTTCTACCACCACCACCACCACCACCAAATGACCTTTCCTCCGCGATCTTTCCTCCGATGTTTCCAAGAAATTTCTACTAGTTAAGTCGCACTAGCTATGCAAGTTCCCTGGTAAGACAAAAGCGAAGGGTCTCGCGAAAGCCTTATTATTCGAGGGGTTGTCGGATAGCCGAGCGGGCATACAGGGTGTTCAGGGTGTTAGTTGAGCCAAGGGTACAAGGGCTAGAGAGGGTTTTCGCACCTTGACGAGGGTGGCGTCGCTTAATCCTGGTCACTTTAGCACACTGCCAAGATTGATTCGAGGGTAGAGAGCGTAACGTTGCTCACAAAAGGAGGAGCAGTAGTATGTTGGTGGGAGGAGGGAGGGGGATGCTGAGGTGGTAGTTGCCGAAGCTCTTATTGAGAAGAGCGTGGAGCATTAGCTGCGCGTATCCGCGCGCCCTGCTGGATGATACTAACTGCAGTTGCCGGGAGTGTATACCCGCCGGTTAATGGCGCCGATAGTCGCCGTTAATGACGAGCGGCCGCCGGTGGTGGCTGTGTGCATGGTGGTAGCAGCTGTCGTTACCCAGCGGCGAGCTTGCATCGTGACTAATCCTGCATTCCGATTCACTGTGACCGGGCGCGCGGGACCAGCACAGCCTATGCCGAGTGTATTCGAACAGCGTGCTTCATCGCGCGCTACTTACACCCCTTCTCTCTCTCACCGACTCTAACCACCACCCCCTTTCGCAGGGGGGTGGCTCGCTGCCGGAGCGCCGATTAAACGCTCCGCTCGCCTGGTCTCTGTTGCCCCAGGTTGTCATCCTGCGCTACAAGGAAACCGAATCGATTGTGAACGCGTGCCACGCGTCACCGACCCACTAATGCTCGCCGCTTTACTTATACGTATGTCCGTTCGATAGCGGAGATATCGCGGTTCAGGCCTCGCACTGGGTCGTTCGTCGATCGAATCCTACTATCTATTAGTCCGCCACCCTTCTATCTGACCAGGGACGCTTGTTTTCATTGGAGAAGCTTTCATTTCAGTTTCATGAGTCTTGTTAAATTAATAGTATATTTTTAGTTTAGAGTTAGAGGAGTTTGATTTGAATATCTTGGGAGTTTGAAGAGTGGGAAAGACGAGTTAATTCTGGTAGAGAGAGAGAGAGAGAGAGAGTGTTTTGTCGTCTCCGGGAATTCAGGAATCAATGACCAACAGAGAAACTGAATTAGCGAAAGGGTTTGCGAATCACTTAAGCGGGCTTTGAGCAAATATGAGCAGGGAGAAGAGAAGGTTGAAGGGAGATAAGCTGGTACAACTATCGTGGGTTAAGGCCAGAGAGAGAAGTATAAGTCACCTAATTGCTTGAAAACTTTCCAATCGAATTCTCGATCGACCAATCCCCTAGCATTGTTGTCCTCAGGATGATTCTCAGTCACCGTGAGATCCTTCTACGTATAAAACAGCCGTCCCTTGGAAAAGTGGATCGGCCGGTTCAGTATCATGCAGCATTAATTACATATTCCGCCGGTTAATTAAGGACGCTCGGCGCTCGCCGGGAGCTCCCTTTCAATTCGATCTGGAATCGGGGGAAAGCCTCGACTTGGTCGCGCGTGTGTAACTACCCCTCGCGCGGTAAACTCCATTAACTCGAAAGAGAGTTAAAAGCGTCGCAGGACGATTATCTTCGCTTGATGCGGTTCCCGCTGAAAAGGGAGAGATAGTTCGAGAGGAGGGGGGCGGTGGGGGGTGCGCGTGTATGTTGAGAACTGGCGCGGGATCGAGGCAAAATTTAACGAGTTCCTGCTCCTGCAGGTATCAGGGGCCGCCCTTATTTTTTCCTCCGATATTATACACACATCCAGTTCGTTTTTCCAGTTCCGCTCCTTGCTCGACACTGGCTTGCACGTTGATCTCTGTAAATCCATCCTCTCACTCGCTCTATCTCTCTCTCTCTCTCTCTCTCTCTCTCTCTCTTTCTCTTTCTTTTCCCCTCGTAATCCATTTTAGCAGTGCAACGCGAAACGCGCGAGGGCTTCATTCTTGTTTTCCTTCCAAAGGCCGCGCTCTCTCGAGCGAGATCCTGCGGGCACCCATCCCTTTCTCACTTCCTTCTTTTCATTATCTCACCCGGTGCTCTGTCTTTCCTCTCCCATCCCATCATCACCCCCCTCCCCACCCCACCCCCCTTACGGACTCTCCCTCGAACGCGGAAAGTGCGCGCCGCGCTAATATCGTCCTCGGATGTAACGAAATATTTTCATTGCGCCACTCCCTTTGGCCGCGGGGCGTACGCCACGAATAGGGATGTCGTCCCGGCGCCGATATTAAAGTCAAATCAGCAGGAAAACGTCAGACTAATATTTCCGTCGTCGACGAACCTTTGGATGACGGCGTGAGAGAGAGAGTGAGAAAGAGAAAGAGAGAGAAGAGTGAGAGGAGAAAGAAGAGGAGGGTGGCGAGAAGTGAAAGAGGCAGGATGGTCGGACGAGGAGCAGCGACATGGGTGAGGGAGTAGTGCTCTAGTAAGCGGAGGACGAGCCATCCGTCCTTCTGGCGTTTCTCTGTCAGCGAAGCAAATGAGAAGAAGAGAGATGGAGAGATCTATAAAGAGGCGCACTCCTCTCTGGATGCCACTCGCCACCCCTTTTGCTCTTCTTCTTTCGCGGAAAGCGAGGCAAAGCGCGCGCGCCCCGCCAGTTACCAGAGGGAACCACTGGGAACCAACAAGCCTGTACGAGACGGGGGTCGGGGGCGAAGGGAGAACGAAGGGGATGGCGGATGGGTAACAGGACGTTGAAGCGAGAGGGTTGAGAGGGTGCACACTCTCCTCGGCCGCGGTCACAAGGAACCGCCGGCGAAAGGAATTAAGCGCGCTGAAAAGGCGAAACTCGCCGCCAATTTTCTTCCTTTCAGCGTGGGCACATGCCATGCGAGCGAGCGAGTGAACGAGCGGACCGACCGACGGACAGCCAGCACGGCTCTCTCCTCGGCTATCGCATCCTCCACCCACTTCTGCCCCCACCGTAATTGTATACTTTGTGCTCGCGCTTCGATCAGCCTGCGTCCCGTAACGAGTTGTCATACGGCGCAAAAACACCGATCGATAGTATGTGCATTGCGCCCCCTGCCTGCTTGCCTCTCCCCCCCCCCCCTACCCCCTCCTACCCCCCTTGTCACTCTCTTTCACTCGGTGTGTAACCGGTACTTGTGCACCGGTGGATGCTTGCCTAGCCGCCAGTCCTACCTACCAACCTACCTATCTACCTACAGCATAACTCCGCCACCCACTCGACCCTCCAACCCACCTTTACGTTTCACCTGCCAGTCTCTATCTGTGTATCCACGGCGACACACCCGATCTCCGCACTCCTTCATGTATTATATATCTATTTAGTATGTCGCAAATGCGGATTTCGTGGAGCGATAAGTTATTGGTAGAAATGGAATTTTTGGTGATTATGATTGGTTATGTTTTTTGTAAAGAATTGTTTCATTGTTTTTTATTGATTGGTTTTTGATGGATTAATATTGTTGATTGTTTGAGATTTTTCGTTTCTAAGGTGATGATAGTAATAAATGTTTGACTAGAAGCGTTCAAGGGGTTCTAGAGACCGAGAGCGATCGATGTCGATCTAATTTCGGCTTTCCCAAGGAGGTTGCGGTGGGTTCGACTAGTACATGAGGTAGATAGTCGAGCGTCGACTGGATTCATGCGATTGTGGGGCAGCCTATTGTGGGATCGATCGGTGTCCGTGTAGAATCTGTACATACGTTTGAAATGATTAGTTGCTCCGGCGGGCGGCGGCGGGTCTCG
Organism: Ectemnius lituratus; assembly: GCA_910593735.2. NCBI lineage: Eukaryota > Metazoa > Arthropoda > Insecta > Hymenoptera > Crabronidae > Ectemnius > Ectemnius lituratus. The sequence goes on along the minus strand of OU343040.1, from coordinate 3,560,157 downwards.
AGTTTCGGAGAATCGACGGAGCGTGGGTGCAATCATGGGTAGTGGACTCGATGTTTATCGGCCGCGAATGTCATTCTTCTTGCCCCCGCGCCAGAGATATATTCCTACCTGATAACACTGGCGATCGATAGATATCGATCTAATTGCGACCTCGACCGCGCGCGCGAGCGCATGCTTCTCGTCAGAACTTAGCAATTAGCGGCATTTTTCACTCTTGCTAGAAAAGTCAACTGCCCTTCATTTACCATCATACAAAGTATGTACTTGAAGAGAAAAATTCGAGAAGGATAAAAAGTATGAAGGAATGCAGTTCGAAGGTGGGCATATCAGGTGCGGCAGTAAATCTGTGTCATCCCTTCAGGAAGTTTAGCCCGTAAAGCGTCGCGGCGGCTTTCGTCTCCGCATGCCATTTCTCTAGAGTGAGGCTTCAGCCTTTTTTCGGGGCGTGGGGAACGAGGGACGCTTGAGGAGGTGGAGGAGGCGGGGGGGAGGAGGCGGGAAAAGGGGAGCGGGTAGACGAGGAGGAGCGAGCGGGCCCAGAACACGCGGTCGCACATATGCACATACGTTACTATCGATCGACGTCGGAAGGAATTTTTTCCGCGCTTTGCTTTTTCGGTCCGTAAACAAACGAAGCCAGGCGGCATTGTTCGCCGGGCTGCGGGCTCTTTCGCCGCGGCGGCGGCGGCGGCGGCGGCGGTGACGGCGGCGCCGGCAGCCGCGAGGGCCCCTCTCTCTAATTTTCATGCCGCATTTCGATGACGAATGACCGACTCGACGCGCGACTCTCGTTCCTCCTCTGCACGTTGTACATACTCTGTGGTTGCGCCCGCACGCGCTGGGGGAACCCGGTTTTGTGCACCGCACCGTCGCCGATACACCACTGTGCATGCTGCACTCCTTAACCCATTCCAGACCCCCGGGTTTATGCCAAGACCGTCCCCAGCCACTTTTTTTCCACCCGCGTTGAAAGCACTGCCAAATGAAAAGACTCGCCAGTGGAAAAAATACATTTCCTAGAAGTTTGATTTGTAATTATCGAGCACCACATGTTTTCCTTGTTTTTGAATTGGCAGTGATTTTTGTCAGGGTTTCAATACAGAATTGAGAATTCTTGTTGTTATTTATTAAGGAATTTCAATCGGTCAATAAGCAGTTTTATAGTAGATGAGAGTTTATCGAGTTTACGAGGAAGGCTCGTTAAAATTGTATCGTCAGTAGTAGCTTGTCGCGTGTTTGCATTGACGCGAAACAAGCGCGTCGACATTAATTCTCGCAATGCCGTTTCACAGGGAGAGCGGAGTATTTTTCGGGGTAAGTTAGCCAGCAGTTCCCCGATCGAAATACGACGTGTGGAACGGAGGTGCGGTTGGGTGAAAGCGAGCGTGTGACTCACATGAATTACCAAAAGCACAAAAGTCGATAGTGGTCGCCCGTTGCTCTGGGAAAGACCGTATTTTTCGGGGGAATGAAAAAACCCTGTTAACGCAGTTTGCATTTTCCAGCAAGCCATGGTTGAACGATATTAGTTTTTGGGCTAACATGAAAATTGTTAAATACTGCACGCTTCCAAACGCCGAGAGGGTTCGCTCGCCTATTATTTCAGGGTCCGCACCCTCCATTGGCCTAATAAACAAGCACGTCTCTGTTGAATCAAATTCTATTTCGGGGGTGTTGTAGCGCGGCAAAACGTATTGACCGGCTAGTACGCGCACGTTTCCCCACTCGGCGAGGGCATTTTTCACAGTCGTTAACGCTGTTTTTAGTTTCCAAGTGAGCCTTCAAACTTCAAATACGTCCTATCGCAGCAGGCCGCCTCTGTGGGAGGAGGGCTTCCCTGAATTTCGCCGCAACCGAACCCCCACAACACACATAATGACACGGGGTGTCACTCCCCAACTCTCGCGACTCCCTCAAATTATCGACCAAAAAATACCCCACAGAGAAGGCCGAGCAAGGGTTTCAAGCGCAACCAACTGCGGTGACAATCTTTTGCCACCGTACCAATCACAGTTGGAATCTACTCTGAGTGCCCAGCCGATTTAATCTAACAATGAAACCATTAAAATGTGCAATTCCCTACCATAAATATCAGAGATAAAAATTAGCTTCATCTATAAATGATTCTAACTATTAAAAATATTTCCTACAAGATCTGAACTTCTCGAATTAACGGAAATAGTGATTAAAATTCATATTTGATCAATTAACATAGTTGAATTCCGGTCTTGGAGATATCGTGGAAAGTTGAAAAGTCACGGACGGAGTAGTGCATCACTCGAAAAAATTACTGCAGATGGGAGAAGCTCGGGGTTCGAGTGAGTCATTTCCAGCCGGTGCATAATTCGACGAAGACTTGCACCACCTTTTTTTTCGTCTGGAGCTGTACGCCAGAAGAGCCGCACGCGTCAGTACACCGAGCATTCTACATCGCAGGATGACGATGCTGATGATTCGGTGTGCTCGGGGCGCGCGCGGCGGTAGCGTCGACGCTCGACAAAACTTTCCAGGCGAAATCCCCTCTCGGTCGGTTCGATCGCGTCGCTCGCTCCCTCGGTGCATCGACACTCTCAGCCGCTCTTTTTCGCTCTCGAGGCCGAGGCCGAGGCCGTCATGGTGGTAGTGCGCGCCTCCTCGGCCAGGACCTACCCCAAATCCCCCGTTAGGCCTTTCGCCGCTCGGCCGCCTGTCCGGCCGGCGAACCCGCCAAAACTTCTCCGGCCGACATCCGGCCCTAACCTTTCGCACGGGGGACGCCGTTGCGTAGCTACGCCGCGAAATTAATGTCCCACCGTGCCTCGTTCGTACAGTCCACCAGAAAAACACACGGCCTTTCATACTCCCCAAACCATAGACATAGACTATACTTCTCCTTCTTTCAGAAGACATTCAATTTCTTCGATAGACTACCATTTAGATAATTGTTAATAAGAGACAATGAAACGTTGTTTTGTTAAAGTATTAGACTTTTAATATTTGGGATGATTAAAGTTTGATTTGTATTAAGATAGTGGAGTTTGTTTAACCCTGTGTTAATTATTGCGATCCTACTTATTTTAAAGCTTCCGAGTGCTTGGAACTGTGTCCGACGCAGTTCGATTATATTGTCATGCGACTCCCGATTCAAGTGTCGATCGATTGGCCAGTGAGCCGGCCGCTTTTCGCGGACTTTCGTCGGCAGCTTCGTCGTAAATCCGATTAACCCGACCTCTTGTAAACCGAGAAGCCGCATTACTTATTAATGGCCGACGCCCGCTCAGACAACGCATCGTTGTGAATTCTACAAGAAATTCTTGTGACACTTAATAATTTAAGTATCACTAAAATCATTCCTAAAATCATCGACACATAACTAAAGCATATATCAAACCATATAAAAGTTCTAAATGATATCAGACAATTGTCGAAATTAAATGGAGCGCGCTCAGCGTCGGAATTGGTTCTACGTGCTATTTGGAAAAGGGTCACAGTGGGAAGAGGAGCACGGGAAACGTGCTCCATGAAAGATCGGACCTGTTGAATTTCTGTGCGGTAGTGGCGAGAGCAGCGAAAATATCGGATCAACACGAGAACGGTGGTCGGCGACACGTGACACGCCCGGAGGACAGGGAAGATAAATTCGGTGTCGATGTAGTACCTCATGCGTGTGTCTACGAGCGATGGTGTGTGGGTGTCTGTCGAGCATGAGTATGTCTGGGTGCGTGGGTGTGTACGACCGCTTGAAATTCGACGCTTTCCATGTCATGGAAATGCATTTTATTCGCCGCTCGGCTCCTGCACTTTTAGCCCGCACGCATGCACGCAAGGTCATTGACGCGGTACACTTTTATCGTTAAGTATGGTCGGCGATGAGTGGTTTGCACGCGGTCGGATCTCGTTTTTTTTTCATTCCTCTCCTCTCCCTCTCGCGCTCTCTCGCTCTTCCCGTTCTCTTTCGATGCACTCGCTGTGTCCCGTGCGCGCACGTATGTCTGCCTACATACGCCTGCCAGCCCCGGCACGGTAACTCATCGAATTTCTGACGCTTCGGCCGCACATCGTCCGCGCATATGCGCGCCATGCTAAATATAATTCGCTTCATTAAAAACACACTTGGCCAACTAGCGAGTCGAGCTCTCGTTTCCATCACAGCGACCAGAGACTTGCCAGAGAAGTTTCCGTGATAGGTAAAATAGGATATAACTTCCTATAAAACTAGAAACGCCTGATAAATCTTGTATCGAAGCAAAAATTGTCTCGCACATCTGTACTTCATCGGCGTAAGTTACGGCCTCGTATAAGAGTAGATCGAATTCTATTAGCTCGTTTGTAGGAAGTGCTGCGCGTAGTGTACAACGCGCTTCGATGTGCTGCACATTCTTCCTCGAGTTTCTTGCTCGAATCGTTGAGTTTCACTCAGGGATTGGAAAAGCTATCGAAGTGTAACACAGGGACCAAGTTCACTGAGCAGGGAGAGAAAGAGAGGAGAAAGAGAGCATAGTCGGTTCCTGGTGGTTGTCTCGCTCAGTCGCAGCAGTATTTCCTTGGTTTTAGCTCGAAGGAGCCGAGATACTTGTTGCTCTGGATCGATCTGCCGCTACGGGCTTTGAAGCCGCACCCCGCCGGCCTCGCAAGTTTCGCCCAACGAATCTACCAACCAAAGAGGAAAAGCTCCAACAGCCGCTTTCTCTTTCTCAGCGAAATTCTCATCGATAGCACAACTAACGATGATGCTACATTGCGATAATGACTGTCAAGGCCAGCATTGACCCTACTCGTACACAACGACACACCCTTGTGTGTTCTGTTCTGGTTCTGTTGCAACCGCCACCACTGCCACAGCACCCTTAAATTATTGACCACAGAGTGTGAGGGGTTAACGCGAAACGGAATTACTCACTGCTCGAACGATTAATATTCTGTTGGCTCTGCTCACTGAACCAGGAAATCCGAACGAAATGGATGATACTCGTTCAAAGTGATCCAATTCTAATTACTTCTTGTAGAATACACATGAGAAATGGACGATCTTGTTTCAATGTCTGTTGTTTCTTAAGTCGTTTTATTATTATTATTTGCTTTTAATAAATTCATTTTTGGCAATTTTGCGGAGATATAAAAAGAGATGATGTATACTGTGAAAAAAATTGCCAAGGCCAACAATGAGCCTGCAGTTGTGCAAGGTGCAATTTCTCCAGTGCGCTCCCCTCGATATTCGGTCGTGGCAGCTGTATTGCCACACAGCCGACTCGAAAAGGGAGACGTAAGTTAATATTGTCTAACGCTCACGTCACTCTGCAAACACGGGTCGCTCCATTTCGATCATCGAACATCGCTTGCATTTAATATCGGTCAGGCAAAACTGTCGAATGTCTGGTCTAATGAAAAGAAGGAAGGATTTCGATCGATACTTCCTTCCTTCGACGTACATAATGAGGAGTAATCCAATATGCACGTGAATAAGAGAACAACATTCAACGAAAGCGTGTCACATTTCGAGAATTGGAATAACACCTTTCAATTAAGGTACAACCAACTCGTATTTTCCTTGGTAATTAAATCAAACACTACTAGTTCATGAAATATGAACTGAAATAAATAAAATTAGAAGAATAAAGCTGAAGACTAGCTAATTTTTGTAGATGAGAATCAGAAACGATGCACGCCCGCTGACCTTAATTTTCGCCGAGCGATTTGACTCGGTCTGGCTGTCTTCGAACAGCCGATCTTTCGTGGAGTCATCGGCACGAAACTGGCATGCGCGGAAGAAGGAGATGGAATGGGAGAAGAAGTGGTAGAGATGACGATAATGCAATGAGGAGGCGAAGGAGTAGAAGGCTGGTGACCTCGATGTTTCGCATACATCCGTTCGTCGTTTCGAGGCCCCGCGTGCCTTCGTTTCATTTTACTCGGCCAATTACACGTACTCCCATTTCGCCGAACGGAACGTGCCGTACATACTTTCATCACCATTAGTTAGAATCACTCTACGCAGCACCGAGTGTTTCTTACTTTATTTGAGAAATTAACTCGCCAATTAACATTACCATCTTGAATACACTTCATCTATCATTCACTCGTTTAATCGCATCGTATAGAAATCAAAGGGTATATGTATTTGAAGAATTGGATCTTTGGTATTCCAGTTGCTATTCGTTCAGCACGAAATCAAGGTACTCCCTTTTTTATTCGCAGCGAGCACGTAATGTTTAATCGGCATAAGCAATCGCTGCTAAAGCAACGTGACCAAAATAAATAGTAGCCGAGCGCGAGCAAACACTCTCTCCAATTTTTCAGAGCGCCCTCGGATGAAGAACGGAACGCAAGGAGGCGGCGGCGGCGGCGGCGTGGGTGGGGGAGGATGAAGGGGGTGGTACGAGCACTAGATAAATGAAGGACAAAATGCACGCGACACGACCATTACTTCGACTATCATTACGACAGCGAACTATAGCTACACTCTCGCAGAGTAGCCCGTGTATCCTCTTTTCCAGAGGAGTTCCAGTCCGCCGGCGCGAAATTCACCGAGAGCCGTTGGGGAAAAAAGCGACGGCAAGCCGAAAATACACACCTCTCAATTCACGAGCGCAGGCGCCCGCGTTGGGAGCACTTGACTCTTTTTCAGATCGACAGCACATGCAGCAACGAGACGCAGACTGATTTGTTGGGCTCGTTCAGCTAGCCGTAAGTGTTATTGTCGAGCCAAGTCTACCGAATGTTCGTAGACTTAGTGATTAAATAAACATTTCGAAAATAGAAATACTGTGTTTACTGGAATAATATATATTACGAAAATATTTATTTTGACCTAGGCCTCTGATTTTTATATCACTTCTTCCATGATGCAGAAAAACATCTTCCATCAAATTTCAACCCCTCAAAAAGTCGGGAAGATTAAAAAACGTGGGAGGAACCATCAGAATCAGCAGAAGTTGATTATTCAGGAGGACTTCCCCTTGTGTTTTTGATACATTTCCGGCATTTCTGCCACTGGTTTCATGTTTGCTATCCGTTTTAATACTCAAACAATCGATTTATCAAGCGTTTCCCAAAGTCCGAGAACCTTTGAAAAATCGAAAATTTTTGAACCACCCTTCCCGACCGTTTCAGGGTCTGGCATTTCGTCCAGAGATTCAGTATTTAGCTAGGAAACAGTGATATAAATTCCAGAACCCCAGGTCAAAGTTCATTTTTTGGCCGAAAAATTCGTCAAGGGGTATACCCAGAAAAATTTGCGAAAAAATGAATTTTGAGCTAGAGCTCTGGAATTTATATCACTTCTTACTCCATGCAAGAAAACATTTCCCACCAAATTTCAGCCCCGGAAAATGTCGGGAACTACGAAAAACATGCAAAAAACCATCAGAATTAAACGAAAATGAATTATTCAGGATCGGTTTTCCATGTGTTTTCAGCACAATTCCGGCATTTCTGCCACTGGTTTCATGTTTTCTATCCGTTTTGATACTCAAACAATCGAAAAATCAAGTGTTCGCCAAAGTCCCAGAACCTTCGAAAAATCGAACATTTTTGAAGGGGTACACATGCAAAAATTTGCAAAAAAATGAATTTTGAGCTAGAGCTCTGGAATTTATATCACTTCTTCCTTGATACAAGAAAACATTCCCCACCAAATTTCAGCCTCAGAAAATATCGGGAAGTTTGAAAAACATGGGAAAACCCAGTCTAAATCAGACCGAGTGAGCTAATCAGGAGGGTCTTTTCAAGTGTTTTCGATACAATTCCAACATTTTCGCTATTAATTCTTTATTTTCTACCCGTTTGTATACTCAAACTATGAATTTATCAACAAATCCTGTCCTTCAAATGTAGACAATCTATCAAGAATCATATACCAATGGTGTTTCCTCCTCATCACGAAGTATCAGCCACGCCAAGCTGAGAACGCTCGCCAATGTACAACCCGTATACCATATCTGCAAGACACGGGTGCACATTGTACATGCGTGTGCACGTACTGAATTATGCAGCCTGCATATTTTCCGGTCTGTTTGGTGGGTCTCAAAGCCTAACCAGTATATGTAATCCAGGCAGACTGTGCGCCGGCACTCTTCTCGCACGCACATAAAAGAGAGAGAGAGAGAAAGAGAAAGAGAAAGAGAAAGAGAGGCCAGCTTGCTCGACTCGACTCGACTCGACTCGAGTCGACTTGGCTCGTCTGCGGGAGGCCCGGCAGAACGCGCGAAAATTTTTCAATTTCACAGAAGACTGCGCCAGCGAGAGACCTCGCAACCCCTGAAGAAGAAAGAGTGCCACCCGAATGCTGCCAGGAAAGAAGGAATCCACCATTCCAAAACCAGCAATCGAATAAAGTAACATGCCTGTCAAAATCAGTTGGCACACTAACAAACTCTCAAGAATAATATAAAATTCCCAACAACCCTACATCATCAAGGGTCGAATACCCATTACATATCTTCTCAGTCACGTTCATCAAGAGTTTCATCTAAGCACACCGCCGATCGGTGTCCCTTAATTGTATTAATTACTCCGATTAATAAACGCAATTAAGTCTATCGTGCTCGGGCGAGTTACTCGGGGTTAGAAGGGAAGGTCGTCATTGAAGTACATTACTCATCGGCATTTCCACTTGCGTACATGATGCCGATCGTTTATTCTTTATGCCTTGGATAACATTGGGGTGCATCGGTGATTTCCTTATCCGTCCACTTGAAGGGACGCACTTAATAGGACCGGGGGAGGATAACTAATGGCGGAAGGGGGTGGTGGTGGTGGTGGTGTAGATCGGAAAGTAGAGGGAAAGGGTTCTCGTAGTCCGGCTGATCAACGCTTCGAGAGTAATTCGCAAGGGAGTGGATAAGAAGGGACGGGGGGAATAGCAAGCGGACAAACGTCGGGAACAAAAATGTCCCTCGGTCTCGGCCTTAGCGCCGGAAAGAAGTGGCCGGCGCATGGGTTGGAGAGGCAGAGGTAGCAGCATTGCCAGGATCAGGGAGTAACGGTCGAGCGGGTCCCGTCGCTGTACAAACAAGCCCGGAGAGCCCGAAGAGCGAGGAGCGGGCAATTTGCGATGGCACGGTCCAGTTCGTTACACGAGCGATTAGACTCGTCAAAGGTGGCTCGGCGCGTCCTCTATGCCGGTATAGCGTCTCGCTGCCGGCAATTAGCCTTCCCGGAGCTCTGCCGGCAGTCAGTAGGTACTAGATACGTATGCTGTGTGCGCTTGGTGGTGTTGAACGCCGAGAGAGGAAGAGGAGATGCTATGCTGGTGGAGGAAGCAGGAAGAGGTCCTCTCACCTCTTAGCTAGAGGCATTAATAATCGGCGCGAACGGAATAAGCCCGTGCTTCAAGTGCAACCCCGATTCCGTGCTCATTCGTGCCGGTGCGCGCGCTCCAACCCCCGTGATCATCGGCTCGAACTTACACACCTAGACTTTACCCGATGCTACATATACTTCCGGTTACGTGGTGGTAATGTAGGTGCGAGTAGCCAGGTAGGAAGAGGGTGGGTACGTGCGCCGAGGTGTCGTCAACGTCGCGAAGAGCCTCGATTAGACCTCTTCTCACCTAGAACAGCCGAGACGCGACACCGAATCGGCACAACGGAGCAACGTAGCCTCAAGAACGAAGTGTGCATATGTAGTGTGTAGTAGCACCCTCCGGCTAAGGAAAGCTTCGCTCTACTCGAAAGGGGAGCAGAGAGAAGGCTAGAAAGAAAGAAGAGAGACGCGTATACACGTGCACCACTCGCTACCACTGGTGCAAGGAAAGATCGGTGAGAGGAAAGGTGCGTGCGTGCGTGCGTGCGTATGTACGTGCGTGCGTGTAAGAGAGAAGCAAGCTAGAAGAGGAGACGCGCGCCGCGGGAAGAAGCCGAGCGGGGAAAACGAAGAACTCGGTTGGGAAGGTTTTGTTCACAGACCGACGACTCGGCTAACCGCGTTTTCCGCCTTTCCGGGGTACGTGCGTGAGCCTGAGCCCGCCACTTAAGGTCCCGCCAACATGTACCTCGCTCCTGATTCTGTCGTTTTGAAGGAACTAAACTCCTCCGCGCGCTTTTTCCCCATGGCGCGCTTATGGTTTCCTACTCGGTGCGCCTACATGCGTCATGGGAGAATACAGTAGTTTGTAGTTTTTTTAGAAATTCAGGTTGAGCGCTATTGTCGGTCGACGCTGATTGCCGGGCCGGGATTGCTACGCTCTGATTCGAACTTAGAATACACGTACACTGCATTGAAATTTGTCAAGCAATGTAGGCAAAGGTTTTTTTCTTCTTTTTATTGGGAATGTCTTTTGCATGGGTGATACACAAGCTGTCTTCATTCGCTCGCGTGCATTTCAGTTAGCGAAGTTCGCGATGCTAAATGAATTTCTATGTCTGTCGCGATGTGGTGCACTGTGAGATAAAAGGTTGAAAAGAAATTAATTTTTCGGGCACGTGACCAGAAAAATGATCGAAAACAGGCAATGCAGCCTGGCGAATTTCATTGGGGCTAGCTATCCATTAGGCGTCCCTATAGCCAACAGATTTTTCGAGTTCAATCTACCCCCGTGGTGCGATATCAATCAGCTGATTGCCGACCTCGACCAACCCCATCGCCCGATTATAATGGACGAAATGGCCCAACCGCTGGAACTAACGAATCTCGTTGATGCTTTGATAAAAAATATGGGTTTCGACGTCCGATAAATGCTCGGCACACCGTGTTCAGCAGGGAAATTCCATTTTTCGTCGCGCGCGACCCCCTACATTTAATTTTCAGCCAAACAGTTTAACTCCGTGTATCATCGACGAGTAGCCAAATTGATTAAACAAATAAATCCATGACATTGAAAGTGGTCAATGGTAATAGCACTTTCGCTGGTACTCGACAGAAAAGAGGAGTATGAAATAGAAGAGGGGGCTGATATGAAGTCGGCCTTTTTAAAACAGTCGAAGGATGTAAGACGAGACAGTGGCTAGCATAAAATCGATAGGGCACATCTATTAATAAAGAATGCGTAGGAAAGCCTTCGAAAAAGGGGGGTATACGAGCGGCACCGGGTGGCGTTTAAATTTTTCAGTCCCACCCCACAGTTACTCGCCAGACACAGCAGGCGTTTTTCTCCCTTCCAGCTTCCACGCACTGGCATCGACCCAATAATTAGTGTACCTGCTGCGCGAAGGGGGGTGCAGTGCACACAGTGTGGTCTTGAATGGAATACTTGCAACTGTTTGCCCGGAGTTTTCCTGTACTTTTTCCCTCCCAGCCGTCGTCTCCTGATGCTTTCCTTAGGAAGAGCGCGCGCGCCCGCGCTCGCTCACTCGCTCGCTCGCCCCGCTGGCATTAATTGCCAGCGTTTACCAGGGTTCAAAGCGATCGGGGGACCGCACTAGCAGTGCTCCGTTTTTCAAGACTTCTTCCAACCAATCGACTGTCAATGACGCATGCAATTTACCGTGAAAGGCAAGAGATCGCGAGACCTTTACTCGCACACTCTCGCTCTCCTCGAGTGATGCTGCAAAAAAATGAGCATCGAGAGAGGGCGTTAATTAATTTGAAGATGCTAATGTCCAGTATTAAGTACGCTGAGCTCGCTCGGATAAGCTGTTGCGAGCAAGTAATTCGCAACGATGTTCCCCTAATAAATTTAGTTGTTGGCCGCACCCAGGGTGCCTCACGAGCGTGTTGCACGTGAGAGGCGTTAATGCAAATTCACTGGCGCACCAAGATCGTATCCGCGAGCTCAACTCGCGGCCCGTGACGTTTTTTCTCAATAGAGATCGTCATTTCCGGCTGTCCGCGTCGCTGGCGTTCCGTTAAATCGACGATTTCACCGGGAATCCCAGGCAAGTCAGGAGAGAGGAAGTCGGCCGGGTGGGCGGAGTAGGAAATGCCCGAAAGGAGACTGTCTGAGGCGTCAGAATTTAATTACGGAAATGGAAGCGTATTATGAGGACGGCGTGTCGTGTGCCGGGCGCCGCCGACTTCCAGCTCGAGACGCGCCAGACTGAGGGAGAAAGAGGAAAGCTCTCGCGGCCCAGTTAAATGTTTTCGCCGGTGACAACGCTTTTCGTTCGCATCGACATATCCTGAATTACATTGCGCCCAAGTCACAGCGCGGCACACAGCCGAGCCCGCTCTCCGAGAGTGAGACATCGAGTCTCTCTTCCTTCGGCTTATGAAATGTCCCGATAAGTTAACAACCCGACAACTGACACATTCTCCTTCGCTTGGAATTACCAACTTTTGCCCAACAGAAATTGCAAAACTCTGCCCACATTAATGAACTGTCCACTATGTTAATGTTATACATATCACATAGACATCCACTGTAGATTACATTGGCGAAATGCGATTGGTTCGGTGGAGTAAAAATTGATGGGAGGACAGAATTAGTTGTAGCCAGGAAATACATCACTTTCCTTTCCTTTTTCATTCATAGCTCGCACTATTCACTCCAGCTGCGTTACGCAAGCTCATTGTTCGCCCTGGAATACATTATATAATGTTGTTACGAGTACCGAGTTCAATCGGTCCGCGAAATATTGCGGAAATAGATCTGCCTTTCTTTCTAGCGAAGGTTTTGTTGCCAATCGATGACTGTCTGATAATTGCTGAGTTTTGTTTTTCAAACGAGAGAGGGAAAAGAGAAACAACAACTGGTGGGCGTTGTTGAACGCCAGACACCATTCATGACTTGAGTCGTGAACTGCGTGACTCTCGGGTGGGTATACACGAAATTCCATGCAGTCACTCCGAATTAAATGACTGGAGGCCACCCTCTCGACACTCGAGACCCCGCAGTGGTCGAGGCAGTGTAGCCGGGGGTGCGTAATTTTCGAGTAGTTTTTAATTAATGACTGATTGGCAGTCGCGGTTCCTACAGCACCAGCCCCATCTCCGTTTTCTCCTTCGCCACTTTCACACCACGAGATTTCGTCTGGCTTTCTCCCAGCCCCCTGTTAAACCCTCTGCATCCTGTTATTTTACTATTGGGGGACGAGAACATACTTTAAGGCTAACTGAAAAATAATGACGTTTAAATTGGGAAATGTCGATCTGCAATTGCAAGAGGGTGTTTGCTCGTAGAGCGAATGAGTGTCATTAAGTGCTTAGGACTATCGCACGCTTGATTCACTGGCGTCGTCCAACCGGAAGTAACACGGCCAGGGATGCGTTCGCGCGTCAGGGTATAGTCATGCAGACTATTCCGAGGTATAGTCAGAGGGTTCGAATTGCACTTGCATCGTCTGGAGTACCGTCTGCGACTCGTCTAGTAACGTTTCGGTTCGCTCCCCTGTCTCTCGGCCCATTTCTTACTCATTGAGTTCGGTTCCCACTCGCACACATATACTCGCCCTCCTCATTTTCGTTCACACTCCTCTCCCATTCACCTATCCATCACATCTACTCCATTATCGTTACAACTTCTCCTCGGCAACATTTTCTCCGCCTGACACCTACAGTCGTCTATTCAAATTTGCAGAAAAATCCAACAAGACAATATTCTACTATATCAAACTTTTTTCTTCTGTTGATTTTCACTTATTCTAGTATTTTCTCATGACTGAATAAAAACTCTCTGACAACTGTAGATGTATGTCGTGACCCTTAATAAGATACATACGTCAATCGTGTACGGATGACGTAGTTTTGAAAGAGGTAATGATGGATCGGTGCCTAAAAATGTCTGTACGGTATCTAGGTTTGTACAGACGGCAATTTGGTCACGGGATCCATGTCTTTTTCTTGACCGAGGGAATGCTAGTGTAACTAATTATAGATCACAGGTAGGAAAAAGGCACGCTATATCGGAGGATAGTGTGGGTCAGCCATGGAACAAGGCGCACGCTTTGAAAGTCATGTAGCGGACAGCCAAGCAGGACATGCCTGTTATTTTAGTAACGCATTATTTTTCCCAGCCCACGTAGCCGCGCGTGATCTCCTTCGCGACCGACTTTCATTCTTCTTGCACTCCTCCATTACGTTTGACTGTCAATCAATGGGGAGAGCCGTACCAAACGAATCCGGCGCTCTCGGGTAGGCGAGTACATTGTGTAAACTCCATCATTTGTTACTTGCCTGTCAATTAAAGGTAACGGGACGTGAACAGCAATGCCCGTCGCCTCCCCCTTCTCACCCCGCCTTGCCCCATTCCTCGCCCATCGTGTTATCCGTTCCCTCGATTCGCCTTGGATACACTTTTCGTTGCTGCGCCACTCTCGGGTAAGCCGATACTCACGCGATATGCATACAATAGGGACGATTCTAATCAGACTTAGCCTCTGTCCAAGCCTTCGACCGGTTATCGAATGATTTTTCCGAAAGCCAGTTCACACCAGCCTTGAACGATTATTTGTTTAATATATATATATATATATATATGTAAAATAGATAACCTGTCGATTTTACAGAAGTCAAAATATATGTAAGTAGAACGCATAGCAGAAACGGGAAGAAGAATGTTCATTGCTCAGAGGCCGAGTTCGCACGCGATTGGGGGGATGTTCGAGTTCGTTAATTCGATAGATAATTCCAAACGATCGGCGTGCTCGCGATGTTCATTACTCGCTGGACAATTAATCGGGCGCAAACGAACCTCGCCGCCACTAGCAGCAGCCAGCGGTGTGTCCGCGCTCGTTATGGAGATTCGACAGAAAGAAATGCCGAGGAACAGTAATTAACGGTGCAACGCTCGGACGACTGTGAAAGTCCCGTTGCAATGGGTTCGATTTAGTTTTTTCGATCGTGATAGGTATATGTGGTGCGCACACCTTTGACGAAGAGAGGCGGCGGCGGCGGCGCTTCTGCTCCCTTTGTCGCCCTCGAATCTCTAGGTTCTCAGTGCGACAAAGGCGAGTAAAGGCAAAGCGGCTCGTAACGTTGACGCACGAAGCAGGCCAAGTTCGAAGCGCCAGTCGCTTGGTAAAACGATTCTTTGGATGCGTGTCCGTCTTGTAGGTAAACAATCGGGGCTGGGTGAAGCGTATATATTCCCCGAGAGGAACACACTTCCGAACCCTCGACACTCGGTGCTACCACGCTCGGCTCGACTATAACTACGGCGACGATCTCTCGGAAAACAGGTGCCGTTAATTTCAAATACGCATTTTAATCCACGAGCCAAGGAGGACAAGTAATCGCAATTCCCCCTTTGAATTTATTTACCCTACAGATTTACCCTCTTGAAAAAAACCGCGCTCATCGGGCGAGTGAGAGTCAGGGCTGACTGGGTGGGGGGTGGTTGGGTGGGTGGTTGGTTGGTTGGTTGGTTGGTTGGGTGCGAGTGGTAGTAAGCGAAAGGCCCTCTAGGAGAGTGCCGAAGGGAGAGAGGAGTTTGGAAACAGTGACGGAGAGCGGGACAGGAGGCGCGCGCGAAACACGCGCGCGGAACTGCACCGCGAAAGAGATAACTAACACACACGGCTCGTCGGTCGGTTGGCAACAAAACCGAATTTGAAATTTTCCAATGAATTATGTCGGCCTTTTTCCCGTGCCGCGGTCGACGTGAATGCAGCCCCTTCTAGCCAGGGTGTATTCAGAGGATCACAGAGCCCACGGAACCAATGCGTGCATGCACGCACGCACATCCCACCCTCCTTCGTTTTCCTCTCTCACTCTCTCACTCTCTCACTCTCTCTCTCTCTCACCCTTCCGAGTGATCGTCTCGCTCTCTCTAACCCCTGTGAGATCCTGCTCGCGCCAATGACTGGGTCGCTCTTTCTCTCTCCGACTCTCGGTCGTGTTCTATCTTTGTCTGTCACGCGCGCGCCCGTAGCCGGGAGCGAGGGCAGAGAGAACGTAGCGAGCGATCAAATAAAAGCCCGTGTTTTCCCCGATATTGAACCCTAAGCTAAGCCTAACCTGCCCCAACCTCCGCCTACCGCAACGTGGCCTGCTGTGGAGCGAGCGAGTGAGCGAGCGAGCGCGTGGGTGGATGACGAGGGGGAGACGGTGGCGCGCGGGGGTGCGCTCGAGAGGGCAGGCGGGCGACTGGAGCGAGCGAGGGAGAGAGAGCGAGAGAGCGAGCGAGCGAGGGCAGGCAGGCAGGCAGGCAGGCAGCGACGACGAGGAGAGTAGCAAGAAGGGGTGAGAAAGAGGCCTAGCGGAGAACGGGGAGGGGGCGGGGGGCGGGGGGCGGGCGGCGGTGGGTGCGCACGGGGGTGGCAGATGGGGGGAAGCCACCCCAACTGCGGTCGTTGACCCCACGCACACCCCCAGTCCAGGCCGAACCCACCCCTCAGGGCCGACGACACTGGTGCCGTCTCACGGAAAAGTATTGCACTCGCATTGCAACCCCCTTTCAGAACTTCCCTCTGTCTCCTCCGGCTTGTCTCTCCCTCTCCCTCGCACCATCTCTTACTCTTACTCTCCACTCTCCCTTTCGCTCGCTCCCTTCTTACGTCTCCCTCTCTGTCTCCCTCGCGCGCCCGAGACTTCTTTCCTCCTGTGCACCCCTCGCCCACCCCCCGCGCCCTCTCTCACCCTTAACATCGCCACCACCACCGCCACCCGCCGCCCCCTTCAGTCCCCCCCCCCCCCCCCCCCCCCGGCCGCCGATGTCTGTCCCCGTTTTTCCTTAGAAGTTGGCCCGCGACCGCCTCCCTCGCTCCTTCTGGCCCGCGGTCGCTGCCACCTCGTCGATCTCTTCTTGCCGGGACACCCAACCCGGGACTTGGGGTGGCTGGTGGCCCAGGATAACGACGCGCCCTCGAAGAAGAGAGCGCCAGGTGAAGCCGAGCGGCCTGTCTCTCGCTCTTTCATCGTTTTAACTAATTTCTGGGGTTAACGACATCGGTTTTCGAATACCTTGAAGCCCCGGCCGGCGGCTTCTCTCCGCGCCGCTGCTGTTTTCCTGCGCTCCCTTAACGGCCAAGGGGATAGGGCCACTCGAAAGGAGGGTGCCTTGATCGCCCGGCGCACCGAATTCTCGCGAAATGCCCTCTTTCAAGCTCACACTTTCTCACTCCCTCGCCTTTTGCCCCGCTCCCTCGGCCCCTTTCTAGCTATCGATGTTTATCTTGGCAGTGTCATGGGATTGTCGCGAGCTTGAAGGGTTTCCGTTAATGCGTCGGTGGGTGTACCCACCCTGCCTACCCCGACTATATTGGGTTCTTCTCCTGGACGATCGGACGTCGCCTGACAGCCGCCGTCGGGAGAACTCGACATGCACGTTACTGATAGCCCCGATTTTCCTTCCAACATACACACACACACACACACACACAAGTGTTACATATCTCGTCTTGCCTCGATTCCAGTGAAATCCGAGCGAATATCCGAGTGCTAGTGTTAAGCGGGCGATAGCACAAATTGTAGCCTTTGTCTCTCGGATTGTAAAGGGTCGGGAAGCGGTTAGCGCCCGAAAGCTCGAATAACGCGGTGATCCATTAATTTTTCAGCCCTGAAATTTCGCGCGACGAGCGCTATTTCGAGGGGCGGCTTTTTGCGCACGCATTGCGCGCGTCGTCGGATCCCGCATTTCGTGTGCCTACGAGGCGCGCGTTGTACGGAGGAGGAAGCATCGACGCCATGAAAAAAGCATTGTGTTACCGCGGCACCCGCTACCTCCCCCCTCACGGCGCCTGCTTTTTTTTTAAAGCAGCCACCAACCCCCCCTTGCGGCCCCGCTCTCTCGCGCGCGCCTTCCACCGTCATCATGCGACTGTACACCGTTCTTCCGGGTGTTTGTGCGCGAACAATTCGCAAACAGGCGCGCATCACTTGCCGCGAATCAGTTTGCTTTCCGTCTGGCCAGGAGGGTGAAACATTAATGACAACAATCGGCCGTCATTAGTCTATTGATCCCCTAAACATAAAACAACTGTCTTCCTATTAGATTCCCTGCCCAATGTATAGTAACATTTATTCCATTTCTCCCCAAGACAATTTCCATGTGTCTCATGTTACTTTGATGCAAAAAATATTATAGTACATATTTATAATAATTATGTATTATATATAACAATAAAGAAGTAAAAACATTGTCTCTGTCAAATGCCGAGTATTTTCTGATTTCGACCCAGTGTGCGGCGGGGGGTGGCGAGAGAGTGTTAGGAAAGAAGTCGGGGAGGGTAAGGTGGCGAGCGACGGGGGCGAGGGCGGATTTTTTTTTTTTTTTTTTTGTAATTTCTCGGGAATCAATTTCAAACGGGGGAGGGATCCCGGGAACAATGACGCCCCGTCACAGGGCAGAAAGGATTATCAATGACGTACTGGAAAAGTTGCGAGGAAAAGTTTTATTGTCTGGAGCCATGGCCGATTTGTTATCCAGCCGTGCGGATGCGTACGCGCGCGCTTTTGCTTCCGGGTTAGGGTCTCTACAGGGTGTTGCTCAACGACCTGTATCGGCAGGCCTTTTTTCTCCAGCGGCATCGAGCAGTGCGCGCGCTCTAGCTGCGCGAACAGGGGCCGTTCTTTTTCTTCCTAGACAATCAAGAACTCATCGGTTGCGAGAGCGCAACGCGTCGGCCACGAAGGTGCACGTATGTACACCTACTCACATGAGCGAGATGCACCACCATCAGCAGCCAGCAGGGTGGAGAGCGCGAAAGTGAGAGTGCGAGACGAAGACCAACGAGAAGAGAGAAAGAGAGACAGAGAGAGGAGGCGGGGGGAGAAGAAGCTCACAGGAAGGTGCGCGCATATTTTTCTGAAACCGCCATGATAATCAGCGCAGCCGGCGACTCTCAGTGCGCCGAAAGAAAATAGGAAAAATGTCATTGACACACGGGAGATAAATGTTCGGCCGGCACTACTCGACTCCCTTCTCTCTTTCATTTTTTTTTCCCCTATCTGTCTATCTACTTCTCTATCTATCCATCTTAGTCACTCTCCCTGATGCAGAGGGAGGAAAAGATAGAGAGGGGGAGGGAGAGTGAGTGAGTGAGTGAGTGAGTGAGAGAGAGAGAGAGAGAGAGAGAGAGAGAGAGAGAGAGAGAGAGAGAGACGCACGCAGCTCTCTCGGAGCAACTTTGCCGATTATGCTTCGATTCTGCCTGCCTGACGCGCGCCTCCGCGTGCGCTCTCGCTGTAACTGTTGCGTAACTGTCGGGCGAGGAGCTCGGTGTCAATGAACTCTTGCTAATACTTCCTTACACCGCGTCATACGACTCCTCTGCGTTCCCCCTACGAAAAAATTAACGTGCAGCCTGAAGAAATGCCAACCCCGCGTGAAAACCTTTTACAATTCGAAAATGACTTCCCACCCACCCCTCGCGCACCTCCCCCGGCATCCTCGTCTCACCCTCTCCCGGCGTGTCTAGTCTCGGCAAGCCATTAGAAAATGACGAGACCCTCGACTTTCGGTCGCCGGCTGCTTCTCGAAAGCGACTGTCCCATTTGCCGTGTTACCAACTAATTGGGATAAAGTTAATTGCGATCAGTCAACGGTCGGATTAGATTGGTGAGAGGTCGGAGTAGCAACGGGTGGGCGAAGCCGAGCGGCGGGATTTCGCAGGGTAAGTTGGAATCGATAGAAATTGGCTGGGAAGAAAGTCGGAGTGACAGCCGGAGAGGGCGAGAGCAACGTCAGCGGGAACCGGGGAAACTTTTTCGCCCGGTGGTACAGGCGTCGCCGGCGAAAGGAGACGGCGGCGACGGCGGGGACGACAGCGGGGACGACGGGGAGCTAGAGCACACCGAGCACACACCAAGCACACACAAATTCCCGTGAAGCATGTGCGAGCGAGCGACGAAGGGACGACCCACCCTAAATTTGCGTGTCTCGAGCGGGTACGGGTGGCACCCTCCCGCAGCCCCGCACCTGAAAACTTTCAACCCTCGGAGGATAGCCCGCACTGACCTACCCCTACTACGTGATTTATGTAGGAGCGCTCCGCGCTACGTAGACGCAGGGGCGTCGAGACCCCTCTTTCCTTCTTAGCCCTTTCGAGAACCACTTGTCCCGCCGGATAGAGAGAGGGCTGAAAAATTCCCCCCGCGCATTATACCCCTACGCTTACCTACGTGCACACGCCGCACACCGGGATAGTAGTGCCGTGCCTCTCTCGCCGACACACATTTTTCGGTAGACGATGTCCCGACTGATACGACCTGCCTCATACTTTTGTATTTTGGAGAAATTTGGAATTTTAGTAAACTTTTCAGTTTTTCGTCATTGTATGTATGATTTAGTAAGGTGAATGACCTTTTTTTTGTCTCCCTTTGAGGACTATAAGTGCTTTTATTAGCAGTTGTATTTAGTTTCAATTTCATTTTAAAATCACGGGGAAATTATTGCGAGTCAACAAGTGAAAAGATTATGCGCTGCTCAACTAAATTCACTAGTGATTTAATACAAAAGTGAAATATGACGCGAGCGACCAAGCATGCTTTACGAGGCTACTTAAGATAGCCAATCTGATATTTCCGCGAACAAGAACGCACCTCCGAATCAGATTCGAGCTGGAAGAATTTTCGTGCGATTCTTGGTCGTGTCGAGCTGGAGTTCCGTTGCATACTGGCCGCTCGAGAGAGCCAGTCCGAGAGCCATTTGCATAACGAATCTCGGCCACGGAAAGGGTCCGCAACCTTCTACGGTAACGTCGCCACTGCCACAGCACCGACAATTAATTCAGAGTCCAAGAAATTTACGGGCGTTCGGTTATCATGCGCGCTCGTCGATTTTCATATGCGACCGTATAAATTAGTCTTAGGAAAAAAACGAAGGAAAACTAGTGCAAAGCTCAATGTGATTCAGGAAAATCGAATTAAAAAAATATTGACTTGAAACGAAGAGTGTTCCAACAGGTTAAAAACATTCGGATGGTTTGAATAGTAAGACACGAGGAATCAAGCAGAAGCGTTGCGGATGATAATGATCCACGCAAGAAAGTTTCTCGAACGTGTTTCCTGCGCGGTGGCGATCATATCGGTCGGATTTTCATTCGACGCCCACAAGTACGGAGCGCAAGGAGCGGGTGAGCAAGCGGTCCCGAACAATGAATATTTCATAGCATCGCGTGCCGAATCCGAGCGGTGAATTTTATATTTTTCTCTTACTGCTTCTCGTATAATTACGAGGATCGCGTCCTCCGTCCCCCATCCCCCCCCCCCCCCCCCCCCGCAGAACCCCGGCAACTCACGCGGGATCCAATATTCTTGCCTTAACTTTCCCGGCCGGTCCACTTAATCCCGCGAAGCTAATTAAGAGTGGGCGGACACTATTTTAAACTAGGCAATTTAAATTACTTTTTACGAGTCCTTCGACGCCCTACCCACTCTTCTACCCGATGGCAAACGCATGGATCCATGACTTTCCTCCCTTTCTAAAATAGTTTTATCCCTTTCGACTTGTAGCGTCTAAATTTCCGAAAATAGAAAGAAAAATAGTTCAAACAATATCGATATAATTATGCTTTAAAATTTATAAAGAAACAGTATTCTTGATACTTTAATGAGGTTCCATAGTACAGCATCTTTGATATAACATGACTGCGCGACCTTTTGAACTCCGAAAAGCGTTTGCGATTATTTGAGTACGAAGCATAGCCATGCACCCCTTTGCTTCTATCCCATTTTCCGGTTCTAGTTTTGCCTTTTCCTACGCGCGCGCCTTCCCCTTGTCTCCCTCGCGCAACCCTTATTGTAGTATTTTCCTTTCGCTCTTCCCCAGGACCCACGTACCACGCTTTCTCCCTCTTTCTCTCTTGGTTTACGGAACGCACTCACACCCCGTTGCAGGGCGCGTTGCTTCGCCCGCTCGCGCCTTTATTCGCGGCACTAAATTACTGGCGGCCTGCAAAATTGCTTTCGTACGTAAAAGAAAACTGTGGTCCGCCCCTCACGGTCGATACCGTAGCCCGAAAAAGGGGAAGGTCGCATGCGTCTACGTTAGAACCGGCCGAGCTCCGGTTCACCGACTGCCTGCTGGCTGCCTGGCACACTGTGAGCCGATGTATTTACGCACCTTACACCAAGGCGAAACCTGAAAACGATAGGTTTGCCTGGAACGAGGGTGAAACGGTACTGCCGCTTTCTATGTTCTCTGAAACGGTGACTGAAACTGAAAGCCAACCTCCTCTCCTCATCCGTGTGCTTTCTCTCTAGTCGTAGAATCCGGCAATACCGGAAGCAACCCTTGGGGCTGACTGCTCCAAAGGGCTTTTCTCAGGCGATTCACTTTATTGGAAATCTCGGGAGAGATCACCCTATACCTATTTGAATGATACTCGTGAGGATAATAATAATATCTGATCAGTCGTGATAATTAGTAATTGCCAATCAAAGCTTTTCCCATCGATATCAATATATCAATACAACCCTTTATCGTAACAGGATATCATCGAATTTTCCCATAGCTATTCTCTGTTAGCAGGTAAGATATATTTTTGAAGTCGAGGAAACGGCCGTCCTCATTAAAAGTCCCTTCACAAAACTCATTAGTGAAAATTCGCTGGGAGAATGGTCGCGCCAACTTCGCCGGGGACAGCATCAGCAGCAACGTCGTCGTCGTCGACGTGGCATAAGTTTGTTCGTTACTGGAGACTGTTTTTTCGCCGTATCATTCGTTTCCGCTGAGAGCGAGACACCGAAATAAAAAAAAAAATGAAAAAAAAAAGGAACGCATCGGTCTTCCGATTCGTGGCTGCTGGGAGTCTTTTGACGGATGCGCGGCGCACATCACAGCGCGTAAACGTGTAATTGCAACTTTGCGGTACGCCTCGGCCTCGCTCGAACTTTGTTTCCAGCTCTCTCGGTCGGGCCGAAGCCGCTCTTGCAGGCTCTGGCTCTCGCAGAAAGGGACCGTAAGTACTTGTTGCTCTCGAAATACAGAGAATCGCGCGACTCCCTCTGCTCCGGCGCGCCTTGCCTAGCTTCGCCCGCCGTGTTCGACAAAATACGCTTCGCTTCGCACTTCACCCACTGATCTTTCTCTCTCTTTCTTTCTCTCTCTCTCTCTCTCCCACCCTCGCTATCTCTCCCCTCTCTGTCACTCGCAGTACTCATTCGCGGAAACAATGGGCCTCCGAGTCGTAATTTATCGATCCCATCGAACTACAGGGGATCTAAGCCATAGTCCTTCTCATCGGGATAATTGTTATCGGCGCGTTCTCGATGGTTAAAAATACACGAGGACAATCCGTAACAAGAAAAAAGCTTATCCAACAAAGTCTATCAACTATAACATGAGATAGAGTACATAGTCCGGCGCGAGTGATTTTTGCCGATAACATGTGTAACAGACGGTGGTACATGTGTCCACATCATCCGGCGCGCATTACTCTCAACGCAAGGCGGAGAGTAGGAAACTTTGGAACGAACGTGAAATTCGCCCCCTTTTTTTATCGGCTACGTTTCCGCCCTTCAGTCCGATAGCGGGCGCGTAACGCACAAACACAGAGAGAAGCTTTCCGAGTCCCTGTCGACCCACCCTCTCTCCTATATACGAGAGAGGAGTCCAGCATGCATCCTCTTGGTCCTTTTTTTTTAGCGAGAGCGCGCACCCATTGCCGGATCCGTCGGAGGCATCTGCGCGTCCACGCACACAACGCGCCGCCGGCGGCTCCTCTCCCTAGATGCATCTCCATCACGAAATTGATCAGCCCCTCTCTCCGGCCGGCATTCCCCGGAGAGCGCTCCGGAAACTTCGCGTTCACCTACCATGTACACCGGAAGCGAGCTGCCCCCGACTCTACCCGATCCAACCCCCGTGTTATTGGAAAGAGGTAGCCGGTAAGGACGAGCTGAGCGGGAGAAAAGGGTGGAGATGGCCGCAGCTGGAGAAAGAGGACGACTGGGGTGGGAAAGAGAGAGAGAGCAAACTCGGAGGAAGAAGACCAGAGATAGATATTCCTGGCGGCTCGCGGGGAGGTGAGGAGGATATAACGGTGGTCCTCGCGGAGAATTCATCCCTTAAGAAAATACAGGCACTAACCCCGGGTGGGTCCTCTCGTTGGTGGGTGGATGGGAGAGTGGGTGGCGAATGGGTCGCGGGGCCGAGGACGAAGTCGGGAGTGGCGGAGTACCGGCACCAAGGTGGCATGGGGTAGTGTGAGGGTGGTATGGGGTGGTTCGAGGGTGAAGCGCAGTTCGGCGGGTGGGTGTCAGGGCGCAGGAAAGACGTTACTGCGTAGGAGATCGGCAGAAGGGGGGCGTGTGGGTGGCGGGTGGCCCATGGGGTACATAGGGTGGCAAATGCGTGGGGGAGGTCGGGGGGGGGGTGGTGGCACCGGGGGAGCGGTAAAGGTGGTACAGCGAAGTGTATGGCAAAGTCGAAGTATGGAAGGAAGGGAGGAAGGATGGACGGAAGGAAGGAAGGAAGGAAGGAAGGAAGGAAGGACGGAAGGACGGAAGGAAGGAAGGAAGGAAGGAGAGCAGAGCAGCGCGGAGGAAAGCCGTCGGCGTCGGCTGCCGGCGGAGGTGGAGGAAAAGGTGAAGGTGGAGAACTCGGAAGGGGCGGTGGGTTAAAGGTAGCGGGCCAGAGCCTCACTTTATTTTTATGCAGTTATTGATCTCCGTAGAACCCGACACCCGCCGTGCCCACCCTGTTCCTACACCCCCTGAACCTCCGGCTCCTCCGGCCTCCTACCCTTACACGGCCACCCTGTCCTCCACCCCATCCACGCCGCCCTTCTCGGCCGAACCTCCGAGCCACTCACCCCGTACCACCGCCGCCGCCGCCGCCGTCGTTCCCGCCGCCACCACCGCTCTGCCTCTTGCCACCTTACCTTACCTCGCCTTGGCTCGGAGCTTGGCTTGTGCCGAGCCACCCTCTTGCCCTTCGCGAGAGCCAGCCTGCCGGCGGGTAACTAGCTTATCAAAAAATGGGCGTTGCCGCCTCTCACTGTCTCGTTTGCCCTCTGCCTCTCACTCTCCCTCACCGTTCGCCACCCTTTCCTCTCTTTCGCTCTCGCTCACTCTCTCTCTCTCTCTCTCTCTCTCTCTCTCTCTCTCTCTCTCTCTCACACGCGCGCGCGCCTCACCCCTCCGTCTTTCTTTCTTTTCTACATACACACACGCCCGGACAATGTACACGCCCGCTCAGCCCGCTCTCGCAACCTCTCTATCTGTCTCGTGGCCGGCTTGCGTGTACTCTCTTTTTCTCGAAGCCTCTTCCTCTTACTTCCGCGCTCCTCTTACCTGTCGCTCGGCCACCCGGCCGCCGCCGCTGCCGCCGCTCACCCTCTCGCTCACTTACACCCTCTGTCCGCGTCTTTTTCTGCGCGCGATCTTCCTTCTCCCCCGTAATTCTCTCTTCCACCACGGAGCCGGGGCTCATTCCACCTCATCCCTCGGCCTGGCGGCGGCCGGCGTGTCTCTCCTTCCCGACTCGGCGCTTGCTCCTCCGTTCTCTTCCCGACGCCGACGACGCCGCCGCCGCCGCCGCCGCCGCTCTCCCGAGCGTCTTCCATTGTGGCCCGCACACCTGGCTCGTCGTGGGGTGGTCCTCATTGCCGTGTCGACGCCGATCGCCCCGTCGTCCTGGGGTGAGTCTGCCCTGCAGCTCGCGGGGGTGGCAACCCCCCGCCACCCGGCAGCCTCCTTCTAGCTCGAGGACGCGAAATATGATACAGCCGCCGGACCAACAGGACTACAGCTACGTGCGCGTGAAAAGAATGTACGAGAAACTACATTGTAGCTGGAGGACGATACACTGGAAGTGTTCCAGAGTTCCTTGTTCCTTATAGAAGCACTGCCGGATAATCGTATCTCATCTTACTCCACTGAACTCACCCTCACCCTCATCATTCTCCAGGGTGTGTCCCTCACTTTGTCGATTTGGGATAGGTTAGGGATAATCGAATTAGAATTCCTTTCTTCATTACCCAATACGGTTATCTTATTTGATTTGTTCTTCTATTGTTTTAATTGGTATGTACTTTGGTACTTCGACTTGGACTAACTTTGCAGTGGCATCGTGTAACTTCGATACTTGTCAGGAGATATATAATTAAATACTGGATCCTGTTTGACACTGTAGATTAGCATGTTGCCAGGACAACGCGTAACTAGCACTCTTCTCTCGCTCGTTTTTGCTAGATATGTCCGCTGGTGAGTTCGGCGTCTCCCATCCCTTCTCGGTCTCTTTTTCACCGGGAGGCCCTGCGCGTTTCTCCCTTCCTTCCCGACAGTAGCCAGGTGTGTGCGTGTACGGCTATCCTCTTTCCCGTTCGGCTGTCTCCATGTCCGGCGAAAAGAACGCGCACCTCGAGGAGCCAGACGGAGAGGGAAGGACCGATGGTAAAAGAGGGAGAGAAGAGTGTGTTGAAAGGGAGCGAGAGTGAGAGAAAGAGAATAGGAGATCCGCGGGAGCATTTATGTACGAGTGAACCGATCGATGGCCAGACTCTCCTGGTCCTTAATTACGCCAGGAGGACGTTGTACTCTTTTCTTTCGGTTTTCCGGCTCTCCGCAGCAGTGGCTCGCCTTCACCAAACCCAGGAAGTTTGCGGCACGGAAAAAGCACCGATTTCACTTCCTGCCGAGGCTGCGTGGCTTCACGGTGAAGGGTGAAGTTGACCTAGTCAAGGGTTAGGGCAAGGTGACGGTCATTGCAACGGAGCAGCTTGTTATCAAGGGTGCTCCTTTAGCAAGATCCTGGAAAATCGATTGGAAGCTCGGCTCGCTGGTTAATGTTCATCCTGCCCGTCGCTTCCAGCCTGCATAGTTCATCCCCTTGATGTTCACTAGACGCTCTTGCCAATCCGGTCAATACTGATTCCCACTATTCCCTACAGACACTCACTATCCTTACTATCTAACATTTCTCAAGCTCGACACTCCACGGCAAAAGTTAATGATACAATTATCGCGGTGCAAAAACTCCACTACCGAGGGAGAATTCTTAGAGTATGTTGCCTGGAATCGTGGTTGATTCCTCGAAAAAGGGTGAGAGACGAGAGATAGGGGGTGGCAGGTTCCGGGCTTGGGTTTCGCAGGGCGGAATCTGAAAGAGTAACGGTATGCGCAATCAATAAAAAGGAACGCGAAACATCCGTCTCGTCCCTTGGTTGTAGCCGTGAGCAGGAGCGAGAGGAAGCGAGAGAGATCGGTGTTTTCCACCCCTCGGCTGCGCCGAGAAGGGTCAATGTCCGATCACGTGGTAAAAAGGGCGAAAAACGTTTCCTGAAGAGGAAGGGAACCGATGGAGCGCGAGGGGAAAAAGGCCGAGCGACTTCCATGAGCGTGGGAGCCGAAAACGTGCTACTCTATCTACTCGCTCTGTCTCTCTCTGTCTCTCTCTCTCCCTCTCTCTCTCTCTCTCCTCTCCCGCTCGCTCGCTCCCTCTCGTCCTGGCCATCCTGCTCCTTCGAAGGAGGAAGGATCGCTAGAAGAGGATCGCATCTCGCCCGGGCCGCCGCGTAGCAACAGGCATCTGTTGCAATAGAAGAGACACGACAGATAGTACCCACTGCACCACCCTACCATCTCGTCTCCGCTTGCATCTCTGACACAACACACATACGAGCCGACTCCATCGCGCACTCATATCATCCTGGATCAGACTCTCTCAACCTTTCCACCCCGAAGAAACTGACTCCAAAGAAAGTTTATACTTTCGAATGTTAATAAAAATTGGCACAACTTTATGCTATAGTTATTTAATTAATAATTAATTTGTAATAAGTATCCTGATATTTTAAGATTATTCTGTAATTTATTATGTTTCGCATCCAACCTCCAATTGAGAAACTCTGTTCCTCAAGAAAACCACAGAGGACACGTTGACTCTGTTGTATTTCTATTATGTGGTGACATCAAATTATTGCTGACTTACGTGCGCTGTATTCCAATGTACAATTTCTACACCCTTTTGTAAACTGGCTGTAATCAACCGATCTATTACATTCTAGAAATAATATTGAGACGTTTAGAAAGCGACAGGGCGTGTTTCAACAGGTGACAGGAATTTCAGCTGGTCCAGGATTCGGGGTTGCAGGGAGAGGATCTTTTAACGATTATTACCGGGGAATAGTTGAAGCACGATCGGACAGACGGTATTAATAGAGGCTCGAAGCTCGGCCTCTAAATCCGTGTAGAGGTGAAATGCGTACAAAAGCAACGGCTGAAATCGTCGACGACTATTTCAGTCCATCACTTCAGCACGTCAATGGTCAGCGCGCGGCCACCACTGGAAGAATGGAGCTCCAGGGGAAAATAAAAACGCAAGAGTTCTCCGGGCGGGCAGGAAAAAATTCAGGCTAATTGAATTCAGCTCTGATTTAGAGGGAGCTCGGTTCATTATTGCACGAATGATGCGCGCAAATACGAAACCATTAGCACGCTGTTGGGATGAGGATGTACGATAGGCGGGCGCACTCGGCGGCGTCGGTGGCGCACGGGGGCCACGATTAAATCATAGAGAATGGGAACTCTATGTCGAGCAGAGCACATTGCCTACACGAGTCTGATAGCCTTGGCGGAGCGGCGCGCAGCGTGCCGCGGCTCTTCAATTTCCCATCGTGTCCCACTACAAATAATAGTATATCGACGCGATGCTGGTGTCGTTCCCGTGACGAAAAACGAGTGGATACCCGGCGAACGCGTCTAGCCGATCGGGACGGAATATCGCCCGCTAGCGAACCCTCCATCCTCGCTCGAACGAATCGAGAAAAATACCCTTGGCATCCCCTGCCCACTAAATTTGTCCGCTCGAAATTCCAACCGGGGACTTGGCGAACGAGAGAAATATTTATTGCTCCACTAAACCGATGAAAGAGTAAGAAGAAATTATTGCACCTCTAAATATTAACTTACAAATGTTGTTCTATTTGATACTGATCGGTGAAAGTATGTATTTATAGTAACTATGAGATATCTGTTTCGTATTAATTCTATTTCGCGGACAAGATTTTGGATTATCAAAATTTGTCGCGTGTATTATGCAGAGTACAGGGTGCACCTGTTGTGCCAGTACCCCCGAAGATATAGGGCCAGTGGGGTCTAAGTACGAAGCGCAGCATTTCTGCCGTGCCTCGCAAGGATAACGAAAACGCCGGGAGAGCACAGAATGCCAAGTAGTTGGAGCAAAAAGGTAAGGCCATTCCAGCATAAAGCCGCGCACTTACGTCGAATTACGAGGCGCATTAGAATTTACTGCTCATTACTATCTTTCACGTAACCGGTAATACCGTCGATCTTTTTACTTTCCACCATGACGCACCGCTATTGACCGGATGTCCCGGCGTCCTAGCGACGAGCATAAATGCCCGAAAGATATGCAAGTTGGAGTTTCGCTATTTTTTACGAGACCCTCTTAAAGGTACGGGCTCGGGACAGGTATAAAACGCTGGGTGTTCCTCGCCATCAAGGGAACATACGCGCGACAGCCGAGGGTGAAGATGTTAACATTCAGTATACCGTGATGTCCACACATTATAACATTTTTCTCACTATAAATTCGCTTTCGATAGTTTCTTCAATATATATTAATTTCCTACTCCTTTGAACGTTTTACTCAATACACAGTACTGCGTGTACCAATTGCACCTTGGTATTAATGCTGAACGCGTACAACTTCATTGGAGCCTTGCAAATGAAAAGGCTTTAGAGGTTGCCGGAGCTGATATAACACAGTTTGATCTAGTACTGACGCCAAAAATATCCTTGGACTTGAACGCTAGGTCAGCCGGCTGTGGCGTCAGAAAGAATTGCCAGTGAAAACAAGATTATTCGCTCGCACGTCTCCCCATCTGTATGCCTATGTGTTTGTGTGCGCGAATGCATAGGCAACAAAGGCGCAGGGACTGGCTGGCAGCATGGTGTGCCACGTTATCATAACCCAGTAACGCCAAATATTGATTTTGACACGTACACGTGACGAGCCGTTAGACGCGGCTCTGCACACGCATGCATTTCGATGTACGTTCTCCTATCACTGCCCCCACCCAACCCGCACCCACCCTCGCATCTTCCCACACACCAGATACCACCTACATACAGGCGCTTGGTCGCACCAGCCAACCTATAAATGTGTCTGTGTGAGGGTGTGCGGCAAAGTTTCGCGCGTACACGTGCCGACGGACGCTGCATTCGCAGCCACGTGCTGGTGCGGAGCACCCACCCCCCATCGGCAAACAGGTCGCATCGTTTCCCGACACCTTGCGTTCTCACGCGCCCGTTGCATTATTAGCATGCACAAACCGAAAACTCGAAATCATCCCATCCCACTTCGACATGCCTCTCTTCCACATTAACCCTCAAATTGATAAGGGAATCTGATGAAAATTGTACGCAAGAAATGTATAGAACAAAAGAAGATCTTTGTCGAAGCTGGTTAAAGAATTTAATGAGATTAATGTTTAATTCAGGTTTAATGGAATATGGATGTAAAGTTGGGGTTAGTTTAGTTGGAATAACATTGTGAGAACGTTGTACTTTGATACATTATCAAGATATCTGATGACATTTTGGACAAATGCATTAGAGGTTACAAGACATTCTGACGTAGTCAGGTATAGCTTTGCAATGGACTCGTCCACTGCATATCGCGGGAAAGTGGATGTGCTAAAACTTTGTCTAACCATACTTGTTCGATTGGACGTTTAGTCGCGTGCAATATATATTGTACAGTCATTATCGAATGTGCATCCATGAAGCGATGCACTTGACGATATCGACAGACGCGCGAGCGAAATGAATGCATTGATAATGGATTACAGGAGGCAGGGGCGAAAGCGGGATAAAAATCTGCCGTTTCGGTTGTGTCCATTTAGAAATGAAAGAATCGCCGTTGATTCATATTGCACAGGCAGTTCTCTACCGAGATTCGTCGGTGTAAAATGGTAGAATTTACTCATGAACAACATTGATAGCACTAGTGCAATTGGTGGTCAATTTTCAAGCACGCACTTACCATTTGGTTGATCACATAGGAGAGCAAATAACAGGCAGTCGGAGGAGAAAGTTCGTTGTAGAGGAATAAGTTGGAGACCAGTGTTTTGAAGCTTTCCGTCAGTAGGATTCCACGCACACGATAGAAAACTAGGTCACAACCGAACTAAACAACAATAATAACGAAGAACACAATCCAAATAACCACGCCGCGAACTGTAAGCACGAACTGCGTCGCACCTCGGCAAATCACTCGACGCGACACCTAGTAATGGCGTCGCTGGTCACGAATCGCTCGATTCATAGGTCTCTGCAATACCAACCGGGGATACGCCCTGAAATGAGTATCAGGTGCAGCGCTGTGGGTGCAGTGATCGTCGGCTAGTACACGAAAGGGTATGCTATGTCGGCCAGCGGAAATGCAACCGGCCGAGACGATATTAAACGCGAACACGCGACCGTCCTTTCTGGAGCAAGATAATTATGCATTGATGTTCTGAAGTCTCTGTTCGGTATAGCGCTCCGTATGCAATTACGCGTTGCCAGTGCTAATTAGCTGGATTGTTCGAGAGGTTTCGAAGCCCAAGTGAGTTCGACCGTATAATCTGGCAAAGAAATTCTTCACTCCCTTAACTCGCAATTAATTTTCTTCTTATTATTTCATGCTATTCACCCTTTGATGCATGATGTTTAATTTCTGCGAATATTCAATTCAGCAATCATAATGAGTTTTTGATTAACCGGGTATGTTTCAAATTGATATTCGGCCATTAGTTCAGTGCCGCAAGTCTCGTAAGCATCGAAACCGGAAGCTCGCGCCAGCTGTCTCAGCTTTCTGAAGCATAACGTGAAATTAGTCGGCGGCTGCTCGCGAGATGGCAGGAAGAGCACGCAAAGCGGCTGGAAATATCAATATTTCCGAGACAACTCTGCAACCGTAATCTCCTTTGCATACGTAACAGTCAAGTGAGAGCATGTAGCAAAAGAGGCTGGCACAAGGTGGTGGAGTTTCATCATGGAA
Source organism: Ectemnius lituratus (assembly GCA_910593735.2). Lineage (NCBI taxonomy): Eukaryota > Metazoa > Arthropoda > Insecta > Hymenoptera > Crabronidae > Ectemnius > Ectemnius lituratus. The sequence continues at coordinate 3,528,413 of OU343040.1, read as the reverse complement.
TATTTCAGATAGCAGGCGACCAGAATGACCAGCAGTAATGCTCGATCACTACACGCACAGTAATTGTCGCCGGAAGTACTCGCAATTTCGGAGGGAAAACAACAATTTTGCGCAAAATTTGTAATATTGCTGATCTGTATTAAAGAATGAGAGATATTCCTATCACGTCTTAAAGAATATTCCATGCAGCTCGGCTCAACGAAAAGAGCGAGCTTAATGGATTGTTTATGTTTGAGCACTCGTACCGAGTAAGTCAGGGTTTCGAGATGAATCCACAAAAGATGCAACCGCCATTTTAAAGTGTTCAAACGGCCGTGGCGGTATAAGCAAGCAACGTGTCGTCAGTAGTTTAGCGATCGAGATCAAAATAAGGGAATGTTGCCAGACAGACTGGTCGGGAAAAATGGGAGATTTATTTTGCCCGATATCGTGTAACAAATTCATATGAAGTTTTATGGAGTAAATCGGGAAAGCGATTAGCCTGCCAAATGGAGTACAGGTTATGCTAAAAGCGCTTTACGGGAAGAACAGCGAGTACGTCCCGAGGTTCCTCGGCAACCTGGTCGGTAAAATCGAGTATGGGGAGATCAGAGAATCATGCTGCTCACGAAAAACTGACACGATTCTGTGAATAGGCTATCATGTCCCGTGGTGCGCTTCCCGAGATATTAGTTTCCAAAGGTCATTTGTTGCAGGCATACTCTGGAGACTGTGTTGGCTATTACTGTACCAGCAATGCAAGGAAGAGACCGAGTAGTTACTTGGATGGCCGCGGCCTATTAAAATATCGCACTGATTGGATACAATTATACTTGAAAGTATCAATTTTTCGACGGAACTAGCTCCTCGCTGCGCAGCATGTTGACAAGATATGCCTGACAATATCTAGGTTCTCGATTCTAGCAACTTGTGGCATGCGGCCGTTACGAGAAACGGCTCGCTTCCAAAATGGAATGGTAAATTGTCATAGATAAAGATAATGAAGTCGATCGGCGCAGATAATACTGGCTGCCCTCGATACAAAGGGAATCATTGATCTCGAAAAAGAACGATGCAGGATGGTGCGTGCACCTAATACATTGCAACGCACTTCTCAGCTCGCAATCGGCATTCAATAAACTACTGCCTCTTTTTACGATATCCGTAGAATGTATACTGATTGTCATATGATGCGTCTATATGCCTGACGCTACGAATCCCGGAGTGGTCGCTTGGTACAGTCAGCACCGGCACCATCTCAATAGCCTCTGTGATAAATCAACTTTCGATCGGTTAAATCGCAAAATTATACGTGGGGCGTCATGAGAAAAGTGTAGAGAAAAAAAAACTGGCCCGATTTGGTCCATAGAGTAGGCCCCGGAAAAGTATAGGAACGAAGTTATGGATTATCGAAAGAATATTTTCTGGAATAAGCGCGGCTAAGCAGTCGCGAGGACTGTACCGTGGACGCCACCGGCAGCCACGAGCGGTCGCTTGAGATACACTCCGCTTCAGAAATCTCCGAGAGCTGTGGGGGAAAGGCTCGAAATAGGTCGGTCAGATCGCAAAATTACGGGTGGGGCGTCATGAGAAACTTGTAGGCCTTAAAAAACTGATACGATTTGGTGTATATAGTATTCACATTGGAGCTACCCTCGAGAAGATATTTGTAGTTGAAGAAACGTTAACGTTGCGGCTAGGTTTCAAGTGCCGAGGGGGACTGTACCAACGGACGCTACGGGAGTCCGCAGCCGGCATAGGCTCAGTTGGCAGCAGTACGCACAACGAGAAGCACTACCATGGCTGATATCTCAAAGGACGAGCTTCGCAAAGAGATCACCGGTAAGTCGAGATATCCTTTGATTTAGCGAACCCTGATCTTCGACCATTAGAAAACCAAGCTTGTATCGCGACCGGGCGCAATTTTCTCCGGGCTTCGTCGGTCGGAATACGTAGGAAATCGGGCTCTTTGCTCTTGGCGACGTGACGACTTTAGCGCGCACGTATGTGACGAAGTGGCGTGCCCCACGCCGGCCATTACACCAGAGTTCGCCGTATCTTGCACCTATGCCCAGCGATATCCAGCCAGCGGAGTTCATTGCCGCTCCCTGCAATCGGTGCCTGATTTTTTAGGAAAATTTATCGGTGCCCTGGCAAAATTTCGATTTCGTCGTTTGTTCCCAGGAAAAACTTGGCTTTCCCCATCCTCTCCTCGTAGTGTGCTGTATGACGCGTCTGGTCGTGGTGGCGCGCGCCAGACCCTCGCATGCCTCGTATCTTGCTCTTTCTCCTGCTCTCGGCTACTTTTGCGCCGTTCTAAGAAATTTCCTATCGGCCAACGGAGCGATATACCCCGAGGTTTCGGCAGTCCACGCTGCCGCCTGAAATTCACTCGAGGGCGCCGAGTGGACGGGCTCATCCGATGCCCGTCATTCCCCACGATCCTCGTTACCGCGAATCTCCGCCTGCGAGATATTTACCGGTTTCCCATCTTTTCCCGCCGTCACCGATCCTCATATCGTCCATTTAGTACGTGTCGCCTTTCCCTCGTTGCTTTCCTGTCAAACCTGCCGGCCTGCCTCGAGCATTACTTGCGCATATTATCTCGAAAAGGCGGTAAAACCAGGCAGCAATCGACCGCTCTTCCATTACTTGCGCTTATATACGTGATGCTCTTTTCCCTGATTTTCCGTCGTTTCGCGGCCCTCTGTATTGCGCGATCGATCCGCTCCGGGAAAGAATAGAGTTTTCGACATAGGATTCCGCTGCCGGATGCGAGCTGCCTTCCTTACTTTCAGAGTTTTTTATTCCTACGGTTAATCGTGACCGGCACCGCGCTCCGGAGGGCCGCCATTTGCGCTGCGTATTTACCAGACGCTCAACGCGGGAAACCAGATTAGCCCAGACCCTGACCGATATGCGATGCCTCAATATCTTCTTATGACCATGATTACCGTCCATTGCGCCGTCAAATTTCCAAGTCCCGCCTCTATCTAGTCATACGATCATGGCTACTTTACTCCATTTCGCTAGAACTTGTCCTCTCCCAAATAACGAGCACGATCTTATTAGGCACTTAGTATTTAATGTTCGACATATACAGTAAGAGTTTATTGATTTTGATAAACTTAGCCGAAGAATTAAGATGAAGCAGCAATTGTAGATGAAAGAATGTTGATTTTACTAAGAAGCAATAAAGAGATGTTTGCTTATCCAGCCATACTCCTTGTTATTTTTTAGCCATCCTCAAGGATGCCGACCTCACGACAATGTCTGCCAAAAAAGTGAGGCAACAGATAGAAGAGAAACTGGATGTTGACCTCACAGAAAGGTAATCATTTTTTGAACTTGTATCATATCACCGTACTACGATATGAAGACATGGGACATGGATGCAGCAGCAAGCGCTTGTGTACTACATAATAATACAGGAGTCAGTTAGTCTATGTCCTAGAGTAAAAAGGAGGATTTCTGTGTGGGACTAGATAATTCCTTAAGTTACCACTTCGTTCCTCCCCCAACATTTGTCTATCATAAAAATATACATATTTTGATAATATCCTTAAAGATTCAAAGTCTGATGAGCTTCAGCTTGTTTCTTATCTGACGTGGTTGTTCCTCTCCATGTGCAGAAAGAAGGAAGTCGATGACTTAGTAATGGAGTGCTTGCAAGAGAAGCAAGACGGAGGAAAGAAGAAGAAGAAGGCAGCGAGTGAAGAGTCTGAAGATGGTGAAGAGGAGGAGGAAGAAGGTTCTGAGGAGGAGGAGGAGGAGGAAGAAAAGAAGCCTGCTAAACGTGGTCCTGCCAAGAAAACGTCCAGCAAGCGAAAGAATGGATCCTCCGATGATGAAGAAAGCGCAAGTGATGATGATGCCAGCGATGAAGAATATAGTCCAAAGAAACAGAAAGTCAGCCCCAAGAAAAGTAATTGTTTTCCTACCTACCCAATTGAATCTTAACGAACTAATTTCACAAATATTTCCAATGCAAGGCGTTAATGTTGCAGGCAAGCCAGGAAAGAAGGGAAAGAAGAAGGGAAGTGATAGTGACAGTGATGAAGATTGGGGCAAAAACAAAAAGGCTAGCGGAGGCGGAGCCAAGAAAGGTGGCGGCAAAGGTAAAGGTGGCGGATACACACGTGCCATCACTTTGTCCCCTGAACTTGCTGCTGTGGTTGGAGCCGACCAGATGGCCCGACACGAAGTTGTCAAGAAAGTGTGGAGTATCATCAAAGAAAGAAATCTTTATGTACGTATATTTTTCAGGACTATTTGCTGCTGAATATCTAAGTCTGAGGATGTATCCAGTTAATGTTAATGTTTCATCATTTTTCAGGACCCTAAGAATAAGCAGTTCGCAATTTGCGATGACGAATTAATGAAAGTAATTGGCGTTAAGCGTTTCAGAACTTTCGGCATGATGAAGTACCTCAAAAACCACTTTGTAGATTAAATCATCTTTGAGCCACGATCTCGAACAGGTTATAAACATTGTATAACATATTCCAAGGTGCAGCGTGCATCTCTCCATCTTTCTCACATGATACATGCATAAAAATACATATACATGGAACACGAACATATTTCTCGCGACTTAAGACTTTAGCCATGTTTACACCATTCCGATGTACCCTGTCGACTATGATAACCGCTTTGTCCCAATTGATGCTCGCAATATAACACGTTGATTTATGGGCATTATTGAAAGTGTAGCTCACAACATTACCAGAGCATTGGATTCTGGATGAAATACGCGTTGATTCACCGAACATTGGGACAACGTTGTTAGGAGACGCTGTTATCATGGACGTTCAGGTGATTTCGAAATGTGGAAGACATTCAAGTGGCCGATAGTCAACAAGCTGGTTTTAAGTCCTACACATTCAAGAATAACATTGTATCATTTGCCTGGTTGTCCTTACAAGCAAGTCCTTCCACCTGAAACGTAAATGCAACGTGCCATCGTTGTGGCAGTGAATTCGAAGTGACTCAAGATGCCCGGGTTTGCTTAAGTATTCTTTTTTTGTACTTTAGAGCAATTGCGTGATTTTAATATGTGACACCACTCTTGACTATTGACATGATCAAGTAAAGTATGCACCTTTCCATTGGAAATACGTCGATCTGGATTCTTGTGCATCTTATAGTTTACATAGTACTTTTTGACTTTCCTCAAGGTCTGCGCATACATACATTAGATACAATGATTTCACCTTTTTCTTTTTTCCTCGAAAGAAAAGAGCGGATATAATAGAAAGACAAATACTTTGTCGAAAAGGGGTGAAGGAACATGTATGGTGAAGTTGGGGAACCAACGCGAAAGAAAAAAATAAATAGAATGATCGATGCGAAAAATCAACATCCTGTACCTCTTCTGTATAATAGCTACATTATACACTGAAATTATAACTAAGCGAAGTTTAATTGTATTATCGTGTAATTACTAATTATTGCCGTAATATAGGTTTCTTGGTGTAAAAATTGACCTAACTCTTAAGATCTAATGATAAAACGATTGTATTCATGGAAGGTATGATGTTAAGCATATAAAGTCACAGTGTGTGCAGCGATTTCTGCGCTACGTTGAATTGTAGAAAATAAGACATAGGTTCAGGATGAGAGGTACGAAAAACAATTCCGGTATGATCAGTCAGTCATGCCTTGGTACATGGATAAAAATGATTGCGTACTGTGAATAGAAATTAATGATTAGCCGGCCTAAGCCGATGGACGCCACACAGAAGAAATCATAAAAACAGCTGACAAGACACGGTAGCAAGGAAACAGAACGAAGCAAGATGGGAATTCTGTACACGGAATGAGAGAAAGCGACGCCCATTTGTTTTTTAAAAAAGTGAAACGATGTACGGCTTTGGCCGTAAGAGATTCCGTGAATGTATTTGAAACAGTCATTAAAAAAGCTATTCCTTTCATTTTTTTTAACTGCGTCCTCTGTGAAATCTTTATCCTTACTGATTCTTCTTCCAAGTCCCGCGAACAATAGGAAACTTATAATGTACAATGACAAGGGCAATCTTTATGGACTACTACATGTGATTGACATACACTTTATTATTCTCCGAGTTATATGCAATGTACGCAATAGATGCACTTTAGTCAGGAATATTGATACGTAAATATATGGTGCATACATAAGCTAACTTTTGAATTGAAAATGTTTGTGCCGCTACTTCCTGGGTGCACTATCACAGTCGTGACCAAGGAACACAATATGTGGTGGTTTCTTACTGCCACGCATACCACGTAGACCGAATATGTAATTTGTTAATTTCTTTGTGTTCGTATAAGTGTGTTTTTGCGTTTGTACTTCTTTGTCCAAAGGTGGAGCAGCTTGAACACATACACCGTTGCGGAAATTCGAAGCCTGTGTCTGTGTGCTTCTTGTGGCACAATGGCTTAGGCTTGCCTGCAGCAGATGAAGATCAATTTACGAATTGGAGTCAAATAGATATTTGTCGGTATGAAAAGGAATAGTACCAAACGTAATGCAGTCTCTCGTAGCTCCCATACGTTCGAAGAATACTTTTTATCTATAGTGGGTGGCAATATGTGCACGTCCGTCTGAACTTTCTGATTGTGTCGAATCTTCAATTGGGGTCCTTCCACTGATAACCTTAGGAATTCGTAAATGCGAACTGTAATGTTTTAAAAACTGCTCAAGATACAGTCTAACGCAGCATGATGCTTACACTTCCTGTGACTTCATTTCTCGAATGTCTTCGTATAATTGGAATAGATAGATGTACTCCAGGTGGTTCCGAACAAACTGGAGGGCTTTGTATATAAACCTATTCAACAGAGAACATAGAACACATTCAGCATTTGGTCCTCGGCTCTCGTGGCGAAAACATACCTGTCTGGGTTCCTCCCAAAATCACTGGCAGCTTTCTGGGAACTGAAAGCGTAATATTTTCCTCTCCACTTAGCAATTCCATTGTTGGGGTTTCCTGGTAAAAGGGCTCCTCTCCCGACTACGAATATCCACGCACAGAATCCGAGAAACTAACGGTAGATATATTGTACGATAAAGCATGAAATTACTAATTTAATATTGTTCGTTTTTCTTACTTCTAGGTTGATACTCTCGAAATTGTCCGTGGAATTAGGGTAGTACATCTGACACTGGCCACATTCAACTGAAAAGTTTCGATTTATATTTATCTTAATTACTCGTGAAAATTATCTCGTACGTACTTATCGTGTGTCCCATTGATTCCTCAAGTCTCTGCGCATCAGTGGGAATCTCGCGTGAGCCCAGTATACTATCCATTATCTCTTCGTAATCGAAACTCTGCGATAATGTTTAAATAATTAGCAAGAAATAATTGATTTAATGAAGATCATAGATTCACCTTCGATGTCAACTTTTGCAATTCAAAGAGGAAGGTACTGATATGATTCAATGCAACAACTTCGTCTTGTAGACCCATCCAGATATCGGCAAGATCAATGAATTGTGGCTGGGAAGTTAAAAAAATTCAAATATGATGCATATCTGCCTATTTTATAAGGATTGCGATTATACTTACATATACTTGAATAGTAGGAATTGCTGTTTTATATTTTACTGTATCGTGAAGCTGAAAAAGACGGCCTTGCAGGCGCTCCATGAAATTCTTAACTTCCTTCTCAGACTGCTCCGTATCCGTCAAGAGTTTCCTGTGACAAAATATATAATGAAACTTTCAACGACGCTGCCGAAAACATGAAAAATGTCTAGTGTTCATACCTGACATATATTTCTTGCTGTCTACTTGTCGCCAGCATTTCGATGACCCATAGAACTTCTTCCCCAAAAGTATTTATCTGTGCATCGACGCAGATTCCTCTGGCTTCAACTTCCGCCAACTTCCTGAAGAAAGCTTTCTCCACGGTGGCGGTGAGTTTATAGATTTTCAACATTAAAGTTTGCAGGAATTCCAGAATGGAGACTCGCGTTCTGACCAAGGCTTGTTCTAAAATGCTCGGCACTAGGGAGAGTAAAGCGAGGTTTGTATTCAGTCTAAATCGAGGGAACTCGGGAGAGTCTGAGTTTGTTACTTTAACGAACTCTCTCCGACCAAGCTTTTCCAAAGCATTAAAGGCGCTTTGCATAACTTTATGTATGACAGCAATTATAAATACTTACAGTCATCTATTCCCTCACCGCCGCGCTGGCAGTCTCTATTAAAAAGACGTATTCCAGTGATTATGCACATAAGTTCCATAAGCTGCTCCTCTTTTTCTCCATTCGACATCGTCACATAATGCGTTAACTCCGACGGTTGAAGGATGCTCTGCATTGCCACGGAAACCTCCCTGAAAGGAAAAGATTCATTACTTAAAGAACCTGTAAATCAATTAACATTGCCAACAAGTTTTACCGAAGGACGGAGGGAACAGAAGGACTACCAAGTCCACTCAGGAGAGTGACGACCACCAGCATTTTCTGATACAACTTCTCCAACTCATTAGAAGTGTCCAATCTTTCGGTTTCACATATTTCTCTCACTAATGGTCCAGTTTTCTGATGAAGATGTAGTCTGTGCCGTTCGATAGTTTCCACTAATCAGAAAGGGAAGAAATTCTTTAAGTCCGGGTTTTAAACATCGCTGTATACAAATTTTATCCTGACCTCTCTCATGATAATGCTTTGCAAAGTGTAACTGGTTCTTCAGTGTTATTAAGCTCGGTCTAGTTTGATCGCATAGTTTTTTTGCGATCGCTTCTATTACTTTTATGTTATTTAATTCATCACACTCTTGAATTCGATACAATGGATTAAGTTGATACAAAGTTATCTGCAAAAGAATATATGTAAGTTAAATTACTTGAAATTAATGGAATATATTTAATAATAGATAAATGTAACTCACTAAAAAGTGCACCAAGTCTTTAGTCACATATACACCTTGGCCCTTACAGTCGATTATAATTCTTTTCGCTATACTTTTTCGTAAAATATCCATTATTCCAGTTAACCGGGTAATACTCCAAGAAACTTGCCGTTACTGTTACGATCGCGGCATGGAAACAATGGATTTAACTTTGCGTTCCCACGTGCAGTTTGATCGATAAAGTCCTTACCATTCGCAAACATATATCTCTCTTTCCAAGTCTTGGATTTTAGAGAAAATTACTTGCGATCATTCGCCTGGTAAAAGTATCATCACCATACCTTGCTATTTCAGAAGGAACAAGTCGAATATTATGAAAAAGCTGAGAAAAGAGTAAGACTGTGAAAAGTGAGGTTCAAAAATGGAATGGAAGAGCGCCGTAAGCGGTTCGGGTTTATTCGTGTGTGTTCGGGGCGCGCGAGAGCTCGATAGAAACGATAAGTCGTGTGTCAGGGTGGGGGTGCGGTAGAGTGCAGAGGTGTCGCTGTGTCGCAACGGTCGAGGCCGGCGGAGCAGAATCAGTTGGGTCGGCTCGTCGGTACGGTGCGGTGTGTGTGTCGGAAGGCGCGCGTCGGTACGAGAGGCCAGTGTCTTGGAGCCAAGAGAAAAGTGATAAAGCTTGTTGTCATGAAGTCGGCGTGAGGCTTGCCGCGCCTGCCGTCGCCCTGAGGAACGATGCCAGGCGAATTCTGGTGCTCCTGGACCACCGGTCGCCGCAAGCTGCAGTCGAAGTTGGTGCTGGTTCTGGTGCTCCTCGCGGTTATTCTGCCCACAGCGTATACCGAACACAACCAAGGTATGTGTGCTACCACACACGCGTAACACTATGGGGGAACCCATGACTTAAACACGCATTGTCCGAGCGTCCGGCTGAAAAGGCCGAGTAGTGCGTGCTCGCGCCATTTTTCCGCCTTTCCATTCGAAATCTCTGCCCGCTCGATTTCAAATCGATTGAACAGCTGTCCCGCCGAGCAAGCTCCTGCTGTCTTGATTTGACAGCTCGCTTTTATGACGTGTGCGTACCTGCGTCGTTCGCCACGATAGCGATCGAGCGGCAAACAATGACCCCTCATAAATTATTAGATCCAGTGTTGTCGATCGCGCCAATTTTATTATTTCAATCCCGCCATTACTACCGCCTGGGTGAACTCTCGGCGCACGAAAGCAGCGTGCTGTGCAGATGCATGCTCCGCTTCTGGATAGCCTGCTTTCCTTTCCCCCGCAACTTATTTTTGTTGCTGTCTGGCTGCTGCCCGATGGGGAAGGCATTTGGTAGCGCAGCCTCTCCCTCGATCTCCGATCTCGATTCCTCAGCTGGAACCCATTACACACGCGTCTACCAACCCAACCTGATCTTGCCTCTTGTTGAGTCTTCTTTATTCGCACGTTAGTCATACTTGGATTGTTTTGAGCCGTGCTGAAGTCCGTAACTTGCAAGTTGTTGCGAGTGTATGTCTACGGTGCGAAACCATAGTGGCCGCTGGTGGCCTCGATGGGTTATTCTATAACTCTTGCGTCCGTACACGATCGCACGCAGCGAGAATTCCAAGAAATGCTGGCTGCGAGTGGGCCACGTCCGCAGGCGAGTTCGTGCGGCTTATAGAGCGTCTATTATTTAAATGAATCGTTCCCTCCCGATTATTATAGAAGCCTTTTTTTAGATACAGACCATTAACCTTTGCAGTTTCATACCCAGTTAACTCCAGTATTGTATATCAGTATTTAGGTATTTAACATTTAAACACTTTATGAAATAATATCAGTCAATATGATTTCCATGTCCGGGATTCAAATAGCAGAGTATTACTAACCAACTGTATATAAACCAGAAATTGGATGCAAGTAAATAGTGAGAATATTACAATTACGAGGTGTTTCAAACATATCGAGCGAGTGGCGTACGTAGTAGGTTTACTTAACAACACAAAGTACCATTGCGAAACGGCCTTGCAAAGTTGTATCGAATTACTGTATCGTTGCATTGCACGACAAATATCATCGGTTTCATGAGTACAGATATCGAATTTGTCCTACAGGTATCTCAAGGTGGATTGCAGCGAAAAAGTTACGCTATCGCAATGCCTCAATCGCACGTACATCTTGCCGTAGCCAAACGCGATGAAATTATAGGTATATGTGGTATTGTTAATGTGTGACGAATTTTAGGCTTCCCTTATTTGCCCACGCATCGTAGATCTTTTCGCTTGAGGAATACTCACGTGCACTTCTTACCACAGTTAGTTCCGCCAGATTGTAATTTCCTGCTGGTTGGAAAGTTGGAAGTATCCCGGGAAAGTCTAGTAACAGTTAAAGCTTAACTCAAGTAACGAGACACGTCGAATCTCTTTTACGAGTGGGCTTGGCACTCTTTCGAGAGTAGCGATACTGTTTTTCTCAGTGGTGGGTATATTTTTAAATGATCCATTGAAAGAAGCCAGAGGCGCCTGAGCATCGGTAATAGCATTCGATTAGAGAGTGTCTGCATATGCTCTTCAAAGGATTCGCTTTGCCATCGGCTTCGCTCTATTTCGTATCGGTCCAGTTGAACCAATCGTGTAGAGAAACCTTAGCGTAACACTCCTTCTAATTCCCCGGAAAAATGAGCCCGTCACTGCTATCTTTACGAGCGTGCTTCGAGCGAGATAAGGAAAAGGACCCCGGCTCTTACTTATCTCTCCTTCGCCACCATTGCCTTCTCCCTCCAGCTTCCCTCCACAGTTTTCCCATTGCTGTGACAGTAGTACTACAATGCTCACGCGACTGTACCAAACCGATTTGTAACACCACACACGGCTACCCTTGAAGCAACGCGTTGAATATAATGGAGAAAGCAAGTGGTCCGCTGTATTCCTCTTATGCGGCAACTGGAAAACTTGGAAAATCGTCGGAACTTTTAACAAAGAAACGCGCATCATTCTGCATTCTCAGTCTTTATCCTTGCCAAGGAAACTGGACCAGTGCACCTGGATGCGCTGATGCTGGTATTCGATGCAACGTTTCAATTACTTCTTAGTGGTATCCTTTTAACTCGACGTGCTTCTTACTTTCCCGTCCTTCTGACATAGCGGAACACTAAGCCGTGAACGGTGCGCGTTACTCCTAGAAAGTCCTTGGAGTCCACCTATAAACGCTGCCGCGCGATCGTTACGGATTTCGCGTGGCGATTCCAGCACTCTTTGCCGGACGTTCTCTCGCTTTTCGTCTCTCTCGCACGCAGGGAAACAATACCAAGCCTAGCGATTCCTTTCATCAAAGTCAGGAAGCCGCCTGACGCAACTACATCCCCGTCCGATCTAGCGTGTCGTTGTCTACGCTTGCTTGGCAGTCCTCGGCGGCCTCGTCCACACGATAGCCCACTATTTTTCTGCCAAAGGTATCGTTGCCTTCTAACTCGAGGTGTAAAACTATTACCACCATCGCGCCCGAACAATACACACAGCTGCTGGAAGCTCCAGTTACCGTTTGCAATGTATACTCCCGCGTTAAGGTAAACTGGAGATCTAATGCTTTGCTCTTGGATTCTGACTACGTGTATTTCATAATACAACTTGTATTTATTATTAATAATCTTTTATTAATATATATTAAATCTGATTAAAAAGTCGAAGGTATTTTATTTACTCGTAAACGGAAAGGAGAAACAGTTAGTCAATGACGCAAGTAGCATAGCCTTTTTGGCAGAATGACTCGGCGGAACGTCCGGACAGGAGGCAATTGACGGGGTAAATTGATCGGGCCGCAATCGATGATTAATCCATCCTCCTTCAAGGCGGCGGCGTCGCTGTGGTAGAGTGCTTCTTCGGGTTAACATGCGACCCGTGCACCGAGCGAGCACTCGATTACCACAGCACGAGAGTACCGTCTAACGAGGAAGGACGATTTACCACCATTTCCGTTGTTCGCCTTGTCGACTTCGTGTGGCTTCCTTACATTCCTATCAGAGTTACGCGGCTTTCCTTCGTTACGCCATTGTCCAAGGATTTCTTTTTCTTCCTTACACCTCTGAGAAATGCCGTCTCTCGATGTCTCGATTCCTGTCCGATAGTACGCGCTTCAGTATTTCTCTGCTTCGTTGCTAACGAGACAGCAACTAGTCTCGTCTTGTTCTCTCAAGGAATTCACTTTGTAAGCTTAACGGCGACACGATATAGTTTACACTGTCCTATTGTGTACTAAATATAGTTTATACGAACACAGGCGGTTTTCATTTGGAGCCACTGGAAAAGGATAAAGTGTGACTCATTGGTGAACGGGTTGTAAGGAATTGGTGGGTTGTTTTTATTCGGTTGTACAGTTCAGTGGTGGTGTACACTTGGCTTCGTCTGGAGTGGCGGGCAGTTTTTCAGCATGCTCAATCGCACCAACACTGAGTACTCGTACTTGCTTCCCTTCGAGTCAATGCAACTAATGGCTCACTCGCTAAGCAGCCGATCGTAACGCTGAGAGAGGACGAGCACGCTGCGGTTAAGTGCCATGCGACTTCCGCTCATTGACACTAGTCTCGCGTCCGGAGCCGTTCAACGGACGTGGCATCGGGAATTCGGAGAAATTCTCTCCGAGTCATTGCATCTGTATTTTTGCGTTACCTACTGATTAACCACTATTGTGTATTACAACTCGCAAACAATATTCAAACAGAATAATGGGAATCGATTCTGTTACCATTCCTCTCGATTGGTTCATTCAGCGACGGGTATATTTGTTCGAGGAGAGAAATTAACGAACGATTAATTTCAATTGGAAATTAAAGGTGGATGAAGAGGAAATCACCGGTAACATATCGAGTAGCTGTTATTGGTTGTTAATTGCGGCAATAAATCCTTTGGTAGTTTAGTGAATGTGGAATGAGCTACAGATCTGTATTACGATGTCTACTCTGTGAATTGCGATCTCGATATTTTGAGACCGTTATTCTCTTCTGGTCCGTATCTTTTTTGTTGCCTCTAATAATTGGATCGACTTCGTCTCGGGATCGAGGCTCATGGCGTGGAAATGGTGCACACTCTTCTAACTGTAAACCACAGTGTTGGTTGTTAACCGTCGTTCCGTTATATCGGGAAGCCATAGCTACGAGGGCACGCGTGCACCTTTACTGTCCAGAGAACACTGAGTCTGATAGGCTCACGCTATCAGTCCCTTATAATAATACTTGTAATACAGATTACAGGTTGATGATGAGAAATAAAACCTCTCAACTGTATCGTAATTGATACTTTTATACAATATTTTTGTTGTTGTTGATATTCGTTTATGTCCTCGATAAAAGTTGATCATAATTAGTAAAACGATTGGGGGATTTTTGAATTGATTGATTATATCGGTGCTATCTCTGACGTGTGGTTCATTCGATTACCAGGCCGGAAGCGAATGAACACAGGCTGAGATAATTACCGAAAAGGATATTAATTCGCGCTGGGCACACGGCGATGCAATTAGGCCAGCGATTTATCAAAATGCCAATTAATAATTCGTTCACGTGCTCTTTTAATTATGTAGAATTATGATCATTGGCAATCGGGAAAGCCACGCTCTTTTATTGGCTACAGCTTGACTTGACACTGCTGATGTAGAATGTATTGTTCCCTTCAGTGTCAACGTTTCCTGACTTCCAACTACCAAGTCTCAGCGGAAGTCTCTCTATGATTTTGCTAATTGATTGCTAATGATTCATCCGATGCGACCAGAGTGACTAAGACTCGCCGTTGTGTAATTGTACATTCAGAAATGCGCGACGCAATAGACAGCAAAGAGAATTTGTTGATGATTCCTCGCTCGTAGGGATCATTCTGTCAAGGCACATTTGTCATCCTACAATTTTTCATTGAGTCATTTTTTGCCAGTTTTTCAGAAATGACTTCACTTTCCGATCGCAGTAATAATATATAGCGCTTATGGAAATCGATAAAACATTCTCCGTAATGCGTCACAAATGTGCTGGAGCGCGTGGAAGCTCCGAATTTCACAGGGTTCGACTCAACATGCGTGTGCTTTAACGATATCCAGAAGCGAGAGAGAGAGAGAAGAGCTGAGAGGAAGCTGCGCTTGAATCCCAGGCCCTCCAGTTTCATGACAGGTTTAGTGAAGGGCTTATCATTCAAGCCGGAGATCGATTCGATGCACAGTTCCCGATGAATAAATTATCTGGTTTGTATTGTCCGGGCAAATGTTGAACGCCTGTCTCGCCAGCTCGCTCACCATTCCCTTGCGTCTCACTAATTAATCGCTGTCATTATAAACTCACTAACAAACGCTAATTCAGCTTTGCGAAAGCGCCTATCCATCATTAGTTTCGTATCTGGTATGTCAAAAAGAAAAAAGAAATTGCCACAGGAATTTCATCCTACTAGAACGAATTATTGAAGACGCACTTTCTCAGTTACGGTTATTGGGAGGGATTAATTAAGGCCACAGAGTTATTTAGAGTGCGTAATTATGCGGCGATCGCCGATATTCATTTGTGAGGCCACTCATAGAACGAACTTTCTTTCTCTCTCTCTCTCTCTCTTTCCTTTGGAGGCGCCTGTCACGGGGCAACAATGCGACTGCAAGAAAGGCAATGGAAGAGCGAGCGCACCGCTTTACTTTCTTCTTTATTGTCTGGCTCGTTAAAACGGGCTGGCTTGTCGCCGCCACTTGGCCGCCGATGGAAAAATCGTCCTACGAAAGGCGAAAAAGCAAACCTACAACGAAACCAGGGCCATGTGCGCCCAAGCATTCCAGTATTGTTCTAGTTCTAAAAGTAGTAAATTCACCTAGTTTACTTCAAGTCTTTTAATATTTTATACACGATTATTTTGTATATTGAACATAGAAAGTTTCACATTTATTCTTTTTGTCAAGTGACAATGATAATAATGCAACATAGAAGCGTCTTAAGACTTACTTCCGTTGAAATTGCTCTTTGATTAGTTCGCCCACAGAATTTCGTCCTCGCAAATTTTGAGTTGGCTTCCAGTTCTCAAGCTACTATAACTTTATTTCCATTCTGTGAACTCGAGATTCCTACGGGGACTTGTCGGTAAGATATAACGAAAGATAGCCGCGATCTCAGTAACGCCTACTGCAAACTTTCCAAGGCAGAAGAGTTCGAACTTTTCGCTCCAGTAAGACAGGACGAAAGTACCGAATGAGTTTGCGGTCTCGTTCGCGACTGAAGTTACCGCTAACGGTACGATTCGACGGAAAACGTTACTGTATAGTTGGAAAGATCGCGCTGACTAACACGATCGCAAAGATACTAGTATATGTGTGTGTGTGTCTGTGTGTCTGTGTTCAATCGACACTTTCAATAATTGGGGTATTGTAGAAGCGCTCTTGCCTGCGTTCCGACTTTCGCCAAGTAAAACTCTCTTGCGCTTCTCGGGCGAAACTCGCTGCGAAACTTTACAAGGATTCCAGCTGATTTTCACGAAGCCTCACCGTTCCCGTTTAATGGCTTAATCGTCCTATAATGGAGAAACACTCCTCTTTTTGCAGCCTCGTCTCTCTGTCCAACCGCGCGATCCCAAGCACAGAATTTTTCTAGCTTCGAACTTGCCTCGAACGCTTTTACAACAGACTCTCTCTCTCTCTCTCCCTCTCTCCCCTTCTGTCTCTCTGATTGTGAGTGGTGAGCGAACGACTTCCGATGCGATAAAGCCCCTTCCGACAGGGAAGCGTAGCATCATGAAATCGTATTACCTTCGCCGCGTGCGTACATATTGTACAGTTGGAAAATCTGCCACTTTTAATATATCGAAGTAATATTATTCAATTATTGGTACATTGAAAACTGAGTTGATTGTGTAATAACTGTTGACGAGCATCCTTAGTTTTCATTGTACAAGTATATTTTACATTCGCACCTAAGGCGAAAGTACATAGTTTTGGGTGAAGTTTGTTGTTCGCGAGGTTATACATTTGGTGTCAGAAGACAATGCACCGTCATTCCACTCGAATCATGAGCAGCCCTTGTTTTCGTGCTCATAGCCACTCGAAATATATATCCGCGCGGATATAATTTAATTAGCCTACGCCAGACCGGCTTGTGTATTTTAACTGGCACGCTGTTAAATTTAAATTCCGTGCTCGAGCAAGAGGGTTTTCGCGTGCGCTTGAAGCCAGTTAAAAGCTAAACGAAGGCGGATTGAAACTGGCGTGGAAGGAATATTAATAATGGACGAGTTTCATCATTTTACCACCCGCATAGCCCGCCTGTCGGCCATCGTCCACCCAGGCTTATAGATGATGAGACTTTAGTTGAAATGACTCGCTTCAAAAACTGGGAAAAGCGTACTAAGTTTTATCGACATTGTCAAATCGATCCAAGTCTCAAGTAAATCCGATCATAACTTTGTTGCTTTTATATTGCAAACTTTCATTTGGCATACTTCTAGGTTCGTTCCATTTTCACCTTAAGATATTTAATAATAGTTCGGTGTGGAGTCTCTTAGTATTAGCATTAATGAACGGTCTACGAAACCAGTCATTAAATGAGATGCAGATTGCAGGGATGCGAGAGAGAAAGAGAGAGAGGTAGATGTCATTCGTAAGATTTTTGCCTGGTAGACTGGTGGACGGTACTTTGGTACAATTGAGCTCGGTTTCAGCGTGAGGATGGTCATTTAAGCTCGCGCGACCAGTGTGTGTGGGCAGAATTTTCTAAACGACATGCGCTGCACGTGGGCGAGCGCCGACGCATCGTGTGTTCCCCTTGACTCTGCAGATTACTGCGATTCCAAGACGCGAATCTACATTTTCTGGCTGTGTGAAGCCGGTTCTACGTTGCCAATACCTGTTCCAACGAATCCTGTATCGTTTTCTATCCTAACACCAACATCTAAAATGTCCACTTTTTTTTATCTTAATAGTCCTTCGAATTTCCTTGCAAGCAATCTCATCTGCTATCTTAATTTCCGCCTCAGTTTTGTTACATCCTGTTACAACTCTTTACAGTTCATTTAAAATTAACTTACTATAACAAATAGAGTCTTCGCGACATATCACTGACATATATTTCACACATCGTTGCTACAAATTTGATATTTGGCGCCAGTGGGTCAGGGTTGTCACACTCACGCGTCGCGCATTTAATAATTCTCCTCTGGCACGACCTTCGACTTTCTGTCAATGGGCAGTCCTACATTCTTTCGTGGGTGTCACCAATGTCGGACGAGTACAATCGTAACTTCGCACGATGAACATCAAGGAAAACGAGATACTTTATTACATATCCTGCGTGTCCCAGATGACACTAACTTGGCTGAATCAAATTATCCTAGTTATCCAAGAATTCCTAGTTTCTCGAAGGAATGAAAAAAAATATTATTGAAGAACATCTTTCTTTCGTTGAGTGTTCGTAAAGCAACATTCGTCCCTTTTCTCTCACATTTGAAGCGATGATCCAGCTGGGACATATGGGCGCCACGATCCCGCTATGAATTATTATCAGTTTACCCTGGAACCCTTTCCCCTGCATGACAGTAGTAGTGTTAGTGGTAGCACACTCCTTCTGGCGAGCCTCTTTTCCCGCAGATCACGTTATTCTTCCTCTCGTTTGCCACTCGATCCTCCTCCCTCGTAGGGCTCCCAACACATGCTGGTAGCCGGTAAAGCCTCCTCCTTCAAAGAGACACACATTCCGGAGAGATACTTTCGCGCAGCCATTCACATAATCTCCCACGCAATCCAGTTGAATTCTCTTTGGTTAAAGATGAACATTTGTCTCACAAAACGGGAAACAGGTGACATTTCAGTACTTTGGAACTGTTGTATTATTAATTTTTTGAAAGATATGACTTTTAGCTAACAAAGTTTTAACACTCCCTTTGATTATTGTATTCGACCCTTTCTTCTACATCCGTGACAAGTTTAGTCTACTCGTGGCGACAGTTTTTTGCTCAGCCATCTTTTTTGTAGGACGATAGGCTCGCCGAATCACTTTGGTCAGAAACGATATTACCACTTGGAAAGAGCGATCATGGGGTTTAGTGTCCTCGTAGGAAAAAGGTACACTGGAAAAACACGTCTACGGAAAAAGCAATCGAGTTTTTCCATCAGGCGACGCGGCGTCAGCTGTGACATCGTTTTTGTCAACGCCACGAACTTCTACTCCCGAACGGTACCATCTCCTGATTTGAATTTTACCAGACCACTTAATGAACGATTGATTCGACGAATGTATGTTCGATTGGATTTTATGGAGAGTTCCGAGAAAGTATTACAATTCGCTTCACGCTTTTCTCGCACACTTCTCGCAGGGCTTTTGACTTTTTGCCAGCTGAGCCAATATTTCCAGAGCTGCCCATTCTGCTTGGCTTATGTTTCATCTCCATGGCGATGGCGAGGAGGGTTCGGGGGTCTGTCAAGGATGGGCAGGATTTAATTAACTGGGGATACTCGCTTTATTGGGATCATAAGCCAGGCTATTCCACGCGGATTAGCAGTGCAAATAGCTCGTAAGCCGAAAAAGCGGGGGCCGAGGAAAGCACAAGCCTATTCACATACCGTCTGCCTAGCAAGCTCGAATCACACGTATACTGACCTACGACCCATTTCCACAGGGTAGGATGCATTGCGATATATAAAAGCCAGCTGAATACTCGGATTTACGCGCACGACAACTCGACTCCGCGCGAGCACACCCCTATTTTCGTAGTCCCCGCGTTTCATTGTACTTCCGAGTCCTATTGAAGTAGCAGGAGAGAGCAGCACACATACAGAGAAAATCGTGTGTGGCATACGTGCGTTTCGAGCGGCTTTCTGGAAAAAAGCATCGGCCGCCTGGAATATAGGGGACCCAGGTTCCCCTGAACAGCTGATTCGAGTGGATCAAAGCGATATCCGTGCTCGCAATCCTACTGAGTGTGTAGTCGGGCGTCGCACTATTGAGGTCGGGGAGGGTTTTGCCTCCGGCGGAAAATTCCATCGGAGGTCGTGCCACCGCTGGAAGGCAAGCTGCATTGCAAATAGTATCATTCACTTTCGCAAGAATAGCTGAGCAGAGTCGGATCACCGAGCAAACTATGGTCGACAGAGTTCTTAGTGCAATCAGAGTGCTACATTACTGCCAGCATGGACAAGCTGTTCTCTCGGCTGGCCGTGCTACTCGAGAAGGCAAAGGCAAAGCGCTTCGAGGGAGTTCTCTTGGGGGGAATAATGCAGGCGATTAAAAAGAGCGAACAAAGACCCGTACCGCAGGCCACTGGCACTATCCTAGCAGCGGCAGTATAACGGTGGCCTCACTCGACGATAAATTTACGCGTAAGGCAATCATCGAATCCGCCCCTCTTTCCATGCGTCGTCCATTGTACTTCCGAGTCTCATTGAGTCGCCGGCCCCTGGGCTATTTCCGTCTACACGTTTCCAAACATGAGTTCGGTCATTGGAACGGACCAATGTGACGCGTGCCAAGCGCGCAGCCCCTTGCAAGTCGTTCCTCTACCTACCAAAACTTTAATACCTCATATGTCACTTTACGTCATACTCACTTTTCCTAGTTAAACGTTATTAGTTTAATATACATAATATATAGATGTCAGGTTTACTATTTTTATACTGAATAGGAAAATGTTTAAATATTAACGAATTTTGAGTGTATTCATGAAAGGTTAATAGTGTGTTAAATGAGACTGATTATTGTCTGATGATTGAGTTTGTGATACGTGTGAAAACAGTAGTGGGACGAGTGCGAAAAGGCTTGGGACAATCATGACTTTGCCATATGTTCCTTTCGCAAGCATTGCCCTTTCGTGACAGGCAGGCCGAGCGCGAGCGGAAGTCGCTCACCCATTAGTCGCACGGATAATTACACAGCCACACAAAAGGGCCAATTCACTGCGACCCTCGCAGCCCGACGACGCCCTTTGAAATTCGTCGCCGGCGGTTTCTTTTCTTTTTTTGATCCGCCACCGCTTGCGCTTGGCTTTGCCCTTGATCTCGCCCTTGGCTAACTGCTACTTCACTTCACAATTGTTGTTTTCTTCCTCAACCAATCGAGTCTTCGGCTTGCGAAGTGTTAAGCATCGCATTGACGTTATTTCGAGGTTTCAGTCATTACAGTTGGCCTTCGTTTTCTGTAGGAAGGAACGGCTGCTTCATGTCACAGTATTACAGCTGTTTTTCAGAGACACGTGACACACACATACACAGTCGTTATATGTTGAAGAGTTGCAGAAGGTTCTCTTCTGTTTGAGACGCTCGTGTTAACTTGTTGCTGGTGCACGCGTGCACCAATTCGCCATGGGTGCCTCTAGGAGAGACACGTTAAATCGGAGAGCGTTGACACATGCCGCGTGGCATGCGGCGCGTGTAATCGGAGACGCTTACCGGCTAAATAAGAATAACAGCCGAATCATTAGAAAGCACGCTCGTATTACTAGTTCAATTCTGTGTCAGTGGGCACCGGAACCCGTACTGTCTCTGTGGTCACGTCATCAAGCGCATATGCCTTACTTAATGAAACCATAACCCTTGACTTTTTTCAACTTTTATAAATTGTTCATAAATCAATTGTTTGAGTATAAGAACTGGTAGAAAACAAAGAATCAGCCGTGAAAGTGACGGAATTGCATCGAAAACAGCCGGAACAGACGCCCTGAATGATAAACTTCGTCTGATTTCGACGGTTTATTCCACGTTTTCCAGTCTTCCCAACATTTTCCGGAGCTGAAATTTGGTGGGGAATGTTTTCTTGCATCAAGGAAGAAGTGATATAAATTCCAGAGCCCTAGCTCAAAATTCATTTTTTCGCAAATTTTTCTGGGTATACCCCTTGACGAATTTTTGGGCCAAAAAATGAACTTTGACCTAGGGTTCTGGAATTTATATCACTGTTTCCTAGCTAAATACTGAATCACTGCCTGAAATACCAGACCCTGAAACGGTCGGGAAGGGTGGTTCAACATTTTCGATTTTTCGAAGGTTCTCGAACTTTGCCGAACGGTTCATAAATCGATTGTTTGAGTATCAAAACAAATAACAAACTAGAAATCAGTGGAGAAAAAGCCGGAATTGTGTCAAAAAATCAGATTTTCCTAACAATCTGCATAGTATTTTACAACATGGGACTACACATGAAGACGTTCCCAATTCATACAGGCTCATCTGTAACTGATCTAGATTTCCCGCGATTACATAATATCGCTAGTGACACTTTTAACGAGAGGAAGCTAATTATGAGTGAGATCCTGAATTACAGATATTTAGCGAGTATGTTCGCTCGGTCGATCCAGCGTCGACTATATTTCGCAACTGCACACTACGAGCACTCGGATAATTGCATCTCCATTATATAATCGTACCTCTCTAATCGCCTTCTACGTATGAATTTTCTATTCTCTCACGTGGCGAATACGCTTTTACTGTCTTGTCTCAAATGCCTGCAGGGAAATTCGACGCGATAGATTTAACCCGAGAATTATGGCTAAGTCGACCTATCTTCTATATCGGAACACATTTAATTATCCTCGGTGGCAAACTGACTTGTCTTGCGTAACAGTTCGCGTGAAAGTGCAGACTAAGTGTGCATAGAAATTAATTCCAAGTGTATACTATTGGAATATTGAATGAGATATGTTGATCATAGAATCTGCTAGGATATCAAATCGACGATAAGGTCGTCCAGTTTTTACAGTTTCACTTATACACGAGCTTCTAACAAGAACACTTTAACATTCCACAAATCTTTCCATCAAGCAGTTCATAAGATAAAACTAACATTATATATATCCTGTTTCGCATATACCTGACAACTTAAGATGCAATCCATCATCAACTCCACCAATGACAGAATCACTCTTGACATACTTTTTCCTCCAGTTTAACCCGAGGAACGCTGGAGCGGGCGTTCCAGTTAGAAAGTTCACAATAAGTGGGAGGATTTTTTCGGCTAACGAGTCGGAGATTCGAGCTTGAAGGAATGAACGTTCGGAGGCAGGCGAATAAGAGCAATCTCGGTCAATTATGGAAATCGCAGGCGGCGTTACAGTCAAATTGCATCCGGCGACATTAACGCTGGCCGGGCTTTCCATCCGTAGGAATCGGGAGCGCGAGAATTACGGGAATGGGCATCGTCATTAACAGTAGCTCGACGATTTTTCATCGACTCGTCCCAAGTGCGAACAGACGAACTGCGAGAGATGGGAGAGGTTGGATTAGGCGAGTGGGATGGAATGGCGAAATTGGCTTTCGAATGGGATTCCGGGCCGGCCATTCGTGGCTGGGCTGAAACTTGGAGCAGGCGGCTTTTCTCTCGCGAAAGAGTACCTCAGTAGCAGGCTAGTAATTGGGTAATCCTCTATCGACCGGCCAGTTACAGAGAGCCAGCGGCGCATCGAGAACTCGCCAATCCAACGAGCGAAGAGTAGTATGTACTACTTCGCGTTTTGACGCTTGAGAGGGCCGTTGGGGCCAAAAAAGGGTGAGTTGGCCGGAAAAGTTTCCCCCCCTCCCAGCCCTTCATCAATCCTTTCTTGCCAACTTTCCAAGCTACTCGATTCATTCGCTCTTTTTACCTGTAGCGGAATATCAGATTTATTTCCAAGAGTCAGGAAGTACCGAGCTTTCGTGTCGATTAACGAAAGCCCTTCCTACCAAACCTCTTGATTTTCTATCCTGATAAAAGTTTATTCTTGCTTCGTCGCATGTTAAATTGATGATTTCGTAGAATCTGGTAATATCGTAAGTGTGTCGTGTCAGGCGATGTATCAGAGGGGTCGCTGCTAACACGAAGTAGAGACAATAGCGCAAGGAAGTGGGAGAGAAGTTTCAAAGTGCACGAGGAGAATTCTCTTCGGTACGAGCGGATCAAACTCTTCGCATTGTTGCGATGGTTATACTTCACTCTTCTCTCCGTTCCTCCCCTATGTTGTGTGTCTCCTAGTGGCTGGAAGTATGTATTGGCCGGCTGGCATGACAGGGACGAGTTTTACTAACAATAATCTTTGTATCGAGACAAGAAAAGCAAGGGCAAGTCCGGCTTGGTGTACCTCGCAGAGAAAGCTCCTTTGTATTTTACGAGGCCTTGCCCTGTGCTCCGCTCTAGCAGCTTACGGAAAAGCGGACATCGGCGAGATTCCAGAAAAGCCTTTTCCCTCGTCCTTTCCTTTTGCCTTTCCTCTCTCAGAGCCCGACTTTATCGTCCTCGTAAAATCGGCCTGTCGCACGGTGCACTTGTTTTCGAAAGGCTGGAACCACTCCACGTCTTTCCGGCTTCCTGAAGCGGCCGCCTGTGCCAGGCTAAATCGATTGGGTGCATTTACGATTATTAGGAAGTGGCAGTAAGTTTAGCATCTCCTCCATTGCCTTCTCCATCCCGCGTCGTGTATACCTAGTTCCTCTGGTCCTACCAGCACCAGGAACGCTTTTATAGAATGAAAGCTTTTATAGAATAAAAATATAGCACCCAAAAAATATTGAAGTTTGTAGAAATAACGCTTCTATAAATAATCGCTAGTAATATTAACAATCCTGTAAATTGAGTAAATAAAACAGTGGACGATAATACTTTTCGAAACAGCCACGAGAATATGTTTACGCTGGCAATGTTAGCATTGACACGTACCGTACAATGGATGTTATTAGTTACGCGGATGTTTGCATAAACCTGCGCAGTTCGATCATTGCTATTGCGTATTGGCATCGAACACGAGAGGAAAAATTACGATAAGGCGATCTTTCGCGGCTTCTCACGTGTTATTTGCCAGTATCGTTTGACTCTCGTTCGCAAAGGATCTGTGAGAAGGATCCTCATGTTTCATGCGGTGGCCACACTCACCCTGTCATTGTTCCTAGAAAAATGTCGAATTACATATTCCAGCGGTTATCCCGCGAACGCGCTCCTCTTCGTCACGCGTGACTAAAGGCTCAACAACGGCGGCTCTTGTAGCTTCTTTCTCGGCAGTTCTCTTGGCGTGAATCATCAGTCGAGATGACGGGAGGGAGGTCACGTCTTTTTACGAGGAATTGTTTTACAGCTCGAGGATATTTTCGAGGGGGATACTTATCGCCCGAGGAAGTGCATAGTTGTGGTCGACTAACAATCATCTTTAGAACGGGATCATTGAACTTCCCCTACTTCAATTTCAATGATATTTTTATAAATTTCAAATCAATGATTTCCTTATGAAGAAATAGTTTGTACAGTGATCGGAAGTAATAGAAAAAAAAGAAATACCTGGAAGAAGTAATAACGATTTCGTTCGATGTTTGGATATCTAAAATTAAATCTTGTGGCTAAACTGCAGCCTCGGCGGAACACAGAACACTTTGAGAAGGATAGTAGTAAGAGGCTGGGCGCCAGGGCAAGAGAGATCTAAATCTATTCTCTCGGTTTAACAATGGGTCACAATTTTAACGTGGTCGTCGCCACCAGTCGCCACAGGAGTTACTTGTACTGCCGAAACGGCTCCTTGGAGTCCTGTACTTTCCTTCCGCCTTACGAGGAATAATCTCTCTGTTCTTAAACGAGGGAACTTGCGTGACTAACCTTCTCTTCTACTTCCCCAGTGGTCCATTCAGATCGCTCGATTGAATAGCTGCCCTCGCATCTCAATTTTCTTCTCATATCTAAAGAACATCTTTTCCTATCTTCGTAGAAGGACGGCCTTTGTATTCGATGGACCCCGACTTGTTAGGGAAAACTCCTGATATACCTGCCTCCGATAGCTCCACGAGATTTCATCTTAGACGCTTATCCTGCTTTTAATTGGTAGCTGAAAAACAAATAGGATCGTCCCAGCTTTCATTATAATTCAGTATTATAACCATTAAATTCCAGTTTCCTCTCCTATGATTAATCATCGTAATATTTACCAAGTTATTAGTATTAAGTAATTAGGAATAGTTCGAGCATACTTGGTATTCTTACAAGAATTTACAAGTAGTTGTTACGCATACTTTCGTTAAGAAGTCTTGGACTTTTGTTTTGAATATGTGAACACAAATGGAACAGCAGAGTCTTAGATATTAAGCCCATTCCAGCTGGTTCCAATGCAGTTATGTAAATGCGACTAAGCAGTATGCTACTTTCTTCAGCGGGGAACCACTTGGAGTCAGTAATGCTTTTGCGAGAAGTATCTGCTATTACGAAATACTGTCGAGCCGAGGCGACGGGGGAACCAATATCAGTAAAGTCGCAATGGGGTTGCTGCAAGGCCGAAACGGCTGAGAGGGTTAAACGCGTCCGAGTGGTACGATAATGCCAAGTAATATTGGAGATAGCGGCGAATGATTGCCGTCGATTTTCTCGCGGATCGTAAGTGCAATTGGAGTGCTAAGCGCACAGTTAGAGTAATGCGTCGATGACTCGCTTCAGTTTCACTCGTTTTCCGAACCTTTACGATGATAGGCTCGCTTCAATCTTCGTTCACTCTAACTGGTGATACGAAGATAGTGACTGTAAGATTGGCAAATAGAGTATTAAATATGATGTAGTCAGTAGTTGGTACAAACATCTCAGATATATGATTTCTTAATTCCTTTATTCTTACTTTAATGTTACGACATGACGGATTCTTGAGACATTCTTCACTTTAGTTCTTAACTTCAATTTTCGCTGACATTCGAGGCTTATTCTTTGTGTGTGAATAATAGAGACAGTTTGAGTTCTGGCCACAGATATTTATTGTAGACTTAACGTATAAGCCGGTACGTGATTTTAAGCCATCGTCGATGATACCAGAAGCGAGCGAGTGTTGTCAGTTGCATTGAATGTTTCGCATTCTCCGGAAGTCCTCAACTGCAGCCGTGGCTTCGAGAGGTGGTTGCTGGCACGTTCCTCCCGTCGACGAGCGGTTGAGGCATCAAGTTTTATTTATGCTCGCTCCCGCTTTACTTGTCGAGGGGCGCGCCGACTAAAAATGGAGTGCCCGGGGGAGAGTAAACTTCCCCTTAAATTTGAGTTCGCCAGCCGATCGGTGATGTTCCGACTCGGCCAGAGCACTCCTTCACTCTTCGCTCTCTTTGATTCTCTCATTAGCATTTACCATTCCACATTTCCATAAGGCAAACTTCCCAAATCCACCCGGAAATCGTAGAAATGTCTCCAAAGCTTGCAGGAACGAGTTAAAAAACACACACACACACACATACTACACGCACACACTTTTTACCCTCGTCGCTCGAAAGTAAATGACGCTGAATTTTTTTGTGAGTGCAGCATCCACCCGATCTCCCCTTTTTTTTTCAGTTCGCTCCGTTTTATTTCTGGCCTCGTTTGGATGGCGACGCTCTAAAAAGGGAGCGGAGCCGTCGGGCGCGCGCGCGTACCTCGCCGTTAAATCCCCCAAAACGGGTCGAAATTAAAGGGCAGAAGATGCAGAGAGAGCAGATGTCTCCGGCCGGCGTAAACGCGACTTCGAATTAACTCGTGGATTTATCTCTGAACCACACTTCTCTCTCTCTCTCTCTCTCTCTCTCTCGTTTCCTGAGGCGGTTTCAGGCACGAGTTCTGTCTAGAAGCACTCAGTCAGCCAGAGAAGAGCGAGAGTTGCACCGTTATACCCGAAGCGCCTTTGGACACGCTCCAAGTCGGCCGATTTTTGTTGCTCCGCCAGAACGATATTCCGTGAAATGCCACCCTCCGATTACCCCTCCGCCCATATATCCACTTCTCGCACCTGGACTTTTCGACCTGGCCTCTGTCCGATTTACCTGCGCCCGCAGCCCATCTGCTGATCCTAATCGGCTCTTTCCAAGAGAGTGCTTCTCAACCATAACTTGTAGTCGTATCCATGCTCGTCACATTGTTAGCACCTTTTTTATATAAGTCTCATTCAATTAGAACTTATCATGAAACTAGTATTAGCTAAGATAATTATCTTCTTTCATCTGTCACATTTATAAAAAGTATACTTGAATTTTGAATTCAATCTAGGATGATATAGTAAATTGAAAACTGTAATGGATTAAGGATGATTAATATATGGATGAATTCTCAGTGCAAAGCTAGTAGAAATAGGAGGCTTCCAAGAGGAAAGTGTGGCATTAAGTCTGAGGAGCGAGGCAAGGCAGGCACACGTTATCCCGCTTACCTGGAGGCTGGCGATCATAAATTTCGAATATAGCAGAAGAAGCTGAAATATTGGAGCGTTCTTCCTCACGAGGCTGACGCAGCTAGCTGTGAGAGCCCGGAACATCCATTTCCCGGGGAGCAGGCAAATCCTTTCGCGTATCCTCCTCGTTTTATGAAAGTATCCAAGAGCTTCGAGAAGGACACGTTTCCTCACGATGGCCGCGTGTCCCGCTTAGCAGCTGTGCAAATTGGCTCATTTTTCTACTAGTTTCCACTGTGTGCGTTACTCATAGCTACAAGCATATACATATACAAAGTCTTGTTTCGTCTGGCACACATATAAATTCTATCCTTTTCATTGACAAGAGGCTGAAAGCTTTACGAGCGACACGAGCCACGCTCCTTCACGATCGGATAGTCAATAGTGGCTATGCGGCTTAGCTTTTATTGTCAAGATTATAATCGGCCGTGAAGTTCCCTCGTTAGTTGCTTTCGATAGTGCGAGAGAGCATCAACCACGATAATTCGATTGCGTCAGAGTCACTCGGCAATCAAGGGACTTCACCAGTGTAACTGGTTTCATCTCACGGTGTCAATGACTCCATCCGATGAACTCGCCAATCTATATTATATTATATACTAGAATGCTTCTCCACGTCTGTATCTAACTGATTCACAGCGGCACTCCTCCCAGATTACAATTAGCTCCCATTCCTAGTAGCAAAACTTATCTTAGCCAAGCCGTACTTGGCTAACGTATTACGGCGCTAAGAGAAGTTTGCTCACAATGGTACACAAGTCCGACAGAAGTTGCTGGAATTCTGTTTGACAGAGTGGGTGGGGGGGAACGCTTACATTTAGTTTAGAAGCCGACGTGTACTTAGAGCGGCGAATCTCGCCCATTGTAACGCGCGTCAATTTTCGACGACGGCGCCATGGTGCACTTGTGTTGTTCACTTTGGAATCTCTGAATAAGGAGAGAGGTGAATTTGATGACGAATCCGGTGTACCAAGCGAAGGACACAAACTGGTGCTACTGCCTCTGTTCGTTGTCCGGTTGAAACTTTAATACGCTCGTCAGTTTGTTCATTAAATCCAGCGGAGATTTTTCTGGCGACGAACGAAGCCTGAAGCAGCTGCAGCCAGGCAGAGAGAAAGAGCAAGCTGGAGATGAGTCGAGCTTCATCGGGAAGTAGGTCACTCGATCCACCGAGCCGCTGAAATTGATCTCCCGAATCACTTTACACTCACGGTCGGGTTAATTTAGCAGTGGAATCGCCGTCCCTGCTTCTCCCCACGTTCTATGTACACCTACCTTTACCTACCACGGTAATAGTAGTCTCTATCGTAATGAGTAATGTCCGGCTCCTGCTTCTGCTAGTTTGGCACGACCTTTTTAACCAGCTTGCAAACATGAAATTATCGTCCTACAAATGATAACTCGATCTCCCTCTTCCTATTTCTCCTCATATTCGTGCCATGACCGTGTTAGTTTCGCTGATGACGCATGTCAGATTTATCTCCGAGTTACCGAGCTACTCAACTAGTAATTTGTCCTGGCTAACAGAATTCTCTTGGATTGGACACTTCCAGTGATATATGCCGGCTTAGGGATAGTCATTGTAAATTACCCCTTTTTGATTCTGATGCGAGGAGAGTACCGTTTACGAAATAATTTGTCACTAATACGAGTTCTAGTTGTGACCCTGACATTTTCTCACCGTGCAATCATCAAGTTCTTGCATCATGTGTCCGACGCGGATTTACACGGATACTGGTAAGACAATGCAGCATTATTGCATCTTTTCCCTGAGATACGTGGAAATCAAGTACAACCAGCACGCAACTGGTGTGAGTACACGCGATCCTTTGTATTCCTTTCGCTTGGCGGAGCTTGATGGAGAGCACCTGCATTAAAAACATGGTACACGTGTTGTAGCTTATCTCGCCGATAGCTTGTAGTCACTTTCCGATTATAGTCTTTTATCAGCGAGCGACGCTACGGCTCTCTTTATCAGGGACCGATTTGCAGTTTACCAGGGTCGATGCTCCGCACCCTTATCTCGGCATGCACTGTCCCCTTTTAAGTTACACCAGCTTGTGAAAAGTACACTTGCCTAGCTGCTTCATGTTTAATTGCAAAAAATATATTTTAGAACATTGAAATATATATTCTTACTATTCAGTATTTTTTTGTTCCTTTGGATTTTAATTATAGAACGAATCACTGGTTGTTTATTATTCCTGGAGGTTGCGGATCCTCGACTTTTGCCAAACGAACGAGAGTTCTTTTCAGGGTTTATTCAAACGGATTCGTACTACGGATTTCCACTTTGTTCGAGCGGATACTTGAGTGCAACGAAAGAAAGGGGATCGTTATTAATTGCAATTCCTCTTTGCAAGCTGAGAACGACCCTCAAACGCTTCCCCTGGGTTTGCGGGCCATTTCAATTTGTCCGAGGAAAGCCTTCGAGACCGATGGAGATACCTTCGAACTTCTCGATTTCTTTCCCTCGATTCTTTAGTATTGCTAGCTTTATATTTAATTTATTCCCTTCACCCTCTTTTAATCATTTCGCGAGATGCTCCTTCAACACCAAATATTCAATTCACATCTTCGAAAGATAATCTTTCTGCCGAAAGCGTTGGCAAAGTATACTCGAATTAATGGGTGAGCACGCGGTTCGAGATAATCCTTAGAATGCCGGCAAGTAGAGCCAGGATCTGGTTGCAAGGACTCTGGGTAATACGGATCAAGGTTCTAACCAAACGATCCAACCGAAACTTCCTATTTACAAGACCACCGCTACTCCTTCAAGTACTTGATGCTAATCGAATCTTTTATTTAATTAGATGTGTTCTCCGGACATTCGGCCGACAAGCTGCATTTTAATTAAAGTGCAACGGACGTGCGTTATCATTCCGATAACGTCGAAGGAAAATCGAGGCCGGAAAGCGGGTGTAGTATTGACGGCGGTGGTAGTGTATTTCCATCGATTCGACGGACAATTTGATAAGCTCGTGAAAACCGCAGGGTGCTTATTCACTTTATCAGTCCTGGCGATATGCTCTTCTGGCCTTCGCGTGGCTGCTGTAACGCATTATACACCTCCCCCATCTCTCTCTCTCTCTCTCTCTCTCTCTCTCTCTCTCTCTCTCTCTCTCTCTCTCTCTCTATTTTTCTGTACATGTGTGCCTATGTGTGTAGAAAAGTGCGCCACTCGGGCCACGGCGAGCCACGAGAAACGAAAGCCCCAGCATTCCGCTCAATTTATTCCGAATTAAAAAGGCTGTGCAGCATCCCAGCATCGCACTCGCACACTCCGATTCCACACTCGGTTATTTACTTTCACGCGCTCCATGCTCGCACGCTTTTCCACCCGGTTAAAGTTTAATGGGACTGGGATTTTTTTTTTCTCCATCCGTTCCCTGATAGGGCTATTGATATTGAGTCGTTCGATACCACCTCAGAGAGAAGAAGTTTACCAAATAAAAAGAGATTCAACCCTTTCGAAGTGTTGAACGATTCCAATGATTCGTAGAGGTCAATGCGAATGTCTGCTATGAGCTAGACGACCTTTTCGATTGAAGGAACTTGTTACTTCGGCTTGAAACGCTCGTGTTAAGAGCTGCTTGTTTCGACCTGTCGATCAGTCACTTGGCTACGTCGGTCAAGAACGCGAGAGTCTTAAATAGATCGGCGTGATAACGCGTCAGCCCCGAAGATCCCGTTGATCGATCGTCGTTAACGACTACCTATTCAACGAAATGAAGCCTCGCCTTTCCTAGCCGTCAACGTGACAGCGATTTTCTCTGCGATGGATGACTAGATCCTTTATCCAGAACGTTTTTAATCAAGTTTTACGTCAAAACTTCAAATTGGATGTTTTTTTCATGGAACTGGTTTGATGTGTTAGGATTACTTAGTTACAGCTGTTTTGTATCGTATTACTATGTTTGGAGAATGCTCTTTTCAGCTAGTTTACATCTTGTTTTATCATCAGTGAAGAAAGAACTGGAATGTTCCAAAATATCTTTGAACCTGGAAGTACGAGGATTTTTAAGAAAGCTCGACTTTCTTTTCGCTCGGTTGACTGCTTGCGTTGTTTGTCAGCGGAAGGATCGCCGTGGCCCAGTGATTTCTCGGTATTTTGGAATTTCGCCGGGGAAAATCTTTCCGTTCACTGTAACTCGGATGTGAAACAATGGTGCGGGTAAAAACGGAGATTCTTATTGCTTGGCAAGCTGACAAGAGCTATTGGCTTCGATGGTTTTGCTAGAGTACTTGTTCCCTTGGGTTTCTCAGGGTTGCCTTGTGCAATTCACTCAGTACTGATAATCGTATTCTGAAGTAACTTCAACAGCAGTGAATTTAATCATTCCTTTTTCTTATTTAGCTAATCAAGATTCAATTTCATTATAATACAATTATTCCACATCGAAATTACGAAAGTAAACCAATAATAACTACCATATTTATCATTCGAACATATTTGGATATTTATCCAATATAATTCTTTCTTAGGCCATTTTTATAATCACCGGCACACTTAAGTGTGAGAGCGAATGGAAAGTCTGGCAGGAATGGAGGAGCTCCCGATTTAGCGGGGCAGGTCGTTTAGGTGCCGCGAGACGATGATGACTCACCTTGCGTCAGGTTCGTTGGCTCCGGCGCGCACGCGGTTTATCGACTTTCCATCGCCGTCCTCGGATATATGCATGCGGCTAACACGCTGCTCTTTATTATTCCGGTAAAATCGAACCTCCCCAGCGAGGAAAGTCCGGTGGCAGGTCGTCCCCTATTCACAGGCCAATTTCGTGCATGCTGTGAATAGCGTTACTTCCGGTGACCGCCACTGACCAGGCACAGTTCTGCATCCGCTTTTGAAATCCAACAAAAAATCAGATTCTGATTCATCAGCTATGCCAAGTATCGTCGAAAGGTCGCCTTGTCTGTTGAACCGTTTCGAGTTCCAACTTGTTTCGCTTTTACATATAATCGAAGTGAACTTAAGTCCGTGAATACATCCCTTTATCGCGTAGGAGGTCGCCAACGACACCATAAGTCGAAGGGCTTCTCGTTTTCTCGTCGTTGCTGTGGTCGATGTTCCACAGCTTAGTGACTCGCATTATCGACACGAACGCTCTCTACTCTCTCGCTCGACTACTTCTCTCAAGATTAACATGTATTTCCCATGTTATTTTATAAAAATTTAATTCACATTTCTACTATCCTCGACCTGTTTCTTCTTCTACCATTCCTTCTTCCATCGCGTCGTACTAAATAAGCACCGTAATGTCTTCCAGGGCTGTTCGAACCAAAGAATGCGATTACGTGGAAGCAGACGCTTTCCGGCGACGGAAAAATGTAGCACACATTCGAGTGCTTATTTTCGGAACAGCGTAATGCACCCTGTATGTGGGAGAAGGGGCAAATGCCCTCGACTAAGATATGGGGAGGACTCTGTCGTCGCAAGGAAAAAGCTGAGGGACGCACGCGCTCGTAATCCCTCCCTGATTCAGCTCTCTGTCGAGACTCGCGTGACTTGTCTGAGCTTGTATGCTATACTTTCGCAGCCAGGCGACAGTCCGGCGAGACTTCCTGGAGATACGCCCTTTCCCCATGCAAGGAACACTATTCCCCAGTGTGAAATTATTAATGATTCTTTTTCCCTCTGACCTAAAACTTCTAAGTACTTTAAATGCTTTAAATACTTTAGTAATTCATTTTAAAAAAATATTTAAGAATTGTTGGTTATCATATATTTTTTAAAGTAGTATTTGAAGGAAACAAAAGTTTCAAGCGTTCGGCATCCACGTGGCGCGGAGGAAGCGCGTCTAAGGACGAGTCGCCAGATAAATAATTTATGAGCTCGCTCGTCGGACGAATTTCGAGAAAGGAGGAAGCACAGCGCCGATGAAAAGGCCCTGATACACAAAAGGGCTCGGTGGGTTCTACGAAGGCGCCACGGCAATAGTAATTGAATGGAGAAAGACGACACTGATCACTACTTCGAGATTCCCTTGTTCCTTCGTTTTCCTTTGTTGTATAGGCATAGTCCATGATTCAATCGGTTCCTCGTTTCAAGTATTATCCAACCATCCATAAACGATTACCTATTTACTACATTAAAACTACCTTTCATAATTTATAATTTCTCCTCATTTACACGACCTAAACAATTACAAGCACGCGAGTGAAAATTGAAATGGAGAACAACACTTCAACCTAAATAATCAACTCGGCTATGAAAGCGCTTGTAGTTTCTACATGGTAGTACATTTATAAGGGTTCCGGGGCGGGCGGCGTGTGTTTGCGAGTCCGATAGGGAAATTAGGTGGGTGGGTGTGCGTTAGTCTAGCCGTTCGCTGGCGTGTTAACGTTAACGATGTGGTGCACTTTATCGGAACTTGGCGTGGCGGTATCGTGAAGAGCAGGCAGAGAGGAGAGCAAGCGCAACGATGCTCTCTCTCTCTCTCTCGCTCTCTTGGCTTCCGCGTCCCCGGAAGAAGAGGAGGCCTGTGTGCTCGCCGATGTGGCGGCGACGCACGACTTTGCGGCATGGAAATCCGGTTAACATCCTCTCCCCCGTTATCCCATTATCATGCAAATGTCGTCCAGGTATCTCTCGGTAGCACAGCCGCCGCCGGCCACGCTTCTTCACCACGAGCAGCCGTAATTATCCGTCGCGACGTCATTAAGAGAGAAGTTCGCGCTCGTTCACTCGCTCGCTCGCCACACTTTAATTAAAGCCGCCTGTAAATAACTGGCCTGCCTCCCAAGAGCGAAGCCACTTTACCGACCACTGACTGTCCCAATGTCAGTGGTAAGCGTCCCACCAAGAGTCCCTCGCATTTTCACCGTCTCTCTAGTCTGACTCGACGCCACCCTGGATGTACCTACGCTCTTCAGATACGTACTATAACGGGAAATCAAGATGCCGCACGCTCCACCTCTGGAAATCCTTGATTAAACGTTGTACACTGAATTCAAATGATCAATTTATTCTTTAGACGTGAGTCATATATGCGAGGTTAAAATAGTTTATTTTGTGAACGTGGGATTATTTTAATAAGATTTTATAAAGAATAGTTTATTTTTTTATTTGAATACTTTGATACTTATATCAGCCAGACTTCATAAATAGTACTGCAATGTATCACTGTTCTTGTTACCTCTTGACAAGGCTGTCGTCTGACGCATTAAGAAGTACTCTCCGAGTGCTTCGATGAGCGTATACTTACAGCTGGTTGATTGCTGAATCGTCTTGCATTCGAGATGACAGTCGAGACGGTACTCGTAGTTATTGCTTTGGCAAATATGTGTCTTGTAACGCATGGTAATGCTATTGCAGTAATTAGCGCAGTTTCTCAGGCATTCTTAAGACGCTGTCAGGCTTCCGGCGAGGAGAGTAATGCTGCGTTATTTAATATGCAAATATGTAACGCGCGTCGGGACGTCTTATGTTAATAGCCCACGGTCCGGTATGCCAAGTTGATAGGTCGATACTTTATGCCTTCGTTCCTCGAGACTTGAAACCAGCCACTTGTCCAATACGCACACAAACTTCCGACGTTATTGCAAGAGCCTGATGAATCAGACAGGAAATACCGTTCACCTGAATAACAGGGTGTTAATATCGAAGGTGCGCTTTCGCAGAAAAATCATTCCAACCGTAGAAATGATAAGACCGGATCTGTTTGTCTTTCGTTTGCCTTTCACTCAAACCAAAGTAATATATCGAAATTCTCAAGCTTCCTTTTCCTAGGTTTGCCAGAAGCTTCATGCGGCACAGTTCGTTGGAAAGTTCGTCAATTTTCTACTCCGCGCGAACTTGTTAAATATTTTACTTCCGCCGAAGCTCCCAACGGCAACTTTCGGAATCCCGCGCGGCGAATATTAATTTACAACGGAAACTGTTTACACGTTGATGATGCAGCTCCAACGGTAGAGTTCCTATGCGGTTGGAAGTTGGCGCGTTCTTTCAGTCCCAGTCCTTTTAACCTTCGTTCGACATTAGTCAGATTTCGAATCACGTAAATGTACGTCCGTGTTCCTGGAATTCTCTCTGTGAAAGTAAAATAGAAAATGTTGGTCCTCGCACAAATCATCAATTTCATTCTTTACTTTTACAAATTCCTACTACTTTGTTTTATCTAATAAATTAATCGCTCGATAAATAACGCGTTAAATAGCTAGCGTTGGCAAGGAAGTATTCGAATGACAAAGTTGTTTTCGTGTTTGCGCGTGGGAGTTATTCGCTCATCGTGACTCAGGATCTCTGAGCCCGGGGCATTTAATGATCGCCACATAAATTTCGGCATCTCATCCGTGAGGCATTGTTACACCACGCTCGATGAGAAGGAAGCCGATATTACTTGGCAAACGAGCCGTTGGTAAAAGGACACGGCCAGATCCTTGGAGAAACGGGAGCAGCGACGACGGTGGTGGTGGTGGTGGTGGCGGCGGCGTCGGCAGCAGGAAGAGATAGACGAGCCTGTGACTCAGGGAGATCCGTTGAGAGAGAAAGAGAGTGCGAGTGCCCCTTGAAAGATCGATACTCGCGGACACACGCCATCTACACATACATACAACCACGATCCCGTCGGCTATCTATGTATTTTCGAGAGTAAACCGATGCCAGGCCTCCCACTTCGAGTTTTGCCGAATCGAAAACTGATACGCTTCCAATTCGCTCGTCTCCTCACTCTCTTTCTCTTTCTTTCTCCATCTCTTTCTCTTCTGACTTATGAACGAAGGAAAGAGAGAGAGAGAGAGAGAGAGAGAGAGAGAGAGAGAGAGAGAGAGAGAGATGCTTCTATTCGGTAGCCTTTCTCAGAGTAACGATCTTCGACGCTCGCAGCCTCCTTCTGCTCATTTAGCTCGGATGAAAGATCACCGACTACGAACCTGGCCCCAATAAATTCTGAATATAAATTGCAACCCGAGACATATACTTCATTCGAGGAATCAATGCTCGACGATCTTCGATGTATTGGTGTATTTAGAAGAGGATGTATACAAATGTTTATCATTCTTATAAAGTATGTTCTTAGAAGGTCATTTGAAGAACTCGAGGTATACCTCGGTTCTGGTATTAACATTTTACTAGTTATTTATGTATTATCGTATTCTGGATTGACTCTGACGTATTTACATGGAATTGTTTCTGTTGCAGGTACGTAAAATGAAAGAGGAAGGCTGGAAGGTCGAGGTCCGAGCCGAGAGAGTGAGTCAGAATACACGCATACCAACAGTTCTCCCTTGGTATGCTTCTTACAAATCGATATGTATACGGAGCAGTTAGCGATGCGAATCTCGAATGGAGAATCGCCGGAGCCCGAAACTATCTCGATTTGTATTCCGCTCCACGCGCTCCTCGTGATTCGCTCTGGTAAAGGTCATTAGAGGAATTAATGGTGGCGCCACTCACTGATCTTCGATTATTCCTGGTTGTTCATGATTGATTTTTAATTGTCTTCTTGCTATTTTATTAAATCAATAATAATTCGTCGCGTGTAAGAACTGGTTTCGATGTGGAATTTACTTCCTCGGTTTCTACTTCACTGAAGGTTCCCCTTTCTACTGGGAAGGGTCTTCCCCTCTGAAAGTAGAAGGAACCGGCAGTATCCTCGTATATTTTGGCAGTGTTCGTCCGACAGATCGATACGGGAGAAAAAGTTGTGGGCGGAATTCACAGGCCTCCTGCTGCTGCTTTTCCACGATAGCTCGATGTTCCGATTTCTTCTTTTCCCCCACTCCTTTTTTTCTTTCTTTCTCCTTTAAAGCTATACACGCACATCTTTCTCGCAATAAAAAGTTAGTCCTTCTTCGCTTTTACAATATATCTTTCCATGCCGTTGTAGTTGCATCAGTTTCACTTTGACCTTCGTTGGGTATAAAATGAAATGGAAATTTGGCAGGCAAATTGTACCGAGAATCGTACAGCTGGATGGTGAAAAGGTTGGACTCATTTTAGTTCAAGTTTTCCTATAGTATCAGCTCTCTCAAAGTCGAGAAAGAACGAGCGGCGTAGAAAGATCGTGCATGGTTTGGAAGATAAAAGGAGAACGGTCCAGGAGAGGAACGTGTGTATGCGTGGAAGCATGTGGCACGCATACTAGTATACTTTATATTGACCGTGTGTCATCGCCCTGTGCTATACTCTGCGTCCTGAACACATTAAGACACCGTCCAAGCACTTCCCAAGAACTTTCCCTCCCAGCGCTTCTTCCTTCTCATTTATTTACGAAGCCCAGCGGTTCCCAAATCGCAGTTTGCGAGCTTCTTACTTTCAGATAAGATTCATTGTGACAAACAGAGCTCATACATAAGATCGCAAAAGTACAGAGAAGTTTCATTCACGCATTTTGCTCTCTTCATTAATTAGTCTGGCTCGACATCGCGAATGTTTGAAGGCACACCTCTCAGCTTTCATTATTAAGGCTTCCTAAAAAGAAATTCGCTTGCTTGCTCCCATTGCCAAGCTGGCCTCTCGTCTTCATTAATTAGTAGCTTTCTCGGTGCCAGATGCTCCCCACTGACGCTATCGGACTTCCGTGAAAGATCGGAAGCCGTTCTTCGTTACGCCCTGAATATCTATTTTTATTCCTGATGCATGTGTACATGTTAACATATTGTTAACCACTGGTTTGATGTAAAAAAACTAGCATATATTAATTAGAAGAATGAGTCAAGTTTTACGCATCAGTTTTAATTTCCTCGTCGACAACATTCCGCTAATATCATTTCGTTGTTGATAACAGTCTGTTCAATAAGAATGATATATTCAGTCAATCACTATTAATCATTGCTATTACTCATCATGGTTCAATGTCGTTTATGCGTCGACCTTGAAAGAGCAGTTTGATAAATGCTCGCGAAATACTACACCGATCAATAAACATGCTTCGTGCTATCCCATCGCAATTAATGACCAAACTGAGTATTTCAAGTGGAAAAGATATTGGAGAGTAGAGATTGTACAATTAGACTGAAAAAGTCGTTTCGAAAATCACAGTGAACGCTCGCCATCGATTCGTTCGTGTCTACACACGCGTATTCGATGGCGAATTCATATCGAAATGCCGTCGATATCAGGAAATTCGAGAGCGAACGCTCCGCGCGTCCCCCTTTTTCGGCTTTTCGACTTGAATACTCGAACGAAAAATTAATTCAAGAAAATAATTGCACCCGCAGTGCCAAAACCATTCACAAACCAATCGGAGCTCGACGATTCAATTGATTTTTCGTATTTAATTCCTGAAATACTTATTTAATCCAACAAAATGTGAAACTTTCCTCTCTGCTGGATTATTCGCTTTGTCAACTCGGATGACTCATTAATCCGGCTGCGTGATCAATCGAATGCCAAACAAGCTTACGCGAGTGGGCAGAAGTCTCGGAAAAATGGGGAAAGCGTGGACGATGACGAAGGGTCGTTGATGAAACTAACAGGATCTTCGTGTAATCAGGATGCCCGTTTAATCAGGCTACGATCTGGGCGATTGACGGTCGCATGGAGCAGCTTTTTCGAATCTCCTGCTCTCGATCAAACGTGGTAAATGGTAGTAAAGTGCAACTAGGAAAAGTTGGTCGTTTACTAGGCATGCAGAGCTAATCTCGTTTGTGCCGATCGCCCGTTAATTACACGTCGATTACCAGGCTGAGTAACGGCCAATTAAAAACTTTCATTCGGCATGGGAAGCGCTCTTTGTATAGCGATCATGTTCGTTCTAACGGACAAGCTCGTACATCAAAGTATCAATGTACATTGCATGTACCAATTACAGATGATTTTCTGATAATACAAACATCAATTTCAACAATGAATTTCAATCTATATTTCACTTTATTCAAGTATCAATTAATAACTATTCTTGGATATTAGTGAAGGGCAAGTATCGTTCACAGCATCCTTCGAGAATCAGGCGACGGAAGTGTCCTCCAGCTGACACGCAAGCGGACACAGGGCCAACATAGATACGACATTCTTGCCGCAGATAATACCGCAGTGGCATAGATAGCACCGCAAATGCACCACCTCTGCCTTTTCCTTCCTTTAAATTCGAGGATGTTTCATCTCAGAGAATTCTACTGTTAGATAGTCGGAATTACAGGCATCGTTCGTAATCAATGCTTTAGTTCCGATCACATCAATCTCGACGATATCGAACGCAGCGTCGGACGCATCTGTCACTCACAGAGATGTGGTCTGTGTGTTGGAGTATCCTGAATAGTGGCACGATCACTCGGTGATCACGCTGATCGCCCCTAAACTCCATGGATTTGCATTCGGCCCGTACTTCTCCTACCACGATTAATCCCTTGGTATCAACGTGCCCGACTGTTTCGTCGCTCCAGCTTCCCACCTTGATCCTAGTGCTACAGGATTACAAAAGCATCGAGAAAAATCCTGTCACCTTTTGCAAGGATTTCGAAAAATACCTAACTCAGAATTCGATTCTTCAATATTATAATTAAACTAGTATTATCATTTAAAAAATCGATGAGTGATTTATTTTAATTCGAAATAATCAGAGTATAACGTAAGAGAAATCCCAGAAATCTTTATCGTGAATCATAGACAGTCTTCCAAAGGCTGGATTTCCCCGGAGATTTCTATTGGATACATCAGAAATTATCCCTGTGAGAGAGAGGTTCATTAAAATCGCTGGTCGATTAAAATGCGAGAGTCTACCGACGCTCTCTTCCATCTAATCTTTTGCATTCGTTTTTCCTCGACTCCCCCACTTTTCCGTCTGCTTGTTTCCATCCTTGAAGAGGGTGCTCATCATAGACATGAAAAAGTGTATTACCGTCTATGGAAAAAAGTCTGTGGAATCCGAATGATTTGGAATTTTCACTTGACTTTTACAGATTTATTAATACCGAAACGAACAGGTACTTGTGATTGGCAAGAAGAGAACTTGTGTTGGTGAGAGTCAAAGCCGAGAGCGGCGTCCTTATTATTTCGTTCGTCTCATTACCGGAGGGCGCAGCCGAGAATGAGTAGAGGCCGGATGGAGGGCGAGATTTAATAGAAATCACGAAGTAACGCTGTAACAAGATGACTCCAGCGAGAGGAGGATGAAGAGAGTGAAGAGCGTGCCAGAGGCGTGCGGGGTAAAATTATTCCTGGACTCGGAAAACATGGAGGTTGCTCACCCTCCACCCTCACCGTCCATCAGAAATATCGACTCGCTGATCACTTCTCTCCATGTAGTATTAGTCTACCCATAAATGGCCTGCTCAATGAAAAAGCCATAAAAGCAAAAATACCAGCTCCAAATGAAACAGAACTTTTTCCTAAGTGAAATAATGAAATTCTCCTTTCATAAATTGATCAATGTTTCTTTTTAATTTCCATCGAACCTCCTACTTTACCTCTGTTTATTTAATCATAGAATATTACTTCAACAAAATGTAGTATGTTTCGTGCTTTTTAATGTATACTTTAAAAGGGTCAGTTTCAAAGGTAGTCTTCCCTTTCGCATCTTTCTGACGGGTATGAGATTTTCCTCGACGCAAGTCCCAAGTAATCAAGGGTTTAATTTTACCATCTGGTTCAATGGCCGGCATATTTGCTTGCCGTGCCAGCCAAAGTACTGACGGCCAGTCAGCGATTAGAGTACATGTGCGCCGCGTATGTGTGTGTGTGTGTGTGTGTGTGTGTGGTATGAAAAGCTTGGCCGAAAGAAGGCGAACGAGGCAGAGGGTTCGCTGGGATGCTGTTCCGCCGTCGTGGATGGGAGACGCGAAACCACCACTTGACGCCTATTTACGGCAATTAACCCCGGCCCCGCTGACGAACTTGAACTCACCGGTTAATTCGATGTCCTATGCACAGCGTTAGTACACCCTCTTTTACGAGACTACGAGAATTACGTGTTTAATCGTAGCATTACCTTTAGAGCGAGTTACCCTATCGGTGATGAAGGCGTACATCGCTCGGATTAGTCGATTAACGAGATCTCTTAATTTGCTTAGTTGGCGGTCTTAGCTGACACTCTTAAGGAACGAACTTCCTTAGAATGAAAGCGCTTTCGTTGCGGCTGACTCGACTCGAACTGACATTGCAAAATGCTTGAATAAGAACATTTTTACAGTGGACTTCATTAAAAAGTAAATCTCAATGAAAAAAATGGTATGTTTGACTAGAAAATGAATAAGTTTTCTTGAGAACAGTAGATTTCTTTGGAAAGAAATAGTGGTTATGGAAGAATAGGTTTCCTCGTTGTAATGTACCACTAATTAGATTTAATTATAGTCTTTAGTCAGCATGAGATTCCTTTTGCTCTTCCGTCATTACTGTGCTTTCTCTCTGGCAGATCTCACAAGATTTCAACTTAATGCTGCTCGTCCATAGGATTGTTAAATCAAATCAGAGCAAAAGTTCAAGAGTCAGCGAAAAGAGTAATTCGCACAAGGGGTTGCCTAGGAGATTAATCGATTTCACGCTCACGATACGCTTGACCAGAAATTAATCGGATAAGAGATCGCCATCGGGTTGGTGCATTCTTCCGGAAATGCCGGCAGCATGCCGAGGAAACATCGAGAGATCGTGAAATGCTAGACTAGAAGCCAAGCATTCAGGCTAATCCTTTCAACGGTTGACTGCATTCGTGCCGATTGAGTCGTATTCTCTACTGTGTTCCACTTAAGTTCCTAAAGAAATTTCTCTTCTAAAGTCTAACAAACAATAATAACCATTTTTAACAGTATTTCTTACATTTATACTAGCAAATTTATATTCTGTATTATTAATATTCGATATTTATTGTTTAACTGAAATATATTTAGCTAGATCAAGTTATCACATTAGTCGTCAGTGGTTTAGAGAACAGCTCGATCGATGCAATAGTGAAATTGACTGGCAGCTGTATCCTCTGTCAGCCATTCACTGTTATGCAAGCCATTGTTGAGTAAGCATGCAGTGGTTCGATGTGTACATGGGATAACTTCATTGGTTTAGAGTCTAGACGATGCGAACAATTAGTCACCACACATACAACCTATCAATTGTCGCTAGGGCAAACGATTATTTAATCCTACTTAATTGTCAACACCAAGCATATTTCCTCGAACTAGTTTCTATCACAACTACTTGAAACATTCATAATTATATTGAAATCTAATGGAAACATTTTCCAACGTATAAAACACAATGGCAGATGTTTTGTGTAATTATGAAATACTAAGAAATCAGTGATTGGCCGCTTATAGATAAAGTAGGAAAGAGTTAGTGACATCCGTCTTGAATGATGTTATGTTGTTCTCCCCGTGGCGTGCGTCTCCGACGCAGGCAGTAGCCTCCTCGTAGAAGCAGCTTGTAATTATGAAGTTTAATTGACTAACGAGCTCGGAACAAGGATCGGCAAGCAGTGCAGGAATGGAGCCCTGATTGGCCCATTCACCGAAGCCGACTGCGTTCATTCACGTTCGCAATTAATTCGAAAACGTCCGTCTAACCCCACGGGTATCACTATAATGCGTTCGCCCCCTAGGAAGTCTGAAAGAACGCCGGCTATTCATTCTCGAATACACTTATCTTTGTTTAAAGTTCCTCTTATAATATTTTAAAATTTTTATAACGTTTGAAAAGCGCTTCAGTTGTAAATCCCAACTGC
Source organism: Ectemnius lituratus (assembly GCA_910593735.2). Classification (NCBI taxonomy): domain Eukaryota; kingdom Metazoa; phylum Arthropoda; class Insecta; order Hymenoptera; family Crabronidae; genus Ectemnius; species Ectemnius lituratus. The sequence continues at coordinate 3,484,916 of OU343040.1, read as the reverse complement.
GAGAAGTTGATGAAAGAGGATGGGCTAACGAAACGTATGTTTCGGCGACATATGGGGAATCGGTGTATGGGAACGCCGTATGCAGATCCGCCTTCGCATATGCTAGCTGGCAACCTCCTCCGGCTTACGTATGCTAGCGTGTATACTCTGTACTCCGAATTAATGGCGACCTAATTGACCCCGGCTAATTCGGCCCTGCAGCACGCTAGTGTAATCACACGTGGCGCGCGTGAACACTGTTAGTTCTCGACTATTTACCATTATGCCGCGTTGCTCTTTCCTATGCCAGCCGAATCTACTTCCTTGGAATTCTAGTTCTCGAGTAATTCTCTCTTGTACAAACATAGAAATTTCACTGAGTAAGATATAATAATTCGATAATAAAGTATAAGTGAAGTGAAGATTTCATGGTGCAAGATATGATTTAGAATTAGTCCTGTCAATTCAAGATTTGAAATCTTGTTATTTCTGGAATGAAATTATTCTCATCTTCTTCGCTTTCCACTCTCGTCGTTCGTGACTTTTTAATAGCTCGTCTTCATACGGAGTGTCTGACAAACCGGCTTTCCGATTCAAATTATTCGATGATCGCCGATATTCAGTCGGATTTAGCATGAAACATACATACTTCATCAAGAGAAACGTCAATTGGATCGAAGTATCTTGCTTGCGAGCGAGTGTAATCACTCGAAATATTGGGGTTAATCCAATTTCGAAGAAACTTATGACAATCAAAATGATAGCTAGATCGTTGGAGGTTCAACTATTCCGGGACATGAAATCATTTCACGAAGTACCGTTTATGGTGGATGTATTAATAGGATTGCAACCTTTAGTACGAAATGAAATAAGAGAAGCCGCCACCGCCACCGCCGCACGCGTATAGAACGGCTTTGCCACGGGAATTACTTCGATTTAATTACGGCGCAAAGCGCGGCCAGGTTAACTGGGATATTTGCGACGGGCCGGTTCCACCTGAATTTACCGCTTGCCGCAAACAGAAACGCGCGTGTACACACTGTACATGCATTCCATGCTCAGCAGCAAATGTGTATTCATATGAGGGGGAGAAGCACGTTCGAAACAAGCGGAACATAGAGGGCTACAGCTGCCAACGTAATTACTCGATATCGGCGTACTAATTGTATTTTCCATAGGATCGTATTTAGTCCTGGATTTGCCAGAGCATAGTTGTGGTCAGAGTCGCGCACGTATGACGGCTACCTGTCGCCGAGGACAAATGCTCGAATTTGCTTGGCTTTATCCAACCTAATTCATCCTGAGTGGATTAGCGTATGCTTGATTCTAGCGTTTCAAGGACGCTCGTTTTCTCTTTCATCAAATATATTAATCACTCTTGAACATCTTCCTTCCTATCTGATTTACGTCAGAACGGTTTTGCTGCTCCGGGCTTACCAGGGCCACTGAACATTTGGGCGAGTTTTTTCCTACCTTTTTTCTACATACAACGTTTGACGTCAGTTACCCGTTCCCATAAGGGGCGTATACATATGTGCGCGATGCCCCGATGCTAGTTCCGCGAGCAATCGCGGCTTAAAAGGTCAATCCGAGTCGTAGTCTGACCTACTTCCTGTTCCAGATGGACTCCCCGCCATTCCGGCTACTTACCCTTTCGACCCGTCCACGTTTTAACTGCTCGAGTTGCTTGGTTATTACCTGAAAACGATATTGCTGTCGTACGTTTGTCCTCGAAGATCTCCGGAAGAGTTGCACAGGTTTACGAATGATCTCATGTTTTAGAGACTAATTTTACATAGTCACGCATCACTTCGTCATTGAATCACGTAGCGAACTAATTAAGTTTCTGATATCCTTTGAATCATTCCTTCCTTTCTTGAATCGTTCGTATTTTTTTCTTGACTAACTAATCTTGAATTAAACACACTTTGTACTTAACAAAGAATATATTTGAAATATACGAACAAAAGCGACTTTTTTTTTATTGAATCATTGAAAGTGAATTTGAATTAGTAATTATGATAAATTCGATATTCGTTATTGCTGTGGGAATATGCATCATAAAGGCAGGGATGCTGCGAGCCGCTCCCATATGTATAATGAAACATTACGTGATGAGAGCTAGCCGTGCTTATTATCTCATTAAATGGCGGGCATTGTGCGAGTACTCTGGCGTACATGAAAAAGCTGAAATACCGTTAGCTGCCGAATAACGGTATCATCGTGCTTGGGATGCTTTAAAGCGAGGGTGATAATCATCTTGCTCCCGGATCATCCACATGCAGATCGCGTACATGAAGGCCCGCTTTAATTTAAAATGCTACCATATGTGCGATGCTTTCCACGCTTCGCCGTATCGCATCCCCAACATGCACACAGCCGGTGTGCAAGATCGTCTGCTCTGACACGTACTGACCTAAAAAATGGAAAAGACAGTTGTTCCAGGAAAATTACATTCGTAATGAATGACTCTCATTCAACCATTCTCTCTCGTTTTTCTCTCTCTCTCTCTCTCTCTCTCTCTCTCTCTCTCTCTCTCTCTCTCTCTCTCTCTCCGCAGACTCGTTGCACTTCGAAGCACGATTCCTATTGGAAATACATATTAGAGTGAATTTGTTTCGGAATCATTCCCTTTCAGTTGAGAGGATTTCAATACGATCCCAGGGAATGGAACAAAATAATCGTAGTTTATCTGGCAGCCAAGAGTAGATGTGAACCTGGAATTTCTTCCTGCAGTTCGCTGTTCGAGACTCGAGAATTCCTTGGTTTAAAATCACCATTTTCTTATTTCATTCTGTTGCGAATGAGAGAAAGTCTTGTCATTATATGTTGGAAAATATTCTGTTGAAGGAGTTGGAAATATTCTAGTAAAAATATGAGATGAATTGGTGATCGGAAGATATCTGATAAATTGCGTTGGTGAGACTTAAAGATTTGATAGGAGTTTTGCGAGATAAAAGATTGCTAAGGGAAAATTATGGTCGATTTAATACAATGACCCACGCGCAAAGCGTGAACGCCCGACAGTATGACGAATCATCGAGCCAAGCCTTCTTCTCCCACTTCAACGATATATATGTACAGCAGATGTTACAACGTATGTTGACGCGCTGCTTCTCCACTGACGTAGAAAAATCGAGGCTGCACTTTGTCTCACACCACACTCTTTCTCCATGTGTGTTTGCATGTGAAAACCCAACTCACACTCTCTCGTTTTTCGATGGATTGACGCGTTTTTGACCAGTGACGCGAAAACACTGTCGGTCAGAGATCACTCTGGTTTGATTGCCCGAGCAGAAACATTCCGGTGAGTAAAAAATACCCTCCGACACGGTAAAGGTGTGATGGATTGTACGAAAGAATCAGAAAAAGTTGACGAATTGAAAAACTATTGAAATAGTAGACTATACAAGTCAGATAAAAAAAGTTTGATAACAAGAAATATCTGGGAATCAAAATGTCGAAAAGGATTAGCCAGGTTTAACTATAGCGAAAAATTTAATTCGAAATAGGTTGTAGATTCCTATTGAAGAAGGAGTAATTTGTTCAGGTGTAAAATTTTGGCGAGCTAGTAGAATTGGTCGATGAGTTCGACGATGCCAGGAACGAAAACGGCTGTAGAATTAATCGTGGCCCGGAAAATCCGTGGAGTGGCTTCTTGGTTGCCTGAATTTATTCATTGTTTGCCTCGATGTCAAGGATTTGTCCCAATGTAATTACAATCTTAATGGAAGAGCGTCAACGCTCCATTTCGCCTGATAGCATCGACCCTAATTACACTTGGTATTCTCTACGTTCGTGTCCCAATCTTGAAAGCTCTGATTCTCCTATTCCACTGGCTGTCGCCCTTTCTTGCGCACGTTCTTAACTTTACGAGTTTTCATTATTTGTTACAGCGAGGCCATCTCCCGATTTCAGCAGGCACACTTTAGTGAAGCCCCGGGTATACCATGGCAGGAGCAAAAGGCAGATTTCATCGACCAAGGAAAATGTAAGTTATTTTAAAAAATATTCTACTTCATCGTTCATTAAAATTCGACATTAAAATTAAAGAATTTAATTAATTCATTAGAAACGCGATACACAAATTTTATAAGAACAATATCAAAATGACTGACCGAAATATACCCGCATCATCCTGTTTCTACCTTGTTCTACGGTCGAAGCATTATACTCATTGTCAATTTGCACAAATGTTTCCGAGTAGTTTGTAAACGAGGGTTCAGCGTTGATGGAGCCTGGTACACATCTCTTGAATTTCGCATCTTGATTCTCCATCCAGAGTTGGTTTCGCTCCAGCAAATCTCTCAGGGATCTTACCCAAAAGATCATCGTAATTTAGTGTCGAAGTTCTGTCCGATCGTAGCTTACCATCAGTGAATGGATTATTCCAAGCATGAAGGTCTCGGGTTTGGGATATCTGCATTGTTGGTTGGGTGATCAAACGTTTCGGCGAAATGTAGCCGATCGAACTCAAGTGTCATTGAGAGTTGTTTGAGGCGACACAGACTCTACCACCGCTATTATCGAGCACTGTGTTCAGAGTCCTCGAGAGATAATTTTGCTGATGAAACACAATGAATATATTCTATCTATTTGATATATTTACATAGTGAATTAAATAATTCTTTAAACTTTATAAAGAATTAGATAATTGAAAGCTAGTATTACAAAAGTATATTCAAGGATCGAATTTCTTTTGTTGATTGTGGAAGATTTCCTATCAAAGTGAAATCCAATGGTGGAACTTAATCAGTGCGACATCGAGCTAACAGATCGACTAATTCGAAAGCTAAACAGAGTGGTCCAGCGGTCCGTCAGCGGACTAAGGCAATTGACCTCGTTCCTCGTTATCATGGGGAAGAATGAACGCTATCAGTGCGTTTGTCCACGGCGACGAATCTAATTTCCTGCTGGAGAGCCTGTCCGCAACGGTGCACCGTCGCCCGCCCGCCTTTCCCGTCTCCTCTCGCCTCTTTTCCCACTCTCTGTGTTATCTGTCTCTGTGCCTTGCCGCCGCCGCCGCCGCCGGCTAAATTGTCGCTTTTATTTACACGCTCCGATTGAACATCGAATTCACCCGTCGAACAAAGATCCGGTCAGTTCGAATTGCTTGCCACTACGAGCAAAGGGATTCCCTGCAATTTCGAGTTACGTATGAATTAGATCAGGCATTTTAAACTTTCCGTTCTATTACATTCTAGAATTTCTAATATATATAATTAATACTATCTAGAATGACTATAATTCAAAATAAGCACAATCTAATTAATGATTATCCTACTTCTCTAACTTTGAGATCAAATGGTACATTCAAGTTCAAACGGAGGTTGCAGCGAGCCGATAACGAGGCGTTCCATATCCTAATTGAAAAGCTATCGAAACCGCACGTTGTTGGTTTGGCTTTCACGTGTACGTGGCTTTATAGAAATAAACCGCAGGCGCGCGTGTCCAAATAAGTCGGATGGGAGTAGCGGCTCGCAGTCAAAGCCCGTGTTAGCCGATAAAGGGGGGGCCTCGGCGTTCTTTTCCAGTTTATCGTCTAGCCACTCTGCTTGCTCGAAACCACTCGCTTATATGCTCAGAATAAAGGAGGCCGAATGAAACGACCTGAATAAACTATAGCTCGAAGAAAATAGCTCTGAGAGAAGAGAAAAGAAGAAAGAAAAAGAACTAAGAGTTACTTCACATATAATAAAAAGATTACATGGCTCTGTTTTACCCTGATTTCAAGGTTTTGCCCATACAAAGAGGAATGGAATCTAGGAAGGTAGCTCTACACGCTCTCTCTCTCTCTCTCTCTCTCTCTCTCTCTCTCTCTCTCTCTCTCTCTCTCTCTCTCTCTCATCTCATCTCTCATTCTCTGTTTGTCTTGCGAAACGTTTACCGATCCGGCAGAGCCCGCACGAAGATCGGCCGGAACTTGGGGAAAATCGTTGGCCCGCTGGTGGCTCGCCAAGATAGCCACCACCGACCACACACATGCCACTGTTTCAATGGAATTCTACCACTGGACGACTAACACTGCGTGAATTGCCGTATTCCTAGTATACAGATTTTCAGTGTGGTTACCACGGAAATCCAAGCTGTAGTTAATACTTGCTTTAGGAATCTTTGATATTTATATTGTTATTGGAGTTCCTAGCATTGATAAATGTAGTAGGCTTTCTGTTATCGTATATAGTGTTTCACTGGGAGTATTTACGTTTCCGTCAAAGTCGAGTTTATATCGTAGATATTATGATTTATGGATAGCAGCGTAGAGGGAGAAAGAGACGGTGCCGTTGAAGGCATATAGCGGGGAGAGATTAAAGATCCCTTTCATCCTATGCAACCGGGCACAAAGAGCCTCTGTGTCTCGTATTGTGCTGTCTCGGCTGTCCGTGAGCTTCTTAAGACGGCGGCAACCCCGAGAAGAGAACGTTTAGTCGACTCCTACAAATTATTCTCTCTCCTGTTTATGATTAATTATCAACAGAATTCTGATGGACAGCTGGAGAGTTGAAGTTGTTGGGCAGAAATGCATGGATGCATTTGAAACCTTGATGATACCAATTGTGATTGAACGGATTGAACAAGCTAGAAAAGGCACTTGTATAGAATGAAGTCATCCATAGTGAAGCGAGCACATCCGCATTGGTCCAATTAACGAATCCGTTTCCAATTTAGTTGGAGGCGCGTGACGAGCCAGCGAATAACACCCACCTCGAGACACGTATGAGCAATGTGTGCGAATTCGTCTCATTCTAGCTTGACTTTTTCCCTTTACTCCACAGCTGACAAAGGAGTCGAGTTCGAAAAAAAGTCGGCCGCAAAAAACCAACTGCTGCCGGCTGAAATCACGCGCTTCGCGTCGCGCGGCCCCCTCTCTTGCTTCGGCCCTATTTTCCACATTGTTGGTTGGAACAATTGGGACGAGACAAAGTGGGCAGTCGTTCAGGTTAACTGTGAAGTTTAATTGGCTCGAAGTCTTTAGGCAATTCCTTTTCAGGATCCTTCGTAAATATGAATACAATTCAAACAGTTGATTGTTTTTTTACTTTAACACTTGATTCAGAATTCCTATGAATTTGAAAATATCATTCTTACTGACAATCTGTTCTTTCACGAAGATATCATCGAGTAGTAATGGAGATGTTGGAAAAACGCTCGAGTGAATGATGTTCGTGATAAAAGTGCAATGAATATGTATGCCACGTGCGTGGAAGCTGGCTGGCCTGGATTCGGTGGGACGCTTCGAGATAGTATCGGCTAATGATTTCTGGGGAACCGCGAGAGTAACAGCACCACCGCACCAATCGGGCTCAGCATACAACTCTGTAATTAAAATTCGAGAATTGCCCACCAATTGCTCGTTTAAACGACCAGATGTTCATATTAACTTTTACCAACTAGCTGCATCCAATTTCTATGAAAGAATATATACTACGATCCATTCCTTTAATAGAGAGACAAAACATCCGTAGTGCAATGATAACGAAAGATATCGAACTTGATCCGATGATTCGATTTCATCCCTTATCCAATGTCTGCCTGTCTCAAATATCACGATAATACAATTATCCTTCTGACACCTGACAGTAACCAACAGCTTTCTCTCCCTCTGTCTATCTCACCCAGCTAACTTTGTAGCAGTATTCTATTACTACCAACGATAATTCTATTACAATCTGCAGCTGCAATATTCGAACTGTGTGGTTTTCATTAGAGAACTGACAGAATTTCAAGGGAGAAATTGATATTCAAGATGTAGAAAGTGATGTCAGAATGAAGTAGAAAAGGGATCGAAAGGATATCCCCATTTAGGAAAGGAGAATTCGTTGACGAAGTAGGGGTTGATTCGTTCGAATGAAAAGGTGTGTAAGGATGACGTTTATGCGGGGTTCGTAAGGAAATTTCTCGCTTTAACTAGCACAGGCTTCGTCCCTCGTGAAAGGGCGTTGGAAGAAAACCGGCAAGGGCGAGGGAACCCTTCCTCCTTCGCCCTTCTGTTATCGGGATCTCGTTTGCCGAATTAGAGGGTGACTGGTGGTTAAAAAACTCCTCACTCGGAATCAAGAGGCTTCCTTGCTGACTGAAAGTGTTCTCCCCGAATACATAGTGTACCTTTAAAACCCTTGTGCTACCACAACCGATGTAGCAATCGCATCCGATATTCTAGCCAGTTCGATAGATCTCTCGCCACTCTGTTCCAGATCTCAGATTTATTCGGCGAACTCTCACCGATAGTCCATCCGATCGGTCAAAACATTATATGTAACCCGATGAATACTCGTTAGTGTCTAATGCCAGTTTTCCGGTATACCTGCGGTTCGATATCCATATAACATTACGTTCAATTACACTCCGGCCGATTCAATATCGCTCGATTACGTTCCGTAAAGCCAGATTACTGTGATTTTAAAGCCCGGCACAATTCTCGCTCGATCGGCTTCCATTGTCGGCCTATTGTAGTAACGGCAGAGACACACACACACACATACACGTACGTATACGCGCACGTGCTTCCCTCGTCGCCCTTCTCTCAGTGACAATAGGAACTCCGTGGAAAATCCGGCTCGCCAGCGATATTTCCGGGAATGCATCGAAATTTGTTCGCTAGGACGACGACGACTCGCCAACAGAGACAATGCGACCGGTCAACATTCCACTGGACAATGCCCAAAAGAATTACGGTACCGTGGTGCTTTTAGCGGGTCCGATCCCGATAAATATTCATTTTCAATTTCCAACTTCGTTGCCAGGGGAATGAAGGAATTAATAAATTCGAGCGCCGCTTGAAACGCAATGTTTCAGTGAAGAGCTAGTTTGCATTCGAGGAGAGAGAGAGAGAGAGAGAAGAGAGCGCTTGACGAAAGTTAGTCAGAGTTGGTTGGAACTTTACTGGGAAAAGGGTTAGCCCTGACCCCGACGTTCCAAGCTGTATTTGTTTTTCTGGATCGACTGGTAATGAATGCAGGTCATGGTGGAGCCACGATTGGAATATCGAAAATGCTTCTAGCGTGCTGGCGCTTCCTGGCGTTCAGCCAGCTATGGATTTCTCACTATCGGCAGACAGGGATGATAGAATCCACGGCTTCTGAATTCTGCGGGACGATTCATCTTCCTTACTTCCGTAGCGAACATCCGGATATCAGGCTTTAAATAATTCTTGGATATGTCCTCGCGCCGTTCTCTCTTTCCTTTTGATACTAATACGTTTTTAATGTCAAGTTCCCAGCCAACGTATTTTGTCACTGGAAATACTGAATTTCTCATGAATTTCTAACAGTCGTCCATCATCTTTTTAAATTTATAAATCAATTTGTAATTTTGTAATTGGAAGAGAGAGGTTGTATTTAAATAAAATATATGTGAATGTAATAATACAAGAATGGAAAGAGATAAAAGCGTTATGATGGATGGCTTTACAAATGATTCAATGGAACAAGACAGAAAGAAGTAATTGTCTTTGTGCCCGGAAATTCTTCCTTCTCGAACATCCCCTCAGGCTTCCGGTCCACGGACGAGCCAGTGTACTTTCTCCAGAAGGCACGTATGCGATATTTCCTTTTGGCGGAAACGTACCTGGCCAGGACGTCCTTCATGAATTAAACATCACTAGAATCCGGCAGGGCGCGATAAACGAGATTCGTAAATTCACTTTCCGGCATATTCTTTGAGAGGAAATCTCAATTAGAGAAGGAAAGGACGACGTGTCGAGCGTGCGATGGAAACATATGCTTTTCCATTTTCCATTCGACGGCGAGTACATCAGCTCTGACGGTAGTCATCCTATTCAGAGATGATGCCAAGTCTGGCGTGTTATCTCGCTACGTACCTTTCGTTCCCTGTATAGAGATGCAAATGGGTGTGTCGAGCCCTTCAATAACCACGTGACACGAACGTGACTCGAAAGATTTTCGCGAAACCTGCGCGGCCCAACGATTCCTCGCGTGTGATGTTACTGTTAAAGGGGTGAAATTTGCATTGAATCGCTATTCAGCTTGGCTCGTCTCTCTTGGGTGCAACATCCACGTGCGTGCATTAATAGCTAACCACGCAGCATCCATTAATAGACACAGTTTGATCGTAAGTGAAGTCTCTCTGATATCCATACCGATAGCTATACCATTATGCACGATGTATTACTTCTCCCATGAGATTATCGGAGAACCCATGATTATAATGATTCATAGATAGAGTACTGCTATATCGTAGAAAATTATACAATTGCTCGAGCAACCAACGATTAAGGGGCGTTTCAATTTCCGTTGGATCGCATTGTTTCTTCTTTTATCTTGATCAAAGCTCCGCGCGCCGTCTTGGACCAGCGGATGCGACGTATCGTGCAACAGGTGCATAATGCGCTGTACGAAAGTGCGGATCGCCGTGTAATGGCATAATCCATTAAAATAGCGATTTCAGAGAGAGAAAGAGAGAGCTTTATCCGGAAGAGATCGCCGACTCTAGCGCACTTTAATCTTCTCTTGGAGATAGCAGAAACTAATCCTTTGGCTTGTACTTCCTTCTTGCAGGACATCGACCACGCGGACGTGCTGTCGGTTGGTTTCGACGTAGACGGGGTTGAGCGTGTTCTCGATCTCCGGTTGAAAAGCGATCTCATTCCCGTCGGTTATCAGCAGCACCATCAACATCGTGGCACGTTCCAAGTGCACAAGCCCTCCAAAGTTGTAAGTATACTTCTCTTTTCACTCGCATCCCACAAAACCCTCCTATTTGCGCTCGATGTGGAAAGTCAATCCTATCGGCAGCGAAATGGCAGCGAACGTGTGGATTTTCCGGTAGCACCCAACACACACACACACACCAGTAGCAATACACACAAACGAAACAGCCCCATCAATCGAAATTGGAGTCTGGCTAATGGTGGCTGGAGTTTAATATAAATTTCTCGCTTCACAAACCAGCGCTTGAACCGCCTCTTTTGCAGCTAGAATTAATTTCAGCGTGTTTGGGATGCTGCGTCCTGGCAAAGGTGGATTTCACGCGCGAACGCTATCCGATGTGTTCAGCGTCGAAATAAAAAGGAAATTAACCAGCGTAGCAACGGAGAAACCTGTTCTTCTCTCAGCGTTCGTTTCCCAATTTTTGTGATAGCACTTTAACTTGCTGGTATTATTCTCAATGTTCAAGGAACGAATTTATATTAATAGAACGCGAAATAGACGCGTTGTTTATAGGAAATAAAGTGCAGCTGTCGGTTTATCCTGTGAATCTTTTGCTTGGTTGGATGAATTTAGGTTTACCAATGCTCTTAACGTCTGGTTGGCTGAGGCATTAACTATACAGGTGCAAACGTGCCTACTCGACGATCGATCCTACTCTGTGACTCACCTCTCTGTGACTGTGACTGACTGTGCATACACAGCCGGCTTGGAGAGGTGTGCGAAGCGTGCGTTTAGAGTATCGATTGTCCTTAAGTAAAGGTTTCGGGAAACGTATTGCATGACTCTGTCGCGCTACTGATCTCTTTGACGTAAACGAGCAACATACACTGCAACATTCCCTGTGAATGTTCAAGAGACAACGTTCCACCGGAAATACCAAGCGGAAATGAAAAGTCCGTCAATGTGATAAGCAATCGTGTATTCAATAATAATATTTCATTCAACTTTATTTAGCCTTTGCTTAGTCCTAATAAGTAAAAATCGATTATTAATGAGACTTTGCTTTGTCTAACGCCTTTTAATTAACGAACGACAGAATCGTCGCGTAGAATATATTTACGCAGGACAATAGTATGTCTCATAGTCCTTAATAATTTCTGTCGCTGACAATTCGCACATTCGGAGTAGCATTTGCGGCGGAGAGATGACCACTGGCATGAGATATACTATTTTAATGTGCGGCGCATCGTGCGGTGCAGGCAGTTCGTTGCGCTCAGTTGTGTCGCCTCTCCACATTTTGTGCAATTGAATAAATTAATTGGTGCCGGCGCTGCTGCAGCCGGCAGTAGGATCGTCGTCGTTTCTCGGCAGCAGCATAGCATGGAGGACTCGAGCCGCCAGTTTATTCGTGCCGGTTCCATAGCAGGCCAGGCGGACGAGCTAATTTCGGCCGTTTAAATTGAGGGAAATACCGCAAATGCGGCTAGTTAGAATGGCCTTCGTCAAGTAGCCCGTTGGGAAGAATTGTAATCATCGCCCTTTGTCCTGTCCCTCGCCTTATCTGTCCCTTCCAGCATCCTGTCTCTTCAATTACACTGACACTTAACATACGCGTTGCAATTACCTCTTTAGAAATATAGTTATTGCAATTTCTTTTATTACGAAGATAGCGTACTAGTTTTGCTATTAAATAATACGTCAACAATGCTGTAATTTGCCAAGAATGTTACTAACGAGAAGAGGCAGGCAGAGAGGGCGAGAAAATTATCCGGCTTTTCATTTGCACGCCGATGTAACGAGCCGGAGCTCCCTGCAACTTTAACAGTCTAATTATCCGTCGAAATGGGACGCGTCCTGGAGAGAGACGAGCGAGAAAACTTTGCGCTAGCTGGATGCGCCAGGATCGTTTGCTGCCTGCTCAGGAGCAACACGATTTTCAAGCAACGATAAATCGCCTGTTAGCAATTTCAAATCAGGATTGCTAGCAAAATGCAATCGGATTCGATGATTCGCGTCCAAGGAGTTTCCTTCGAGTGAGAGTGACGCTTCCACTTTTGGCGTTAACACGACTTGTGAGTGGTTGTTAGGTTCGAGAGGAGCACAAGGAAAGTGAAAAATGGTTGGCTCGTTGCGATCTGGGCCAACTATATTTGTACGCCGGCAGATAGGTATCGCGTGTCAGATGCAGTGAAACGACAGCGTCGGTGAAATGCACTTTAACTCGTCGACAGACCAATTTCTTAGGAATGTCAGTTTAATAATAATTAACGCTATCTTATCAAATAATTTAAAAAGGCAATTACAAAGGTGAGACTTAGAACCTCAAAGTTGACCATGAGAAGTTTTTAAGGATACCACGGTCTCTTTGATTTTTTTGCAGGAACTCTGTCACTACCAAGGTAGCGTACGAGATGTTCCAGGCTCATGGGTCGCCTTGTCCACTTGCCGAGGATTGCGAGGTGTCGTTTTCGATGGCGAGAACCTCCACCACATTCTCCCGGATGGCGACACGCTCGATTCCGATCACTTCGTCTTCAAGCAGAGCGATCTCATCGCCAATAACACTTGCGGTAAAGTTTCTTATCCAATAACACTCTCCCGGCTGGCGTTAAAAAAAGTTTCGCCATAGTAGTTGAGACCTTTAAGGAGATTTACTTATCGATAGCGTCTGGGGTGGTCTAGCCTATATTACTGCCACAAGAAATCTTTTAAAGTCACTTGCCAAACACTTTTCAAATTGTCAATAAGTCCTTCTAAGTGTTTTTTATGTCTACGTATATACTATCTAGTCATGCTCGATTTACTCTTCCTATCGACATATCGAACGATCAACAAGTAGAGATTCAAATGAATTATTGTACGATTGAAGTATTTTATTGGCAACGAAATAGGAAAGCACTTCTGCTCTAACAGCTCTTCTGTCTCTAATCCTACCCTTACTCCCTTTGCAAGAGCATACTGTCCTTTCTCGGAGGAGGGAGCCTGTCGCTCGTAGAGACTGGTTTCTCCTTATCGGTCTTAACGAATGTGTGAGCGAGCTACTGCCAGTTCCCTTGGCAGTGTTCGTTCTTAGCTTTACCGGGAATCCGGTCGCCAATGATCTTGAGGTTTTTTGCTACTCGCAGGTTACGAGGGAACGCCGCACCACGTCTTGGATCATGAGCATCATGGGATCAAGAGGATTTCTAGGGTAAGACACTGATCACGTCTAAAAATCGTTAAGACTTCTGCTCAGAGAGATTTTCGTGGTTCGAATAAGATAATTCTTGTCCTTGTGACAAACACGTCGATCCAGTATGAATTTTTCGAACTCTCGGATAAGTTCCTTTAGAACAAGGTCTTTTCTAAAAGAGTTTTACATTAGGCATCGGCCTTGACGCTCGTTAACGACCATTCTTCTGTCACCGGGAAACTAGAGCGAGGTCGGAATCGGCTTCTATTGAGCGAGCGGGAATATGAATGTCCGGAATATGTAGATGTAGGAGGATATTGGGATGCTGCGTGTTGATGTATCGAAATATGCTTTTATTGCAGCATAAGAGGGCTGCTGAAGTGATTCGAGGGCCTTACAACACCAATAGGCACTCCCGCTTCGTGGAATTGGTCCTCGTGATCGATAAGAAGGAGTACGAGGCACTTGACAAGAACCTCGATAAAGTCTACCACCACTGCAAGGACATCGCTAATATTATCAATGCTGTTAGTATACTTTTCTTAAACAATCTCTCATCGAACTTTGGTTCTTTGTTATTTGGTATCGTGTTCTCCCTATCGAAATGCACTGCGCAGTGCAATAATGAATGCAAGTGGGAGGATGGGAGAATAGATTGAGTGAAAAGCGACCTTCTGCTCGAATTTCAGCTTTACATGCCTCTCAACATATTCATTGCCCTGGTTGGCGTGCAAGTTTGGTCCGAGACCGACGAAATCACCCTCTCGTCGAATGGCGACACGACACTCTCGAACTTCCTGAGGTACAGACGGGAGAAACTGGTGCAGGATATTCCCAACGACAATGCCCAGTTGCTAACGTAAGTGGTCACGCGATCGAAGAGCTGGCAGGAAATGTAACTAGATGTGCCAACGAGGATTCTTCCAATTGCAGGCGGATCCAGTTCGAAGGGGGTGTCGTAGGGAAAGCGCTTAAGGGACCAATATGCACGTACGAATTCTCAGGCGGTGTGTCGATGGATCACTCGAATGTCGTCGGCTTGGTGGCGGCTACCGTAGCGCACGAAATGGGTCACAATTTCGGCATGGAACACGATTCTGCTGACTGCGAGTGTCCCGAAGAGAAGTAGGTGCCCCTTTCCTTTTTACGGCTTTGTTACGCTCCCACGGCACGTGAGCGCAAAGCATTATCTCGCCAAGAACGTGCAAAAACGCTTAGGAACTCCTTCAGTATTCGGCGCCAGGACGAGCCAAAGGCCTTGCTCTATAAAAGTATAAGAGCTCCGCTCGAGATCGGAAGTTCGTCCTACCTCTTTTTCATTTGAGAGCTTGTTCTTCGGATAACAGGACATTAAAAGTTGTTACGGCAATTTACTGCGAGTCCTTTTACACAGTATTACCTATAAGCGTTTCATTTATCTGCGTTTTATCGGGATTCCTATTATAATTTGACTTCTGAACGAGTTTTTCCCAGTGCGCTATTGCTGCATATGGCGTTAGTCAATAGCGTACAGGAAGCAATGACGATTATTGATGGTAGCGTGGTACAACGGCGCACAGTACTGGCTAAACAGGCTCGATTGCATCCGATTACAGATGCATTATGGCATCGTCCAGCGGCTCATCCGGACCGACGCATTGGTCCTCCTGCTCCCTAGAGCACCTGGCATTGGCGTTCGAGCATGGCATGGATTACTGCCTCCGGAACAAGCCGCAAAAGCTCTTTGATAGCCCGATATGCGGAAACGGCTTCGTGGAACCCGGAGAGCAGTGCGATTGTGGCCTCAAGGAGAACTGTGATAATCCCTGCTGCAACGTGACCACCTGCATGCTACACAGTAATGCCAGCTGCGCAACTGGCGAATGTTGCGACCTGAAGACCTGCAGGCCAAAGACTGCTGGCACAGAGTGCCGGAGCGCCGAGCACGAGTGCGATCTGCCTGAATATTGTACAGGACAGAGCGAGTATTGTCCGATGGATGTCTTTAAAATGGATGGGGAGACTTGTAGCATGGGGAAGGCCTTTTGCTATCAAGGCTCCTGTAGGACACACAATGATCAATGCAAGCTGCTTTGGGGCCCCAGCGGCACATCCTCCGACGCACAGTGCTATGATATGAACAACAAAGGCACTAAGAATGGCAATTGCGGCTATAATCGCGTGGAGTCCAGTTACATCAAATGTAGCGACGAGTGAGAAGCCATTAATTTTCTTTAGTTTTCACTTTCATTTCTCCAAATCGAACAGAAATTAAACCAATGGGTTCTATATGTGCTGTAGGAATCTGCTGTGCGGTATGCTTCATTGTAAACACTTGAACGAAAGGCTGGAGTTCGGCATGGAATCGGTGGCAATATTGAGCCACTCCTTCATCAATAATGGAGGAAAGATAATACCGTGCAGATCTGCTATCGTGGACTTGGGTTTAAATCAAGTAGACCCTGGCTTGGCGCCAGACGGGGCCAAGTGCGCACCTGGGAAGGTAATACTCTTAGCGATACACGAGGGAGTGATTCAATAATTTGGAAGAGTCCTTCAAGGTTTCATTTGTCTTTGTTACAGATGTGCGTCAATCAGAAGTGTATGCCAGTGGCTGATTTACGAGCGTCTTTGTCTGGCGGAAAAAGTTGCCCGAATAATTGCAGTGGCAATGGTGTGTGTAATAGCTTGGGTCATTGTCATTGTAGTCGAGGTTTTCGACCACCTGATTGTATTCAACCTGGTGTCGGTGGATCCGAGGACAGTGGACCAGCAGAAGATCCAAATGGTATGTTAATTATAAATACTACTGATATATCACTTTATCTAATTATATTTGGTACCTGTCGTAAGAGAACAGGATATTTTACAAGAAAAGAATGATGATTCAACAGGAATACGCGTGCTTTGTGTTACAGCGCGAAACGATTTTGTCACGGCGCTATACGTGATCTTTCTGGGTATCGTGCCAATGCTGGCGCTCTCATCCTTTGGCGTCTGGTACGTCAGGAATTCCGGCCAACATTGGAAAAAGGGCATGATGTCTACGTATGTATCTAGTCTCGACCGATTAAAAGAGAATCGCATATCGCATGCCTCTAAAACGCGTAGTGCTCGCATGCCAAAGCCCAGCCACAAAATCGGTAGCAACTTTTATGAGCGCGTGACGATCTTCTTCGCGCCGCGTCAAGCGAATTCTCGAAATGCCAGTCGGGTCTTTACCATCAGCGACAATTTGCCGCCGAAGGAGAAACTGCAGATCACTAAAACGGACTTGATATCGACTACTAATCCTGACGCGATCAACTGCAGTAGTAGTATCGAGTATCGGAAGTCCATGTTGTTTAGTAGCCTGAATCAGAATGCCGATAGAATCTCGGACGCTGAAGTGAACCAAGCATGCGAGTCGACAACAGAATCTCAACCCAGAAGGGTAACTTCGATCACGTCGGAATTGAGTTCGAAAATATCTGAACGCATTCAGCAGATGCAGAAAAAACCATCGAAAAATATCAAGGGGCTCACACTTAAGACAGAAGTAAAGTTTGAGCACTTAAATGAGAGCCCCTGTAGTACCTCAGGTGTTACGCCGAAATCCAGCGACGCTCTGGTTTCACAGAGCAAATCGAAAGCCCCAGCTCCTTTTTACAATAAAAAACCACCGCCACCGCCAGCTCCCGCCCAAAGTCTCAAGCCAAAGATCTGAGAAAAAGCTTCTTCGTTTGGGAACTTGCATTTAAGTGCTTATCGCAACTCACGAAAGAACATACCTTTCGAACTTTGTGCCATCAACAGTTCGATGATAATGCTTTACTACCTTGGGAAACTTCAGCTTCTACCCGAACTTTTCCCTTCAAGAATACTGATACATATGGCTTTTCTAGAGCTGCATTAATGTACAGTTCACATCGGGTTTATAAAGCGCTGGGATTTGACAAATCTAACAAATACGATTTCTTCAATCTACTGTAATAATTGCGACTTGTGATATTTCATATGAGATTTCGATGAAATCGTTTCTAGTGCGAGCAAACTGGTCTAGATTACAGAGTAGTCTTTTATAGCAGATTTATTCGGTAAATTTAGTGCATTGGTCATAGCAGATAAGTAGTTGTACCAGAGCTATGATCTTTGCATTATGTTCATGGGTTTTATAAAAAATGGTGGTGGTTCAATGATTATGACAGAGGTCAATCCTACACTGTGATTTATAAGCATATACATCTTATTTGGTACATATCCAAGGATTCAAAATCTTTCTCTAAAGCGATTTTTTGACAATATTTTACCTTGAATCAATTGAAATCAAGTTTTTAGATACTCATTTTATCATTGCAAGATGGTACTATTTAATTGTTATATTTATTGATTTACTTTGTATTACGCCATGCTCAACTGATATACATGTGCAATTTATCGGCGTAATATAACTATGCGATAGGTAATTCAGTTAATTTCTCTTTGTATAAATCAGAAGTACTTGATGGACAAGTACTTAAACTTAGGAATTTTTATGTTAATTATATCAACAACGAATCTCGCAATATAGTATAAGATAGAAACATGAGATTTCTATCACTAGTGATTCATATAGAATACAATATTAAAGTTTAAAAAGTCGAGAGCCGCCGAAACCCGCGAACGTAGAGCATGCTTAGATAGATGGGCACGAGCATGGATGAATCTCTTTTCAGTGGCTTTTGCATTTTACGATTACTTATTGCCTCATAGCGAGTAAGTGAAAGAGTCAGTATTAATGGTTACGCAAACGTTTATTTCTTGTAATAGTATCTTAAAGATCGACACTCACCCCTCAACCCTTTCTAGTTGAATAGTCAATCAGTTAATTCGATATTTTCAAGCAAATTGTACGACTTATTCAATAAACGTAGTGTTTTATGTAAACCGTTTTCAGTTTTCTTGTGTAATCGACAACTTCCTTATTCCAGTGCTTGCTACTAATTCTCTAATCTTTGACTAACACATCCCTGCAAGGTGTTCGTGTTTGCATGCCACCGAATGTAATACACAAAGTCGTTTCAGTCTGCCGTGAACGCTTGCATTAGATATATATTAGCAAATATCTTTCTATAATCAGTGCAATCATTCCGCTGACAAACGCATGTAGTCGATCATCACATTGAGATTATCTGAAGCACATGCACCACCGAAGGAAAGATTTACATATTGACGGGAATGCACAAACACGAATCATTAACTAGTACGCTTGCACCCTAGCCTCCCCGGCTTACACTTTTGCTTAATATTTCAGGAGCGATCGAGGCCACAATGGATTGTCCATCAAAACGATCGATCGTTCGAGCCCTATGCCCCGTAACATCGAAACGATCGATTCTAGCCTGAGCCAGGATCCAGCCTGCGCTAGTTTATTACCGAAGCCAGACGCCGACGAGCATTACAACAATAATCTATTTGGTCAATTCAAGGGCTTCACGATCACGCCTGCTAAGACCCAACAAACCAAGCATGTCGAGCCAAGCAAACCGGCACCTCCTCCACCGACGGTGCCGACGGTAGCCATAAAGACAAATATCAAGCCCATGCCAAAAGTCAATATAACTAGATCCTCCGTATTGAACACAACATCCTGTTACCCAGAAGTACCCACTGCGCCAACTCTACCGCCTTTGAATCCAGGCTGTACAGCACGCCCTTTGATTAGCAGTCCGGTTTTGGCTGCGACAACTTGTACGTCTGTGGAAATAGTCGCACCCAAAGCGCCTACGAGACCTGCTCCAGATGTGCCAACGAGACCAGCACCCGCACCACCTACTTCAGCTATTACGCAGCTTCAGAAACCCCCGAGACCCAGCAGTACACCCTTGACCAACGTCGTTGTCCCGGAAGTTGAGAAGAAGCCAGATAAAGGCAGCACTCTTAATCGAATAGCATCTATGTTACGGCCTAATTCAGGCATCATAAAGAATAACTTGCAGATGTCTTACAGAGATGACAAGAGTACGAACTCACTGCCAAGGTCGCAGCATCACAAAGCTAACAAAGTTATTGACAAGGAAATATTGCGAAATTTAGAAATCTCACATCCTATACCACAGAAAGAGATTGAGATTCCTACTCCAGTAATTCCTGTAATTCCCGTAATTCCCGGCAGTGATAACGATAAAAGAAATGTTGTCTTGCGAGCACAGTCGATGAGGGACAGCAAGATTACACCGAGACCTGTTATACAAACATTCGGCTCGATGCGGCAAACAACTCCAGTAAAGAGGCCGACTAGTATTCCAACGAGTGCGAGGCCCACTGCTCCGCCGCCAGGACCTCCAACTGCACCAACCACGGATAAACCTATCGAAACTGCAACGAAAATTCCCGGGCTTCCCGGATATCAGACGCCACAAATAAAGTCAACGCAAAAGACTATAGAGAATACTTATGACGACTGTATGAACTTAGTCTCTGAAGCATCACTGACAAAAATCACTGAAGAATCACCAACGAGCGATAACATATATGCAGTTATAGAAGAACCCCTTCCTGAAAAGGGTAAGAAAAGTGCAGAGTTAGAGAAACCGCAGGATAATGAGTACAAGTTGCCGAAACGCGTCGAACCGACTGCTAAGGCAGCGAAGGGATTAGATTCAATGAATCTGCTGTCGGAAATTGTGTCAGAAATGTCTAACAGAAACCTCGAATCTATCTACTCTACTTCAATTCTAGCTACGCAACAGAAAGGTGTTGACGAGGCAGATAAAGGTACCGAAAGTATGGGGTCTAACAGTTCATTGGGTGGTTATATGAATTCCACCCATTATAAATCACCTGGGAGCATATATTCGAACTCTGCCTGCGGCAAATTTAATTCGTCCCTTTCAACCACAAGTTCAGGTTATTTGAATCCATCTGCTTTAAATGTCCCACGAGATGATCGTGATAAAGGTATTAAAGTCGTAGATATTAATACAAAGCCAGTTGATAAAAGTAAACTAACTTCTCTTAACACGAATACTTCTAACATGAATAATGAGACATCGAAAGTCGCGGCTGGAAAGGTGCCAGAGACTTCTACGTATAAATCGTTATTATCAACAAAGAATCGCCAAGCACAACGGGCGCTCGCCAATTCCAAAAAGGAGGAGGATGCTGCTGAGAGCAAAGCCTTAACAAAACCTTTGAGTAGGACAAAAACACCTCCTCATATAGTAAAGAATTCTACAATGAAGGAGGCATCTGATGTAAATGCAAGAGGAACTAAGCAAAATCAAGACGATTCCAACAGGTCTAATAAGCAGTATTCTAACAGTAGTCTAAAATCCTCAAAGCAGGGGTTTGATGGAAATCCGAATACAACGAGGCAAGGTTCCAATAGCAGTTTGAAATCGAAGCAGGCACTGAATTTGCAGAAATCGAATAGCGCAGATCAGTCGCCTAATATCATAGATAAACAAGAGTCCCACACAAATCTGAATAATACAGTATCCCCAAAGAACGTGCCTTGTAGTCCTAAGGATATTACGGGAAAGTTCAATAGTCCAGACTTAGTGTCGAGCTGTTCGAACTCCAATCAAAACAGTACAAAGTCGCCGGACGTTTTAGGAAACAATGCGAAATTTAGCTTCCAGCCGAAAAATATACAAAAGGCATCTACGCTATCGAGTGGCGCCAAGTCACCCTCCGCACCGGTTAAACCATTGAATATTGCGTCCAAAGCAGCTAGTCTAACGGAAAGAAAAAAGTCTCCAACAAGTAGTACAACCGCGACGAAACCTTTATCAACTTCTGCTAAGGACACTGCAGTGAAGGTGTCGCAAACCCCAAAAGTGACACAAAAAACTGATGTTAAGAACAGTGACGGAGTTAAAGCCAACCCAGTGCAAAAGGCAGCAGGTAGTAAATCGAACGTAGCTTCACTTCAACAAAAGTTCGAGGCCAATAAGATTGCTGGGGTCTCAAAGACATTGCCCGGCATTAATAAAAGAACAGTAGGGAAGACGACAGAAATTACGACTTCGAAAAAGTAAACGACATGAAACTGAGGGACAAAAGTAACAGCTACATGAAACGTTCTAGTCTATCCTTCGACTTTTCAAAGAGAAAGTGGGAGGTACAGAAATCATTCGGCCAACAAATAGATATACTAAATTCAATTTGACAAATACTGAAAAAATCATATAGTACAAGAATGAATGTATATTGATGAACCTTGACGAACTCCTCTACTGTCGAAACACTAAGCCAGGTTGTATCGTTCGCTACAAGAAAGGAGTAATATTCATAGTGTACATAGTAGCCATTTAAAAATTCTAATATTTTTTGTAGGAAGTACTCATTGCCACGATGTTCAACTGTACGTAAACTAACAACTATCAAAATATTTATCCTAAGCATTTTCTAAACGAGATAATAAAGCAAATGACATTATTTTCAAAACTTTCGCTTGATACTGGAAAACGCGTAAGAAATTAATGAACTCTGTGATATATGTGTAATGGATGATAGCACAGAAAACAGTGTACCCTGCATTAAAATAAGTAGAGAATCATAGACACGACCAAATTTATTATTTTGTATCATGCGATTGGGTGTCAAAAGATTCTTTATTGGATTTCAAATCTTTAATGACGTGATAGCATCGACAAAATCTTTGGAATCCAGTAATGAATATTGTGTTTGGGCACCTCTTTTACTGACATGTAAAACTGATAGGTCCGAAATTCAATTTCCAGAGAAAAGATCATATCCAACAGACATAATTACGTGAAGCAATGAATCTTCGTTTCCAAAGACTAGTTTAATGCCCATCGCAAACACAATCATGCGTCTCACGATTTCGTGCAAATTAAAGTTGTCAGATGAATAAATGCGAGGGTGTAAGTGTTAGCATGTACTAGGATAACGATGTAATCGGTGAAGAAAAAACGAAGACCTCTTTTACGATAAAGTACATTAGAGTACAATTGTAGTACTATTTTGCTTAAGCAGTCACAGTCTTAATCATCGTCACTTTTTGCACGAACATTCACACAGGAAGTAAGAACAGTTCGGGGCGATAAAAATTGATGGTATCGTTATATAGATACGCAGACTAAGAGGAATATTTATTTGACTGATCGTTGTAAATATGTTCATAATGTAGGTCTAAGTCACATTTTGTACAATGTATATTTCATGCTCGACATAAGTTTACTTATAAGTTACCCTTGAACGCATATACGCGACATCATAGCATTTAGCTTTGTGGGCATATTGAGCGTTTCAATCTGCTGCTAACAATAACGTTTGCATTCTGTACCAGTAAGATTTCATTGAATGGTACACACAATTCACTACACAATCGAATTTGTTGTATGCATAATGTATGTCATGCATTTGTCTTTTATTCATGCAAACGATCTCGTAATATATGCGTTACCAGTGTCTCCCAGTTTCCCCCTTTTCGCGAGAATTTTGTTTATACAGTTCCTATGTAAAGGCTGCTTAAAGTTCGTAAAGTCGAAATGTTGGTGAAAGCCTCGATTTCAGTTCAATAAAGCTTTTTGTAAAACTTCGTTCCGAGCCTACTCTTCCTCGCATTTTCTATTGTATTAAAGCCACAGTCAATCAGCATTATATGCTTTAGCAACCATTCAATGCTATTGATTTTCACCTCTGGTGGGAAGATTATAGAACCAGCGTAGATGGCTTAATTACAAGTGTACTATCAGTAGTTTGAAATTGTCGGTAATATTCATTAATGCTTCGTGTAAGATAATCGGCTGTTTTATGATGGAAATAATGAAATTTGGAGAAACAAGACATAAAAATAATGGAAATAACCGAATAGTCGACATCGATGCGTACGCATTCTAGGGGGCGCAGGTATATGAGTAGACGAACCAACCGACCGAGGTTTCCACGCGCACTACTCGTCCAAATTTCTCTCATCTTTTATCTTCATTGAATTAAAGTGGAAAGCATATCCAGTACATTTATTATAAAGAATATATTCCATGTTGTGAAATGTTAGGATTTATTTTTACAGGTAAAAGTACAAATAAGCTTAGTCTTTGTAGATGGGTTCATATTCTGTCTAGTGCTTCTAACATTATAACACTATTGCCTCGGATTACCTAGAATAATGCAATATTCAATAATTAGCTCTTATTACAATGTCTATTGCTAAAATAATTATTGCTATCAGATGAATGACATACCACCATCCCAATATTATTCTTGACTCCGTCTTTGCATTCTTCAATACTTTCATCAATGACCATGTTCATAAATGGATCAAATCCTCGCAAGATTCCAACTACGCGTCTTCCTCCATTTAGTTTCACTGGACAAAAAGTTTGTTGTTACAAAGCATGCTGCAGATGTCCTGTTGGTAGTTACTCTTGAAAGTTTTAAGCATCTATACTTACAGAACTTCAAACACTCATACTTACAAAACTTAAAACATTCATACTCGACTTCTTTCACACTGCTGTGATAGGAAATGAAGGAAACAAAAGGGACATGGTAACTCAAACAAATTTCACATGGAAATGCAATAGGTGAAAAAGAAATTCAGCTTAATGTAATTGATGGCTTTTTACTTACGCGACAGCCTCTTGTCCATGTACCTGGAAAACAAATTATTCTATTATGCATTGGCAAACGCAACAATTCAAACAATAGCCAGGTGCGTTTAACCTTGCCAAGCACGAGCTTGACGCAATTCTATAAAAGTTAAGCTTAAAGTATAATTACTTCTTGAGTTCTGGTGGATGCGCTTTGCTCATTTTGCACGGGTATCTTCTCCCTCGAGTTAAACACAAACACTACTACGGTTATTATTTACGTTCACAATTGTTGCCGGCTAACCGAACGTTTGTTGATCACAATGACCACCAAAACGAAACAGAGGGCAGCACAGTATAGCTGCGAGAGTGGTGCCACCATTCGAGCTTTGTACGCAGTAAAAAACAGTGCAAAGTGCGTGTCGATGCGTGTCTGTCCCGAGCGAGAGTTAAAAAGTTATTTGTGCGAAAAATATAGCATAATTCGTGAGCGGCTACCGTCGAAATGTGAAGTACGCGTGTTACTCTGTGCAGGCTTTGCCGGAAGCGGCTGACACTTGGTCAGATTCAGTGAAATAGCCGTACGACACGAGGTACGTAGTTCATTCAAACATCATACTATATGCACACTGAGATTGGTGTATCTAGCGGCTCAAAGAGATGACATAAACTCGTCAGATTGCATTGCGGGAGATGGTGTGTTTGGGTGGCCGTGAAAACGGCTTTGATTTTGAGATCGCTTCCACTGACATCGTTGAACGATAACTTTATTTTCTCTCCTAGTCTCTAGAACATTAAATTGGGTGCATCACATTTGAATTTACGCTTGCCTTCGAAGTCAACAAGGGAGCATTAACAGAGCCCCTTCCCCTCTCCCATGCACCGAGATCCCGAGTCGATGGCTAGTGCCGATATACCATTTCTTAATACATCGCGTTATATCCGCTTACCTAGATAACATTGACATCGTACACACACATACAGCTCTCACGGTCATAAACTCGTAATCGCAATATAATGCTTGTAAGGTACACCGCCAGTACAAAATATAAGTACATTCATATTTATAAAAGTACAACATTCATCGGCGCAAGAAAAAACGTTCCCTCGTGGGCGTGACTCGGATAAAACATTGGGGCGAGCAAGAGCCTCGATGCCATGCTGCATTTGCAATCCTGGTTCGTCCATATTTCATACAGTTAATGTATGGCATTTCTTTTGTGTCTAACGTCGCCTGGAGATTTGGCTGCTACGTAAGAAGAACAAAGTACTGGGAGTACATAGCGAAGCGTAGCATTAAGTTTTAAGGAAACACCCGCACCGAAATCTCTTGCTCACGCGGAAGATCATAAAACCAGTCTGACGAAGCGTAAAATACTTAATTCTAGATATCAATTCAGCGGGTTAAGCTGTCGAATTACACGTAAAGAGTATAATCCAGGGATCAACGAACATCCAACTTATCTCGTAGAATACGATCGCAACTATTTGCGATGCGTATTATTAAACGGTCGGATTATACGCTTTAACTATAACAACATTATTATCAGCTATCTTTCAAGGAATGGCTTGTAATTCTCGCCGGCATTCTCGAAGAAAGTTCGATAAATTTATGCAGAGCTTTAACACACAGATTTTCTAGTACCCCACTTTGGTATATATTCCGAAAGAAATACGATTACTGCCTCGCCAATGCTGCCGGCGTAAAATTTCCTAGATACAACTCTCGCGTCAACGTCAATAACTTGTGTTCGAAAATATATGCACTTCGTAGTTAATTAAAAGTCTTCGTGGTCGAAGCTTCGCTCGCTACATTCTATAACAGATCTCGTACCGAAGTAGAAATGTTCGATGGAACGGATTCGAAAGCAGGTGAACTTTTCGCAGCTGTTGTTCAAGTTCACCTCATCATATCATACTACTTAATTTCGACCACATGATTGTTAGTGCGTAAGATTATATTATATTGTAACATCTAAACACTCCATTTTCCAATTTGCTCCGGCGGTCAGTTTCTTTTTATTGCTGGTCGTGATTAGTTCCAGTACGACTATTGTAAATTTGTCCAAGTACAAAAATACCCGACCGGTATTTTTTACGATTTTCTATTTTCATTATTCTCCTAGAGTACAAAGTACTCTATTATCTCGCAATTCTAATTTGCATCGATCAAGTGAGAAGCGACTAGAGTGTCCAATGCCAGAGCACAAAATTTCCTAGCTTTGCAAACGAGGTCCGTCACATAATAACAGTTTTGTCTGACACATTTTATAAGAGGCAGTCTGAGGGTTCTTAAGGAAACGCTCAAGTTTAGCGAGCAACAATATTCCGCAAGCTTTGACACAAGGACTTGTCTTCCCATAAACTTGAACATAAAAATGTTAACATCAATGTGCACGTACATCGATATATCATATACTCGTGACTCATATTCAGAGTATACGGATATGCTGCGGGTGAACACGTTTGTACTAATATACCCTTCAGTTTAGAATACTCGTTTCTGTATATGTATATTCATGTATCTTACACATTAACAACGGGCGCACATTTATTCTTGAGTACCTTTTGGTGCACATGGATAGTCTCGCGCTAGGTAACAAGTATAGACAATTATTAACACCTTAAAGAACAGTACCAAGTTTACTATCCGTTCTTCGAAATATCGATCACCGAAGTACGCTATTAGTGGAATGTACCTTCGAATTCGGTATTAGAGTACATCGCTTGGATCGGATTAACAGTTTCAGCTTTTGGATCAAACGCTCTCCGGAAGTACCTGTCGTCACTGCGCTCCGACACGCAGGCTTAGACGGGGACGATTATGTGTTTAGAATATTCTCGGTAGCAGTCAATTGCTGACACATGCACATATGTTGCACAGTGTAGAACAGGGAAGATCGACGAACAATGCGCCTACTGTCAAAAGTCAAGGAACATCATTTCCAAATCTGTATTTAATAACAGCAATGTAATTCTGCTTTTAACTCATTTTTATCAATCAGCATAAAACACTATCTTGTTCCTTGATAATTGTCAGTAAGCATTTATCGGTAACAGGAACTTTCTTCCGCTAGTTCGATAGCTAATTTCCCATAGACACATATACTGATATACACATGTATACAACTTGGAAATGTGGTGTCCCGCGCGCGGGTGTAGAAGCATGGTCGAAAGATATGCATACATATAATACACTTTACGCGAAAGCTGCGTGAAAGAGGAGTAGCACTGCCAAGGGTGGAATCGAGAACGCACGTGTTACGAATTTGGCAGCGATCGTAGCGCATTTCTCATATTACCATTTGCGCGCTGTCTAGATTCGTTCAACGAACAATTCAATAATATCACATTGATCGATCGCCAATGACGAAAGTCTCCCTGACAAGCGCGTCGTTCCTCATGCCAACCGTGCTGAACCCTGGATGGAGGAATTCTTCGTCGAGAGAATGTAGCTTAGGAACACCGAGACACTTAAGAATTAAAGAAAAACTACTACACTTTTGTGACGTAATCGCACCAGTGATTGCCGCGATAATCGATGTGTCAATAATTCTTCATCAAAGACACAATCTGTAACATTCATATGAAACTACCTCTGTCGTTTCTTTTGCTTACTTGGAAGGATAGAAATCAAGTTCGAACGTGATTAATCCTTTCTGACACGAACGCGACTAGATCTCACTTAATTTAATACGACGATTGACCCGTTCTGCATTATTGTAATCGATCTTTTGTATTGTACTGACGCTTGCAACTCCTGCACTAGACATCTACCATCATCTGCTACTTAGCAAAACGGAAAGGTACCTTGGAAGTCCGAGAACCTAGTATTTCCAACGAATGATCGGTAGACATTCTTATCCTCTGGCATTCGATTAACGATGATTCAGGAAATACTGGGATCCACATTCGCACGGATCACTCGTGACAGAAATCAGTCGTCAGTATCAGACCGTCGTCTCACGGAAAATCTTGACGGATGAATCGGCGTGCTTTATATGTATATATCGCGTGATCGTTGTCGCGCCATTGTTGTTGTTGTTGTTGTTGTTGTTGTTGTTGTTGTTGTTGTTGCTGCTGTTGTGATTATTATTGTTGTTGTAAATCTCACGAGTGCTCAATCCAGACATCAACGGGTCCTTTTTGAAGTCCTCGGCCGACGTGTCTGCGCTCAGGAAGGAATTCGATTTTTTATCTTCGTCATAATCCTACTCGAATCACAAAGGAGCAGATTCATCCGACGGAAATAACGGAAATAATGAACAATATTGACAATTTAATCAGTCGTATAATTGAAATGATTCTATTAATCAACACTCGTCGCATTTCTAGTGCTCTGCTCCGCTGTGAATGTACTTCTCGTCGAGTACAGGAAACACTTACAATCAGTGCATGACAGCGCAACACGTGCAATGGGAAGCGGGCACGTAACACTTGCAACACACTTCGAACAGAACACGGAGCGACACTCGATAATTACCTGGTTGAAAGAAGCGAGCGAAAGTCAGTACGATCGACGACATTTAAAACCACCGGATACAAAAGTTATAGTAGTTATTGATTTAGTCTCTCGGGTGAACAGACATTTCCACAAGGAAGCGGCTTAGCATTGTTTCGTGTCTCTGGTGTTACGTTTACGTGCCACACGTGATAGCATAGGAATACATTGGTGTGTGAATGATACTGGAGGGTTGAAAATAAAGAAGTCAATGTTCATGTGTACGAAAAATAGATCTGTATTTACAAATAAGGAATGGATAATCACTGATAAATGACTACGACGACGATTATCAGTGGTTAATGACGACCGTAGACGAATAAGGCGTGACAAAAGTAATTTGGAAAGAGTGGTGCCGCGATTCACGAATATATATCTTTCATCCGAGAATGTTAATTCAACGTTTAACATGACATTCTCGATGAATGATCTAATTCTCACGGTCTGCTAAGTACCTAGGAGCAATACGAAAAAGTGTCGAGCCTCTCGTTTCTGTCGCTGTCCGAGAATAGAGCAAAGCTTAAGTTATCGTAACCGAGACCACCACTGTTCTCTCTCTCTCTCTCTCTCTCTCTCTCTCTCTCTCTCTCTCTCTCTCTCTCTCTCTCTCTCTCTCTCTCTCACTCGACTCCAGACTTTTCGGCAAGACTCGGACGTAAATGCGGTCGTCGGTTTACGTAATGCGAGTAATGCGACTCGAGCTAACTCGTAAAAGATTACGCACGACACTCAGGGCTAGTTAAGTCCATTGCATCTTACTAGCTCGTTTCGACTTGACTCTATTTACAGCGGGAGGATGATGCCTTCTTATTCTTGAAAAAAGCGATCAAGGACATCATCGAACTCAGATCGCATAAATTAATATCGTTCATTTTGTCTCTCTGTCTCTGTGGTTCGCATCTTAACACTAGAACAAATTGAACTTTGGCAGTTGAGTACAAGTAAACTTGGACTATTTATATATGCGTCTCTTACACATACACGGATACCCTGGCGTAGATATTCCAGCGCGCACTCCGGAAGCAGCTTATTAATCACGAATGGCTGATCGATCGAGAACTAATTGACTTAGCGGGGGCGCACTACTCCCCCCCTCGCCAGCGAAGCTACGTTTTTCTTTTTGCCCGAGAAGTCAATACCAACGCGACATTTCAAAAGGGCGCCCCGGAGAGAAAATAACCTCGGGCAAACTATTTCGAAAAAGTACTCCCACTGACTTTTCCATATTCGAGAAGAGTTGAATACGCGCGCTTCAAATGAGAAAAATTATAGATTGCGAGGTAACGGTATACTAGAGTTAAGGTGATGTGGTTTTCCGGTTGGGTTTAGGATTTCTGTGCATAACGCATTGCGTAAAGTAAACTAACAGAACAACATTGCACTCGGGAGCTAAAGGTAACTGGTAACAATTTTCGAAGGACACATACGTATTCGCCACTGTACAACTACATAGCTGATACTACGGCTTTAACTCATAAACTCTACACAACGTAACACACATTCGATACAACAACGCTACACTGTTCATTGGATACAGAATAAGCGCTAACACGATACATCTATCACGCTGATATATATTCGCAGAGCGTAATTTTAAAGCCTAGTGACATTCGGGTGTATCATGCGCATGCAAGACATCACAGAAAGGACTATGTCTACGCGTGCAAGGTAAAGGAATCATATCGCACGGGAAAAGAATGAAGGCGAACTGTGTATGTCGGTCAGATGAACATGGATACGCTTTCCTATTCGTGATGCTAGTTCCCGCAAATAAGTTACATTAATGACGGTCAATGAAAATAATTCGGTGGATGGGAAATAATGTCGATGACCAGAGAAACGCGGAAGTTGACTTACGTGGATAAAAAAAAGAGAGAAACACGAAGTAGTAGTGTGAGTGATATGTAAGAAATAAATAAGGAACATAATGGGAAGTCTGTAGCGAGGAGGTACGATTCTCGCGTATTTTCCTACGATATGATGCAACAGCATTTCTCGCATTTGCTCTTCTTCCCCATAATATTGCTCTTGCATTGTTCTGTGACTTTACACGCAGCCAATTTCATCTTGGCATTTCCTGCATTATCGTTCGTATCCTGACTTTGCATCGAATTACTCCTAGTCGTTTCCTTTGAGGCAAGCATTTCCTGCTTGCTCTCGCATCTACGAATTTCCGTTTCGATAACGGTTGGCCTAGGACTTTCCATCGCAGCGCTCTGACATTGCTCCGTTTCTATGTACGAGCTCCTTGAAACGGGCCTTTCGATAGCATGACAGGCTTCCTTGTAGTCCACTGGTATGTTCTGTAATACTTGAGAAGTCACCTGCCATTGCGCGCACTCTTCCGAAGGCAGGCTTCTAATTTTAATACTAGATTTATCAAGGACTTGCTCTCCCTCGGGTAAGCATCGATTATCGTTACTAGCCTTCGCATGCACGCTCTGTACGATGCTTGCTATACCGTCAAAGCACTGATTCCGTCCTTCGGGCATTATCATCCCTTTTGTACTATGCGACTTGGCACGAGTATCCTCGTTTGATATAAGCTCATTCAGGCTTTGTAGATACGCCTTATCCTTAATTCCTACTGTCTTCTCCATAGTGTTACTCAGTCTCGTCCTCTCCTCGTCTATCTTCTCGCAGAGTTCGTCCGACTTCTCCGAACTGAACAATTCCCCACTCAGACTTTTAGTTCTACCGTCTGAGTATGTGCTCAGCTTATGCTCCGAATGATTACTGAGCTTGTCGTCGTGCAGGTACACGGAACTCTCGTTCGACTCGAAATTACTGGCGTTTATAATTGCTATACGCGGTATAATTAAATCAGGCGGCAAACCTTCTGTACCTTCGGGTAGACTTGAATTCGAAGTGGATTGATTAGGAAATTCACCGAAGGAATGATATCCTTGTTCACCCTTTCCTTGAACCCATGCTTGAGTGAGTACATGTGATCTTTGCCATGAAACGTCACTGTTACATCTATTAGTTCGCATATTCCATTGGTGTTCTTCAGTATCCGGCCATGAATGTAATCGATAATCACTCGATCTTCCTTTTATCTCGGTGTGGTCCAGTTCGTCGTATAAATCTTCTTTTCTTTTATTCTTCACGATTAGTTCTAGTTTTGATTTTAATAAAGCCGGAGAAACAGCCCTGTCGATGCGTCTTGGCACGTTTGTCGCGTGTGCGTGGAACAATGCCGACGCAACGTCCCCATTATCGTTCAGATTGTCATCGAGATCGGGGACCTCACCCAAGGCTATTATTGCGTTTGGACTCGGACTGTCCATACTGTCTGGAGTGTAGGGATCATGCTTAATAGGTGCTGCGTGCAACAGATTAGACGAGCGGTCGATGTAATTGACTCGACCGCCAGCGTAACTACTGTAATCAGGCAACATGGATAACAACTCCAGGTAATTCTCTGGCACTCGAAAGCAAAACTCAGGTGCATCTTGTAAGCTGCAGCAGTTTATCATACCTGCGTCCGAGCCGAGATTAGCCCTCAAGAAGACTGGCTGTAAAGGTGAAAAAAAAATGGACGATTCTTATATTTAACTATTTAATACTGCTTTACTCGTGCTTGTGATAGCTCTTAAATTGTACGCTCTCAAAAGACTAGCTAGCGTTAGCGCAACCAGGTTAATGAGATTTGTACGATGATATCTTTTTAATGGGAAATGTGTGACAGCCATTTAATTGATATTGTTAGAAAATGAGAATATTGAAAGTTATTTCTTCCGGTGCATAGAATATCTTTGGCAGTCGCCTTCCAGTTTTGGTAGTTACGCCGATTTATCTAATAGGACAAGGGACTAGAAACATCATGAATACGTGTGTCGGGTTGTGGTCGTTCTTGTTATGTACAGTGTATCAAAATACATTGAGAATACGAACGAAGTGCATGTAACCCGAAGGAATTCAATACGGCGGGTTCAGTTATTTACTAATGGCGATCGTAATAAGACGATTAGGCTCGTGAAATCCGAAGTTACAAAGAACGTGAATACAGGGAATGGTACTACATTGAATAGACTACACTGAGTAAATTCGTATAAAATCGCAATCAAGATAACAGAATGCTAATGGAAATATAGGCGTCGGGGTAAACCAAGATAAGAACAGGCAGACAGTTCATAGATAGGTACCTTAGTGCTTAGAGAGTCATTCGAAACTCCAGAAAAACAGGCTGCACCATAATAATTGAAAGAATGAATCATCAGAACAAGAGTTAGGAAGTGTGTAAAGTTTATGTACCCAGCATAGTAAGACAAATCAGAGATCTTTGGTTAAACGAAGTAGCACGCGCGAGATGCTAAACACGGAAATCTCACCTTGTGATCACCCATGCAGGTCGACGGGCCCATGATACCATACTCCACAGCTTCAGGACACGGTATCTGAACAAACGAAAAATATCTACTATCAAGAAAATGTTAAATAAAAATAAACAAAAAATTATGGTCCAGAAATTTTGTTAACTTTCGTAAAGAATTAAGTAAGTAACATGTAAATATCATACATCCTGGACTAGCATCTTCGCTGTGGGGCTTAGTAAAACCCGATCACACCATGCAGGTACTCTTGTTTGCATGTAATTTGTGCCCTCATTGATGTCTTCTTGAAACGGATAACTTGGCACAAAGTTAATTGGGAATTCAATCAGTCGCCCGTCAAAGTCTTCTAGTTCACGGTCGTATTCACGTAGCTGTATAAATATTAGTAATTGCATTACGATTTTTAAATATATCAGCTATCTTTTCGTATTGCGGAATGTAGGAGACCTGGCTGATGACTTACTCACCCACTGACCGCCGTTTTTCATGAATACATTTTGATGCTCGTAATGAGAGAATTCCTTCTTTCCTAATGTCAGAATGAGATCATCTTCCTTGTTATGGAATTGTAATTTCGAGACATTCCCCTTATTTGATAACTTTTTCTCTTGAGTATCCTCTGTTAATTTCTGCATATCGAACAACGAAATATTACTCGTATTAATGAAACTTTTCATGAATTAAGAATACTAAGATCTTACCCGTATAACACCAGCGGTGTCGGTCCTAAAGTTGAAGTCCCCAAATAAAAAGTACGGAATATTCGGATATTTGTCATTATGAAACCTATCTAGTGTATGTTCCAGTGCTCTTCTTCGTGTTTTACTATACACTGACGGAAACTACAAGCAGGCAATAAATTTAGACGTCGATAATTAGATGGATAGAATGAAATTAAATGATGATATTCGCTCACTGTTTCCATAGCGATGAAATTGCTAGCATCATGAAATAAGTGTATATTTATGAGATCAAAAACTGTTCCGTTAACACTCCATCTTGTCCTGAGAAATCCCTTCCTAGACCATTTGCATTCAGGGAAGAATTCTTGAGGGAACTTTGCTTTCTCTTTGGTTGTGACTGCCTCTATATTGCCAGAATGGACTTCCTTTCCATTTACGGGTACAAAAGTACATTCTGCATCGCAAGTGAAGTGGAACTATTAGCAACGTCTCGTTCGAGTTAAGAGCTGCCACACTTTATTACTATACATACCTTTAAAGTCCCATAATAAAACATCTTTCAAAGATTCGTGAACAAAATAGAAGTTTCCAAGTGCCTAGAAAAGGATGTACAGGTGGGTGAACTAATGTGCTTCCAAGGATTGCAGAAACAGATGTAAAGGTGATCCGAACTCACTGTAAAGTGTTCAGCCGATGAATAGTCTTCGTCCAAAAATACGCGAATTTTATCAAACAGCCTTAATTCCTCTGATGACATCAACAACCTAGAAATAATATTTGATGATATCGCGTTCTACGGTAGATGATACACCGTAACCCATAGAAGCTTGGAACTCTGGTTTAAGTATAGTTTCACGCTCTTTTTTATATTGCTCCCCTATGAATATCATTCAATAGACTGCTCTTTTGAAGTGGCTCACTCAACTGTAGAACCTCCACGCGTGATACTCTATTTTTATCCCTTTCTGCCGCTTATGCGTTAAATTTTACTCAATAATATCAGCAGGATTACCAATTTCTTAACAGCGCGCGCGCTTCTTGAAGGGTTCTCTCGTACACACCTTTTTCATAGAAGGTTCACCGTTCTTTTATCATTTCAACTTAAAGATTACCAATGTTTGCACAGAGTGTTTATGACTCTCGAAGGAAATGGCAAAGATAGTCTACGAGGAAGAGGGGATTATTTCCTTGGCTTTCATGCGTTAACGAAGTTACCAAAGGGAAAAGAGTGCGAGGGAAGCCCTTCAACCAGCGTCACTTAACAAGATCTGTGGTCACCCATCATGCTCTATAAAGCCAACCCTCCATTAAAATCAAGTCTGGAGCAAAGTACTTCTTAAATATTGCCACTGCTCTTTTCATTGGCACTTCAACCATACTCGTCACTAAAACATTCATAGGCGAGCCAGCGATTTCCAAGGCACACAAACGAAACTGCTGATGTATATTACCTAACAAAATCCTCTACGTGTCGCATACTCTGCTCATAATTTTTCCCGCCTACTTCTTGACAGTGTAACGCGATGAATTTTGGATCCAGTCTAAGTATGGTCTGAAAAATATCCATCATCAATGTAAAAGCTGTCAACGATTTACGCAGGGGTGTAAAAATCCGTATCATTAAAGAGTGATACTTACAGACAGAAACTCTTCCGTCCAGATTTTTAGCATTACACTAGGCTGTAAAAAGATACGATCATAACATAGACGAAGGAATTCAAGTTAAGGGGTGCGCTATTTTTTTCAAATACACAGAAATGTAATAAGAGCGGATCGGATGCCGGTTGCATGCCACATACCAACCACGGTGTCGGAAAGCAGTGCAACCGTCGTCATCGGGGCGTCTCGTGCGTAAGAGTGAGTAAGTTTTGCATTTCGCGACAACGATGTGCTCGTCGTGTGCGCCGCACGTGAATAATCACCCACGAAATCGCGATTAAGGTGCGCGTGCACGCGAGTCATCTTCGCACACGAAAAAATCAGTGAGAGAGTGAGAAAAGAATTGGAACAAGAGTAAGAGTAGAAGCAAGAGAGAAAGAGAGAGAGAGAGAGAGAGAGAGAGAGAGAGAGAGAGAGAGAGAGAGAGAGAAGGATAAAGAGATGTGGCGAAGCGAGGGCGTAATTCAGCGATATCTAAATTCGTGCGATTGATAGCAGACGCACGAATCGCGCCCGTTGGCCGCGCGGCGTGCGAGAGAGCACAGACGTAACACATTCTGCTTGTGTTAGCATTACAATGATACATTTACGCACGATACACACGCCGGCAGAGTGTTCGGGGCGAGGCAAAGTGGGGGTCTGATGAGTCCCGAAGAGGGGCCCAGGCGCGAAAGGAGCAGCGAAGGAAAAAAAAGTTGAATGAAGAAGGAAAAGATAAGCCGGAGGTCCTCGGGGACCAGGAACGATTCGTTGTATAAGATGATCGTTTGGTTAGAGAGTGGAAGAGTGGCGAACGGATAGACAAGATTCGCGGGGACGCGCGCGAAAAGAGAGGAAGGTGGGCGAAGATTCGAAAAAGAGAAGTAGGTCGTGCGGCGAACGAGCGTAAAAGGAGGAGCGATCGATCCTTCAGGGCCGCTGGAGGATTATGAGGAAGGAAGGAAAGCATAGAGTCTCGTTGGTGTATCACATACCTCCTCGAAAATACTGCCAACATTCGCAGTGACCAGTAGAACCGGAACACCGTTGCCCGCCATTCTCTAGTGTCAAACTTGAATTTTCAATTGGCAAGGTTGATCAAGCTCCCTCCGAAGTCGGCGAGTGTCCGGCAACGTCTGTCTGCGTGTGCGTGTGTGCTGAATATCGGCTGCGGGGCAAGAGTTTCGGCAGCTAAAGGAGGAGGTGTACGGTTGGAGGAGAGTCTCTCTCGGCGTGAAGGAGGCTGTCACGCGAATCGACACCGCGCGCACTGCACAGTCGAAAGCGAGCTCGAGTCGAGGAGCCGACGAGACTGCTGCCCGAGGAAGCACTCTCCCGTGGAGCAGCTCCTCTGTGTTGGCAAAGCCGTCCACTCGAAGACACCCCCGGCCAGGAAATATCGGCGCGACTCCGGAGGAATCAACCCCTGTGCCGAGGAGTGGCAAGGCTCGCGCACCGTCTCTCACTAGCATCAAACCTCGCACTGCAAATACACATTATTAATCGAATAACGCGAGGCCCGCTGGCGCACGAGAGAAAAGTTGTGTGTGCGGTAAATATATCCCTCTATCGGTCGGAGCGAAACCACGCCTACTGCAGACGTCAATAGGCAGTGCCGTGCGCGTCGGGAACGTACTCGACGCGAGGACGACCCGGGCCCCACCAGTCCAAACCTCCTCTCTTTACTTTTACTTTACACGCCAACGACAACTATGAACTAATGCTTCCACATCAACAACTCCTACCAACTCTCTTCAATCATTTGACAATTATGTCTCGCAACCGCTTATACTATCTATGCTTGATGATACTTGGAAATCTACCCGGAAATACAAAGCTCTTGGGAACCGGCGGGTATTCACACACAATTTTCGAGGGTAATCTCCACTGACCGCCTCTGCGGTATCCGCTCTCTCCTTCTCTAATCTTTCGCCACGAGACAACCACTCGTGCGTCCACACTCGATCCTTGTTCCCTGTGGCGAACGAGCGCGTTGAATGATAGCGCGATTGACGAGGTTCAATGCCAGCGTCGCTGCCAGACGTATTTATGTCAATAAAATTCGCCACTCACGCACTCCGTTACGCATCGAGCGCGCGCGATAATGTTGCGTCAACTATTTCGGATATGGTTGCGCGTTAGACGATTCATAGAAATAATTGTCGGATACTTTTGACACGTGCGAGTAAGAGAATACGTCAGACATTAGAATAGTCGTAATTACTTGGAAGAAAGATAGAGGAAGGTCCTTCGAACTTTGCAAATTCCACGCGAAGAGATTACATTGTCAGCCGCGCTACACGGCTTATCGGGAATTACTAAGGCGGAGCATGATAATAAGCTGGTCGGATGTTTAGATAAAGGCGTGTTAGATAAACTTGTACTATTAGAGTACGGCGCACGCCCTCGTTCAAATAAACTGGTGCATTATTTTATTACCGATAATGATAGAAGTTATGTTAGTCTCAGGAATTCTTTTCACTGGGAATGTATTGTCATTCGTACGGATTGTTTCACCAATCGAAGTTACCGTCTTGGTACGAACCCGGGTACAATACGCTCCTGAGTGTGGTTGTCAGAAACGATGTTCCAGCTGCGCATGAGAAGGGCTAAACGCACGCGCTCTTATGCTCCGTTTACGCTTACACCTCATTTTTTTCGGCAGCCTCAAATCAACTTCGAGCGTACGCTTCGTCCAACACTGGTTCACCGACATCGAGTGAATTCTAACTAGAAACTAGAGTGGCTAAGATAAATCTGCTAAAAAGTATATCGTCGCTCTTGTGCGAACTTGTCGCCGGCACCGCCTCTTGCTTCGCAGTTACGGTGAACCGAGTCTGTGCGTTGTTGACTCTTGCTCCCAGATTTTTCATCGCACTTGGTGCAACTTGCATCGTTTTAACCTGCTGCTCAAGCTGAGCATGTCGCCAACAGCTGAAGTGTCAAGACGGAGCAGTTCGTGCTTGCTAATCCGCTTTAGCTTCTAAGTGTCTCTCTTTCGGTGAGTTTCCTGGGTAGGTGCGCCGGCTCACCAACGAGCCACACAATATTTCACACCCACGGAAACAGCGCACGCTTTGTTGCGCTCAGTGCCAGTGCACTTCCAATTCCGCCCCGCAGACATAAACCTTCCTTTTCCATAGTCTCTGTCGGCGCCACTGCCACAGACAACTAGAGTGCACATGTTGTAAGTGGGGTACATCTTCATCCGTCAAATGAAATGCTTCTCAAAGGCTATGTTAGAATTTTCTAAGAATCCTTTGAAAATTTCAAAGTTTATTCTTGTTCCACTCGGTCTGACTAATTTCGGCATGAACTACTGCGAAATTTGAAGAATGTCCCACTTGATTGTGACTCGGTTGCAAACCATAGAAACTATTTTTAGGAACCAGCGTATTATGAGTAATACCAGGACACTACAAATGGTTTTACGTGTCATCTCATATAATGCCAGATCGAAGTTTCATTCGGAGAACGCAATGACTAAAAAGGAGTGACAGGATATCTCTTCTTGTTACTAGGAAGACACATGTTTCTCATAAGTAGAGTCATCTCTCAGGGAAAGCATGAGTGTCGAAAATGAAACTGACTGTATCGATTGACCTTTGATTATAAGCGTCATTTATTGATACTTTCCAGTACGAAACAATCATGCACCCAGCCATTGCGATATTGCCGATATTGACGGCCCTCGTCAATGCTGAGAGCATCCTCATGACGGAGGTCTTCATCATTCCTATAAAACCGGAGACATTCGACTGGAATACCGACGGTAAGAGGACTATTGATCCTAAAGATCAACTAGATCTTCTATCAATTAAAATCATTATCACACTACCCACAAAAAAATACTTCCAATAATTAATATCTCGAAGTTCGTCGATCTTACATTGATTCAATCAGTACGAATTATTCGGCACTTGATTAAACAGTATTCAAGTGACTAATCCAAGATAAATCACTGTATGATGACTCACTTTCGCGGGCTAATCAACCGATTTCGGAAAACGGCAAAAACAATTCCTATAATTCTATATAAAAAATGAAAAACTAGAGATATTCGTATAGTATAACTTGAGTCGATCGAATCGTCGGCGCGCGTCTATAAACAAGGGTGAAGAGAATCACAGACGGCGCTTAAAAGCACGGAAGATGATAGGAAGCCTGCAGGCTACTCCGGTATGTATGTAGTAAGCGTGCCGATGATAGATTTACGGGCATGAGTAGTAAAGCGTCGTTACAATAACACGTGGAATATTAAGATCAGGTTCTTTTTTTTCTCTCTCTCTCTCTCTCTCTCTCTCTCTTTTCCCGCTTAATAATAGCTGTCCCCGCTCACCATCCGTTAACCTGCTCCACGATTTGAAATTAAAGTATGTCTTCACACGTCATTGGTGGCACGCCGCGAATAGCAATTAACACCGGAGCCAGATCCTAGCCAGCGTACGTTATGCTGGCAGTGTACAGCTGACATCGTCACATGTGTGCGATACTTTCTACGAAGACGTCACCAAAAATCATCCGGCCCCGAAATCGCGGTCACTGCCACAGCTAGCACGTAGTCGCTCATTCATTCGGGGCCCAATCCGAACCCACTCTTCCAACCATAATGCTAGTTCTCCGAAACTGGCAGAATTCCATAACGAATCACCTTGCCACTGATTGTTTTACTTGGCAGATTTATTCGATTAAGGAAATCGATGATTATTTTATCATAGGTCGAGCGGATCAATTCTCTTATCAACCATCCTTGCTGAATGCTCCTGATCTACCATCCTGGATTCACTACACTTACAGCAAACGGGACCACCATGGATTCTTGTACGGTGTAGCACCAAAAGGCCAGAAATACTTCCAGGTGATTTATAGAACTCGAACTCGTTGCTTATCAGTTGTCGGTCGAATTTGCATTTTTCGTATACACTCGTGTCATATATCGTTACGCAATTGAGACGACAATTTTAGCTGGAGATCGTGGGCCTGAACAAACAGACTTATGAGACCAGGTACAAACTCCTCGATATCAGCGTCCTTGAAAAGGAGAATTTAACGGAGTACGAGGTCCATTTGAAGATCGATAATCTCAATGTTGAGGATATGTTCGATCGTAACAGAACCGAGGATCTTCTCGACATATTTAGGTCGGCCAAGACCTGATCGAACTATAACGCAGTGTGTTCATAGCACGCACGGCCAAGCCTCGTTAGATCCACCCGTTCCCTTGGAACTATTATGCCTTCCCTTCTACCTTGAGAATCAACGTAATGTGATTAATTCGCCTGATGACTCGATTCCGTTTTTATAGCTCCCTTGATAATATACGATCTTCCCGATTAGCATTCCACTCCTTTCCCATCTTGTTTCTTCTCGATTTCGTTCGGCTGGATTTATTAAATGGAATGGGCTTCTGCACGGCATGTATGTTTATCTGTGAATCGTATGTTGTTCGACGAGTGGTTTTAATTTAGGATAAAAATTAATATCGATCGCTCTGATGACCTATAGGAAGAAATTATGGAAGGGCGCTGCGGATTTATACGTGACTTTCTTGGCATCTGCGGTCGAGCTTGGCGCACGTTTGCCCCTCAAACCGAGCGAAGGTGAAGGGTAAGTTGTATACGAACTTTTCACATGCCTCATACATCAGTGGGAAAACTTGGCGAATCACTGGCAAGTTTTCCTTTGATATCTTCGTGCAAGAAATCAATCGATGCAATCGTTATACGAAGCCCACAAAGCTTCTCCGATAGACACACGCGTATCACTGACGCAGCAATATCTCGATCAGCGAAAACAGCATTGAATGACGTGAATATTACGCACTTTAGTTTGTTTTTTCCGCTAAGAAATGTCCTCGTGTAACTTTCTAACAGATTAGATGGAATAGTATTATTAAAACAATGATGGCACATCGGATTTCGTTATGAATCGGTTTAGACAGGAAGAAATGACACACTACGATTAATTCGAGCTGAATATGATCTCGAAACTCAAGCACTTTAAAGATATACGCGTCCTATCGTAGATAAGGATCGATCTACCTATGCCGGCATGTCGCGCACACGCTTATCTGCGTCAGACATTCCCGGTTTCAACAGTTTATTATGTAACTGTTGCTACTGCTTTGCATCGAACAGCAAAACTCGCCATGAGCGCCGTGTTCTCTGACATTTTAGCCGCTAATTAGTACCAATTATTCTATATCCTCTTACTTTTATACCGCATATCATTCTCGCTAATGGCAGAAATTTAATTTACCGATTTGGCTGGCAACAGTTTGCTTGAATCACCACGCCAAGTCCATCGCTTGTAGTATAATAATTGCACGAATTATTCTGGGAGTAAACGACAATGAGTACATTGTCACAAAGACATTTCTCTGTTCCTCCGGGCAAACTACATTTTCCCGGAGCAGCTGGCATACGCATAGTCATTCAATCTCATTATCAATTACACCAACGCCGCGAATGAATAAGCCTACCATTATTCACGCTGTCGTACAACAAGGATTCACTCTTTCAACGATTGCGAACGACATCGAACTACTTGTCTTAGCCTCGCACAATGATAAATAGTTACTCTCCGATAACTTGTCACGTTTTGTGAATCAGCGTGGCGACCCGGCGCCCTGTCACGGATTTGTATGAGAAAAAGCGTTATCCATTCCCGATTAATCGTTAAACATGACTGGTGCATACGTTTGTGAGAAACGAGCTTGGTCGGAACAGCAAAAACGGTGCGATTGTCACAGCGTGGGAAGACTTCCTTCCTCCGGTTGAAGGAGAAACACGTAAAGCGTATTAACGTTCTAAGTCTTATCAGTCGATTTCCAAGTACAAGCGCACTCACGGCGATTGTCGTTTGGAGAAAGGTGCTACATCCAAGAAACGAAAACAAAGGACTTCAATGATTCAATTGTATTGGAAAGACGCAGGCAATTTGCAGAGAGATCAATTAGAGTTGGAGAAGTCGATAACAAGAGTGTAGGATGCTTATACCTTATTGGAAATTAATTGAATTCACTAATTGCGACCTGGAAGGCTGATCTCTGATTCAACGTCATGTTAAATCAAAGCGGCTACTGATCCAATGATCCTAAGTAGATTATCCGAGTAGTATGAACTGCATTCGAGCGAGACAGCAATTCAAGTGCGTCAGTAATACCAGACTTAGCTAATGCATAATACTGTTCCTTCTTACACATACTTATACAATAAAAAGAATCGATTTGTCTGTTTAGAAATAAAGGTACAAATATTGTAGTATTTGTCCTGTGGATGGAATGAGTAAAGTGATATTAGTGTAATTGGCACGCGTGGACGCACTAGCCGAATGGCTTCCGCGTTAAGAGAACCCAAGGCAAGCCATGACCTCGCTCTTAACCCGTCGAGGTCTTGCTTAATTCGTCGTTGTCGACGTCGTTGATCGTCCAACCTACCATCGCAATTAACAGCCAGCCGAATGCTCAAATTGCGTAAAACTGACCTGAATAGCATCTTCCCTATGGCGAAGCCAAGAGAATACAATCTTCCACGTGTTTGTAAACTTTTCCATAAGTCAGAGTTGAACTGTATTTTATTACAGAGCAACGAACGGATAAAGTAACTCGTATTCATATTAAAATTACACGTGCTACATGAACCAGTTAGAATGCAAGTGCAACTATGTTGCGTTCCGGTTCTGATCGAGTTAACTGAATGATGGCTGAGAAATGTACGAGCACATGATAGGAGCGCGTATAATAGTAGCCCTCTGTCATGAATATTTGTTTGCTATCCTTACTGGTTGTTGATCGGTAATCGGATCCATAAGAAAATTGGAGCACGCACTTTGGACACCATTGAAGTCTAATGACAGTGCTTAATTATAATATATCTATTCAATAGGGACATTTAATTGCCATCTTACTTTATGCATTTGTAAAACCTGTCCGCTTGCTGCATCGACAGGTTTATTAATACTTGCAATTATGGAAGCCGTCAGTAAGAATGTACGATTCACTTCCAGTTTTACGCAAACTCTACGACGTAGTCATTACATGCAATTATTTTCAATTGGGAATTCTCATCATAATTACTTGGTCGCTTGTAAATAAGACAGTAAATGGATTCGATATCAATGGGATTTCCGATTTCTCGGAAGATTATAACTGTTCTGAAATGAAACGCATATTCTTGGCCGGGTTTCTCCAATTTGGGAGATCGTCAACATTCGAATGAGGCAATCTATACGTATCAGCAACCATATTAAGATTTAGGAGAATGTCAATGAGTGACACGAGATTGAAACTATCGTGTTGCTTTACAGAATGGGTCAGACAACCTGATGAAATTCGTAGTACTTCTATTTAGCATAGTAAGAAAAATCGCAAATTATCAGTCGGCAAAGTTTAATAAGCGTGCCATGTATTCGCCATCCATGGTATATGTTACTCGAGCAAGATCGTGGGAAAGTAGTAGGCACATGCTACGTACACTCCTCTCTTTTTGCCGCAGGGTCGTAATAAGACTGGGCAGTTCAGTGCCGTTCTCGCAGGAGCTCAATGACTTGCAAGACGAGGTGAAGCCACTTTGGAAAGTGCCATCCTGCCCCAGGGACTTTAAGCGGACAAGCGTGGAAAGGCTTTTTCGGGAGGCTAAATTTACACTCGATTGGTGCTCCTTTAGATTGGTCAGTATCAGAGACATCCTTGGAATATGTTTTTAATTTCGTATAAATTAGTACTAGTGTTTTATTAATAAACAGAACCATTTATAATAGCTCGAACAAGATCAGCAAAGCCTGCAACATGAAAGTGCGAGACGAGGTCCGAATATGAACGTGGTAGGTCTGCCTTCCGCAGGACTCTCCGAACATTCAGAATGGCAATGGGCCAGACCGACAAAAGGCAGTCTTCCCACGAGAAGTTACTTCAAGGAA
Source organism: Ectemnius lituratus (assembly GCA_910593735.2). Classification (NCBI taxonomy): domain Eukaryota; kingdom Metazoa; phylum Arthropoda; class Insecta; order Hymenoptera; family Crabronidae; genus Ectemnius; species Ectemnius lituratus. The sequence continues at coordinate 3,440,578 of OU343040.1, read as the reverse complement.
ATAATTACAACGATATTTGTGCCGGGTGTCTTAATGCTCGTATTGGCAGCCGTGCTCAGCACGGCCTTGTGTCTTCATCACGAGAAAATGTGAGTAGCGACGGTGTCAAGGCTTGTAAACTTCACGTGACCCTCAGAAATAGCTTTCTCGAATGTACTGTTAAAGGAAATGCGCTCGGAAAACATTCGATCATTCATAAGAGAGACACTGTCTGTTTCAAATTAACAAGGGATAAATTCCTGTAGAGATTCGATGTACGACGACCGAAATTGTACATGTATTTGTCATTCCACGCGGGCCCACGTGCTCAATGAATTCCGACGTATGGTCGAGTATAAGCAAAGAGTAAGAGTGGTAGGGACGTCGCGACAGGATAGAGGGGATACTACTACGGCGAGTTTCATTCACAAGTAGCGACGATATCTGGTCAACCGGTGACGTATACCGGCGGTACGATCGAAAATATGATTACAGTGAATCGTTCGCTCGATAAGCGTAGTAGGTAAGAGCGTGTACAATTGTGGACATTCCTAAGCTGCTCTGTCGTCATAAGCGACGGAAATTGCATCACAAGCGCGAGTAATTCCCCATAAAACAGAATTCCTCGACTAGCTCTTCCGTGGTAATGCATAATAAATGCATAATAAAAGTGCACCTGAGTATTTTCAACAGTAGAAAATATAATAGTGACTGCCGATGATGAGACAAACAGCTGGCTGCCTCTACGTAAGCGATTTAATAAGATTTATAAACAGCAGGAAAAAAGCATATGAACTTTTTCACCGTCCGCTCAAGGAGCTCGCACTAGTCGCAAACATAAACATGACAGGACAAGGTATTTAAACACGTACGTCCGTTAACTGAGAATTGATAAATAATTATAATTGCAATGCGAAAGTACCGCGGCTGCGTTCGTGGATGATCGACTATAACTAATCGTTACAAGCAGGGATAACACGACTATTGTATAAAGCCGTCACTGCGTCAGTCACGCTATAAGTGTGCCGAAGAATCTATAGTAATCGTTTGGCTTTTTCATGACAAAGCAGTGGCCCTGCTGTGGTCGGTGCACAATGAACACGTGCGTAGAGTATGCCGTGAGGATGCAGTGCACGGGTAAGTGACCGCTTGGCAGGATGTTAAGATGATCGAGCAAGAGAGGGGAGGGGCAACATTTTTACGTCTTTCAATTAGAAGACAATAGAGCACGTGGACTAATTCTGAATTGAATGGTATGGAAAAACTGATGATGCAGATTGACGGCGGAATCTACGGAAAAACATGCATAGCAAGATTTTTAATTGATGCACAGGAATCCCTGTGCATCAATTGAATTTCTTACCGACGCTAAACGATCGCGCGTGCTTCGCCTACGGTTATTCACATCATCTTACTGGTAAAGTTTCCGAAGTACGCTGAAGTCACTACTACTATTCTTGAATTACAAAAGTTTAACTTATTGAATTGACTAGTCTTTGTGTATTTTTAATAGAGATCACGCGACCCAGAACGCAATTTATGATCTATGAGTGCAATGAAGGTAATTACCGTTTATGCTAGGTTCTAGAATACACGGATAATGCGAGATCAGGATAAGCTACGAACGTCACTACTTACGACATGAGTCACGCAAAGTTTTAATGATAATACGTAGAACTTAAGTTTCGGTACTCATGCTAGATAAAAGTGAAAGGTCTGCGCCTCAGTTGCGATAATAAATTCTATTGTCATAGGAATGATCCCGTATCCGACAACTATTTTCATGAGCTTTTCAATATTTTTCTTAAGGGAAATCATATCAACAGGTACATGAGCTTTAGGTGATATGACGCTACTTCGCTTTTTCTCTATAACAGTTAACACACTGCCGCATTGTGTTTTGTGTTCTTTTAATAACTTTGGATATACAGTAAAATGTTACTCGTTTGAAATTATAATATTCTAGAAATCAAATGAATAAATTCTTCAATTGTTTTCCTCTACAGAGACAAAAGGGATGCGACACCGGCAGAAGGGGTCGGTAACAACAGTATACAGATGGTTCAGTATGCAAGTACAGAAAGAGGAACACTGAGATCACTCTCTATACAACCACCAAGTCCGAGCGATTCTCTGTTACGAAGTCCAAGGTATCTGTAGTACATCATTTGCATAAGTATTCGTATTCAGAACATACATGATGGAGGCAATAACTTGCACAGGATTTCGGGAGAAAGATGCAATCCGTACCTGAGACCAAACCCACCACCTTACACTGGCCCCAGCAATCTGTAAGTACAAAGGTACAGAATATTTGGGATTTCAAATGATATCACGTAATTTTTTTGAACCATTTACAGTGGCGGAATTAGAGCTGATTTCTGACTACAAGGGGAGCCAGAGAGGACATGGTTTTGCTGAACTAATAAGGATTTAGCGACGATCGCTTCTTGCTTGATTGTTCGAAGAAAGCTGCAAAATCATTGAAACTGGCTCCTAAGTTACAGAAAGCTGGATGCATATCCCGCCTAGGCTCGTGTTCATGGCACTATTTAATTGATTTCGCATAAATGGTACTAGAAATGGATTCCTTTCCAACATTGTATCGTTAGAATGTAATTTGTACGGAATTTATATGGAATCAATGTAAGACTAGTAAATATATCTACACTCTATACATACATCAGATGACATATACCTTTTATTCCTTCCCATCGCGACATGATACGTCATTGGCAATTTGAATAGAGACTTGTTCTCGACAAACTATATCGCGTTTATATTATTTTTACACTGTGCAATTATTGGTACAGGTAAAAAGAGGTAGTCCCTCGATTATTTCTTCTTAAACTTGTTGTTTGTTTATGAAGCAGCGTACTCCAGTAACGCGCACGCGCGGTTCTTGCACCTTGCGCCCACACACGCGAATTTTTTTTTAGGTACCATCAGTTACCATTCCATCAGGCGGCCTGCGAGAGTCTTTCGCTGGCTTCACGTTAGATTCCAAGATTACTGGGTGCTGAATAGTGTAATAGGGAGAAAATACGTAACATCAAATTAACAGAATAGCAAGAGATCGCAGAGTAATTGGAAATATGGCTGGCATAGTACCGTTGACCGGTAGACCGGGCAGAAAGCAGTGGACGCTGCACGGTAAAGCGGTTTCACTTTCAGTCTTTTTGTAACATGCACGCTTGCAGAACGGTTTCCATTTCATTTGAGATCCACTCGCCTTACGTGAGCTAGCTAACAAGGATGGACAGCTCGTTCTCTTCGATGAGATTTAACGAGCGATCAGCTGATACACTTATTACAGCCAGTGACAGACCTGTCAGCAATTATGTCAATTATCGGCCGAATGCTGATACCTAATATCTCTCATATTACTACTAGCTTGCAACAGGATACTGTTTTCGATCGAATACAGAGTCAGTTTTATGGAAATAAGCATAAACCAGTATTATGTCGAACAGTTGTTAAACTACTCCGAAATTCATTCGACGTCAAAACAGCTGATGCTCTGTGACTGACATATCACATCGTTTACAAATTTCAGATGGACCAAGAGGATCCCTTAGAAGATTGAGATCACAGCTGGCTGAGGATGGTTGCCCAGAATCTCAAGTAGTTTTAGCTAAACAACTTTTGGAAGAAAAATCTGGTAAGAAAAATGTTGCATGACGGACAATGTTATATCATAATGGCATATGTAAGAGTTAAAGAAGTCTCTGATTGTTTAGATTTAGACATTGATAAAGAAGAAAATGCAAAATTGGGAGTTTACTGGCTGACAAAAGCTTCGGAGCAAGGAAACTTAGAAGCTACGGACATCCTTAGGAAATGCCTAGCCACTGGACGAGGTATAACACAACACAATTATTACGATGTTAAAAGTTGTCTTGATATGACACAAGATGAAAAATTAGCCAGGAGAGCAGCAAGAGAAATGTTCACAAGGTGTGTTATTAGAGATAACACAGCTTTAATATTAAAAGAAGTCAGTCTCTTAAAGTTTATTTTATGCTCTATAGTTTGTCAAATGGTGAAGATTTCATTACTACCGACCAATTACAAAAACGTATGAAAGATTTGGCATCTCCTTCAACCAGTAATGCAAGCTGTTCCTATACAGATAATATCTCGCGAGATATTTCGCGAAAGGATATATGTGATATTTCATCTAGTAATCTTCCAAGAAATGGACTGTCTGATGATTCCACAATCAAAAAGAATGAGGAGAAAGAGAATGATCAACTTCATGGTAACATTTTTGACTGCTAAGCAAATGTAATCTCCAATATGCATTATAATTTTATCTGGTTGTTGTCAATTTTCAGACTGGATGGAGCATCAGGGCGAAAAAATTACAGAAGCAGCTTTAGTTTCTGCTGCTGCGAGTTATGCTCGCGGAATGCTTCCTATAGTCTCCCATGCCATGTGTATGGTGGATCAATCACAAATGGCATTAGATACGATACCTTTGTTACAAAGGCCATTCATCCACCCATTCGCTTCTTTGAAACAATTATACATTTGGTTAATAGAAACGTTAGGTCAACGAGGAATGTCGATTAGAAAAGCATTGTTCACATCGAATCTTCACATATTGCTGCTACTTTTACTCTACTCTTTATTTGGAACGGAAAATCTAGTACTCTTTGTACCATTGGCTCTCTATTATACAACGTTCCTTATAATGGTGATTTCTACATTTCAAATGTTGCAACGCAGACGTGAATTCAATAATTTTCGCGTTTGGTCGGGTTTATTTCTCAGTTATTCAGGTGGCAATATGAACCCTGACGAAGCCGAGTATCAATTCTGCTGCAACAATCTGAGGCCTTATGCCTATTTCTTTCTATCTCTTCTCCTAAATTTAATGCTTTATCCTACAATAGCTCAACAATGGACACCTCAGTCTGAGTTTACTATTATAGCAGTGACGTTAACTGTAGTAACCCTGCTAAACTTCATGTGGAAAGATTCGTCGAGGGCTCCCGATTTATTGGCACTCTTTAGTTTCGGAGTCCATGTTCTCGCTAAATATCCGTATGAGGCAGACATGGTAGTAGCACAGGGATGGCGATTTTTAGATATTAGGGTACCCACGTTTGCTTCCTATGTCGTTGGAAACAGCATTGAATTTTGTTTGAATTTCCGGGTCGTATTTTATTTACTAATTCCGGCAGTATTTGCTAAAATGGCAGCGAGAGATAATTGGCGAGGTACTTACCAGACTTTAGTACCTCACTGCGTGACTTTGAGTTGGTGGCAAATTGCAATATTTAGTTCGCAGGGTGCTACTTGGTACGGTTTAATTAGAGGAGCTCTTGCTCTAGTTGGTATGGTATTATTTCTACCAATTGCTGGAATAGCTTCAGTTATTTTGCCGATCGTCGCGGCGGCTAGGTATTTTTCGGAGAATGATTTAGCAATGAGAGTTATTGTTACTGCAGTATTGGGTGGATTACCATTCCTTGCATCTTGGTACTTAAGAAAGACTAGAGTTCCCAAATTCAATTGGATCATTACCTTCATTCAGGTAAGTGGATAGCCCGAGTACTTGACAAATATTTACTTTAAATTGGACTTACAAAGTTATATGGGTCGTTACAGGTCATTTTGGGTATCGGCGCTGGAATGTTTCTTTCATGGCCTATGATACTGGAATATAAGCATGAATCTGACATGAGCCCTTATGAAGTTACGCCGAGTCTTTCTTGGGAACAGTATCATAATCATTGTCATCAACCAGCATGGGAAGAATGGTCTTCAAAAGCGCAAGTTCAAATGCAGTGTGCAGATTTGGAAGGTGTGCCTGTCTCTTGGGAGGGATACGTAACAAATGTTAGACTGAAGTCAATAAAAAATAATATCGCGTCGATCTTGAACAAGCTACCTGACAGTATTAGAAATATACTTAGTTGTACATTTGGTGAGGAGTATGAAAGGGATTGCGACTCCGGTAACGAATTGCGACAGAGAAACTGTAAGCATTTTGAGAAATTGCAGCGGAGACGAAACAAGTGCCATTTTCCTATGTGGAATAGTTACGAATTCGAAATCGCTGTCAAGATGAAGAATGGTATGTGGGGAAGCAATGCAGAAGTTATTCTTATTGCTGATCATTCTTTCACCAACTTTAGTCTCAGTATATACCCGGGTGACAAAGTATGGTTCTCTGGAACACTTTTAAATGCTGGCATGCATTCCGAGTCGCTACTTGGTGGTGCAGAGCCACATGTCCAACTAGAAGAAGTTGGATGCATTGCCTGTCATTCCATTGATCTGAAATCTTGTAAGCGACATAAATATGATATAACACTTAGCTCAATTCTAAGCGAGTTATACCTTGGTGTAAAGACTGTGTTAAACTTTTTGTTAAATCCAATAGTAATGTTCAAGTAATGACTGACTATATAGAGCTGAATTATTGATTTTTGATATATTTTTTCGTAACTGTTCTTCAAAACGCTGCACTGTACATATGAATGCAGTTACTCTCTGCAGCATTATACTCTTCATTTTAAAGTTGTAAAATATGGATACTGCATTTCTTGCATTCTAAGACTTTGCAAGAAGAAAGCTTGGGTGGTGCAGTGTCCTAATGACGGTCAACAAAAGTGTATAATTATTTTGCTAGTGTTATTTTCCGTTATGAGGAATCCACGTAGGATAGTCCAATACAACTAAATTTGGAGTCTATTAATGTCCATCAGTATGAAGTCCTGTTTTTCATTGAAAAAATCTGAATCTTGATTCAATGACATATAATTATTAGGCTGCTTTAGATACCCTATTTGGAAGTATGAACCACAATATACATACAACTGCAAAGTAACATAAAATGTGTTTTGATGTTACGAAAGTCTCAGACATTAGATTTTCACAAAAGTTTCATAAGTATCTACATGAGAGAGTATCATTGTATATTTTATGATCGACATATTTTCGTAAGCATTACTGCCAGTAATAGATACAAAATGCGCTTGATATTTTTCTATTCCGTTTTGAGGAATTTGAAACAATTTAACTATCTTGTTTTTGATTTACTAGTCTACGAAAGTATAACTTGATTTTTTACTATTACATTTTAAAAGAAAAGAAGCGTCTACCAACAAATAGGAAGAATATCATTATAATGATTTTCGTTTCAAAAGGAATTCATTCCAATAGATTATTTAGTATGTTGAATCTCCTATACAAAGGAATCAGTTTCGTTAAAACATATTTTTTTGGTATAAATGTCATGTTGGAGCCTATTACTGTTGTAATTGCAAAAAATATAATAACACCATATATGTGGTGTACAGGCGTTGAAATCCAGCATTATATTGATGTTAAATGTTTAGGCGATTAAGACTTGATTAATTAAAACCTGGAGGAACTGTCTTGTCAAATGTTGACGGCTATATATTCTATCGTGTCATATCAAGACAATAGATACAGAATTGTAGAAATGTATGAGACATATATAGATGTGCCTTGATGTGTTTTGTTCGAGTAATAATTTTATTATTTATAATAAAATATATTTTCGAAACGTGACATTGTTATATGATATAGTTCGTAATGAATTTTACAATATATAAATGGTCAATCTGTCATTTATTTTTCTACAAGTATTACACTATTATGTTGGAATATTTCTCGAAAATCAACTATAACTTTATCTATGTATGTAAGAAAGGAAACGACCGTTTATAATTCAATACATATTTCCTCTGTATTTGGCAACAGACGATGATACATTATTCTTGTGATAACATCACATTAATAACAAGAAAATTGTTTCTTTTACGAGTTGGTTCCCTTATTTTCACTTTTCATATAAAAGAGTTGTATAATATGATGCAATTGTACAATTTGTTCATATCCGTGTTACAGTTCATTTCTTTTATGTACAAATATAAAATCTATATCAACAAGGTTGTTTTCACTTATATTGAATTCGAGTAGTGAGAGTAGTACACTATAAAATTGAATACGAAGCGTTCCCGTATAAACCTAGTATTGTATCTTGCGGGGTTAGTATCCGAACCTCATACCCATTCCTGATATCTTATTAAAAGGTGTAACTCCAGAAAAAATCTATGCTTCATATACAAACCAACTCTTTCTTTTCAAAACATCAAAGTTATATGTTAACATTTGTTTTGGTTTCCACGCCATACACAAAATGTAAAAAGATAATCAGTAACATCACGGTAGTAAAATTATTATACTTGCTCATAAAGTCATAGCGATTGCCATTTAAAAGTTTCAACTTATGGCGACCCATAGTTCTCTCTATCTTCAATACTCCCCCAGTAGGAAAATTCCTATTGCGTATTGAGTACGCCCTTTGTCAGCTAATATTGTTCTGTCTCATAAAGCCGGAAAAAGCTTTATGTCGCGAGAATTCTAACTGAAGTGATTCATAGTTTGAGATACATACCAAATCGAATGTTATCGCTGCGAAAATATTGCCTCAATGATTAGTGATATCGGTGACAATCCACTGGTCTCTTACCCATACATTTCAATAATGCGATCGTGTTGACACATTTTGAAAGGAAAATGTAGCAGCAACTTAAGAAGAACAAAGGCTTTGGTAAAGCAATTAGGTATTGTATATCGTAATCGCGTTTTCAACCGTTGTGGTCATAGACCACACACTTTTACAGATCCACAAACTGCTTGATAACTTAATCACTGACTGATGAGCACACTATTGTATTCACACGCAGCTTATCTTCTCCGAAACATTCATGCTAATATACAAGGAAACAGTCTTATGAACACTTTATGACTATGTCTCAGTCTGTCGACTGGAAATTTCAAATGCGTTGTCAACAGGCATCACCTGCGACATATCGCATATCTGATGACTTAATAAAAACGCTTCCGACTATTCTCCTGGTGTTTTTGATACAGCATTATGCCAATAACAACACATACTATCAGTGCAAGAGCCCCAACAAGCATTAAAAGGAATAATTTTATACCGCTAAGACTTGATTGCTTTGGGTCATCAATGTGCTCTGTAAAAAACATTAGATTTAATTCAGTAAAGTTGAATTCCAAAATTTCATGAGTATAAAATGTTAAAAAATTACCTCTTGGTGCATCGTAGAATGCGGCAGATGGTACAATGTTAGACCTGTCTTCTTGATCCTGGAAATAAAATATAATAAAAATATGATATTGTATGTACAATACACCATTATACTAATTCAAAGTATTTCATACATCATCTGGTAATTCCAGTTCGAACAAACGAATTGACAAAACATCGTGGTTATCAGACAGGTCTCCTGTAGTCGCGGAAATTCCGAAATAATAGCCAGTTGGCAGTCTTACGTCTTTCACGGAAAAACACTCTTTCCATGCTGCTTTATTTGCAAAATCTGTAGAAACTGTGTGAAAAAGATATGCATTCATTAAGTAAGTGTCTGATTAAAGTTCAAAACAATAGGCTTTTGAAAAACAAATAAAATACAGAGCGTAGCACTGATCACATTTCACTAGACCTAAAGTTCCATGCTTAATGGATTTATTTAGGTAACAAAATTGATCTTTGCAGCAACAAATACAAAATACATTTACATTAATAAATATGGTTGTGAATGAAGCATTCCAATTAAATCCTAGGTTTAAAACAGTCTGAAATAAAGAGAATGCAAGGAATAGAAGAAATACCACTGGCTGAGGTAGAGGCACTCCGTGATGAAAGCCAGGAGGCCTCAGGGTAAGATCTCACTGTAATATTAATGTTTAGAACATACCACATAAAAGATTATAATACTCCAAAAGCACTGCTTTGGAGCTTTTTCTACTTTTTCTCAAAAGTAGTTATTGATATAATATAACATTACAAAGTGTCATTGATATAAATATTAGGATTTGCATTGTGATACAACATGTAATGATTAATGATTTCTTAGTACATGCTTGAGAACTTGCATGCCAATGAAGTCTTCACTTACCAGTTAATGTATCTTTCTCATATCTTATAGCAATATGTGTATCATGCTCTAGATTCCTAAACTTTGCTTCGCATCCTGAAATCTGTGTGTGGGTCCCATCACGGTCATGATCATAGTGTAAGCTACCATTGTTTACCATTGCAGAAATATACGGGTGTTGGTGCTATGAAATACATTAATAAAATTTAACTTGCTGTTTTTATAGACTTAATAATATACTAACTATTATGATACTTACATTGTGTGGACCATTATGATTGCTATACGTATCTAAAATCACAGCCAGACCTTGGAAGTAGTCGTGACTTCCAAATACAGGACCATTCTTCATTCGTTCCTTTGCATACCAAATAGCAAAGCCATCACCAAAGAAATCTTTCTCTTTTCCATGAACTTTGAAATGTACTTGAAGTTCCCAGTTCCTAATATTACAGGGCTGCATACCAAAACAAAAGAATGTTTATTGCTCCATTTTACAAATGCAATCAGAGTGGAATATAAAGAAATAATTGGGAAAGGCTTACAATTGAGTTCCATATAGCACCTTGTTTGCTTTGCATATCAGCCGTTAATCTAATATAGTTATTTGTCACAATTGTACTGCCCACAAAATCCCAATAAGGTATTGTCATGCCAGAAGCTGGAACAAAGACATTCATTTTTATCATTTCGTGTGATCGAAGCACGACATTTTGGAGTCACCGCATTCTGGGAATATCACGTGTAACTAGTTTCAAGTAGGCGTGGTAAATAGTGATAACTGTAATTTATAACTTAATTTTTAATTCCTATTGAACGTAAATGCATCGCTCGTACAATAGAATTTTTATCAAACGTGTTATATGTTTACGCAGTTTAACGGGCCAGCATTTATATCGTTAAACTATGTAGCAGCCAAGTGCGCAAATGAATTTCGTAAATACGGTGTACGTAATATCCGAAAGGTAATCAAAATTCGTGTACCTTGATATGGCCTGATCAAAGAATGTTCTCGTTTCATATAATCTTTTGTGTTCCATTGTGCCAAAACTGCCTCAACTAGGCCTATAATTAATATTAGACAGGACGCTGCGTTCATCTTTGCTCCTTTTCTTCCACTACTGCGATCAGGCCCCCATAAACTGTACTTGAACTTGCACTTAAGTTTCCTCGAGAATTACAACGCCTAATCCAAAGGTTAAAATCCACTCGGTGCTGTCACCGGTGGAACCATCACTATACTGTTGATTATCTGAAGTTAGCGATACAGATCTAATTCTACAATTTCATCACTCTGACGTTGGCTTTTGCAGAGTTTGTTCCAAAATCTTACACTTTCAAAACGCGTATACGCACCGGAAGTGTAGACTGTACAGACCTAACTTAGGCGACGTAAAATATGTACATTTGCATTCATCAAGCTGTGATGGCATCTTTTATCAACATAACGTAACCTAGTGTTATATTTTGAGAGCACAACAATATTTGTATGTCGTGTAATTCATCAGAAATAGTGCAAAATGTCTATTGAGATTGAATCGGCCGAGTAAATATCAACTTCTTGCCTGTTAGGCTTCCTAAACATTCGAAACTGAACATCGGTACTTATCTTCATTCATTTTGTGTGTTTCAGTGTTATTCGGTTAATTCAACAATATCTCAAAGAATCAAATCTCGTGAAGACATTACAGACCCTGCAGGTATTTGTTCAATTTGCATTAACCGTCATTGTCTTCGTGTTTAAACAAAAGCATAAAAGTGTAATTTAACATGTAAACACTCTGATCATCAGGAAGAAACTGGAGTGTCCTTAAATACAGTGGACAGTGTTGATGGTTTTGTGGCTGACATAAACAATGGCCATTGGGACACAGTGCTGAAAGCTATACAATCTTTAAAACTACCAGATAAAAAGTTGATTGATTTGTATGAGCAAGTTGTCTTAGAATTGATTGAATTAAGGGAACTTGGTGCAGCAAGATCCCTTTTAAGGCAAACAGATCCTATGATTATGATGAAGCAGCAGGAACCTGAAAGATATATCCATTTAGGTATTCAACTGTTTAATTGTAAAACTAGAACCTATGTATTATATTCAGAAAACAACTAATTAATAATGTTTCATTGAACAGAAAATTTGTTGGCTCGATCGTACTTTGATCCAAGAGAAGCCTACCCTGATGGAAGTACGAAAGAAAAGAGAAGAGCATACATAGCCACTGCTTTAGCTGGTGAAGTATCAGTGGTACCTTCAAGCAGATTATTAGCCCTACTTGGTCAAGCATTAAAGTGGCAGCAACATCAAGGTTTATTACCACCTGGTACTACGATTGATTTGTTCAGAGGCAAGGCAGCAGTCAGAGATCAAGAGGATGAAAAGTATCCGACACAGCTTTCCAAGCAAATTAAATTTGGACAGAAATCACATGTGGAGTGTGCAAGATTTTCCCCTGATGGCCAATACCTTGTGACTGGCTCAGTGGATGGATTCATTGAGGTCTGGAACTTTACAACGGGCAAAATAAGGAAAGACTTGAAGTATCAAGCACAAGATAATTTTATGATGATGGAGCAAGCAGTATTATCAATGGCATTTAGTCGAGATAGTGAAATGTTAGCCGGTGGTAGTCAAGATGGTAAGATAAAGGTGTGGAGGGTGCAAAGTGGCCAATGTCTAAGAAGATTTGAGAAAGCACATTCTAAAGGAGTTACATGTATTCAATTCAGCAGAGATAACAGCCAACTTCTATCCGCATCCTTTGATACTACAATTAGGTATGTATAAGATTCATTTCTATACTCTATAAAGTATTAGTTTCACCAAGATACTTCTGTTTTTTTTATAGAATACATGGTCTTAAATCGGGAAAGACGCTGAAGGAATTCCGTGGCCATTCATCATTTGTGAATGAAGTCGTATTCGCGCCGGATGGGCACAATATAATAAGGTAATTACATCATTTAGGAAATATTTAAAAACTGACAAATTTTAGAAAACCTAAGTATGATTTTTGTAATGAATTAGTGCTTCTTCGGATGGAACCGTAAAAGTGTGGAGTTTAAAGACAACAGAATGCATAGGCACGTACAAATCACTCGGCGCAGCCGATTTAACTGTAAATAGCATACATCCACTGCCTCGGAATCCCGAACATTTCGTTGTATGCAATCGTTCGAATACAGTAGTAATAATGAATATGCAAGGCCAGATCGTCAGATCGTTCTCGAGCGGTAAAAGAGAAGGCGGTGACTTTGTCTGCACGGTAGTGAGCCCCCGCGGCGAATTTATCTACTGTGTCGGAGAGGATCTTGTACTCTATTGTTTCTCCACATCATCAGGAAAGCTCGAAAGAACTCTAAACGTAAGTATAATTTTGTTTTTGCTTCCTGCTGTATGAACAAGGTATAATCATTTATATCTTTGTTTCTAGATACACGATAAGGACGTGATTGGATTGGCACATCATCCCCATCAGAACCTCCTCTGCTCATACAGTGAAGACGGTCTTTTAAAGCTTTGGAAGCCGTAGATCTGGAATCTCTTACAACTATTTCGAGTAATAACACACTTGCTGCTTTAAGTTTTTATTTATATTGAAAACGATTCAAAGCTGTAAAGAGACCCAGTGGAAGACCGCAAGGAACTCACGGTATCTTGAAAAAGATATCCCCGGACCTTTTTTTAATGACGACAGTGTTTGTACCAAAACAAATCTGTATACTGACATAATAAAGGGGCGCTATACGGAAATCATAGGATTCCTTTGGATCCTCGTTATATCGGAAAAGTGATAACGAGTCACCTATTATGAACTCCATGTTTCCTGTTCGCGTTTGGGGGGGTTGTACCAGATACTGCGATTCCATCAGTGGAACTGCAAACGTGTTCCGACAAAGGGTTCGGAATCCACGTACAAGTACCTAACACGTTGTCGAGTTGACGCGAGTCGCAATAACAGGCATTACGCGCCCACTCAGCTGTATCTGATCGAGCGAACCTAATCGTTACAGGCTCAGCGGCAGAGTTGAAGAAGGTAAACAGCCAGGTAGACCAGGCGAGTATGGGCCGCAAGGGGCAGAGAGACGGGTGGCTGGCTTGCCGGTGAGTGGTATAGGTGTAGGTACTAGTGTACCTCGTAGCTATCCTCGTCACGTAGAACGGGGAATCCATGGGCGTGTGCGGACGCTGTGGTAATTGGGCCCGAGCAAATAAGCAATTACTATATTTCGGTTCGGCAAATATTATAATAACGGGCTGGAGGGGTTAACCGGGTTATCGGGGCACGATCACCGGCTCAGGCGTCTTAGACAGCGCCAAAACCGGCACCAACCTGCTGCTCGATTTGCTCGTCTTCTTGAGGCGTACCCATTTACCGAAACGAGCCCCGTTAATATCTTCATAAACTGCGTAAGACCAATCGAGCCGAAAGTGCCGATGAATCGCTTTATCCTCACGCAATTGCTGGCCCATTATGTCAGCGATTTTATCAGTCAGCCAACCTTTATTCTTAATAACATATCTCCTAATTGATTTGATCTTTTCGATATCCCCCACCCCCTTCGCCTTATAATGTATTTTCTTTAATAACATATGAAACTTTGTATCCAACTTCGTCGCAACAGCTTTTCACCGTGGCCCGTAAGATCGCTAAGTTTTCACCGTGAAATTAAAGAGTAAAAGCCCGCAAAAGTGGGCCGACAGTGTGATCTTTAGCGCACAAAGCGTGTTGGGCGAGTGGGAAAACCGGAAGGCCATTCGGCTTCACTCCAATGGCTAATGTGACTTTAATGCCATCGGAACTTCTTCACTTCGCTCGAGTTTCCTGTCGGCTTCTACACGCCGTCTTAGGCAGCCAATTATACCTGCTTGTTTGCCGATCTTTCCGCTCTCTAGTTAGACGCCTTTGATCCTACACGCTGCGACGCCTCTGCCAGGCCTTCGCGAAATTTCGAGGGACTAGTTACTAAACAAGCCTACCTTTAGCATAGCCACTGTAGCGTACAAATATTGTACAAGACAAGATCGACATCATTCAAGGAAAAAGGGCAGCCACTGTAAATACATATAAGGTCGGCGAAGCCTATTGCGAGGAAGGAACTCCGAACGGTTGCTCTTTACCTGAAGCTGTAGGGACATGCACTTGACTAACTCTGCTTCCCTTCCGCGATATCGTACAAGTTCCCTTAAACCCTATCAAACGTAGGAACGACGCACTACTTATCCCCTTACGTTAGTTAGCGCAATTCCTGTCAGATTTTCTTCAGTATCATTTATTTCTATAACAATAGATCATCGAGGATTTATGATGTGGATCTTATTTGCGTTAATGAAGCGTACATATAACGCAGGTAAATGATAGTCTGGCGAGACGTCGGCGGTTCTTTTTAGTCAGAATAACCGTAACACGAGGACAAGCTCACGCTTGTTTCCGCATTTCCGGAAGATGGCCAATTTCGCGATCATAATTTGTTAATAATTGGACATTGGCTGGTGGCTAAGCGTGGAAAGAGAGGGACTTCTCTCGCTGGCCAACTGGCTCCAGGTGTGTGCACGCGGAGCGTGGCGGACGCGTGCTTCTCCCCTCTTTGAACCCCCGGCTACGCCGTGGCAGTCGAATGCACTTTCGCCCCGCTCCCTATCTCTCTTACACCCTCCCAAAATCTATTTCTCTTCTTTTCTATTCTCATCCACACACATTTCTCCCCATACATATACAGTGGGCCTTCGATCTCCCTTCGACCCTCTAAAATCTATTTTCCTTTCCTATTCTCATCCACGCACACGTGTCTTTAAATATGTGCAGGTTTGTGTGTCTTCGATCTCTCTTCTACTAGCCAACCATCAGCTAGTGCACTCTCGACCCGCTTTCTTCTCGTTTCGGCGCGCTCGTGCGAACGTATGAGCCCTGAACTGTAACTCCCGAGCCGACGACCAATTACCAGACCCTTCGCTCCTCGACGAGGTGCACGCTTGATTACAATTTTGTGGAATAGGGGAATGAGCCCGGCGGTCTGCCTGATTTAAGGAGAATGCTTTTATGATAGGCGCGCGCTAGTTCCATGGGACGGAAGTCGACTTGATGAAAAGGGTAGTTCGAGTATCTTCTAGGCGATTTTGTCTACCACTTAAAACTACGCGCATGTTGAACCTTTGGTCAAGAAATGCCGGAATTGTACCGAAAACATAAGGAAAAGCCATCCTGAATAATCGACTTTGCTTCATTTCGACGGGATTTCCTATGTTTTCCATACTTCCCGATATTTTCCGGGCCTGAAATTTGGTGGAGAATGTTTTCTTGTATCAAGGAAGAAGTGATATAAATCCCAGAGCTCTAGCTCAAAATTCATTTTTTCGCAAATTCTTGCGGGCAAATTTTTGGGCCAAAAAATGAACTTTGACCTGGGGTTCTGGAATTTATATCACTGTTTCCTAGCTAAATACTGAATCTCTGCACGAAATACCAGACCCTGAAACGGTCGGGAAGGGTGGTTCTACTAACAAAAGGCACTTACAAAAACCACTTTATATTGTTCGAACGAACTGAAGTACTTCAACTACAATCAACAATTTCTCTCGAACTTCCCAAACTGGCGGGTCTTCTTCAGGGTGGCGCGAGAACGGTAAGTTACCGTAAGTGGATTTGCATTCTGCGCGGTGGAGGGCGGCAATTATTCTCAGCGGGATAACGCAATTATCGAATTAACTCTCTCGCACCCCCACATAATTGCTCGCGACTTCACGATTTAAGTGGATAATCATTGGGAGGCGAGAGCGAGCGCGCTTCTCCGACGGGGCAAACGCTGAAATTTGGCAAGCGCGTCAGAATGTGGGGCGCCAGTTCAGGCGAACGCGCGCGAACCGTGTAATTTCCGGGCCGCGCATACGCACGCACTACAATCGTCGCGCGCTACTATTAAATGAAACTTTAACTCTTTCGAATGATGAACCTAGAAAATTTCATTCCAATTAATTTAAATCGATTTTCAAATTGAATCTACCACAAATAAAAATTAATATTAGAAAACTCATTCAAAAAATGCAACCCTTGTGAGAAATATTCGCTTTAAACCCTAAAACTTACCTTCTCCATTCTAACTCTCTATTCTCGCTCGATTGATTGATTGACCGCGTTTCTCAGTGGCGTAGTTTCACCGCGAAGAGCGTTAGTTGGATGAAGGGAGGGTGAAAATCGTGCGGTGGTGTTGGGTGAAACAGAAGGGAGGAAAATGAAACCACCGGCGATCAGGTTGAAAGAGAGAAAGAGTGCGAGAGAGAGAGAGAAAGTGAGAAGGTCTCGGCACTCGGTCACACAGGAGGGTGCCGCATTGTTACATCGTAGCAACGTAGACAGGCACACACCACCACCGACTCATCTTGTTCTTCACAGCCCGCGGCGAGTTCTTTCGCGCCCTTGTTTTACGAGGACTCTTTAGGACTCTCCGCCGGAAGGTCCATTGTATCGTCCGATTTCAATGCACGATTATTGTTTCCCGAAACAGAGAACGCGAGCCAGCTAGCCACCGATTGTTTCGATTCCCTTTGGATCCGTTCTCTTTGCCGTCGGCTAATTTACCGGCTCGCTTTTCCTTTCCACTGTCGGTCTTCCACTATTTTGCAATAGTTCAAGCTATTTCTAAGAGAATTGGAAAGGAAGACAATACTTGACTGGTAATTGAGTACGGATTACTTTGGAATTGAATCAATTGTATTGTATAGTTGGACCATGGATAATGAAAGTTCGTACTAATTAAAGTAACTTCGTTTTTGTAATGCTTTAAAGTTTCTTGAAATAAATGAAAAGAATAAGCAGATCTAAAGGATTGGCAAAGTCAGAGCGTGTGAAACTCGTCGGCTTCCCGTCGACTTGCTTTGTCGGGAAAAGCCTGGCGTTGGTTTGACTGAAAGTTCGAACCCGGAATCAGTGGCACCACCCCCTCGTTTCAAAGGGCGCTTCGCTAGTCCTAATCACTAGGCTACCGACGTTCCAGCATCTAATAGCGATTTTTCAAAGCGAAAGATCACCTTGGGAAAGTCCGTCCTTGCTCTATTTGTACCTTATAATCGCACCCGTTCCCCATAAGCGCGTGTGCCGCTTCCGGTTCTACTTTGTCAGCCATCAAAGCAGTCAGCGATCAATCAGATTTTTTCTTTACCCATCGATATAAATCCTTTTCTTACACTAACTAACATCTATCTACGCGCGTTTAGAGATCTTTCAGGGTTGTTCTTTGTCTCGCATTATTAGATCCTTCACGGACACTCGAGAGCGGAGCAGTAGCAACCTAACTGTATTAGATGTTGGCGAAAAAAAAGAAGGAAGCAGGGCCACCAGGACTTTCAGAGAGTTGGCCTCGTTTGAAGGACTCTAGAAATCAATTTTTCGCCGGCCTCAATTAACCAGACTTTTCCCTCCCAACCTTCGACGTAGGTCCCGGACAGTCCGTGGAAAAGAGAAGCATTGTAGCTTTAGTCCTACGGTCAGTTAATCGGCTCTTCCTCCTTCATTTCTCTTCCTCGACTCCTTCGTCCGCTACTACAATTTACGAGAGAGGAGCGCCGGGGGCGACTACGGACGTGCTTCCTCCGGGGACTTCTCTCCTGAACTAGGTGTTAATCCTCTCTGGAGGACATGACTCGACTCCTTTTGTCTTTCGACCGAATTCCTCTGTCAATATTTTGGTAACACATACGCCCCGAAACCTAGTCACCCTTCAGGCGCCTTTGCTAATTGACTTCCAATTCTAATTACATCTAACGAGCCCTGCCTTCTCAGCTAGCTTCTTCTTAAGCTGCTTTGTAAACAAGAATAAGAAAATGCTGTCACTTCTGGACCAACTTGAAAGATACTCAAAGTCGAATTAAACTTTTCTAACTTTACAGTAGAAATAGACTAAAAAGAGTAGAAGATTGCAAGGGTGTTTGAAAGATGCGCAACAAGAGATTATACACGGCTACTGCATCGCATCAGGACTACTAGGGACTGACCAAGGATATACTCGTGAATCCTGATAGAGTTAATCCAATATGTCTCGGCTGGTTGGCCATATTTTACGGGGGCGATTTAGAGGGTAGCTGGGAGAGTACAGGTAGGTGTTAATCGCCACTGACATCGAGGAACGGTGTCGATATAACACTGGCGCGCATGGTAAAAGACTTTTGCGGAGGTCTCCATTTCCAGTTAGGCTTCTTTCATTCTCGTTGAAAGTGCGAGGAAGAGGAAGAAGAAGAAGAAGAAGAAGAAGAAGAAGAAGAAGCGCGTTCCTTTAATCGGCTTACTCGTGTTTGCCCGATCGACGAGCGAGCGATGAACAGGCAAGCTTTTTGCTTGTCGCACCAGACTCTTTCCTTGCTCTTTCTTATTTCCTTGGTAATAAAGTCGCACCCGATATTCAACAGGCAAGCAACGAAAAACGACGCATAGATCTGGCTCTCGCGAGTTAGGAGAATTTTGACAATCCTAATCTTGTAAAATATATGTGCGAATAACGAGCAGGGAGAAGGAGCGTCTAATGTCGGCAAGAATACGTGGACGTTACAGCTGTCCTCTTACGATGCTAATACGTGGTAAATGCCGCGCTAATAGTAATCCCTATTGATTGTGCCGACGATATCTCGTGTCCCGACGATACCCTCTCTTCCTTCTGGGATTACGAACTTCTGGTTTCCTAATCGCTCCTACTTAAATGCACTTGAATTGAACAATCTCGAAAATAATTATACAATTTCTTGTAATTAATCTATTAAAATTAGAATAAGCCTAATAAATAAAGTTAGAGAAACGGTAACATTATCGTAATTAATAGAAATGTAATAGATTCAAGGGTAATTATGACTTGACGACTGCAGGAGCTGGCAAAGGGAGAAGGCAGGAAGGAAGAAAGTAAGATAGAAGGAGAGTGTTTGTGGATGAGCGCGAGGAGGAAATCGTGGGAACGGTGGTGGACGAAAGAGCCTGTAGATCAAGGTGGAGCGAGGAAGGAGGGATAGGTAGATGAGATGAGAAAGGAAGGACGAAAGAGGCGACTAAAGGTTGCACGGTGGGTCGAGATCTTTGATCCTGGTTGGAGCGTGTTGCTTGTGAGTACCGCAGAGCCTTCCTGAGCTATAACGAGCACCGCACCACTCGAACTTTCAATGCCACTGCGATTTCGATGGTCCTTCAACTATTATACACAGCCGTGCAATTCCATTGTTTCTAGTTCATTGAATGACACAAAGTAAACACAGGGGACTCGCTGGTTTATTTACCACTTAGCAAGCGAAAACAGAAAACACATAGAACGATTTAATCGGCAATTAAGATAGAGTAAGGAATTACACAAACTCCTTAAAAGTCCTCTTCTACTTTCTCATTCACCTCCTTCGAACCTGTTATAATACACATTGTTCCTTGAACAAATACTCTTCTGGTATAACTAAAATATAACTGTTTCAAAACAACTTTCATAAAACTTGTCATAAATGTAATGTGAATCACTCGCAAAAAATGACGTGGTTAAAGAGGAGTTTGGAGAAGATGGGCGTGAAGGATATGGTGGTATCGATGGGGCAGTGATCGTGCAGTGGCAACTCATCGCCGGTGTTGCATGGACGCGCGATAATTGGGGCCGAACTAGAGAGGGAGAAAAGGAGGTGAAAGAGGGAAGGTATAGATTGTGTTAGTGGCGACTGAGTTGTGCCGCTCATAGCAATTTAGCAGGTAGCAAGAAGTCTCTCGCGCGATTCCATGGTGTGCAGTGGGGCATCCATCCGCATCCCTTGCTTAGTGGCACCCCTGTGCCCGCTCGGCCCTGTTCTCCTTGCGTATTTAAAAGCGCGTTTAAGGGTGCCCTCCAGTCTCGAGTGTTCTCTCTTTCTCTCTCTTTCTTTCTCTCTTTCCATCTCCCTCGAGTCGTCGGGCGTAGCGCGCACAATGGCCCTTGCGTATTATTTGTTGGTGAAATAACATGCTGTCAGTTATCCTGGATATGCTAAATATATAGGCTACGCTCTAGAAGCCCTCTCTTTTAGGGGCCCCGATCGAACAGGAGAATCGATCGAAGGCATACACCGCATTCACGTCTCACCTCCGAGATTACTTCTCGGTCAGTCGAGTGTTGTGCTTCGAGTCACGGCGTGGAAGGCCGATTTTTATAGAGGGCCTCCTCTTTCACGAGACAATCGGCCTCTGCTCTGCACCACCGTGAACCGAGCCCTTCGAACCACCGACGATACACTCTCTCGACGATCGATGATCGATCCTACCCATCGTTTATCCTTCTTCTTCTTCTTCTTCTTCTTCTTCTTCTTCTTCTACCTTTAGCCCTCACCTATCCTTGTTGCCCTCTTTCTTCCTCATCACTCCACTCCTGCCGTCCTCGGACGGGACGTGGATCATCCGCACCGTTTATTTTTTCGCTCGCCGATATCCGAGAATCGTTTTTTCCTCTGCCACGCGAGACTCCCAGACTCGAAAGGATTCCGGATAGAGTTCCTCGATGCGACCACGCTCGATCCGATGCGCTCTAAGCTCTATGCGTTTCTAGTGTATACTTCTTTTAATGCTTCAACTTCTAACAGGCATTCTTAATTTGATAGTGACGGGCTTTTTTTTAGACGATCGTGATTTTACATGTTTCACAGGTATTGGTAGTCGATTTTAATGGTTCGTAACCAATTCCAGTGAGTTCAAGGATCAACAAGAAGCAGTAGAAAACTAGACAGATTGCGAGATTTATCGCAAGAGTACTAGAGAATAAACCTAACGTTTTGCATTCAACAATTTTCATGCCAGTTTATTAAGGAAAATAGTAAAATCGCAAATCGTTGGTGTAATAACCACTCTAACGGGAGTCCTGTCGTTTTGCTAGTTGCCTCTTTACTAGAATAACGGGAAACACATAAATTTTGCAGGGTGTTATGCCGGGTGAGAAGAATCATTCAAATTACATACACGTATAAGAATGTTTAGAAATTGTTATTTATTTATTGCCTATCGTGATTACATAATACTTGGTTTCAGACAATCGATAGCGTATTAATGTATTGTTATTTTATTCTGAAACTTTGCAAGTTTAATATTTCCTTTTTCGTCGAAAGGTAGAGTTGGGAGTTGCGAAGGTCAAAGATACAGTCAATCCTGTTTCACGTCTCGCTTAATCTAATAAAGCAATTAATGATAAGTAATAATGACCTAATAGCATTTGATCCAAGCGGCGTAACCCATAATTACCTGCTCTTTAATTATGGTGGCGTGGACCGATCGAATTTGGCGTTATTTGATTATCGAGCGCCCGCCGCCTTTGCACTGGCTGCTAACGAACGAGGAGGTGGAGCTCTATTTGTTTTTCGGGACACACAACGATCGAGTGTGCCGAGCGGAAATTTATGAGATCGAATTCGACCGGTTCCCGATCATCGACGTTTCCGACACGTATCGATCAGAGGCGAAGCCGAAATTGACGCCTCCTCATGTTAGCCTTGGCTCGGCTGAATGCTCTCGCCTAACTGTTATTTTATTCCGCACCTATTAACGACCATTAAGAGCTACCTTCATCCAAAAACCAAACTCCTACTGTTCGCCAATAGAAAATATTCTTACCACACTCCTTTATATTTATTACTATTAATTGATTCCATCTTCAAACTATTACGATAATAATATTTATTTTAGAAATATCACTTGTGTAATAATTAATCTATAATTAAAAATATTTTAATCTTATTGTATATCGTATAATAAATAAAACGATGAGTTGCAATCGGTGGGGAAATCCTAGAGTTGCATGGCACACCATGCAACGACCTTCGCAGCTGTGTTACCATTACGCACGTGCCTGGAGGCGCGTGCAACCAAGTGCTCGATTAATTCCGTGCTCCAAAATACAGCCACGTGGCGAAATTTAATTAAAAATCAGTTCAAGCGGGAAAAGAACGTTGAACAATCATTAGTTGCTGTGAAAGAAATGGAGTTTTGTAATTACTATCAACAACGAATTTAAAAATAGTCTTGTTAGTAGAATCAAATATCTCTGGTCGAGACTGGTTAGAATCAAGAGTGATTAACATTATGACAAGGAAGAGGCAGTCGGCAATTATCGGATTACAATGTAACGATGTTAAAGGTGGTAAAACGTTGACAGGGTCACAACGGTGCATCAAGCGAACCCTGTTGTTGTTGCCAGTGGGTAACGAGTTCCTCGCGTGGGTGGACGTCACATCTTGACGGGATAATTTTCTCTCGCATTCGCCTCTGCCATGCTCGCAGGCTCACCCTTGATGTGCAATTCCTGACTAGCGTCAAGCTAGTTAGGTAGTCTGCCGAGGTGTCTCGGACGTGTCAAATAAAGGAAAATAGAATGTTTAATAAGAATCGAATTCTTTCTTATAATAAATAAAATATACAAAATCATTGACTATATAATTATGAAATACAAACCACTCTTTTGTAAGAGGATTATTTCAGGAATAATAAATTAACAACTCCTCCCTAATGAACTGAGTTTGGTCTTCGCTAAAGTATGCCATGCAATGCAGACTCTGTGTTCAGAGAGTATTGCGGGCGTAATTTAGTCCAAGGCGACGGTGGCGCACCTTTATTTCTGCCGACATGCATGCAGACACACTCGGACAATCGGTCAGGGGTAAAGTGTTATTTGATTTGTGGCCGTGAAAGTGGTGTTCGCCTGTAATAAGCGCGCGCCGCGGCTCTTCCCCGACGTATATCTGCTTTGATAGCTCAATGCACGCACGTGACACACCTCGAACGTGTAACGCGTCTCTTCGGTTACACGTGCTTTTAAGCGCGCGTGTAACTGCATCGTTGATGAGCGCCGCGGCTGTAAAAACATGTTCACGCTCGGTCAAACTACCGTCGGCCTGGGAACCGATCTCATCTTGATGATGTTGGTATGCGAGAGACTTTTTCGGTTCCTTTTCAACAGTAATTTTTATATAATTCAATCTAATTATACTTCGATGAATTTTTATATTCCCATGAATTTAATAACAAATTTAGTAGATATCACTCTCGAAATATGACATAAGGCGAGTATACTTGAATACCCAGTGGAATTCATGGGTCGAGCATGTGCCAAATTCGTGGTGGCAGCGACAGTGGGTACACCGAGTGATCGTGTTACCATTTTTCACCAGTTTATCGCGCAATTAACTCCGCACGCTTAATTTCCGCAATGTGGTGGCTCCAGTGGCACCGGTAGAAAAAAAGAGCATATGGAAGAAGAAGAAGCAGAAGAAGAAGAAGAAGGGTAGGAGAGTTAGGGAGACTGGCGCGAGCTACAGATGCATGCGGAGAGGAAGCCGTACGAGGTCATAACGCGATGAGAGAGGCACACAGGGCGCGATAAAAGTCTTTAGGCACCTGTCGCTCCCTCTTATTGTTAGATCGAGCCTTCCCAGCCAGAAACAGATGCTGCTATCCGTTTGGGCTCCAGCTACACTGACACTTGCTCTTCGATCAAGTTAGCTGTCCTCGCTTGCAATTAGTAGGAACGTATTTCCTTTGAGCCGTTACCTTTAGCATCGATAAATATCATGATGCATTCAGGATACCGCGCTATTAAGCTTCCGGTCGATCTGCATTCAAGGAACTAGTCGATTCGACTCTTTTCCCCGAAGCAGGTATTTTCATCTCAGATTTCATAGTTCTCCACCTCTACGCCTCCTATAAGATTACGCTCTTTGAATTACCAGGCCCTAAATTCCTGAAATATTTAGGAACGGTTTCCTTGGATATTAGATGTTGTTATCCTTTTAGGCGTGTTTAATATTATCCTTAAATTGACAGAATGAAAATCCTTTTCTCTGATTGCTCTGGTTTCATGGGAAGTCTGACCATACTTAGATTTCGTTTAACAATATTTCGGTTGCTTTAAGTGGATGATTACACGGCTGTGCTCTTGTAAGATCAACCCGATGACAATTAGTTGACATCTTCCTACGAGACTCCAAATGAAGCGGTCCATCAACGCGATATTAGGTGTCCAGTTTTGGGTTTTTTTTTTTCTTCTTCTGGAATTGTTAGATCGGTGATTAAGAGTCTCCGGATTTCTTGAAAACCCGTCGAACGCGTGCGCTGCCATTCTACCTCTGTTAATTGCCGCTAATGGCCAAGAAAGAAGAGCGAAAGTCGATGATTACGGTACACTCGCACGGCAGCCCCATTAGGAGCGATTTTTCCTAGGCGATCATCATTTCATGGAGCTCTGGTCTCCCAGTTCTTCGGTCAAAATTCGACCACCCATCTAGTTCTACTTTAGAAAAGCATCAACTAAAACAAAGACTTAGAAATCTTAAGAATTTTATACTAAAATAAAACTATAAAAATCTTTGGAATGCAGAATTAATATTCACACCGAAGGTTACAAAGATCAAGGTCGTTATTAAGCTCACCAAGATCATAAGGAAAACATTTGGTACTTGCCGGATTATATTTGAAATACCACGTCGCATATTTTGCATAGCTCAAGGTAGGCTGGCGTGTGGCATATCGGGTCTTACGATTAGTTTTCGGTCAAGCAGCATCCAGCGCGGCGTTATGATCTGGCTCTTAAAGCATCTGAGGCGAAGGGTGGCGAGACGGGTGCCACATAATTCTGGGGCGTTATACGCGGACGATTTCACAGCAGTCATTTGCCTCATCGCATCGTTCTCATCCGTGTAGCAGCGGCTTGTAAGTAGCCGTAAGCTCGTCGTCGAAGCTGATCCGAGATCGTGTACGGATAGGATCGGTCCACGACTCTTCTCCCGGAGACAGAGAAAGAGTCTGGACCACCCGGGCTATTTAGAACGGCGCGGCCCCCGACGAGGTCGAACGTACTCTCCTCAGAAACTAAGAGTTCTCTTTGGTATCCGATGTCTCATCGGGAATGTTGACACCTGTATAAGCGTTGTTTGTACACTAGCAACCATGTACAATCTTGTCCTTACCAAATTACCATGTCTCTTTAATTATTACAAATATATTTCATTCTTAATTCAAACATTTTCTAATAGCTAGGATATTAATTATTTAAATTATATTTAAATCTCACTCTTTAAACTTTCTAACTCTTATAGAGCTGAGATTTTAAAGGTACCAGTAACGCAAATATCTTTTAAATGGTCGATACTATCCTACCTGGTTTGGGCTGCCTAATTTTCCATTTGGCACAGGCAGGTTGAAACAAAGAAACCCGCGCTTATCCAACAAGGATCAAAGTCTCGTAAAAATCGTGTATTTGCGCGCGGAACAAAAATTACTAATGAAGAACAAGCCGCCGCTTGACAAGGTAAAGCTCGAGACAAGGGCTTAGCAAGGTAGACAAGTGTTATCGGGTGTACTGATCCGCTCATTTCCTATGCATTCCTGAAGGAAAGGTCGAAGAAGAGCGGGTAGGAAGGCTTGTCCCGAAAATCGTCACCAAAGGAAGTGGTACCTGTAAATTCCCAATCCTGGAAGCCTCCTGTCTTCCTCTTGGTACATAACCGCGCGCGCTAACGTAATCTGATCGTAGCGAGTAGCTTGGCCGCAAGGAGAAAGGAGATGAAACTAAGAGAAAGAACAGTATGCTCAGGATATACGGAAAGCAGGAGCGCAAGGAATCAAGGGGAGAGAAAGAGAAGGAGTGTGTGTGTGTGTGTGTGGGGAGAACAGTTTGCCGATCTCCGTGGTGCCAGGCTGGAACGGCTCTTCGCACCTATTTCAACA
Organism: Ectemnius lituratus; assembly: GCA_910593735.2. NCBI lineage: Eukaryota > Metazoa > Arthropoda > Insecta > Hymenoptera > Crabronidae > Ectemnius > Ectemnius lituratus. Next base: position 3,413,964 of record OU343040.1, on the reverse strand, counting down.
CGCTGCCCTTATCTCCCATCGGATCACCTAGTATTTGTCTCCTAAACGAGCCCTTCCAAGGTTCTACCTCGCTCTCGATCCGGATCTAAGACCGCTTGTCCTTCTCATAACACGGAAGACCGATAGATTCAACTACCAAGAGCTTTATCTTGCGCCCTTTTTTTTTCTTTTACCCTGCCGAAAGATCTTCCTGTGACTTTTCATGTATCTTAGAATACCTGTATCATCCCTTAAAGCACAAACTACCTCTCTTTTTCTTCTGTCGATTTACATAAGCTCGTAAATCAATGGTAATCGAGCTGACGATGGAAGTAGCAGGGTGTTTAGTGAACGGGAACTGGCAAACGAAGGGAATTAGAGGACGTAGAAAGTTTAAAGGGAGAAAGTAGAGAAAAAGAAAAGGAGTGGGAGATTGAAATTTTCCGGTAGTTAAAGGAACGGTTATGGTAAAATCAGACTTTCTCACATGGAGAGAGCGGCTCTGGCGTGTAAGGGTGGCGCGTCGAATTTAACGCGAAACCGGTTTCAAGTGAGAGAAGGGAAATTTCGGCAGTTCTCACGGAGAACTGTCGGCTCTCTGGCGCTCTCGCGAGATAAGCCCAGACGAAACTATCGGGGAATATACAGCCGGGAGAGCGAGAGCCGCCCACATCCGGAGGCTGGCTTGTACCGCGCGCTCCACGTAGATCGCCGATGGAGATCGTGGCATTTGTTGGTTTTACACGAGCACTTAACTCACCTTTATCCAACATGATCTTGTACGATGGAAATTGGGCCGCTCTCATAAATCTCGCGGGTGTGCTCTGCTTAATTTTAGATTGATCATCACATCCTGCGGAAGTGACGGAAGAGACTATGAAAAGATACTTTGACAGATTATACAGGAAGTAAATAAATTAACTATTACTTAAAATATTATTCCTACTAACTTTATCTACAATCTTTCAACTACAAAGGATTAGAACTCTTTCGATCAATCAATCAAGACACACACTCTAACAAAAAACCCACAAAAAAAGTATCATGTGGTATCAATAATTGACTATTGGGATGGAGTTGTTCGGTTGAGCTCGATGATCGTGAGACTTCCGAATCGAGCTGTGAAATCAATGAGTCTCAGGTTGGGTCCTCGCAACCCTTACCGTTCCTCCTAAACTTGATCTTGCTGCTGCTTTATGGGGGACTTGGGAATCGTCTAAAATCGAGGGACATGATTCGGCACGATCTCATCCGGTCTTTAAAAATCCACGGTTGCTCTTCTCTCGCGAGGGTAGCGCGCCGTCCGCTTGGCTAATAGAGAGGAGAGGGATGCCGGAGCGGGCGCGCGCGAGAGAGCAGCGCGGGTTGCTTTTTCGAGGGAGGACCAAGCCATATGGAGAGCATACGGTGAGCAGGCACTGTGTTTCTCTGCACCCGCTCCCTGCACCACTCTCGCTCTCTTTCTCAGTCGATCTCGCCCTCTTTCTCCCTTTCTTCCTTCTCCAAGGGTTTAATCTACCGGCGGCAAACTACCGGGCTCCAAGGAAATCGGGTGTACGAACTTCGACGCGACTGTCGTTTCCGCTATTAACATCGAAATTGCATTGCAATATACTTGAATTGTACATTCAAGACTTTGAAATAAAACTGTCTTAAATATACTTGAATCAAATAAATGAATATTAGTAAAATGTTGAATTTATAAAATCGACTAGACGACAGGGTGTAGTTAGTGGCACTCGCCGAAAGGAGTAGTCAGGACTCTCCATATCCGGTTGGTTGCTTTTAGGGGCCCGTTCGTTCTTCGAGTGGAAGGAGCGCGCGCGCGCGCGCGCGGAAGGCGATGGCTCTTCTCTCTTGGCGCGGTCTAGTAGACGTTCGTTTCTGGGCCTTGTCTCTCGCTTGCCAACTGTCCCAGGTGTACGTGTCCGTGGAGGAGGGCGAAGGGCCCTGGGAGGACTCGAGGCGTGTGGCTGGCGCGTGCTGCTAGTCCTCGATTCCGATTCCCCGCCCTTAAGTCGCTTCCGATCGCTCCCTACCAACCGGCGTCCTCGATATCCTGGTCACGCTTTTCGAACACGCGAGCCTGAAACCTTTCATACTTCACTTTCCTCCGGACACGAGCGTCTTGTCCTTCGTTGCTTCTTCCTCCGTTACCTTCCACCAAGATTACACTGCTTCTTCCTTCAAGGGAGAGACTCTCTTTTCGCGGCCGCCTGTTGCGGCTTCCCAAACTGGTAAAGGGTTAATAGGCGTGACCGTGGTAATACCACTTCCGACTTTTGTACTTCGTGACGATCGTTAAACGATTATACTGCCAGAAGTGTTTGGAAAGCGTGGCAAGGTGGTAACTTCTCTTTGGACAGTCTTGTCCCTTTTAAATGTCTTGTATGCTTGAGTGACCAAGAATAATATAGATAAAGCCAGAGTAATTTGTGATGGAGTGTTTTGACTTTAATAATTATTGAAGTTTTTATGTAGGTTTGTTTATCCTGCCGGTTGTTGTTTCACTTTGGTTAGTAGTAATTTTAAGAGGTTGTTCGGCAATCTTCGAGAGCACATCATCTAAAACACTCGCCGCGAGGACGAGCACGTAGCAGCCAGAAAGGAAAGAGCAGTGTCAGGCAATTGGCGAATTATGGAAATCCAAGGAAACATAAACAGTCTGTCGCCGGAGGCTTCAGTTCGCTTAAGACGAAGCGCTCGGTCTAGTCGTTGAGACAATTTTGCCTCTCTCGCTAATTCCGACCTTTTAATTATTCACTTATCGTGAATAATCGTAAATGGCCGTCCGCATTTTGTGCCGCTGATTATAGAAACTGCAGTTACAGTCTACTAGAGTTACCCTCTAGTTTCTTGAAATTATGCTAATCAGGATAGTCAAATGTGTGCGTGCGCTAGCGGCACGCTTCGTGCTAGAATACCGATCGTTCGTGCAGACGCCGCTACCAGATCATCGATAAATCGATTTTCACCGGTCGGCACCGTGCGTGCCGACTCCAGGCGATAATTTAATTCGAACAATCTCTCTCTCTCTCTCTCTCTCTGCCCGTCGGTCACGGTTTAAGAATCTTCTTTCGGCTGTGCGATGGATTATGTTAATGCAATCGGCGGCACTCGCACTCTTTCCTTTTCTCGACAAGTGTGAAGAACATTTATTAGGCATTTCATTCTGATTTAAAAGCGACAGATTCATCATTGTGTTTTTAAAAATCGTAGTAGAATAAATATTCTATAAATATTCTACGAAGTAATTGATTATATTAAAAATTAGAATTCATTAGGAAGACAGACGACTTTTGGATCAAATAGGACATTAGCAAATTACTTTGGGTCAGGTTCGGGGGCTTCATTTGGGCTAATTAGAGTAACCGGAGTAATACGCGTAACAGGCGCCGCGGCGTTGGTCACGGTGAAGATCGGTTGCACTTGCTTGCTACTGGTCGATCGAGAAACTTGAAAGAAAGTCGACTAGTCTACATTGGCAAGGTTCGCAACAATGAATCGGATGGCACGCGAGGCTTCCTATACGGCTGTTTGTTCCGACCCGACACGGTGAATCATTGGCAAAAGCGGCACCTTTGAAAGCTCTAAGGTGCGTTAGCATTTCTATGGCGGCGAATTTCGCTTTCGAGAACGACGCACACCGAATGTGCGCCGGTATGCTTGTGTGCGTGTGCCTCCGCCGCATCTTGAGAATCGTTCCTGTCATGTTCGCATTGTGCAATCTCTTTTTCCCATAGCGGTCCTCTCAACTTAGAGCGTTTAGCCATTTAAGCCATCCTGGCTGCTCTAATCAGAGCGGGTTTCGTGGCGATGCCTTTGTTGCCATAAACGACACGTATCTCTAGACATATCTGTGGTTCCTCCTTTCACAGTCGTCATTCGACCTTCGCCATGTATGCTAACGAGACTGGTGAACGTATGTTGCGAGTCAAAAATAAATTCGATGTTCCATTCAATTTACTTTGATGTTTCATAGAGAAAGAATGTAATTTTATTTCGTTATTAAATCATTCTAGTTTTCGTGACATATAATTTCTCGGAAGAAACTTTTCAAGTTGTTGTTTGAGTGCTATCGTGATTAAAGCGTGACCCAGTTCCAATTTAATTAGCTCAGTTTTCCCAGGGCATTCGAATAAAACGTACGTTGTTCGATCTGGTGATCTTGGGTTAATCTAGAAATAGGGCGTTTTTATGGGTTTCGGGTAAAGCCGACAGGGAGGGTACACACGGCGGTAGGGATTCTGGGATTCTCTGGACCATAGTGACCCTTTACATTTTCGGTTAGGAAAACCCTTCCGTGGTTGAGAGACAATTAAGAAAAAATCTGAGAGAAAGAGGAAAGTACTTTCATCCCTGTGTTCCTCCCTCTGGTGTGCACGCTCGATTACTTTGGGTTAGAGTCGGCATCGAAAGAGGCGGGTGCCAGATAAGATTTGTTTTCTTGGCAATGTTCTATGAAATCAGCCGCCAATCGTTAACCATCTATCTTTTTCTCACTACATCGACCTTTAAAGAATTATTGCTATATTAAACGAATTTTCATCATAAATCTATCGATTCCCTATGGCACTAGTTTCCAGTAACTACATTAAATATAAAATTAAATTAATATATAGTAGAGTGAATAAAATTATCGCTAGCTATCAAGTTGAATATAAAAATACAAGCGGCATCGATTTTTTATGCAAATCTATTTAAAAGAGCAGTCGCTCGATACGTATAAAGTCAATGTCTTCGAGGTTTCGTTGCTACTGCAGCTATTTCGTGTATTACCCGCAGGCAATATTGAAAATCAAATCGATCTTGAGAGAAAGAGTGTGTTCACCTCGATATTACGGACGCGTTAACATCCTCTCCGTCAAGGAGCCACCTTTGGTCGATGTAGTTCCCCAGCATTGGCGATGTAGTTCTTCTTTATATGCGGGACCACACAGGTAGTCGGCGCATTAAGTTTTGCATACGAACATCCCAGCAACAATCAGCGGTAACGCAATATTCAATTTTTCCATTGAATATTAAGCAGCATCCTGGCCCATCCTGAGAAACTACTCACGAACTCTCCCTTTTGTTCCTCAACTTCACAGCAGTGTACTGCATATCTCTTACATATATTTACACGAACATCTTCATTAATTATTATAGATATATTATCTTTTAATTAATCACTGTATTTTTACTTTTACTAATATTCTTTATATCTTTCCATTTTCAACATTGCATAAAAATTATCAAGTCTAGAAATTTAATTTTAAAAGGTGGACAATTTATTAGGGAATCTATTCTAAATCTGTGGGGTTTGTTAACGAGATGTTAACAGGATGGTGTCACATAGGAATAGAACGTTGGATATCAGGGATTCGCTGTAATTACGAGCGACTGTAACCCCTTCATTTATGAGGAGCGTGATGAACAGCTCCGGCTTTCGTAGTCCGGAATTTGCCTCGATGATTTATGCTAATGCAATGGACCTACCCCGAACTATTCCCGGCTAAATGCTCTATTAGGCTTAAGTTAATTATGACTACCTTTCCTACGGGTTGGTCCAGAACGCGATCGTTACTAGATTACAATACATATATTACGCTGGTAACGATGCGGCTCCCTTTTTTGAATGCATCGCCCGCCGGAGAACCGTGGCAAGTGTAAGTGATCTAGCTTCAACGGGCCAACCAAATTTCGACTCTCTTTTCTCATCAGACCCACCTACTTGACCCGCATCCCTTGACCACCCCAGAGTCCAACTGTTTCTACTAATATTTTACTCTCCTTTAGTCTCATTCGTTTCATTGTTCTTGAGAATTATTTTATATATCAATGATATTTATTTATATCTTTGTTTTTAAAAAGTCTGTGAATAAAATTGTAATTTATTATAAATTATATTCAATAGATTTTCTTTTTCTGAAGATTGAAGTTAGATGAAAGGCAACTAGACGCGAGAGAGTTATAAAAATCAACGTTGCGGTTAGCGTAGAAACGCACGCGTTCGTGGAAGTCGTAAAATCAAGCTGATGCTTAGACAGTTCTCTTTCGGTGGTCAGTTGTGACCAGAAAGTGTAACTCCTGGCTTAGCTCCTCGTCACTCTGTCTTTGTTACTCTATTGTCGCCTTCTTTGAAATCCAAAGTCTGATTAGCGATTGCTCGAAATGGTGTATTGGTGGATGAACAAATGACTGGGCGGCGAGTCGGCGCGCGTAAAAGTCTCGTGAAAAACGGGCCACCAGAGAAATAAAGTTATTGTCTGTAATCGAGGCTCTATCCGGGAGAACTAAGAACCACGGTGGTCGTCGTTCGATAAAGGGACATTTAGCGACCTAGTTTCGGAAGCAATCTTCAATGGAGAACCCCTCTTTTAAGATCGTTCAGACTAGCTATACGTGGAGCAGTCAAAGGTACCATGTTTTAGATGAAATTTTATATTTCTCTATTTTTATAATGAAGAATAATTTATTCTATATTGAATATTTCATATTCTATTATTTTAATGTAATAATAAAATTCCCCAACGTTCAAAATAGCAGGTAGCATTGGTAGACAGAAATTAGGACGAATCTAAAATGGTGTCAGTATTCACACTTCGGGGGCACATTGAACCCCTTTGATGTCGTTCGGCTAGACACTTGAGGCATTCGTGCAACCAATGAAAGTCTCGATTCAGAGAATAGAGCCGGTTTCCTTGAGACGTGTAAGTGATTCTCTCTTTCTTGCTCTTACGATTCCTGGCGTCCGATTGCCAACAGCAGCGAACGAGTAGAGAATAAGACGAGCGTCCTGGCGCGTCCTGGAAGGACAAAATAAGGAATCTTCAAGCGGAACCGGATAATACGGTAATTGTATTCCGGGAATCAGGGCGGCACGCACAACCCTAACAAGCTTCTGCCTCCTGTCTGCCCTCGTAGACACGGCAGCTCCTTTTCGACCTAGATGAGCCCTTGTTGCGGTATGCAACAGGCTATTCCGTCTCATTGATAACACCGATTTCTTTCGAGACCTCCATATGCCATTCATTCTCTACCACTTAGTTGTTAGAATTACTGACCACTCCAATCTTGACACGTGTGCCGCCAATTATCGAATATACTACACAATATGAAACTTAACATTAAAATTCTTCGAGATTAACAATGTCTTATAGTACACACACTTTATTATAATAAAAGACTACGTGATATGAATTTCTCAAATCTTTCACATAGGAATTAAATGATCTAAAGTTATGTCTCAATTGGAAGAATCGATCGATGAATTATTAATGAGTCGAAAATCTTGAAGAAGAAATATAAACTTGGAATATGGATGGAGAAGAAAAGGGTGGAGTAAATGGAAATCGGTCGAATTCCAAAGATTCGAAATAGGCCGACCGACATTGACATACCACGCGAAAGCTCACATCTCTATTTGGTGAAATACATATTCATTGGGAAGCTGAGCGGATCTGGGTTTGAAGTTGAGAGGAGGACCTTCGTGGAGGGTCGAAGGAGGCGCGTCATACGGCGCTCTTTCCTCATAAATTATCACTAGTTGCCGGCTAACATGTTATTTGCCACCGAGCTCCACAAATGAGTGCACTTTGTATTTAATTACTCGACTCACGCCCTGGGCGTATCCTTCGCGGCGGACCCACCTCAGTTCGGGGCCGCCCGCTGGAATATCTCTTCGTTTCCTTTACCTCGTACCTTTCCGCCTGTCTTTTCCACGTTGTCCTATTTTAAATCCTGCCACTTTCGTTGCTCTCCTTTCATTTGTATGTTCTTTAAAGTCGAAAATCCTTGGCACAAAATTAATTTTTTAAGATTTTTGAACTTTGGATGATTGTTCATAAATTGATTATTTAAGTATCAAAATGGGTAGAGAACAGAGAACCAGTGGCAGAAATGCTGGAATTGTATCGAAAACAGGCGGAAAGGACCTCCTGTATAATTGATTTCATCTAATTCTGATGGTTCTTCCCATGTTTTTCATACTTCCCAACATTTTCTGGGGTTGAAATTTGGTGGGGAACGTTCTCTTGTATCAAGGAAGAAGTGATATAAATTCCAGAGCCCTAGCTCAAAATTCATTTTTTCGCAAATTTTTGCATGTATACCCCTTGACGAATTTTTGGGCCAAAAAATGAACTTTGACCTAGGGTTCTGGAATTTATATCACTGTTTCCTAGCTAAATACTGAATTACTACCTAAAATACTAGACCCTGAAACGGTCGGGAAGGGTGGTTCAAAAATTTTCGATTTTTCAAAGCTTCTCGGACTTTGGCGACGCTTGACAAATGGATTGTTTGAGTATCAAAACGTATAGAAAACATAAAACAAGTGGCAGAAATGCCTGAATTGTACCGAAAACAGATGGAAAGGTGCTCCCAAATAATGAACTTCGACTGATTTAGACCCTATTTTCCATATTTTCGAACTTTCCCGACTTTTTCCGGGGTTAAAATTTAATATACAAAATCTATATTCATAGAGGAACTAAAGAATGGTAAATTTTTTAAGAGGCTGACAAAGGTCTTGTTCTCCGAATGCAGGTGAAATTCTTGTTGAAGTGTAACACGCCCGAAGCTGTAAGCCTTGGGGTATCATTTTGTAATTCGGTGTGACAGCTATTGTTCGCTGTGCTCCGCCTGATTAGTTAGCGAACTCGTTGCCTCTTTTTTCCTCATGGCTCGTTTGGCAGTGGAGCGTCTCCCGAAAATCCAGATTTCTCTGATGAGCTGAGACGAAGGCGTGCGAGAGAAGGTGAGTGGGTTGAGCTGCCACTCGAACTTTCTGGTTCTGCCCAGGTATGAAAGAAGAGGTTACAAGTTTTAAAGAAAGAAAGAAGATCTTTTCGTATAGGTGAATAGACCGGACTAGACGAGACGCGCGTTCCTCGTAGCTCTAATTATTGGTTTCGCTGCAATTCCATCGAGAAACAAGATGATAATAGATGAAAGCAATCAATTTCTCGATTGCAACCGATGCACAAGGGAAAAAGTCGAACGATCCACCTATCATACCTGATGCTTTAACTCAGGCGGGACGTAAAAAATCACCTAGAAGTGTCTGCATCGATTACACCCCATCAAATATAATTACTAACCCCTCACCCTATTAGATAAATACTGAGATCGAGTTATCGCGTAGACATGTCAATGTTTTTTTTTGGAATAACGAATTAATCGTCGTCAAGAACATTGAAGGGTTGAAACGAAACTAGAGAAATGTTGAGGAATGCATGGAAAGAACAATAATAGAAGTAGAGAAAGAGAAGTTATGGTGTTTTAAGGAAGAAAGGAGATGCGCGGGGGATGGTTGGTCGTTCTCGTTGAAAGTACGAAGGGTTTTTAAGTAGAGGATTATCGTTCGGCTACTTAGGAAGAATTTTCGGAGGACAAGCGCAGAGCGATCCCGAAATCCAAGACGGCTGGCCGCCCGAAGGGGAATGACAGAGATCGGGTTGCCGTTCTCGGAGACCACCGTCGCGCTCTCGCCGCAAACTTTATCCTACCTGTTTTCGCTAATTGAGCGAGTAAAGATGTAACTGGACCTTACGCCCCTAAGGTATTTGCACCCTTTTTGCAAGATACGATCCGTTCCCTTTCCCAAGGTGAACCTTCTTCCCTCCGATGGACCAGCTCTCGTCTCCTCTGACCGATCTTCTCTTCTCTCTCATCTTCCTACCATTACCCAATCACTCTCTTTCTCTAGCCTGATTCTTCTCACTTACACGCGTACTCGCTTGCAACCGAGAGCCCTTTTGGGAAAGTTCGAAGGAACTTTCCGCACGAGTATCGGACTCCTCGGCGAAAAAATCTGGAGTAGCGTAACGCCACTCTGTGCCAGCCTTCGTACGCTCATTGAAGTATCTTCTTCTTCTTCTTCCTTCTTCTTCTCCAACCTCCTTCTACGCCACAGCATCTTTCTTCCAGACTTTGGCTCTGGCCATCTTCGTCTTCTAAAGTCTCTAATTACGAGAATCTCAGGCCCTGCCACCGAGAAATCGTGATCACTGTGGTAACGAGACTCTGTCATCGACTCGGTGGGAAAGTACATGAAAGCCTGTCTCCTCCACTCGCTTTGTTTCCATCGATCATACATACAATATGTCCCGTTCGGATCTTCTTCCCACTGAAACCAATCGATACTTTCACAGATTAATGCTCGTCCAGATTCTCATCTTAAGATCAACCTCGATGGATTATGTTTAGTGCACTTTGTATAGGCTTTTAACCTTTGTCTATTTATCTCGATCTGAATCTTTGATCCGAAGTTACTAGATCATAGATAATATTAGACAGTAATACTTTCGATATTTAGTTTTCTATTTGAAAGTAATAACAATCTAATGAATTGATTTGTGGGTCAGTGGAATCAATAAAGAGTCTTGCATGCACAAATGCATAGCACGTGCCTTAATCTAGTATGAACAAGCGGCCCTTTCGTATCCCATCAAGCCAGTGGAAGGCGATTTTCCGCCTTTGCCCTCAACGCTTCGGGCCCTTCGCTACCAACCAACCAACCTGACAGCAGGTACCGAGCATTACAACGTCGGGAGCCCGTGCCCTGGAGCTATGTATTCACTCTGGCTCGCCTACACTCTCTGCCCATTAACTAGAAGAGGCCCTCTCCCTTTAATTCCACTTCCTTTCAAACGATGAAATCAATTTTTTTATACTCAACATTAACATTGAATATCCAAATTAATATACAATAACTAAATCTAATGAAATACAAAGTTTAAAGAAGTTTAAGTTATCAATTATGTAATAGACAATTATTTATTAAAGAATTAAAATAGAAAATCTTAAAGAAGGGTTAATCTATTATGATGAAAAGTACTGAAGCAATTTCTGTAATAATGTATTGAAAGTGTACACTTTGGAATCAGTTCTTCTTGGAGGGTTTGTAGCTTAGTCGGAGAACAATCAGTCTGGTTACTTAATGGGCGCGGAGGGTAGCGTTCATACATCTGGCCAAGGGTCTCGTAATGGCAAGAGAGCCTCAATACGCGATCGCATACATTGGAGGCGCCGGGCCACCTGTTGCACACTCCGATTCTCCTCCTCGATCCTTCATGGTACTCGGTGGGGCAAAATCCATCCATCCGATTGGTCGACCGGCACGTGCTGCACGAGGGTGCCTCGCTCCACGAACGCATAAATCCCCCAGCAGCTTGTACCCCGAGTTCAGAAACACCCCGGGACTCGACCTGGAGTGCTCGTCGTTTCTATCCAACAGACGACCTACAAAAAGGCCGCTTTCCTCTTCTAGTCCTTTCCGGAATTACCAAGTTGAATCAACCTCAATCGACTAACAAGTTTCCGGGACTCACTTGACAAAGTACTGTGTAGAAAGTGTAGTTTCAGTGACTAGAATCGATATATTTCATCAGAGATCCAAGAAAAAAAAGGATCTTTGAAAGTACAAAGACTCTTTTTCGAAGGATCCTCGGCATGGAGCTTCAGGAGATGTTTCGTTACGGATACATGTTCCCACCGAGAGAAGACGAGGTTGTCAGTCCGTGCACATATTTGGACTTAGGCGGGAATTATACATATTCGAAGAATAACAAGACTGGTCTACCACCGGTGAGCACAATTACTGTGCCACAGTGTATCGTTTATGAGAGTAATCGTAACAGTGACGGCTGGCATTGGCATACACCTAGTCCACCTAGTCCAAGATCAGTTAGTCCTTCGACCACCCTTTCGATCTCATCGGAACCGGAGACCATCGGGGCGCCCGCTACCTATCGGATCCTCGGAAGCATGGACGACAAGAGATACTCTACTGTAAAGAGGAACACCCCGGACGTACCTTGCGAAGCTACCCGATATCGCGTCACCAGCATCGAGATCTCTGAAGAGATGAACAGCCTTGATGCTGATGCTGATGTGCACAGGGATGCTGAGCTTGAAAAAGCACAATCTTGCCGTGGAAGCGTTGTCAGTAATTCCAGCAGTCTTTCCGATCGTATGGATGCAGATAGCGAGGATGAAGCAGAAATCAGCGATGGTGCTGAAGCTACTGATGAACCTAGAGGAAGCAGGGACACCAGAAGAAGAGGGAAATATGTGAGTTCGACAGTCGTCAGGAAGAGAAGATTAGCAGCAAATGCTAGAGAACGACGAAGAATGCAGAATTTGAACAAAGCTTTTGATAGACTACGAGCTTATCTTCCATCGTTGGGTAATGATAGACAATTGTCCAAGTATGAGACTCTTCAGATGGCACAGTCTTATATCACCGCTCTCTATGATCTCCTGCAATGAGAGAGAAGATATTGGACTGATAGGGAATGAGTGGTTCGAGATGGTAGATCTTGCTGGATGCTCAAAGAAACAGGGATGTTAAAATCCTGACTTCGATAAGATTATGAATCATAGACTGATTTTATTAGAGACATCATATTTGTTTTTATTACAATTGAATTCGAAGGGCAATTGTCGTTACTTATCGAGAGAACTTTTTTCCCATTGTTCGTTCTGATTTTTGTATCTCGTAAGTTGGATCTCTCGCTCTTGTCTATTGTCGATTGTAGAACGTTAGTTTTAGTCGATGTAAGATGTGACTCGGGGAGAACACTGCCATTTCAATCCAGAATTTGTATATATTAGGCACTCTGTACATTTTGTATAAAGAAATAATTTAGGCTAGTATGTTTTTAAGGATTGTATGATATTGGAAGGCCAAGTCATACGGCCGTGTATAATTTATTATAAATAGTAGGAGGATCATGATCGAGACTGAAGCGACGATTTTACAAATAAAAGTTATTTTATGGAATTTCGATTTTACTATTTAAACCTGATGTTTGTTTTATACTCTGACCAATATTATCCTCACACAATCAATCCCTGTCAACATTCGTATTACCCAATTCTAAAAAATATCCTAATTATTCAATAATACTATGAAGTAGAACTCTTCTATAATTTGATCAGTTCTTTGACAATGCTAATTAGAAGTTAGCGAATTTCTGGGGCGAAGCGTAGCCTTTTAAATACGAAGTCGGTGAGCGAGGGTGGATGAATGTTCGGTGAAGGTGGAACACAGCCGCGTCATCGGTGGTCCGGCCGTCATCCGAAACCCACGCGACGCGTCGGTGCCCGGTTTCATCGCAATTTGAGAAGCTGCAGCCTCTCCTTCCTCCGACGATGACTCTTTTTTCCTCCTGCTTGCTTCTCTTCCTTTCTTCCTCGCCTTCTCTCACTCTTTCTCCTAGCCGAAAATGCGTCCAACTCACTTTTTCTCATCGTGTTTTTCTCAGCCCTTGAACTCTTGCGAATGATTCGATTATGTAATTCCGGTTGGTGGGAATTAGAATCGCAGGGAAATTCGGTGGGATTTTCGTGGGTGATGGGTAACGCGATCTTCAAGAGAGTATACAAGGTGTAACGAGGTTGGGATTATGTACGGAAGGTACAGTGTCTACATTGTTTTCTGGCTGGGATTACAACGGTCATACGAGATCGCGGGACACCCTGGGACTTACTTACTTTACTTTTGGCCCCCTCTTAGCCAAGGCTAAGGACCAAACGCATCGCTTTTATTTTCTCACCAAAAAAAGGTCAAAGTAATACTGTCTTCGGAATAAAGGTCCATTTACATGCGCCAGTAAACGTAACAGTATCATATACGTGTATAAAAATAGTATCACAGAATATATCATTGTACCAGTTGAAGTTTTTAATACTAAGATTTAAGAATATGTTTATTTAGAATTTCGGAAAATAGAAGTCGAAGAATTAGGAATACAAGAAGAGTCGTTTTCCAGAGGCACGTGGAATGTGTTTGACAGAAAACGGGCTAATGCTAGCCACTTGCCCTGCGGCTACGGCTACATTACACGCAGTTAACTTCTTGTTTTGCACGCCTCTTCTTCGCAACGAAGATCTGCGTGTATCAGTTTTGCTATGATCTTCCGACAAAGTTCGCGTTCTTAGCGATAACTTAGGCACAAGCCTTTCCGGCACGTTCCATTATCCACCATGAGTTTAAACGCTTCTTTGGTTATTCCTTTCAGCTATCTTCTTTCTAGTCTGCCTTAGAAAGCTATAAGATAAGAAAAGCAACAGTTTTGTCTGAAGAACATATAACATAAACTAGAATAGTAATAGTACAATTATTTGCAACTTACCTATTCTAATCTTCTTCTGTACAATAATTTCTTAGTTCTAACTCTAATAAAACTCGAGTGTTTCCATAAATACTCCGAGAGTCAGAAAAAAGGTGTGTCTTTATCAATATAATGAAGTGTTATTGGTAAACATAAGAGGTCGAGAGAAATTTCGCACTATGCTTTGGTCTTTGAGACAACAGAACAGTGTGACTGAATGATACGTCTATGACAAAGGAAGGGATGGTCGTCAGCATCCCCTTCCGATTAGCGTGCTCCGGAGAGAGTAAACTTCTACCCAATCGAAGAATACGGAAGGTGTTACTCTTCAACAAACGGAACCCTTCACTGCTAACAACTCGTACAATACCACTACTAAGAACAGGCAAACAAAGTTTATTATCCTACTAGTTTTTGTGGCTTCTTCATTTCCTAGAAAACATTACTCGTCGCGTGGCAGTTCTCGAACGAAGCTCAATCCTTTACACTTTATAAATGAATACTTCTATTTCCTTCAAATTTATTGCCTTAAATTTCATCTCCATTCGATGGGAATTTTACATTTTCTAACATTCCATCCGCTTGATTTCGAGATTGGTTGAATTCCACGACGGGATCATTAGAAAGGTGATATCGATAAGGGTCTCGAGTGGGAATTCTCTCACGCCAATTTAGAATTACGGAAACATCGTACAGGCTTGGAGTGGCTAAAAAATTCCCAGAGTCCTTTTGTCGCGTGGCTCTTCGGCATCTCTTGAGTCCTTCCCCTTCTCTGGTTCGTACGGTAATACCTGCTTGGAGGAGGATACCGGCGACAGAAAAAGAGAGACAGATCGAACGCTCTAGTCGAAGTCGTGCGACATCATCGTCTCCCCCCTTTTAGATCTTCTTTGCCAGCCGCATCTCCGATCTCCGGCCGTGCAGACAAGGATAAAAGCAACTCTCTTTCTCTCTCACTCGCTCGCTAGATGAGAGAACGTAAATATCGTCGGGAGCAATTAATTCTGCTGGAGGACTACCACCTCTTTTGTCAGGGGTTCACCCTTGACAAAAGTCGGCGGAGTGGAATATGTACGGCGAAGCCGCTCGCTCGCTCGCTCGTCCTCCGAATGTACGGGCTCGCCGCTGGGACTGCTGTCATCGCGATCCTTGAATTAGTAAAGGTGCATCCAGACGATGCATTCTATTCCATAACTTCATCTTAACTTCAACAAAATATATATTTATTATTTTAAGTGTAAGTGTAACGCATTATGAAGTTCTGATAGTTAAAAATTAATGATATCTTTAATAGAAATTGATACATTTAATAATGTTTTATAGGACGAATTATTGTAATATAATTTTAGTGAATCTATTAGTCTATATTTTTTAATTATAAAATAAAAAATAATAGATCAATGTGTGTAGTAGTTGAGAAAAAGCATCGTCTAGAAGCAGCTTAACGTTCATCCGGCGAAAAGACAAACGCCGCAGCCTCCTCGTTGTCTGATCTCGGGGAGATTGCTTTATTCCGCTCTCAGGACATTCGCGGACGAATCCTCCCGAATATTTGCTGGCTGGCTGGGCCGCCTGCCACTCTCCAAGGAAGAGGAAGAGGACCGCTGCCATCCTCTCGGCGGGCGCACGCAGGCGGAATACGGAGGCGTAACACATTAAGCATCGAAATAATGTAATCTCATCGTTGGGATCAAGCGATAAATATAATCGGCCGCTGGAAATTTGTCGGTGGCGCGCACGGCTTCCCTTTTACAACCCTACGAACTCTGTCCTGCATGCGCGCACCTGTGTCCTACGCGGGACCTTTGCCTCTTTCTCATTTTTGCATGCCAACGCCGGATGCGCACTTCCACCATCCTCCAAGACGTCCCCTTAATTTATGTGTCTACTCCGATGTAGCTGGATTCTCATTCGACTCTACCGAATTACATTGTTATTAGAGAAGATCTATTCAATATATTCTATTGAATAACATTGTTTTAATAATCCTTTTATTAATAGATATGAGTAAATTGTATTCTTTTTGATTTATAAAATTTCGAGAGTAACCAGTTAACTTTGACAGAGTCTTTCAACAGTCACTCACTCGAATTCACCAGTCAATAGGAATACATGACCGAGTGATCCTCTCGTTTCCCTCTTGACTTACGATCAATCGGGACGGAAACACGAGCTGCAAGAGTGCAGCTCGATCAGGCAGAATGCGAATTGGACCTTTGGAAGCGGAACAGGGTGCTGCGAGCGGCTACTTATGCAACCGGTGCACCGGAATTACTCAAAGTGCAGCCCGCTGCACATAAATCAATCAGCGGCTCTCGCTTTGGCCGAAGCTTCCATTCAGCAGCGTGCGCGCGCGACACAACTCGCGCAATGCACTTGGTGTGCGGTTCAATCGTTCAATTTGGCATGATTAATTCAGGAGGTAGTCCGCTCGAGACGTACGAATATATATCAGACTCCCTTGTAGAGACGAATGGACGCTCGAGGAGTTGGCCACTCGAGTGACAGAAGTCCGAGTCCGCAAATCAAATTGTAGATGGCTCGATCAACTTCAATTCTTTGGAATTTAATTCACTTTCTCAAAAATCCAAACATACCCATCATTTTTTTAATATTTATTCTATCAATTATTCCTTCCTCTTCTAAAATAAATTTACTAGTCTCTCATAATGGACTCTACCTTTTCCTACGAACCATGAACTGGAGCACACGCGTGCATAGATTCGAAGTCATAAATACAGGATTCGCGTGTTTCGATGTATGGTTACAGGGTGGTCCGGGCGGAAGTGCATTCAGTGTATTGTTCGGCCGGAATTAGGATCGAGCTATGATCTTTCGCCTCTCGAACTTAGTTGAAGTATTGGTTTGTTGGTGGTGGCGATGCGTGCTCCCGCGGATGCTTCCGGATTATAAACGCAGGTAGACGGCATCGTCGATCCTTGCGAGCGCGGCGAAGAACACGACCGCCCATTGTGGGAGCCTCGATGATCCCCGCGTGGCCGTGAGTTCGAGCTCGTAAATCGGTAAAGGATCCATCCCCGTGTACCTGTGATCACGACGTTGAAAGAGGAAACGCTACACCGCCCTCCCCCCCTCCCTCTCCTCTTCCTCCTCTTCTTCTTCTTCTTCTCATGCTCTCCTAACTCTCGCCCCCAGCTCTCCGACCGATCGACACCGAACGCCCAAAGCGTATTCTATACTTTCTCATGCCTTTGACTCCGACCATTTCCCCTTCAACCCATTATGTTCCAACTTCTCCGTAACAGCATTTCATTTGCCATTTTTTTGTAGTATGTATTATTATTTAGAAAACTTGAGATTTAGGATTAGGTATGTTATAGTAATTTGATTTATGAATTTATTTGATTAGAATATCTCTTGTTGTTTGTTAATTCAAAGTTCTATTTGACGATGGACCACTATTGAATCATCGTCAACTCAAAGTGCTCCCATAGATTATAGGAAATGGAGACTCGAGGCTTGTTTACTCATGCATTTCGCTCGGATCGACTGAAATCGGCTTAGGCTTAGTACATTTCGAAGGGCAGCCACGCTTTTTATTTTTTTTGGCGGCATGGGGTGGTAGAAATTAACGTGCGGACTTGTTAAACATGAGAGAAAGGCGCGGGGATTCAGAGAAAGGCCGAGGAAGGGTTCATAAAGGTCGTTCTCTCTCTTTCTCTCTTTCTCCCGTTGGTTCTCTGGGGATAAGCGCACGCGACACGCTTCCTTTCAGTCGACGATCGCCACTCCAAACTATACCCCAGGGACATTAATCCCATTTAACTAAACACCGCGCCTTCAATAACCAGTCGCTCGACATTGCATTGTGTTTTTCAAGTACTCGTTAATTGTACGCCCCGCATCAGCGCCAATCTTATCCAGTGGGAAGGCTTGTCTGTGAGGGGAATCGCCTCCCACTGCTTCTGTAAACAAGACTCGGCCTTCCGATGTCAACTAGTCTTTTGTACTAGTCATAGTTGTATGTTATTAAATATTGAACTTAAAAATTTCGATTTTTAATCAAATTTAATATTATTTTTCGAGGGTGTCATATTTTAATTAATGTAGAATTAAGGGGAATGTAAAGAGAAGATAGATTAAAGAAGATCGATCTTTATTTGGCGAGTAAGATACTCACTCGTACAGATTTCCCGTCGCCAAGCAGAAGCGTATGAAAATAGTATCTCCATTAATACAATTGCTACTCAGCAATAGGATCCCCCATCTTTCTCTTTCTCATAGAGTAACGTGAGCTACGTACAAGTACAGAAAGCAGTAGGTACGTCGAAGTACACTAAAGTGGCACACAAAGCTTCGCACAATCGAGTGAATGCGACACTTCGTTAGGAACGTACAGATTTTCCGGGCTATCAAATACACTTATTTCTACTTTCTCACTCTCCTAAAAACTAGGAGAAATCCATATTATTTCTTAGGATCATTTCTCCGAAGGGTATCCTTGCCCTTCAATTCTCCATCGCTGAGATCTTCGCTTTCTCGACGCTCTTCGAAACCAGATCGAATATCGATCAGCAAGCTTTGTCTGCATAGTCTGGAAATAGTGCTCATACTATCATCGGCTTCTCTGCCACGAATTAATTTCGAGAACTTAAACTTGCTGACTATTTTTGCCAATGCGCCTGATGGTTCCCTTGGTTTAATAATAGTCCTTGGCAAGGACTCGCATCCACGTGCTTGCTCGGTGAGTCTATCAAAAGTATCAGGATCAACATTAATCATCCCAGCACTAGCAGACTTAACTAAATCAGGTCTGGAACAATTGGATAAATCAGAGCCAGAATTATTAATTAATTTTTCATCTTGATTAACTTCTTGTTCCTTTATAATTGCTTCCTCGCATATCAGAGTTCTAACTTCTTCGTCACTGCTATCTGATTGATCATCACCGTTTCTATGTTCATCTTGATCAGAATTACTTGGGGTACATTTGTAAGGATCTCTGGTGGTTTTAGTAATGTCAGGATTTGAAGGACGAGTGTCGAAAAGCGAACGACAAAGTGGACCACCTCGCCTGGAAAGAAAGCTTTCTTTGGCGCGGCGCACCCTCGAGGAATGTGACTCGATCGTTTGGTCGATCGAGATCGAATTCGTACGGGCGTCGTGACGCGCCGCGACGCTCGACAGTATGTTCAGCTTGTGAATGAGATCGGAGGACAACGCCTCGGATATAAGAGACGTCTCCCGTTGATTATCTCTGGGTCGTGAGCGCGCGACACTCTGAGCAACAGGTGTCCAAGTCCGCCTGGAATCCGGCATTGCCGTTACCTGGACCGAAGCATCCACTTGCTGCTCCCTTTGTGCTTGAGACTTGATCGCTTCGTCGCTCGCTTCAATCAATCTCACATTGTTTCTCAGCGCCACTCGCCTTTGAATCTCCGTGATGGTACTGCGTCTTGAATCCTTTTTTTCGAAGAGTGTTCCTCGTAGAGTTTGTCTCGTTCGAGCGAATTCTTCCAGCTTCTGATCCTGTCTAACTTCGCGATCCTTACTGCTAGGACGCAAAGGCCATGGCAGAGATAATGGCATTCTTAAGATAGCATCGTGACGAGATATCTTTGGCGATGTTGATCTAGATTTACTCGCACTTTGACCACGCAAAGTTCTCTCATCCTCTGATGTGTCACTTTCCTTTTTATTTTTGTCTTCGCGTCTAAATGGCGAGAATATCATTCGCTTTGTTTTAATTAATACATTTCGCGTTGGAGAATCTGTCTTCTTCCCGTTTGTCTCGCGACTTCTAGAATTCTCTCGATTGCTGTCGGAATCTTCGACAGTACTTTTACTGTCTGAGGATTCTGTGCTTTGTGAACGTCTGTTTGTTGTATCATTTCTGCTCACTGTTGGAACTACTATTTTGTTTAATGTTTTCTCGTTGATGAAGATCCTTTCGAAATTTCGTTCTTCTCGTGATGATGTGATTGTCAAAGGTGTTGTGCGAATGGTTGGTCCTCTTTTATAATCGAAGTTCGAAGATTGAATGGAGTGTGAAATGGAAGCTGATGGTTTTTCGTGTTTGTGATATTGAATTTCATTCTTAGACTGAGTTACATGAGTTACGTGTGAATTGATTGTTTTGGTACTCGATTTATCATTGCTAGAGTTATAGTTTGTGTCACTTTTTCGAATTTCTGATCTCATATCCGAGAGTTGTGCATATTGCAGAATTTTTATATCGTGTTGCAGAACTTTGTGATTCTGAATATCTACTCTTCTGATTTCGCCTAGGATAAAGTAATAGTAATAAAATTAAATGGACGTGTTAATTTATATTAGAATTATTGAGAGATTAGATGAATTAAGATTAACTTACTTCTTTCTAAAGGCGTCAATGAACTCTGTGGATATTTCAGTGGAACTTCATGATCTTGAATTGGTTGTGGACTTTCTAAACTGGAATCGGAAGTGATCTCTTGTAGATTTCCATATTTGAACTTCCTCTCACTGACAGGTGTGACTTCATCGGCATCACAGCTCCCATCCTGATCCTGTTGTCCATCCTCGTGGTAGAGCTCGCTCTCGACGGTCTTCCCGCTGGATAAGTCCTGGTTGTACCGACAGGTCGCTAATTTCGATTGCGCTATGGTAAAACTTGCTTCTCAAGAAACGATTTCCCCTCGCTTTCTTTCGAGAAATGTGAAACTAATCTAGTTTTTCTTTAGACTCAATCGAGTTCCAATAAAATTTCTCCTCTTGACTCAAAATATTGCTATTATTTGAATTGTAAAATCCGCCTGAGTGTGATACTTAATTTCAATCGGCAATTTATAAGTAGTATAAAATTTACCATTAATTTTCTGGTATCCTGTACGGGAGCAGGAAGAACAGCAGTTACTGATACAGACCAATCCCCTTTCGCATCCTTTTCTGAAACTATAATATTAACAAACAACCATGAGTATCACAATTATTTATATAATAATAATATCGAACATAACATTTTAGTCTTACCTCGAGATTCGGGTATTTTGATGTCCTGATCCTTCGAGCCTTCTCCATCCGATGGTACGGCAGGAATTCCATTCCTGTGAAATACAAATGTTATACTTCATTTTTAATTAACAAACTTTTTATATCATTCACCTGTGAAGATCCCTAAAATCCTCTTGTTGCCCAACGTCTACAATTCTTTCCTGACAGGAGTCATAAGTACCCGTAGAATTATCCGACTTGAGAGAGTCCTTATCGGCAGGACACCATTCTATGGGTTCATACCCATCGAAATCCTTAGTGCTTGTTTCCCCATCACCGGAAGAATTATTTCTATTTCGAAATTTCCTCTCCCTGAAATGTTCCGGACTAGGACTGTCATCGCTCGAGAATGTTTTACGTTGATTCCATGATCGACTTTCCCAATGTTTCCGATTAGTTGAATTCTCAACTTCTACGAAAAAGACAGGCGATGGTTCGTGGCTGGATGTAACAGTTCCTAAGGGAACAGCTATGCTGGTCGTTTCGCTAGCTGCCACTGAATAAACGGGTGTTTGGTGAGGTTGAACCCTTTCCAAAGGACTAGCTGTTTCTTCGATTACATCCTCGATGTCGACGATCATTGCTTCCGGTTCTGAATCATCCATGATCGTATCGTCTGATACATCTACTCTTGCTCGAGAATCATCTATAATAAAAGAAATATATAACATATATTTTATATAAAGAAAGATATAGAATTAAGATTGAAAGACTAACTAGGTGCTGGCGAAGCATTGGTACGATCAGAATCATCCAATTTATTAGCCAGTCGATCGAGATATTGCAAACTACAGGAACGTCGTGCAAAATTATCCTTTCGGCTGCTTGCCTTCATCACATTCCCTTCGGACTTTGATTTTTTTAGTACACCGAGAACTTTCTCGTCATCCGTAACTTCTGTAATATTTCTCTTAATTTATTATAGTGTTCTTAAATATTTTATGATCCTTTTGAGAAGTCGATCATACTTATTGATGTTTCGGTAGTCGCTCTGTTCTCAGTATCGGATTCCCCTGCAAAAGGAGCGTAGCCTGGGCCCAAAAGACGGAAAGTCGAAGATCTGGGTGATATTCCTCGATATTTCTCCCAATCGTAAAGCTTCCTGGTAAATTCACGAGAAATCCCTTCGAAACGATAGGAGCCCACAGAAGTTCGAATAAGGATTTCGTTATTACAGCTGGCATTTTGACCGGTATCAGTGAGTCTTTAATAAGACGATAATTTTGTATCATCTATTAATTTATTAAATAATAATGAAATAGCTGAAATTTATACTACCTTGTTTCCCCATCGAAACATTCTTCCAATTGACGAACATTACTATCCCTTCGATCCCGATCAACCCTATCACTAACACCTGAAAAGACTTTTTCCAAGGGGAGGAATTCACTCTCATCGATAGTCGAAGAGGTCATTAATTTTTGAGAAATTCTCCCACGTCCAGCACCAGTGCCTCTTGTACCACTCTCGTTCATTCTTCGCCAGACTTCCATTCTTCGTACGAAATCCTCGCAGAAGTGATGTTTGCCATGGTCGCCGATTGGATTAGAAGCAAGTGTATCTTGACTTCTGGTGTCAGGCTTGGAAGGAGACCTCCAAAGTTGCCAGTCCGTCAGACGACGCCGGTGGACCCTCTGTTGCTCGAGTGTGGCACTGCCCCTGCGACCTTTCTTGGCTCGCTTCCAATCTTGCAGCTTCTTCTTGAACTCCGGTGCTAATCTCTCCTCCGCCGGCAGCAGCGCCTCTCGGCCACTTAATGCGCTTCCTGCCGCACCAGGCAAAACAAATTTTTCACTCTCCCGTAAACCAATTTACCACTACCAATACGATTTGTATGTTATTTCGTATTAATGGATCTATATAGTTATACGATTTTCAAAATTAAACTCTGATTTTTATCCCTGCGGTTAATGACCCCGAGTAATATATATAATTATTGAGAATAGTAATAAAGATAATCTTGTTGCAGTAATGATTGGGATAATATTGCATTAAGAACAGAATTATTAAAAGCATCAGTTTTGTATTAGACAATGATTCGAAGCCTTGATTCTCTCGGCATTTAAGATATTCGAGAGTGTTTTATGCCAGGCATATAAACGCCACGCATGTCGGCTATGTACTTTTTATGAGGGCGAGTGAAGCCATCAGATTATTTAGAGAGCACGCTTTGCTCGAGAACGCCTGCTCTAGTCGCAGGCATAAAATCTCCCTCGAGTTACGCTATCCATAAATTCAGGCTTTATGTTTATTTGGCCTGCGCGTGTGCAGTGCCAGTGACGAATGCTGGCGAATTAATAGAGACTGTCAGGCAAATACCTCCTCCGCCGACTAGCGAGATGCTTTCACGAGCATTTCTTGCGGTGTTGCGGGGTGATGCATTCTTCAGACGTTCCCATTCAACGAGCTTTCGATGGAACTCGGCACCGAGCTTTTCCCGGAGAGCTTGGTAATCCCGGCGAGTCTCAGCTTGGCTGTTCGTCAAAGCACTCTTCTCCAGGTCCTCCACACTTCCACTGCAACTGTGAGCTTTTGGGGTTCCTGCTCCTGTGATGACAAATTTACCATATCGTGAATCATATGATTTTGGGTATTTTTTTATTTTCAAATTTCTCACCCTTTTTATTATGTTTATTATATTTATTGGAATATAATAGATTTAGTACTGCTAATTATTTTGTTCTTAACAGTCATTAACATGATGTTCAGAGTTCAGTAAGAATACATTATACATTCGTTGGTACTGTGTCGTGCAGAGGGATGCAAAGTCTGTTTAGAAGTCGAATCACTATAGAAGAAGAAAACGACCTTAATTCCTCGGAAGTCTACGGTCTAGTATTATTGTTAGCTAAAGCTTTCAGGAGACAGAATCCTCAATGAGAC
Organism: Ectemnius lituratus; assembly: GCA_910593735.2. Taxonomy (NCBI): domain Eukaryota; kingdom Metazoa; phylum Arthropoda; class Insecta; order Hymenoptera; family Crabronidae; genus Ectemnius; species Ectemnius lituratus. The sequence continues at coordinate 3,390,007 of OU343040.1, read as the reverse complement.
TGTATTCTATCAGTTTGTCAGGAGTTCGTAGAAATCGAAGTTTACACATTCAAAGTAGGTGTTGGAAAGTGAATCTAGTTTACGCGATCGGACAGTAGTACTTTGTTCGTGGATGGGAACTATATTTAAATTCGTGCAAGATTGATTACATCTACGACAGCAGAGGAAATGCCTTCTCTCGCGTGTCTGCGAGAGTTCAACGCGAAAGTTCATATCTTTTTTCGCCTAGTATCGAAGTTCCTTTGTCAGGAAACGAGGGTCGATTTCTCGATTCAAAGCTATTTCGGTAGCAGCGATGTTAACGTCGAAATTTGTCGTTCTCTGTAGCCTCGCCAATATCGTGAGGCCAGTGTTTTGCACTCGTCAAGTGAGTAAAAACCTATTGCGAAATCAGAGCAGCCGCGGCTCCAAAATAATCAAGGGCGTGAAGAATCTAGGGAAATGCGATGGAGCAAAGAATATCACGAAACCAACGGTTGGATTCGGACACGGCATTTTCGATCGTTATAAGAAACTGCTGTTTTGGCGCAAACCAAAACCACAAGTAACCTACCGATTTCATTTCAATTATCAGTACGAATAGATTTCTTCAGGGATAACATAATATATTAAATAAAAAAGAAATTTAATAGAAAAATCACACTGATCTTTCACCAAGGTGATCGAAGAACCAACTGAACGGATTCACATCGTAGAGAAGCGGGCGAAGGAAATAACTCATGCCATCCAAACAGACTTACAATCGATTCAAAGAAATATCGAAAAGGAAGTAAAGAAGACCAAAGACATTGAAATCGAGCGTTTTCACCAACTATGCAAATTAACAGAATGCAAATTGAAAATATTAATGAAATTAAATACCGACTGCGGCATGGAAAAACGTCGTGTAGTATTAATGTTTAACGATCGGGCTCATCAGGCTTTCCATAAATTACAATCTGATTTGACACCTGCTATCGAACAGACCAGTCTCAGCCTCAACAAATTACAACGCGATACTTTGACGTGCTCGAAGCGAGCAATAAATTTAATAGAGACTTGCAACAAGCAGAAAAACCCGCTGCTAATAGAAACCTGTAAAGAAATGAAGACGGACTTAGCACTAACTATGCTCGAGGAAACACAGAAAAAGGTGTGTCTCAGGATCGAAGAGATTAAAAAACAATATTGCAGGATTTTACAGACACATAAAATAACATCGGACGATGTTATAAACGCATATATGAAAGAAGGTGCATTACTTGCCGAAGATTTACAGCAAACTATACAACGTGTTAAAAGAAGATGCCATTAGTATTTTCTCCCTGAGTTAAAAACTGCTATCTACCACAGGAATCACATTAAAAATACGAAAATAAACATCAACAACTTGCTTCAAAATTTTAATGGGTTAAAGTTGAAGTTAAAGTTAGCCAGATGCGTGAATTCTGACACTGGCTTGTTAGAATAAGTGGTTTACTTTTCAACACTCATCCGGCAACTTACCATCTTGAGCGAAAGCCTGTCCAGAAACCACTCTGATGGGACTGGGTGGTACGCTGAAAGCTGTGTTGGTGAGGAAAGCTCGCCTAACTTTATTCCACTTGGAATCGTGTCTCTGCATCTTCGCATTGCCGCCACTGGTTTCTTCCATAGTCGATCGCTGCGTAAAAATACGAGATAGCGATAATTCCATCTGCTATCCACCACTTTCTTCTTTACGAAGAAAGGATTAACTCTGACGTTTACAGTACTATCAACCTGTCGTTTAAACTCTCTTGACGTCTCTTGTCGCCCAGGGCGCGGACATTGCGGTGAATTCCTCCCAGAATTCTGAGCGCTAACTGGTAAAGGAGACATGGATTCCGGGGATGAAACACTTCGAATTTCTTCATCGTTGTTGGGTATTGTTATAGTTAAGGTTGGTGGTGCCGTGCGTTTTGTCATGATTGCGGACCGTCCTTTCTCCGGGATGCTCGTCGAACGTATCATCGGATTGCTGTCCGAGGTGATTCGTATCAGTGGCTTCCCAGGACCGATCTGTTTTTGCCATGAAAGTCGTTATCAAACGATTTTTAAGTATTTATCTAGTTAATTCATTGTATTAATTATGTACTCGAATATCTGAGTGATTAAGTATTAATTAGTAGAGGAATCTATTGGAATTTATTGGAGCCTCGTAGGAGGGAATTCCTCGAGTATTAGTGGAAAGGAGAATGTTCTCAATAGAGAAAGAGAGAGTTAGAAGGCTAGAAGGAAGCAGGGTGAAGAGGGGTGCGTGGCCGTTAATGGCTACAGGCGGGATGCGCGGATGATAGAATAAATTCATGAGCAGCAGAGCCGAGCAGGCGGCGACTCCTGCTCTTCTTCGGGATATTTTTAAATTCGGCGCTCGCCGGCACACACAACGATTCAGCGTGGAAAAGGAATTCTCGTAATCCAAAGTCTCGCTTGCTGGCTGCATCGGTGCTAATAAGAGGAGGGTGCTTGTCACCCTGCTAGAATGTTTCTGAAAGAACTGTTGCGCTCTTAGAAGAACGAGAATTAAAGTCCAAGGAATTAGCGTGAATGGTTATTCGAAGAATGTCACAAACGCCACGTGTTCCTTTTTTTTTTATTGCTTGCAAAGTGTGAGGTGTTACATAGGCATTCGTGAGGCTGTTAAGAGTTAATAGGGCTTTTGCTGGCACGAACGATCCTCTGCCATTTGGCATAGGGCGCCGAGCGTGACCTTGCGCACCGCTTGTTCGGCGCATGCATCGAATTCATCTTCTACTACTTCCGCCTTTGGCAGAAGCAATGTTGTATTCACCTCGGATGCATGCGCGGCAGATTCCCCTGTCGCTGATGTTGCGACCATGTCGCCGTCGAGAGATCGACTTCTTCTACTTGCACCTTCACCCTTCTTTTCAGTGCTTGCCTTCAAAGATTGCCGATCCAATTGATTCGGACTATTTTTTCGCGCGCCTGAAATCAGTGGGGAAACTTGGGAACAATCGTTTGACAACGTATTAAAATAATGTTAATAAAAACATTAGAAACATAAAAGTTCAACTGTTAATATACTATTTAATTGTTAGACTTAAGAATGATAGTAAATTTTAGAATTTTTTACCATCACAAGAGCCTTCATTGGAGGATGACGCAGATGATACTCTGCCGAGAGGTGTCGAGGGCCCTGAGACCTCACTGGTACTCGGTGACAAGGTCGAGCCGCTCCAATTTCCGCTACCAGCTTCCGGTATCCGTAGGTACTTGGTAGTAGGTGTGGTCGGAGTGGTAACACTTGCATCAGTAGTGTCGACGCTATCATTGGCGCAAGCCCTTTCCCACTTGAAAGCAGCCTTCACTCTTGTCCATTTAGATACCTTCGGTGCATTACAAGACCCATTGTTTCTTACACCTTTTTCTGCTTCCGAACGAGCCGCAGGACTTGGCAAACGTGGCAAGGATTGCTCGGACAATGCCAGAGAACGACTCCTTTGTCTGGAATAAGGCGAGCGAAGATTGCGTCTTTGGGGCTGAGGATCCCTGCAATTCGAGAGCATTGCATCAAGTAAAGACTCAGCGAATCCAGTATCCTCCTCGCAATAGTTCGTCTCTAGTTCCTTATTTCGGGCAAAGGCGTTCTCCAGTCTTCTGTCTGCATTCCTGAGGACTTTCAGTCGTTCAAGATCTCGTACGCGTCTGAAGAGTTTGGAGCTTCGACTGCGAAGCTCAAGGATTTGTTCTGTTAACGAGTAAAGACGATCGAGATGTTCGAAAGCTTCACCACTGCAAAGACCGGCGACTGCCATCGTCGAAGCGGTCGAATTCCTTGATGGACATTCGGAAGTTTGACCCTCGAAGGGTGATGCACCAATGTCTGTTAAATAGGCGATGATATCTTCTTCTTCTTCAAGACTTCTTGGTCGTTTTAATTCTCTTTGCGATCGATCTTGCACCGATGATGTTGATGGTGCCCATGGATCGGGCGGTGGCGTAGGCAAATGTGCTTCTTCCACCTTATCCCTTGGCCTCGCTCCCGCTCTTTGTTCTCTCGCGCGAGCACCCGCCCGCTCGGTTTTGCCCTCAACGGCGTCCTGCTCATTCCTTTCCTCCAATTGCACTCCATTCTCAGCCATTTGACATCACGTGGGTGATACTCGTTCTCTCACTTATTATCCGCCGGATTCCTTCCTCGACGCCGATATCTGCTCTTGGGTGGTCTCCAACTATGCCATCGCTCGTTGGAATAACTCCATTCACACTCTGCCAGCAGTAATAAACAGATCTTTGGACGTTTGTAGATTTACTCTCGTTAGAAACTATTAAGAATCGATGATGTTCCTGAATAAGGAACGTTGCCAGTTGATCCAATTATCGATCACATATCACGAGTGTTTCGCATTCCAATCAACCGCGTTCCTACCACTCTTCGGATTTGGCCCAATTACACCCTTCGAGTTCCTTGGATTACTAAGAGGACCGCACACACCTCTTCCTATCACACTGGCACCACCATTGCACTTACTCCTGGGATTCTGCGTGCATCCGACGAGGGTTCCTCAGGATGCGAGTGGCGAAATCCGTGCATTCCATCGCACTACTCTCAGCTCATAAGGGCGGCTGCGCTCTCGACGGTGTTAGCGTTCCTTCGCCGTTGCAAGTAGTCGAGGTCAGTCATGGGTCAGCCGGAGGCGTACTTTTCCCGTAGCGGTGATACTCGAAGATGCAACTCGGTTTGATTAATGATCGATTAAGAAATCAGGTGCGAAGTGACAGTGCATCTTTTGGTGGTGCGTTCCCCGTGCGAGAGCGAGCGTTCTGCCTCCTCTCTTGCGAGAGCGCGGCGCGAGAGCGCGCCGACCAGACGAGAACTCGATCCTCTCCTCTCCGCTCCTTCTCTCAGCGACTCACCCTCTCCCTCTCGCTCGAACGGCTGGCGCGCGCGATTATTTTCGGTGGCGAGCATATTCGGCATTAGAGATAGGTGGTATATCCGTGTATTTACGAGCCGAGCGGAGAGTACGAGGGCGGCGCGGCGCGGCGCGGTTTTCTTGCGAGGGGCATGCGCGCTCGAACCAGCGGAATCTCACTTCCTCGCCGAGAGAGAGAGAGCGAAAGAGCCGACGGTGTGACGCTCCTTCCTGTTCCCCGTCGAAAATAGCATCGCGGCATCAAGAAGAGAGGCAGCAACCCGACATGAACGCGCCGTGGCGGTAGGTAGCCCTTCCCGGATCCTCCTCTTCGTACTCCTCTTTCTCCTCTTTCTCCTCTTCCTCCTCTTGGCCACTCGTGCCTCTGCCCGCACTTATTTATAAGCGGCCGTGCTGCGACGAAAGCTCGCCGCTTCTACCAACCACTCGCACCATCAACCTCTGCAAACCTCCGCACACCTCTCTCTTTCTCTCTTGCTTCTCGTTTCAACGAGCTTCCAGTATCTCACGCGAATCTCTAAGAGCTCAGGAAGAAATCGGGAGGCTTGGAATATTTGTCAATGTCACCTTTGATTTTACTTGTTTGTTAAAAGGTCAGCGAAGGGATTGATTGATTGAAATGGGAAATAATTATTTATATTGTAAAGAGGGTTTTATATACAGAATTTTCTTTTAATTTTCGTTTTTACTTTCGGCAAAGATAGTGATGGATTCTGGTTTTTAATCGTGCGCAGTTCCTCGAAGCACGTGCCTCCGCTCGTTTCAGACACTCTTTTGTGTATCCTGTGAACAAATCTCTGGAGGATTACATAAAACAGCACGCGCCGTTTTTCCCGAAGGCTAATGTTTACTGGCTATATTTAACACCATTGCATCGCAGGTTTTTTTGTTGGCCGCCACACGTGATGTAAGAAGTGTGGAGCGCTTGCCCGCTCAGTTGAGACTGGTGCAATAAAAACAAGGTTTGGATAAAGTGGAAGCTCTCGAACTTCAGCTTTTACCGAACAAACTTCATTAAAATTGCTTGATTTCGCGTGTTCATTGTATGTTGAAAATCTTGAAAGTTGGGTGTTTCGAATTTCTTCGAGAAATAATAGAAGAAATTCCATCCGAATAGAATCACTCTCGCATGGACCGTTGTGTGAAGTCCTTCAGTGGTAATCCTGCAATCGTCGCACCTGTCAACGTATAATACAAAAGTGTTACTCATTTCGATTCATATCGAATATTTACGGAAGCGTGGATCGTTTGAGTGAATTACAAATAAAAGAGCACACAGTAGTCGAGTTCAAAAGTGTCAAGGCGAACGTGAGAAGATAAGCAAGGCATACATAAATATACGTTTCAAAGTGACCCGTTCTTCTTGACTCAAAGTGATTCGCTGGTTTAATATGACTGATGATTCCACCCTTTATCTAAATCCGAAAGAGTTAGTTCACTCACTATCACTAATCAATCGGTTGTGATCGCGGTCACGTAATTTCGCAGATATTTATCAATCGTCGGCATTCTTTTAGAAGTGGCTAATTCTATTTAATTATGTTTTGTGGGAACTTGCCTACAAAAAGTGCGGAAACAGCAATGACGCTTTGCAGACATTCCATCTTGAAGATAAGCTTAGCAAAACCGGCGCCCAGATAGGGAAATATTCTTGCGAGGCCTGTGGCTGTACCTCTGAAAATTGCAATTAGAAGGAATGATTTCTTGCGGTGCAAGACGCATTTCCAATTTCGTAGCGATCAGTCACCTTATTCTTGTCGGATAATTCTCCAGTAATATTGTACTCGCAGTAGTGCTACTAATAGCGAAAGCCATAAATATAAATGTTGAGAAAATGATTTTGACTATATGTGGAACTGCAAATACAAGAACCAGTGGGACCAACGCTCCTATTATTCTGGAACATACTAAAAGGTCGTAAATCAAACGAATATCAACGACAGACTGATGATTATGATGAATTAGACGCGCACTTGAAAAGAATTTCCTACTAATGACATCGATTCCAAGTGACAAAATCAATTCGGCCCATAAATAACTCAGTGACATGAGAAATAAATTCTCAAAGCGATCGGTATTCGTTTGCTGGCAATGACGAAGAAATTGAAATGACATGCTCTCAGTGTCGATGATACAAGTAGAATTAAAGAAGAATTCCACGTGCCCGTGTTGCTTTAGCTGGTCCAGGATCTCTGTGTTCCACAATGCAAACCAAAGGAATCTTAAAACAACATTGGTCAATTGCATCGGTGATTTTTTTTATCATAAGGCTTTTAAACTGAATTACCCGGGAAAGTGGAATAACCAGACAATACTTCCTAGCATGGTAGTGCGTTTAAAAGGATTTTCAAATAATTCACAGAGTCGTCTGACATATCCTACAGGTCCTACATTGCCATGTGCAATTGGCTGGATAGAGTTTTCTAAGCTGACAGCCTGGAATATGGCAAAGTGTTCTTTTTTAATCATTATCATTCAGTTCTCGACAATTTGTCATCCTACCGGATAGGTGTCCGCATGCTTCGAGCTGTTGATTGCGTAGATCTGTTGCAATACACTGAGAGCCTCGGTTCGTCGTCTTTTATAGAGCAGATATCTAGGACTTGGCGGTAATAGACTTAGCAAACAAGCAATGGCTAAACACGGTGCAGCACCTAATCCTGCCAGGACACGCCATGAACTCATTCGAAATTTATTCTCTTGAATTCGAACGATGAAGGGCACAAGAGACCAAGATATTCCTGTTTGGGATAACGGCATGGGGTACTCATTGAGATTTTTAAACATCTAATGATTTCTAAACTCGTAAAAAACTTGTGGTTTTCGGCAGCTCTTACCCAAACCTGCCAGGTATCCAAGTACCCAAAATAGATCCAATATCGCCAGACAAGATCCCCGTCGTTTAACCGGCAGACATTCGATTAGATAAACTCGCAAGACAACATTATTGCCCGCCAATCTATTAGGAATTCACATATACAGTTGTATAATCTTCGACTTTTTATTATTCATTTCACGCGGCCAGCTTTTCAGCCAAGATTACCCATAAGTAAACAACATTAATCGATCCTGCTGAGCAAGCTAAGTTATACGCGCTGTACTCACCCAATGCCAAGCACGAATAACGATATGTTTATCAGGAAACTTTTTTCAGCAAAGGACAGTGTGATTGAGCCGCAAAAGATGATAACCATGGTTACTGGGATGGTAGTTTTGCGTCCGTATGCATCGCATGCCGCCCCGATTAAAAAGGCGCCGGCTGCCATACCTACTTGGCCCAAGGATACGAAGTAAATTTGGGGTCAGTTACTTTCGACAGTCCGTTAACTTTAGGCAACCTCAAGTTTATCAGATGCATCGTAGCTACCGAAAGACGACGCTGCATTCAAAGCTGCAGCTTGGCTCTCGTTCAGCTTTAAATCGCACGCGAGTAACGGCGCGACAATCAAAGCGACGAGAGACGCGCCGGCCTCAGCGAGTGTGCACATGCAACAAAGTCCAACGATGAAGTAGTGACAAACACCCCAACCTGAAATGAAGTCGCTGATAATTCGAAAATTCAAAAATTCAAAAATTCAAATGACAACAATGAGGAAAGTTGGGGTGCGCGCGGCAACTTATGGTGGGGATGGTTTCTGCTCGCACGAAACCCCACCAACTGCCTGCGTACCATTGGTGCGCCTGACCTTGGCCCCGTGGTTTACTGGAATTTGTCCTAGGTCAAGAGCGAAAGGGTTAACCAGATCAGTAGGCCAAAGTTATCCGAATAGAACAAGGAGAGGATGTTGTTCTCCTTAATTTTTTAATTAATTATATGTTCAATTACGGTGTGCACACGTTGAAATTCATACGGGCTAAAGTATATCAAGTGTCCGATGCTTGATGACATTTACCTGTCGACGCTATCACATTTTCAAAGTCATTGCTCATGATGCAACGCACGATAAACTCACGCGAGGTCTATGACGTCTCTGCTTTTATTCGTTTGCGTGCGAACTACGGGGAAACTTGTACGGCCACGTGCGCTTCAGTAATTCATATTGCTGAATAATGGATTAGTATCGAAGTTTCACGAAGTTCACTCCATTAGAGATGACACAAATCGCATATCAGTCGTGGCAATCTTCATGCATCGCCTTTAACACGCAACTAAGTATTGATTGAAAGTATAAATAAATAGAAATGGTAACGTAGGCATTTCTAGTGAGAGGAAAGAATAACTAAGTGGGCGAATGGTTACAAAAGGAACTCATTTATTAAAAGAAACTCTAAGCACGGATCGCTAGAGGGTACATTAATCTCTTCATTAAAGTATAAACGCGGCTACTTGCTGGGCCGGAATAACACCGTTCTCCTGCGAGGACAGCGGAACGCACGCACGAGTAATCTTTTTCACGGATTGTTATTTAGGGATTTCTCTTTTTTGTGTTTCTTCTCTCGATTTACGCGTCCTTGAAGTATTCCTTGGAGCCCTCAACGTCGGGCTTCATGGTCTTCTTGCCTGGTTTCCAGCCGGCTGGGCAGACCTCGCCATGTTCGTCGGTGAACTTGAATGCTTGAACCAAGCGCAATGTCTCGTCGACAGATCTGCGCAGAAATAAAGTATTTGTTGGTCAAATATAATATAACAGATAAATATTATTTCTAAATGAAAGTTGGAAACTGACCTGCCAACTGGCAAATCGTTGACAGTGATCTGGCGGAGGTTCTGCTTATCATCGATAATGAAAAGACCACGGAATGGAATTCCAGTCTCCTCATCCAAAACACCGTATTCACGGGCAATCTTGGTGCTCTTATCAGCCAGCAAGGGAATCCTCATTTCTCCGAGACCACCCTGCTTGCGGGGTGTGTTCACCCAGGCTAAGTGGCTGAAGTGGGAGTCGCATGATGCAGCAATCACCTCACATCCGATCTCCTTGAATTCGTGAGCACGGTCCGAGAAGGCAATGATCTCAGTCGGGCATACAAATGTGCTGCGGAAGAGATAAGCATACCATATCAATCCCCGTCTATCTTAATCGGGAATTCTGCAAGTCGCGGCGATATCGTTATCGCAAGATTTCTGAATGCTCTTTAATTGAATAATATCTGTGCAAGTGGGTAACGATTACAACCAGCTTCCACGGTGGTTCGAGTGTTTTATCGAATTGTTTGTTATTTGAAAGTTGTGCAGATCGAACTAATATTTGCACGTACTAAGTGCGAAGTATACTCACAAGTCCAGTGGGTAGAAGAAAAGTACTACATATTTGCCCTTGTAGTCAGTCAAAGAGATCTCTTTGAATTGTCCGTTTACAACGGCGGTGCCGCGGAATGTTGGTGCTGGCTTCTGAATAGCAGGCATAATTATTGTCCAATTCTGCAATAGAGATAAAGAAATATATTCATCAAACAGTCTTACTACTGTCCAAGTTACATAAGCTTTTAAACACAGTAGAATTATTCATGGTGGAATCCAAAGTACTTTATATTTGTCACTAGAAATGATTAGACCATGTGTGTGCCTGACTCATTCAAGTGAAGTCATAACTGACAAAATGTTATAATTAAACGTTCTTGCGTGATCCGTATTATCTTTGGCTCTTGCGGTCCTCATTAATGTGCATATAGAGCAAATTTATATGGAGACAGATAAGAGAAATGGCCAGCCCGCAATTAGAGTCAGAAATTTACACAAGTTGCACTGAAATGAAAATCGTGTTACGAATTAGCAAGTGCAAATAACGATATGCTAAATAAAGCCATGGCCACGGGAGCAGCGAGCGTAATGCACCATTGCATAAGATTATCACAAATTAGCATATTTTCTTTTTAGAAACGGAATTATTTTCATTCCCGCCTGTCTTCATTACGGAGAATATCCGTAATCGTTCGTAATATGGGATTATATAAATACAAATACATTATTCAAATTCCAAATTAAAAACAAGTTAATTTAAGTCAGGGAATATTTGCAAAAACAATATATCCCTAAATACTAGCTGGAATGGAAGTAAAGCAAAAAATCTTAAAAATTCGATTGTAAATGGTTAACATCAACTTACATAAGTAAAGATAGAAAAACGTTCCAGTCTACTGGCGAATAAAATAACGCATTGTCATGTTCCGAGAAATCTTAAAGCTTCAGCAGACCGGAGATCGTCAGATTTCAAGGTCGCAGTGCGCTCTCAAATGGCCATCGCCTTTAGCGAAGTGAATTCCATTGGCAAAGTATACCAGAGCGATTTCTCACGCGCAACAATGCCGCTTGAAACGATCGATTTACAGGTGGTCGTGTAACACGCGTACAAAGAAATACCGACGCCGGCTACATATAAATGCACCGACAAATGAGACATTCTCAACGTATATTAATGAAGACGGAGCGGCTCGTCGCAGGCAATTAGTTCACTCCCATATTAATCATCGTTTATGCAATAGCTGTGATTACGGCGTGATTGAAAGTTGCACGATAACGTTGGAAGTTGGCCGGCCAATATCGAGTGTGGCGTCAGCCATGCAAAAGCTTCCGGGGGCAAATCCGGCGAGCGGAAAAGCCTGCGTGTCTATTGAATCCAGAAACTTCCATGCAATGCTTCTTACACGACGAAAAGATTGAAAGGTCAAGTACAAAGAAATTGGGTTACGTAAGCCATTCTGTGATACGATAGAAGTAGCGATAATCGCTATAACGGATTTCCTGGTACGTTAATGTGCCAGAGAGACCGTTACGCCAGTCCGGGAGCCATTATAGTTTCTGCACGATTATTCGTCAGTATGAGCACCGGGTACTTTAAGGAAAGTCTAGACAGTCTTTCGCTAGACGCGAACAACGGAACATTGATTATTTGGATGCTAGTAAATGTTTACCTTTGTCTCTGGGAGCTGAAGAAACAACCGACCGGCGGTTTAGATGGGTACGATGAAACGACACTGCCGTCACAACTGACAAAAGGAGAATGCGAAACAAACCGGTTACCGGTTTCGATGTAATACCACCAATGCCTACCTGGCATTTGTGTGGGTAATATGTGTCTGGATGAAAGTTCGTTTGGTCAATTGTACGTCATGCCATCTACCAACAGCAGTGCCCTCTGTTTAATCTTCCATAGGGAATTATGTTTAAAATTTAAGAATCATTGAAGGAAGAAATCTAATTTTTGAAATATTTATTCATTAAAAATCCCCTATTATTTGACTTCGATGATTTTTATATTATACTCTACCGGCATATACTTTAAGAATTATGATTGAATGATTGTTGAAAACAGACAAAAATTCCCTGTACGATATTATTGAACCCATATGTGCTACTGTGCAGAGCACATTGAAGCATTTAATAGTTATACGTATTTAATAAATATCAAACAAGTACGAAATTAAATGAATGTGTCAAGCACAGTGTACAAACATCTGCAATTCTAATAAAGGAGAACTTATAATAAGACTGGGTATGTGTACATCGGCATGCCAGCTAACCTTTGTCGCTGTCAATTTGTCCTGGGTATCGACACAAACAAATCAATTTATAAACAATTGATGCCTTTATTATTATAATCTATTTATAATTCATTAGAAGATAAATACAGGAGAATGTAATTGGGTAAATGAGACTAGTATTACCTTCGTTGGATCGTTCTAATTATTTGCGTGTAATTCGTCTTTAATAACAACAATTCATATAAATAATACATCTGGTTTACGTTGTAACACCGAAGTAGGGAGGACAACGTTTATGATATAGTCAGATTTGTAGCTTGTCTTCGCTACATGCAAAGCCCAAGTATTTACTGGGTGATCGCAGTTGATCTTTGTTTTCCTTAGAATTCGCAATCGATTCTCTTGACAGACAATTTCTTCTCCCAATTAATCACTGTTGTACACAGCTTGTTAAGAGATGGGATTGTATATGGTTTTCTTGGCAGAATGTCCGCAGTGGTTCAGTATGTTGTGGTACGAGGCGACCTTACAAAAAGTTTGGGTTGGCCATTGGGCGCTGTTGTGGCTCAAGCCTGTCATGCGTGTACCGCAGTAACCCACCTCTTTTACAAGGATGCCGAAACCCAGGCATATCTTGCCGATTTGGACTCAATGCACAAGGTTGTCCTCGAAGTGAGTGTTACCAAAGAGCACAGTGAATATTCAATGCTCAGAATGTCCTTTGACAGAGAGACAAGCACTTTGCGCGCTTGTAAATGAACGTCATGCTACTCTGTTATTATTGTATTATACGTTAGCCACGAATGCAACACATCATGATTCCTCTTTGTTGATGGAATACAAAGCATAGTATAACATGGGTGGTTTTAGTCAATAGTGAATAGTTTCAGTCGATACATGTAAATCTAAAGTTCTCACAGAGGGGCATTACGTTCAGCTTGTCTTACAACCGTCCACATATTTTGTGTGCCTAATCTTACTTCTAGCAAAGGAGTATATTGACATTTACAAAATATATATGTATATGTATAGATGTATATCTATGTCCATATGTATACTTGCATATAAACGCTAGGCTCCTGACGAGGCCAGTCTAAATGCTCTGAGTTCAAAACTGAAGGAGAACGAAGTCCATCATAAGCTCTGGATCGAGCAGCCTGAGAACATTCCCACGTGTCTGGCGACCAAGCCTTATCCCAAGGACAAGGTGCAATCCTACTTCAAGAAGTTCAAGTTGCTCAAGCAATGATCCTCTTATTAAATTTATTTAGCAATAAACTTTTTCGCACAAGATCTCTCGTTCCTTTCTTTGTCGCAAATTTATTGGCGCACCCTTACCGGGGTGTTTGGGAGATTGCTAATGCTCTTAGGATAAAAGGTAAAGGAATATTAATTCCATAAAGTTATTTATTACTTAGATCCAAACACCCACTATCACTTTACAAATTTATTTCATATTTATATACGTTTCTTATTCAATAAAACAAAATTGTCATATTCCGCTGAAGTGCGCCAATGTACATGTCAAAGCAAGACTAAAAAATGATTATTTAGACAGTCTGAAGTTAATGTTCTCTGGCGGATGGTTTCTATCAAGTTGGCACACGGCCACCTTTGTTCACTGTTCTTAATCTGGATTGTTCAAAACGACGTGAACGATCGGTGATAAACACTTACAATTTATTTTAGAATACCTGATAGTATTGACAATCTGTATACACTTCTTTCTTACTCCTGCTGCCTTAATCGTCTACTATCGATACGCCTATTTTATTTATCTTAAATGAAGGAGACGTGTCCACCAGTACTCGTAGAAAAAACTCCCTGGTGAAGTATTCCGAGTTAAAGACAAGTAACCGCAGTGCCAATCGCATTACGACAATACTGTGAGGATTGGTGGGGACCAATCATTGACATTCCCGCTTCAGTGGTGAATTGGGCTCTCTTGAATTTAGTCGCAAACAGTCGCAGGCTTTGCAGTTTCGTCGGTACCTGCTCCTGCTTCGTGATAACATTTCAGTGATAACGGGAATAGTCCGCGGTGTTAATTAACTGATACATAAATACGTAGTTAGGAAATAAATAAAGAGCGGGAAGGAGTATTACTAAAGTTTGCGCGATCCCTTTCAAGGGAAACGGAGTGAACTCGTTTCTCACATTGCATTAGCGTTACCATTTCCCAGGAGAAAAAGAGTGTGACAAGTGTGCGTGTGTCGTCCATATTCTCTCCGGGAAAATGTGTTAGCTTCCTCCCTGACGGAAAACAAAACGGGAAGGGAATTCGCCTTGACGAAACGTAGCACGGTTTTCGTCAGTGCCGCCACACTGTCATTCGCACCCACACAGACTCATTCATATACGACATACGCCAAGCCCAGTGCGAAAGGAATCGGTACGTAAATTGTTTCGTTCCTTGACTTGATTCCATGTGAGAGTCAGGGCATATGCATTGCAAGTATTATTCGCACAATGTGAGTCCCTCGGCTCGCAACGCGTTTGTCGCCGAGAAGCTTGAGGAAGACGATGTCATCCTCTATGCGATGTGGCCGGTGTTTGTGCTTACTTCCTGTTGCTTCTACTTCCAGCCCTTCGAGTTTCAACTGCATTGCTAGTGCTGGGCGTATACTTGGCGAAACACTGGGTTCCTCTTCCTTACGGGCTGACAAGTCGGTCTTGCCGGTCTTAATAAGCTCCTAATTAACCTTTATGTACACGCACTACTCGCGGACGCTAGACACTGTAAGTACACTTATTTACAACACACTCGCTGGCAAGATGATTATTTTGGCGTAGATATTTATATATATATATTTATATATTTATATTTATATTTATATTTGTATTTATATTTATATGTATATATGTATATTCTTTTCTTTTGCTCTTAAAACGCGGTTCTCGCCACGTGGAGTATACGTTGGTGGAGATGTGTGTGTCTGTGTGTGCGTGTGTTTGTATTTCTGTCCCTGTATTCTTGAATCGAAGAAAAAATAGTTTGCGCTATCCTCGCTGATATCGTTCTGGCCATCTGCGATTGTTACTGCCCTTCGTCCTCCTGCTCCTCCAGCCATTCGCGTAGAATGTCGTTCCTCGGCTGAAAGAAAGTACCGAAATTGATCCATTAGTCTTTTTTTTTTAGGAATCCATTGTCATCGGGGGATGCTTTCGAAGCAAGCCTAAAGAGAAAGAGAGACAGTGTCGAACGTTCTCGCGATAGGCGTTTGAGTCTGGGTTGTGAACTAGAATGATGCCTTCGAGGTGTGTAAGCTCCTCTAGTCGTCTTAGAGAGATGCTCCTAGTCTCGAGTTGTAAGTTAGAAAAGTATTAGCTAGCAATAATGGATCGCCCTGCATGCGTAGGATGTTGGTTCCCTGGCAGACACAACGGGTATGAACCATGCAAGAGATTAGCTCGCTTTTTACAGTTAGACTACTGGACATTCAACTCGTCGGGAAATTGTAGTAAATCGGCTTAAATTATTATTTTCCATACATAAATTATTACGAAAATATAAGTAGCTTGAGGATGGTAGTCCCCAATTTGCTGTACTCCCATTGACATATGCATTTTCCGAATTTATGCAGTTCTCAACTTAATTACCCTAGTAAGTTCACATTCAACAGAGCCCCCGCAAAATGTATTGTCCTGGTTAATGGTGTTGGCTGCAATTTCCCTTAATCCGAGCGAAAGCATGCGCAACGAGCAGGCCAGATTAAAGTACGAATTCCCGTGGAGGAGGAGAGTGCTCCGATTATTATTTTAAGCGTACCTCTAAATATTTTCGGAGCATGCATGCATACAGACAGAGTGAAAGTGGAAAAAGAGAAACATTATGGCTATTTTCTAGAACTTGCTATGACTTCCCAGTGCTGGAACTTCCTGCACGGTCACGCAGGACCCGCGAAAATTCGTCTTTTTGTCCGCCTACCGTGGATACAGCTGTTCCCGTTTCCGTCGAGTTTTTCGTGCCGTGGGCGCGCGGGCGCGCGCGCGCGCGCGAACGAAAAGGAAGTTAACTCGGCGTAATAATTATCCGCGAAAGGAAAACTTGCAAAGTGAAACGGGAGAAAGAGGGAAAGAGCGGAAGGGAGAAAACTAGCGTCGGCGCTCGGTCCGAGTAATTACACGTTTCGTTAGCTGAAGTCATACGCCAGCTGGTTCGCTCGCCCTCCGCTCTGCCTGATGTTTAAACGAACACGAGAACTTTTTCGCCGAGTTGCAAGCATAATGATGAGAGAGCGAGACAGAGACGGGTAAAGAGAGAAAGTATGCATATACCAGAGTCACAATTGGCCGGCGAAATGTGCATTCGCCCGTCCCTGTCGTTTTCGCTGTTAGGATTTTTCGGCTGGAAGAAAACATACCGTCGTACCAAACAACGCGAATTTTCCATTGTCAAATTTGAACGGATAGCGAAATTAATTTGGAAATACCTTTCCTTAATTAATTACTATCGTACAAATTGATATTACTGGGGGGGCGTCAGCAAATTGTGAGGATAGATATTAACATGCAAAACTACGACGTAAAGTGGAAGACTGAGAGATCGTTGCGCGCTTCCCAACTTGTTAAATTAATGAGAAAATACCAATACAATCTGCATAAAGAAAAAGATTGAAAGGAACCGAGTGATGTGTAAAAGCTTTTCTACTTCAGGTTCAAATAACACGGGAACTCTTATTACTTTTATACTCTTATGAGCTTGAATCTGCATATTGCAGACACGAGAACAGACGGGAAATGGAGTTGGGAAACGTCGTGGGCGATGAAAATCCCGGGAAATGAAGAAATAGTGTGGAAAGAGAGCATTCTCGAGCCGGCGAGAGATTCACCGTAGGGTGTGCGCATGCAAATGACGTTAGTATTACTACGGGATTTGCAATTACCAGGACCACGTTAGTTTAGGAGAGCAGGGTGAGACGAGTGATGAGGGTGGCGGTGGTGGTGGTGGTGTTGGTGTTGGTGGTAGTGGTGGTAGTAGTGGTGGTGGTGATTAGGGCAGCGCAGAATGCGAGCTTTATTGCTCGGCTAGGTTTCCATTCGTGTCCGTATACTCCTCGTACTCCTCTTCTGGCTCCTCGTAATCCGTCTCGGGGGGTTCGGGCACTTCGTTCGCTGGCGATGAGGTGCTAGTGATGTCCTGCTAAGCATACACGAGAATCCAAGCGACCATACCACCACCTTTCCCAAGCTCCTACAGGAGCTTCTTATCTAGCCTGGAGACCGTCTAGCTCCGTCTGGACCCACACTTCAGGCTTTATCTCACCCGATACCCTTCGCCCTACAATTACCCTCGAACGTATGAGAAGCCATCAATTCCTTCGACTGTCTCCAAGAACCCATACTATTCCTCGAGCCCATAAGAAACCGAGTCATAAATGTAAAAGGACAAACTGGAAGTTGAACATTTATGCTTCGCATTTCATTCAGGAAATTCATCCCATTCTTATTGGATTACAATAAAGTGTTTTCTAGTTCTCGATGATCATAAAAGGCGTGTCTCTCCCGGTGAAAAAGGGTTACTCAATAGGAAGAATTGCGATACCTGTGTTGGCCTCCATCCGCATCCGGCTAGTGGAAGTCCGTCGTCGCCTATGGGGCAGGGTGCGTCTAGTCCCGGAACTCCTTGATCCCCTTTGCTACCTTTGTCGCCCTTTCGGCCGCGTTTCCCCGGTGGTCCCTGCTCATTCATAGACAAAGTGTGTGAGAGTTCGAGCGACAGTGCTTGCCGGGTGCTTTCGCGGACGTGCAAAAAAGGCCAGGCACAAGAGAGACTATCTATTATGCATCATAGTGTACTGGAGTAGGTGTGCAGTATACACTGGTGCGGGCCACGAACGTCGGGCGAAGGTTGTCAGACTCTAACACAATAATCTAATATTTCTCTCAATTAATTTCTAATATATTTAAAGAAATAGAAAAAAACACTTGTAATTATAAAACATCCCTTGTCTACCTTCGCCAATGTTTCGCACCCCGTAAACCGCCACAGTGTCTAACGAATCGTAATAATCTAATAGTAATGGTGTATATAACGAATGGTATCTGCGCTTCTTTCGCAATACGCTGGTGGCAGCACATACACGAGTACATGTATAATGGCGATATCGCCAGACACATTAATTAACAGTGGATAGTCGCGCTTGGTGATTTCGCGAGAACGATATGGTGTTAAGGGCTTGAATGGGGGATGCGGGTACGTCAATGAATGGGGTGCGAAGGACGAGACAACACGTGGGTGCTAGGTAATATCGCATGTCCGAGGTGTGGTCAGCATGCGTTTTGGTGCACATGTGCGCTCGCACATAGAAATGTAGATGTTGCTATGAAAGATGAGATGGGCTGGATTTAGTCGCGCGGCCATGTCGATCGGCCAAAAGGCGCTGTCAGTTAATCGTGTTTTGAATGGCAAACATTTTCACGGGACTATCGACGCCGGCGTCTGCGTCGGCGGCGGCGGCGGCGACGGCGACGGCGAATTAAACAAGCGATGGGCGCGCGCGCGCGCCCTCCCTTTATTATATATATATATATATAAATGTATATATATGTTGAGTCAATTGTGTAACTAATGCGGCTGCCCCGTTTAATGAGACATCGAGTACCAATTTGACACGGGGGAGCGGATTAATTGAGCCGACGGACTAACGAGGATCCGCCGGATATATCGTCGTCCGGCTCTCGATCGCTTCTCGCGCGCCGGATGCTGCGCCGTACCCTTTCGCGATTCTATTAAACCTAGATGTACACTCGGCCCACATGAGCTTAACAGCCAAACAATCTGCGTGCTGGCACATCCGCCTGAAAGAAGCTTCGTCGAATGCAGAGTTGCTAAATGCAGGCTTTTGCGTTTTTGGGAATCATCCTGATTCATCAACTCTGTTTCAACTGTGCGAGTTTCTCAGTGGCAGATATTCCGATGATTTCGGGCTATTTGGGTCTACTGTACAAGTTACATCGCCTTGTCAAGCTCCAGAGCACTTGGCTCCGATTTAAAAGAAACTGAATGGTCGAATTAAGTCAATACTCACAGATTCCCCATTATCACCTTTCTCTCCCTTCGGTCCCTGGAATTGGCAGGTCAAAGAATTTATTTCTTTCTGTTTTAACTGTACGTCTTGTGCTTGACTTTCATTCTCGCGCTATCTACCATGCACGCGTTTCTTCGAATATAAGTTTCTCGAGTTAGCAGCTGCCGGATTACAGTTTAGGACGTGTGACTACGAGGAGAAGTGAGCTTAGAGACCGGCGATGAATCGCAAGCTGGTTAATTGGCTTTCGTTGTTTCGAGCACGGACAATTCCAAGCTGATCAGTAGCTTTTCTCATCCGGTCTTGCTTGCCCCGACTGGCGTCTCGGACTCTCTTTTCATTCGCTCGACGGATAACTGAAAGTTTCTTCGAAAGCCGTATCTCCCAAGAAACAGTGGAGCAAAGGATCGAGAGGATTGTGCGGCTCTCCCCTCCTGATCGGCCGCGTTTCCGTTTCTCCCTCACGCAATTCACACCCGCACTTCTCGCCGCGTTTAATCCCCGCTGAGCCTGTTGTTGTAGCCAGAATGAAAGGAGCAAACTCCAAAAGAATCGAATCTCGAAAGCCCCTAACTTCTCAACTGAACTCTCTACCGGGTGATGCGAAAATTTATGGCCAAGCGAGATACGACAAACTCTTTTCAAACACTCATCAGACTTCTTTTAACGTTAAACCATTCTTTTAGTTTTCTGCAAATATTATTCTTATAGATAAGGATTGTCGCGTACTTTCAAAGATGTTTTTTTTAAATCGAATAAATCTAATCAATCATATCGAAAGTTTAGGGGGGTTGATTTTAAGAAGGGAGAAAGGCGCGAGTCGAGTAAATCGAAGCGCGTCGATATGTTTAAGACGGTCCCGGGGGTAGATCAGGCAGATGTATCGTCGTTACCCCGGGCTGATCAGAGACCATGTACATGTCGCAGTCGCACACACACACGGTCGAGGGGCGAGCTATAATCGAATGCCACTATACCTCCTGGCCAGGAATCCCGTCGGTACCCTGGGGACAAACACAACTCACCGTTAGACCTGCGAGAACGCCGAGTTACACTGTAATCGAGTGCCACTTCCCCAAACGAAATATCCTCCTGTTTAAGAAGCCCCCACCCACAAATTGATCGTGATATCCACCCTCGTACTCGTAAATAGCCAAGGAGATTGAATTTTCTCGGCGAGAACTCGTTCTTCGTCTTATCTCTTTCCGTATGTTCACGGATAGATTGAAGGATATCAAAGAATTCAGTCAAACAAGAATAGTAACAACAATATAAAGAAATCCTCCAATAAACAGGAGGATAAATTAAATTTATTCACTTTGATTTTAATATCTTTTCTCTTTTTTAATCAATTAAGTAATTTTATTTAATTATAGCTCTGACCTAGAATATTGTTTACTTACAGGCAATCCCGGGTCTCCTCTCTCGCCCTTGCTTCCTGGTTCTCCCTGAGCACCCTGTAAGTACGAAACTATTTCACGAACACTCCATTTATCTCTGATTGACTATGTTGATAATAATTATGTGATGAGAGAAACGAATAATCGATCGTTTACGGATTGATTCCGAGGGCTAAGCGAGCTTCCGAAAGCCAGAAATCTAAACAGGGGGTCGGATTGGGTTGGGTGTTTAAAGACGGGTGGATCCCGTGGATTGCTCACCTTCATTCCGTCTAATCCTGCTGGTCCCTGAAAGGTAGAGGAAAGAGCTTGTCAGATTGGCTGTAGTCGCCCGACTCACTATATCAATATCGAGTGCATTCGTTTCTCGAGAGTAGTCGCCTGGCGACAGCAAAACTTAGAATTAATAGGGCACGGATACATACTCGGCTCTCTGTACACGTCCTTCGTGCACCGGCCGCGCACCCTTGAGCCCTGCCATGCTCGGAGATACGTCCCCTTAAGTTCTACAGCCTTCCCTTAATCTCTGTCCGTAAGCAGTATTCATTTACCCCCGGCCAACTCGGCACACACACCGCCCAGACTGCCTAGGCTCTGATGCTCTTAACTAGTAGTTTACGCTCCCGTCGTCATTTGGACTTGTTAGTCTAGCCGGGTAACCGGGATCGTTCGCGGTACGTGCACATTACTCTCTCGTGTCACTCGGGTGATACGACCTCACGCTGTCATTACTCCGGAGCTTTGAACTTGGAAAGTTCCTCTAGAAATTAGTCGCCGCATTCAAGGAACTTCTAATTTAATGACACCAGAGGGTTATAAGATAACAAGCTCGATGATAAATTGGTAAGAAAAGATTGCACGATTTTCTAAGTTAGAAAGATTTTCTTGTTTGTTTCTTTTGGGAATGTTTATTCATGGCTGGTTCGAGTTAATTGTCTTGTTAAGATCCATTCGTAACTGGAGCATGGCAGGAGTCAAGCTCGCGCGACCTCCTGGAGATGGGTGTGAACTAAAAGGGCTGGCACGAGCGAAATCGTATGGCAGAGGCTTGCAAAAATCGAGCTTCACGTAATAATAATCGCGGTTGGAGGAACTCAGATAATAAAAAAAAGACACAGAGATTTGTGTATGAGAATATGATAATGGAGAATGGGAGTAAATTCACCTTTTGGACAGCGACGCGCAACGGTGTTTAAGATTCGTCCGATATGGACGCGAACGATCCAGCGATTTCGTTGTGATTGCACTAAAGCAACACTTACTTCTTTTTCTGTTTTACCACCAATTTCGCGATGCTTACGGAAGGAATCGCTAGATTCTTGCATGTATCCCAAAGGATACTTGCACATACGTACACGTGTATGTGTGCACAGGTATATTGGAGATATTTCTCTTCGAGGCAGTGAAAACTCCTTTTAAGAACTAACGTAAATACTCTTTACAACTTTCAATGTAAACAATAAAAAAACTAATTGGAGATTTGGGATCACCTCGTAGATAAACATTCCGTATGTGCCACGCGTATACACGAGCATGTCCAGAGTGAAGAAAAAGAGACAGGAGATATCGTGGCACGTCAGCCGAATAATAGAGAGCAAAATGCAAACCAAAAAGCAGCGGGTTCATGTGTGATTCGCACGCACTACCAGGATAATCGTGTGTTAAAGCATGTGTTGTGTTACGTATTCAGGGCGGGGGTGGTTGGGCGGTATAGTATGTTGAAGCAAAGGACACAGGCACATGCACATTCTGTTTATTAATCGGGACAATGTAAAACAAAACTGTTAGAATTCCAGTATTCACATACGCAATTACTTAGTCGTCGCATTTCTCTCTCGCTCATACACACACGCGCACACACACACACGCTCTTTCTCTCTTTCATTTCCTGTTTGCCTTGTGCTCTTGTGAGAGCGCCGCTCTTAATAATAGGTATACACACATTCGCCCAGGTCGTCAATGCATCCACCTGCACTCCTTTCGTGCGGATGAATCGCTCCTATTTATAATTGTATATCTCCTTAAGTGCTATCATCTACACACATACACGAACCGGCTAGTACATTTTATTAATCAAGTACTCGTATGTCGAAGAATTTCAGGAAATTTTGTCTATATAATAATACAGTCGAGGCAAACTAAATTCAACTAAAAGGATTGATGAATAGTCGGCCAGTTAATATCTAACGAAAGTTTTAAGCTTCTCTAAACATTTCGCTTCTACTATTTAAATAGTTTGGGTGTGCAAGGCGCTCGTTTGAATAAGTGAAGACACGTTAGCAGGGCGGCTCACCGGCGGAATAATGCGCGTGTCCAATTCCAAGTGGGGCATGTGCGAGCACGGCATGTATGGGCGTAGATGCATGTACGTATACTGGCACGCTTAGCACGCATTTAACATTAGCCACTAAAGAGAGCTTCAGCGATACACACGAGTGCGAGTGCTCGTATTACTTTCGCTCGTCCCGTTACTCGCCTCCCCGTCTCTTCTTACTTCCCTTAAACACTAGCAGCATTAATCTACGACGGTTTGTATGTATGTGTGTGTCTGTCTGTCTGTCTGTCTGTCTGTCTGTGTGCGCGTCGGTGTGTGTTTTCTGTGAGTGTGTGTTAGTGTTAGGGCGCCGCGGGCCGAAAAAGACTTTCACGTCCGCAACGAATCGGGTACGCAGTACATTTCCTCCTTCGCCTATTCTACACTGTACACTGGGAAGCGCGACTTTCCCGGCAGCTTCTCCCAACATTTTTCTCTCGACTCGTGTAGTACTCGTCGCTGTTATTAGCGTTCCCCTGCTTTTACACCTCGTCCTTTCCAAAAGATCCTTGTTAAGCATCCAGCTACTCACAAATATCTAGTCAACCTAAGTAAGTACAACTGGCAATAACTGGCTGGAAGCTTGCGTCTACGATTTTATATTAAACCTTTCAATTAATCTGTACATTCATTATGCGAAGCTTGTATGTTCCGCCGAGTATCAGTTAATAAGAACGTTTAATGTTCATATATATATATATATATATATATATATATATATATATAATAATAAAATATTATCAATGCATGGAAAGTACATTTTGTAATAGCTAATATAAAATCAAAGGCGCAAGGACATCCTAAGAGTATTGTATTGTTACGCTTTCAGGATGTCGTGCGTCGACACGAGTCCGTATTTAAAAGCGGGGCATTAATCGGCGTGTATTAGCTCGGGCGTTAAGGGGTGCGTCTTGCCGAAGAACCATGCGTGTTAGTCGGTTACGAGTTACAATAGCTTCAGCTGGAGAGAACGACGCGCCCGTGGTTCTCGGCGATAAGGACAAACTCCTCGCCACCGTTCGCTCGCTAGTCGCCCGCAAATCCTTCGACTACATAGATTATTGTCCTGTCCTGTTCCGTGTCGTTGAGTTACATTTCCAGCTCGTGGAGATCAGATCGTACTCGCGCGCGCGCGCGCGCATGTTCTTGCTTGCTCAAGCGTGGCTCAAGTGAACCGGGAGCTTTTCAGCCGGCTGCCGCCAAGCCGGACCGAGGTGTCGACAGCCGGTGAGATTTACAAGCTGAGATTTCGTTAACCATCGTACGAATTATCGCTGGCATTGAGATCCCGACAAGCCCTGTCATTTATCTAACCAAGACTGCTTTATAAGAGAGTCACACCTCTCTCGAAATCTTTCATCTGTCACAAGTCAAGAGAGACAGAGAGAGAGAAATAGTAACTAAGTTGAAAAGTCACAAGAGTCACACGTAATAACTTGGATGATATACATTGGATAATATCAAGCTCATTAACGAGAAGTTCAATACGATTGAAAGTGCAGAAAGCGCCTATCTTTGTGTGAGATCTAATAGCGCGCTGATTATTAAAGGGACACGTCGCGTTCCGTCGGATGGAAGAGGCACGGAAATACTCAGTGGCACGTGCGATTTCCGTCACCTCGAGAGTTAATTGAAGAGTGTCGATGGTGATTTCCGTGCCGGGTGGCTGACTGGCTGGCAGGTGCCAAGCCAGATTTTTCCAACTCTCGTGCATCTATTTCTCTCTCTCACTCTCTCTCTCTCTCTCTCTCTCTCTTCTCACTGCTTCCGTTTCTCTGACATCGTGCCTACTCCTGCACCGACAGATCTCGATTCCAATTAATTTCAACCTCGCACCCTCGCTCGTTCTCACCGTGATAATTCCGCGTATCCGGTAATTCCGGGTTGGAGGCTGCTGCTGCTGGTATGCCGTGTGGGCGAATAGAACCACATGAATCCAGCTTGGAGAGGATCGACTTCACGCACAATGGCAAATCGTGATAAATGACTGGATTATTAGGGCAACGTTTGGAATGCCAATAGTGGCAGCCCTTCTTACCCTTCTCGCTCGGTTAAGTACGAAGCAACACTAACTTGTAATTCAAAGAAGCTAGTCAGAGCCATCCGAGACTCGAAGAAGTCTTCGCGAATGAACCATTACGATCAAGAGCCGGATGTAAAGTTTAAAGTAGAACGGCGCGCCGCTCGCACACACCGTTGAACGGAAAGTACACGCGGTTATACTGCTCGAAGTATAAACTTGAGCAGGAAAAAGCGTGGATCTCAGTGAATTTTCTTAGTGGGAGCATCTTAATTGGCTGTGCGATTAAATTGATAGGCCGAACTGTTCGTTAAATGTCTACCGAAAACTGGAACTTGTCTTTCGAGAACTCCTAAACTATACTCTTCACCACTAATTCTAGAATTGAGAACGCACCTCGGTTATATTCCGGCTAGATTCAGCTTTTGTACGACTAGTCGCTTCTACGTGGAACAATGGCAATTGTTCGAACTGCATTTCGGTGTACATCGATAGGCTACGTAGACACAGACACGTAGAACACGGCGATAGGACGGATGGTGGTGCGCAATGTGCAACCGGTAATTGTCACGTACACAGCACCAAAGAGACACGCGTTCCTTTCCTCGAAGGTTATATTCCTTTTTAGGATCGCGTGTCATTAAGTATCCTTTGAAGATCAATTGCTCTTGTTTTTCTTCTTGGCTTCATTGACGCAACATTTAACATTCGAACGTCCAGGTCTTACGCTACTATTACGAATAGGGATGGCAATTTGATAAAAAGCGTTCCAGAATATCGTACAATTCGTATCTCCAGTTTCGCAGCTTGTAATTCTTTTGGGAGGGGGGCAATCCTTGAAACTAAGATTCTTCTTCACCAAACAATATCCTGCCCATCGGTCAATGACAATTTTTAATACCAATTGTTTTCTCGTCACGTTCCACGACGCTTGCCATCCCTACTTGCGGAGACACGTACTCATCCTTGTGATGCAATCAGTGCATCCTGTGCATCGGCATACCCATCTGAAAGTCATCCACTCACAGTCAGTCGATCTCCCCCGAATAGATCGAGAGGAGGAGGATCCGCGCGCGCGCCTCCCTATTAGAATATTCCATAAAGCTCTGCTCGGCGAAATAATCGTTAGTAATAAGCGATCGATATCAAGTAGATGAAGCCGTTAAATGCATTAGCTGACGTCGTTCGCCGAAACAGGCTTTGGACGATTGGTAGCGGCGAGATGGGTGGAGCTCGCGTCGCCTACTTATCCTTATCGAACAAGTGCCAACGATATGCCTGGATTATAAGCCTTTCACGCCCGCCAATACGAGCTCGAATGATTCGAGCTGGCGGACCAATCTCGCCTCACATTCCGTGATATGTTTGCGTCTTTATTTGGGTGTCGCGAATTTCTACACGGTTTTCTCCGTGCGCCTTCCTCGCCTTCTTTCACGCATATAGACTGAACCGAGATCAGCCAAGTATTCTGATAGAATTCAATATTCCCAGAATCAGGCG
Source organism: Ectemnius lituratus (assembly GCA_910593735.2). NCBI lineage: Eukaryota > Metazoa > Arthropoda > Insecta > Hymenoptera > Crabronidae > Ectemnius > Ectemnius lituratus. Next base: position 3,363,422 of record OU343040.1, on the reverse strand, counting down.
AGGAAGGAGCACACACGATTCTTGTTTCTAGTAGCTCGTTAGTAAACAATATACGTGTGTCGTCCCGGCTAGATATTCAGCATGGCACGCCAGTTAAAAGAGGCTGGCGCGATTGTTAAGAGCGGGAGGTCCGCGTTCTTACCATGGAACCAAGTTTCCCGGCATCCCCGGGCTTCCCGGACTCTCCTCTCAGTCCCATGGGGCCCTGCAAATAGAGAAACCATAATATTAGTCCTCTCTATCATTTATCATTCCACTCTCAATCATTTTGAGAGGGCTTAAATGACCGATGATATGATTGTTAAGGGCTGCGCCGAATTTCATGCTTTCTCTTCTCACTTATATATTTTATTCATGTCTAGTGCTTTGATAAATAATGCTTTTTCCCGGAAAGATGCTTGAGCTCGACCGTGACAGGTTGTGCGGTCGAGGGGATTAATAAAATGAATTTTACAAGTGATTAATTTAACTCGTACATTCACCGAGTACCAGACTGACCTGGAATCTCTATTCATATTTTATCATACTACCCATTCCTGTCGCACAGAGTGTGATATTCGTGTAGGACAAGAAATTCAATGCAGCCCTAGTTGCGAGAGCGCATGGTAACGAACGAGGTGCCGGTGCGAGATAGAGAAAATGTATATATATATATATTCATATATATATACATAGAAAGAGAGAAAGAGCTGGTGATACAAGGTATGTAACATGTGAAATGATCACGAAATACGATTCTTCATTTTCACCGTGATGTGCTTGTGCATCGGTGTGTTACTGTGTGTGTACCTTTCCCTTGTACGCACATGACCGTCCATGCAGGATCGGTCCCGGTGAAAAAGCTCCAATTGTCATTTACTGTCAGAGAACAGATTTAGCCTACAAGCTCTAATTGCAAGCGCGGGATTCGCACATCGTGTATCACACTCGCTCGTAATTTTGGCTGGGCCGGAGTCGAACGAGAGAGGCCGAGAATTTCTGCGAATTTTCCCGATCGAAGTGATGGCGGCGACGGTGGCGGCTATGCGGCGGGTATACCGCGAGGGATTTTACATTGTCACTCTCGGATTCTCGACCTGATTTCTCCGGCCCTCCGCGCGCAACCCTCACGCAACCTAGCGGAAAGAAAGCCATACGCGCGCTTCTAAATCGTCAGAGGGAAATACGTACGGGTAGTCCCATCGGACCAGGATCTCCTTTGGCACCTTTCTCCCCCTGTAACGTGAAAAGAAGAAGCGATCTGTGAGAATGTCATTTTTATCTCGACAGAAAATCCATCCGACCAACGGTTATTCCAACGATTTAACAACCAATAGACTTCCAACATCCAAGTTTCACTGAACGGTACAATTGAAATAATCTCAACTCGAAATAAAAGCGAGGAAAGTCATCGATTTTCAAGAGGCTGACGTCTCGAAAGTTGTATCTCCGTGAAGCACGTGTTCGAGATAGTATCAGCCAAGGAACAAAGGGTCAATTTAATCGAAACGGGAGGATAGCAATTTCATCGAGAATGATAGTGGTTTCGCGCGAGTTACGTAAACATGTAATACAGAGATTATTGAGATAAGATAATTTATATGCAGAGAATAATATATCCTTGGGCAAAGTAGGGATCAGATGTTTTTCAGAAGGCAAAGAAAAGAATAGGGTACGCGATTCGATATGATACGGGTTTTTTTGTTTTTTTTTTGTCGTAAGGGATGATTACTGACAGGATCGCCTTTGGCGCCATCGTGTCCTCGATCGCCCTTGATGCCAGGTGGACCTTGCAGTCCTGGAGTACCAGCTGGCCCGGGTGGTCCTGGAGGTCCCATTATCTGCGAACAATTTATTGCAATGTCGAACAATGCCTACAATCTCCCGATCCTTTCGACGAGAGTTCCGCCAGTGATAGAACCGTCCGGAACGCACACGCGTTCTCATAATAGCCGTTCGTTTATACATGTATGTACTCACCACTTCGCCAGCATTCACCTCGAACGTGCCATCACCCTGTGACAAAAAAGCACACGTGTACCTTTGATGATCCACTCGCACAAATCATCGACTAGTTGTTCCAACTCTTTCTAATTATAACAAGCATATTTATTAAATACGACAATTCTCGCAGTCACGTACCTGTCTTCGTCGAAGCTTTTTGTATTTCTATTGATTGGCCGGGCGAGTGATGTCAGCGTGAAAGCAAATAGATTTTATCATTAGAATACTGTTGGAAGTTTGGTAAAGTGAATTGATATGCTGCGGGTCCTAGCTTTCATTGTAGACAACGGTCCGAAGAGATAGGTAAAGAGAGGGTACATAGTTGGCGTGTTACGAGGGACAATCGAAGAGCTCTCGTTGCCCGTCGAAAGCAAGAACACGCAGCACTCGTATCTCGACAACTGATGGACGTAGTCAACGAGTGTGCACGTATACTAACGCACGCACTCGCAGAGACTTTGACATGGTGTACATTCAGTGGCACAATATAGGACCAATAACAGAGAGGGAACCCTGTACACTCAACAGAGGGGGGGCTTTCCGCACTTTCCAATCGATCATGTCCTTCCTCTCTTTCACCATTCAATTCCGAGTGAAAGAGGAAGACTCGTCCCGCTCTTGATATACCCACGGAACACGCGTACGTACATACATGCATTCCATCTGTTGAGCGTGGCCCGTCCTGTCATTCTATTGTCGAAAGATGAACTCACCGATTCGCCTTTCTCTCCTTTCTCACCCTTGACACCTGGGTAGCCCTGTGTTTGATTGAGAAGTCACCATGAATTAGAGATCGATCATCAATGTGTATTGAAATGCATACCTATCGTCAAGATTGTGACGATTATGCCTTAACAACTCATATTGATTCGACTGTTTAGTTGTATTTCTATAGTATTTGAATATTTTTAAATTATTCAAGATGAAAGTAAATTCTGATGCGAAGAGTGATGAAAAAGCACTGGTGGATAGGATGGAAAAGATCAATTAGAGTTGCCTAGGACACAGGCGGTCTGAACCAAGAGGAATCCAATCGAAACATGGTGTACATACCGGTGGACCTGGTAAGCCTGGTGGTCCCATGAGTCCCGGTGGTCCAATATCGCCGTAATCGCCTTTCTCACCGTTGGGTCCAGAAACGCCCTGAAGTGAGAGAGAGACAAGCTCGACGTACGTAATATGTAACAAATTGAGTTTTCCACTCTAATCCAGTCCCTTCATCGCGACCGTAGTAATGCAATTTCGCCGTACACTCATTTGTTGCTTTCGCCCTCGAAGAGTTAACTCTCCAGTATTTCCATAGCAAGCAGCGAGTAACTGTATTTACGGAAAGTGTAGTTCACATCTGCAACGCAGGAATTATCACGCGCTCGAGTGCTATTATCAAATTCGAGAATAACTGACATACTCGATAAAGTTTGATTTTAATAAAAAAGGCAAAGGAATCTATGATTCCTATTAAATCTGAATTAATTCTTAATCGAGGGAAACTTTTAATACTCGACATTTTTCAGTCGATTACAAAAAGATGACATTTTTTCAAAGTCGACTGGAAAAGATTGGAGACTGGATACTGGCTTGTTTACGAAGTGATGGCGCCAAGCAGACAGTCGGAAAATATCCGTGCTCTGCGAGTTGGAGTAGACGAGTAGTTAAACTGGAGATTTCTATGCGCGGTTTACTTACTGGCAATCCGGGAGGACCCTGGATACCAGCTTCGCCGTCGGTTCCATTCAGCCCTGGTAAGCCAGGCATTCCCTGGTCTCCCTTGGGACCTGAAAACGGATTTCCATCGGTAAGAGTCGAGAAATTGTCCGCTACGGAAGCGGCGAAACCCGCGCGAAATCGTCGATTCTCGCCCGAGAAGAGTAAACTCGATCATACAGAGGCAGAAGATCCCCACCCACCCGAGACCTGGCTACTCAAGTCTCTTAGAATATCTCTTTTAGTTGTGCGGATATGCCTTTGTTCTACTCCGTTGTCAGTGAGAATTGCCAGGCTCGAAACTTTGACTGTGCTTGCGTGACTTCACTCGCTACGGGACAAAAGCCCTCCTTCGCTATCTAAAGCTCTATTTACACATACGATCTTGAAATATTATTAACGCGACTATTCAATACAGCTTTACTATTTTACTATTCCCAATAATATACACAAATACTACTTTTTATAATCACAATATTCTTTTTCTGGTAATTATTATCAATTAACATTGATAAATAGAATATACACGAATTAATATTAGATATATTTAATTAGAGAATATGAGAAATATATTTCGAGTAATTTTCGTGAAGTCTGCATGGCTAAAGTGTTGGAATCATTAGCCGAGGGTTATGGCATAAAAGAGGATAGATAGATGAGCTTCCAGAGGGAGTCTCTGGATAGAGTGCCGTGGAAAAGCTACCTGATGGGCCCCCGTCTCCCTTGGCACCCTTTTCGCCCCGGTAACCCCTCTCGCCGGGATCACCCTTTGGACCCATTAAGCCGGGTGCACCCCTTGCTAACGTCGCACCAGTCTCACCCTTGACACCCTATAATGATACTGTTAGGTCAGATCCAACCAGGTCCTCCGTCTTCGTAGCAATTTCTCCCGATTCCAGCGATACCGACACTTTCGTTCGACTTTCTTTCGATTGTGGAAAGGAAGGTTCATAGGATAGGAAGGTGATTCCACGAGATCTCAAAATACGATCGATTCTGGTCGATAATCATAGATTTAATTAAATATTCTAATGTATATAATATTTAAATATGTTCTTATATAAAAAAGTTTGAAATCCGTAAAGGCCAGAACCGATCGCGTACGTTCTACGATATAACACACAGAACACACTGACATTCGTACGAAATTACAAAGTGAACACTACCAATACCCATGCGCTCAACGTAAAAGGGTCACTGTTAAGGGGGAGTTAAGATTAGTAGAAATTGGGAGTTACCAGTATGCTGCCGTTTCTCCGTGTCTCCTCTCTCATTCTCTCCTCCTCCTCCTCCTCCTCACTCTTCTCTCCCTCTCTCTCTCTCTCTCTCTCCCTCTCTTTCACCAGCCGGTGGCTTTGTCGCGATGAATTCTATGCCATTCGCGGGATTGCTTTAACCAGTGTGCTCTTAAAGCGCTGCGGGCTCCGAGATCGCTATTAATGAAGACTGAAATTCTCTCCCCGGCACTCGATTCCCGTGTGAACCAAGTGAGCCGAGCTATACTAATTGCTAGTCCAATTGCGTGTGTGATCAAAAGACTGCGCGCTTCATTACCGCCGCGCCGCAAAATCCACGGATTATCGTTGCTAGATTGTGGATTAAGCTCGAAATTCACGTTCTATGCCCGCCGGTACCTATCAGGTAGCCGCGTGTCTGCAACATGTTGCACAATCATGCCAATCGTGTTAACTCAATCTGCACGCGTATAATTAACTAATTCCCAGTATAATTACTTTCATCTTATACAAAAATTCCTCACATTTCCCAAGCGAAATATATGAAATATCTCTCATCGAAGTATTACAAACTCGACAATAAATCACGATCGACACATTCGACAAGCTTTAAATTCGCCTGTTATCCAATTTCGCGTGGAATCTCTGCTTCGAATTTCCACTTAGACGCACGGTTTCATCCTAATCCGCTTTTGCTCATTAGCTCGAGCCAATCTGATCTTGCGCGCAATTAACAGCCCGCCGGTGAGTGAGAGTGAGAGTGAGAGTGAGAGAGAGAGAGAGAGAGAGAGAGAGAGAGAGAGAGAGAGTGAGTGAGATATACCTAAAGAGAGGGAGGGGGAGAGAGTGAGAGAGAACCGAGGGGGAAGATGAGGGATGAGCGGGGGAGAGCGGGCGGCATGCTGGTGACAGTCTCGTGGGAGTTAATTTCACGCAGTGTACTACGAGCAATCGAGCTCCGACGAGACAAGGGATCAGAAAACAACAACGAGTAACAACACAACACAAATCCAACAACACTCTCGGTTGTACGATGGCGAAGACGGTAGGTACATGTGAGTTACAACGAGAGGCTGGAGATTCACGCGAAATAAAAAAAAAAACACAGTGATAGAGAGTAAGAGAGAGTAAGAGAGAGTAAGAGAGAGTAAGAGAGAGACAAAAGTGTGTCGGACGAGTTGGAAGAGTGGTAATACTTACACGAGAGTTGTTGCGCTCACGCGCACACATCGGAGCCGCCCCCAAAGTAGGGTTCGCCTTGCGAGAGCCTCAAAGCCGACGGTAGTAGTAGGTGTTATTAGTGATTAGTGAATCGGAACCGACACTCGGGAAGAAGAAGTAGTGGAGTGGTGGTGGAGGTGTTACTCGCTACATAAACACAAATTAGTTACACAAGCTACGTACAGAACACACACAGAGTACCAACTCTACGATCGGAGGACTACTACCATTACACTACTACGTACAGAAAAACACCAACAAGTTACAAAAAAAGAAAGAGTGAGAGAGAGAGAGAGAGAGAGAGAGTGCCAGTGGCCGAGGCTGTATTCGAACTCCCGTTTTCTTTTACTATCTCCCGTGTTTCTTTATCTCTCTCGCTCCTCGTCGCTACCTCCTCTCCCACTTTCGCGCTTGTCTCGGCTAGTTAGCCTTTGATATATCCCCGCTAATCAGTGTGAGAGAGGAGGAGGATCGTAGTCCTTATTAGAGAGCACCCAGAGTTAGTCGGGTTACTTCGGCCGAGGCATTGCAGTGTTAGGCGCCCTTAACCATTAGAATGGCAATCCGTTCATTTAAATCGAACTGTTATACTGTTAATAATAGTACGAATTTGTATGATTTATTATATTGATAGAATGTCATTTTTATTTAAATTTTTCTGTAATTACTTTTTCGGTATATATATGGTGTTTGATTAGATTGATTAGAAAGCAGATTACCGATATAAGTGAACGGATTGCAACTGGTCTATTAAAGACACTTCAGCCTTGTTATTGCGAGCAGGGAATATGCCGAAGAGTGGAAAGCCCTCTCTCGACATTCCACTCAATTTGCACCTGAGACGGCGGCACGCGGCTTGCTGTCATTCCTCTCGGCGCGAGCTTAATTAACAGCTTGACAATTAGCTCGCACCGCGAGGACGAGGTCGACCGGCCAGTGGAATTTCCGACTCGACGGCAAAAGTGAACTCGCTCGCTTCCCTTTTTTTTTTCTTTCTTTCTTTCTTTTTTTTTTTGTACACGTGACAATCGTCTTGCTCCAGTGGCTCCAGAGTCGGCTCCTTGGATACTTACGGTTAAACCTTAAAGTAAGAGGACGCTAGTCTTGAGACTCACTCTCGCTGGAGTTTCTCGTCTCTCTGCTCACTGGCGCGCACGTATGTCGGCCAGCAGTTGCTCTAATTTGCTGCTATCAAGAAGGGAATTGCGCCCGTGGACCGCTGTCGATAGTCGTCGTCGCCGAGAACGCGGGAGGATTACCAGCGCGCGGGCGAGCGCGCGCGCCCTCTCAAGGATTTCGTAGGAGAAAAGCACTCGAGAGAATGCTCGGGGTTGATGCCGCGCGTACCAATACGTGTACAGTGCATGTATATATATATATATGTATGTCTTTGTATATACAATATAAAGACGTGTTATTTGCTGCCACCAACGTTTCGACGCGGACGACCCGAGAGTCGTGTTGTCAGCTGGTCGTCCTCCTCGGTGTATATTTGTTCTATGTACATGTACATACATACTCAAGTCGGAGAGAACGACGCAGAATTCGCGGGGAAACCATACCTACAGCTTTCTGTTCTCGAGGGCGCAAAAGATTCATTTGCCAATTTATCACAATTACTTCCAATCCTACCACTTTCCTCAACTATTACTCAACTATAACTCATCCCGTTTTATTTCTTTCATAGCCATTTATTTGTCACATAAGAAAGATCATATTCTTTAACATTAATCATTGTTAAAAAAAATCGACTTTTCACACGTAACAAGCAATCATATCGATTGTAAAAATCCTTTTAACGCGCCCTCTCGATTCCAGCCGATTGGCACGTTTCCCGCCCTACGATCGCAAAGTCATTGGGGCGATCGGAACGGTGTCGCATACAAAAAAAAAACAATACCACAGGTGAGTTGACACGGTGGCATGCGAGTGCGTTCATGCAAACGTGCGTGCGTGAGGCAAACAAGCGTGTGCGTACAGCGTGTGTGTATGTGTGTGTGCGTGTGTGCGTGTCTGTATGCATGTATATGGGATGCCTCCTGTTTTTCCCCGGACAATTCATGCGATCGCTAGAAAGCCCTGATCAACGGTATCGTCGTTCCACGGAGAAAGCGGAGCCCGGCACGGGACAGCTTATCTTCCTTCCAGGTCCCTGCTTCCAGGATAACAAAAAAAAAGAAGAAGAAGAAGAGAGAAGTCGAGAATGATAGGAGGGAACACGGTGGGAGGATCGTGAAAGCTCCCCGATTGCCCTGAAAGCAAAAGGGGGGCTGTGGGGGTGGAAAAATCCCATAAAACAAAAGACCAAAGTCGAACGCACTCGTTCAGAGAGAGAGAGAGAGAGAAAAAAAAGAGAGAGAGCCAGCCAGACACGAGAGACTAAAGGAGACAAAGTGAGAGCCAGTGACTGCGGTGGGAAATGCGGGGCAAAGAAAAAAGAGGCAGGAAGTTCGTAGCGGAAAAAAGAAGAAGAAGGGGTTTCGGGGGAGGGGAAAAGGCGGGCGGATAACAGCGGAAAAGCGCAAAGGGCGCAAAACAAAACGGCCGGTGGCTCAGTGTAGTATGGAAGAGACGGAGCGAGAGAGTGGAAGGAGCTCGAATAGCCCCGAGAGACCGAACGCAGGATAAACGCGCTCTTCCCTATAAAAGCCCCCACGTAGATACACCAGGAGCATCGCGCAACCAGGCAACCTTCGCTGAGAAAGGTACATAGTAGTCCACACGTGTGTATGTCCGCTGCTTGACTCCTGCTTCTCGGTAGAGTGGCGATTATTCGAGAGAGAGTGAGAGAGAGTAAAACAGAGAGAGAGAGAGAAGTACCGAGCCTGTGATTACATGCTTCCATTATGGGCGACGGGAGGTAGGAATATTCCAGGCAATATTCACATGCGTCTGGAGCAAGCGGACCGACCACCATGCGTCGCATGCTGGACACACAGTGTGTGATCTTAGATCATCGGGGGAAAGTTGGGAAAGTCCAGGATACATTTGTTCGGCCTTGATGGCTAAAGGGAAGCAAGGTCGATTCTTTCTTTTTTTTTTTTTTTTGAACAGGGGAAAGTTGGATGTTGGATTGGATGGTACGTCGGTTAGGTCGATGGTATTCCGTTGGAGGACCTAGCTGAAGCTTACCTTCTTCCCTTGCCTTCCCCGGGCACCCTTGCCGCCCGGCTGGCCGGGTGGTCCGATAGGACCCACTTCTCCCTTCTCGCCTCGGGGCCCTGTGTGCGTGTATACCACGTGTATAAAATAAAACATGACAGTCCTTCGTCCGCTCCCGCTCGGACTTTCTTTCTTTCTTTCTTTCTTTCGTAATGCCAGTGAGTGAGAGGGAAACTGTGTGTGTGTGTGTGTCTCTTGGGAGTTCATGTCCGTAGTGTGCAATTACCAGTGGACGCACAAATCACTCTGCCCCGCCGGTTAATTTGCTTGAAACATTCTCACTGATTCGTTGAAATCGCCCGGTTAATGATCCCGTAAATATTTGATCCTTGCACGACTGAAGCCGATTTCCATCGGAATGCTATTTATAACGTCAGTCAATATGTTTTCGTGGAAAGATTAATACGTTATTAGTTTGTGATATTTAAAATTGTATCTTAATGATTATAGGTTTAAGGAATTTTTGTATTAGTGTTTATGATTCATTTTCTCCTATGAATCAACTTGGAAGGCTGGCTAAAGGGAATTCTTGGAACCTTTTTTTTAGCGGGTGTATAAGCGCACGAAAGTGTGAAAGACGTTTACTAGAAACTGCTTTAGCCAAAGGCCGCGCACTATATATTACTTTTTCGTCGGCTGTCGTCGGCCGAATTCCCGTGGCGACCAAGTGCGCATAATTTACGCGAACACCGAGTTCCAAGGAGAAATTTATTCTCACCCACTGCCACTCCTCGAATGTTCTTCATTCATCGTGTATACTATCTACAGTATAATCAGAAAATATATCACAGAAAATTCTCTACGAAACTTTAAAGAATTAATCGATCCACCCATTGAATTTATTACATTTCATACATTTAACTTGAACTTCGAAGTGCAACGATAGTGCGAATTCGATGCTGTAAACAAGGCAGAGGCACTTTAATCAATCCCACAGGCTGAATAGCCGCTCGAACACACTTGCTGTTACGCTTCGAAGCAACCTGGAATTTACGCTGCTCGGACGATTTGCCCGATGCGTTTCTCCTATCGAATATTCAGCATACGCGCGCGTATCGGCAGATTTAATTTCAATTGACCGCTATGGCAAGCGAGGCCCAGCCGCGCTGGTGGTTTTAAGCAGCCGCTAACAGCCACGGATAATCGCGTTAAATTCGAAATAAAGAGCAAAGCGAGCAGCATTTATAAAATCGGACATATTTCCACGAGGCTATTAAGTGGATGCTGCTTGCCTCTGCGAAACAGAGATAGAATGAGCGTGCGACGATTAAAATAATGCCAGAGCGGGCATAGTAAATTGCTCTCGAGTCCACGATTACTCGTATAACTGCGCGCATAATTTGGATCATTTAGCCAAACGATGAGATACCAGCCATCCACCCAATAACAGGATTTTTCCAAAAGCTATTGTTTATGTTGTGCCAATGGAAAGCATGAAAGAGAATCCTTGAAATTCTTGCATTCACAGAAGGATGAATGAATGCAATACCTTGGTAATAAGCATCGCATTAAGTTGAAATTGGAGAGAACTGGGTCGAGTTACTATAAAGTCCTTCTGAGTTGAATATTCCTCGAGTTTGATAATAATTTAGAAAGGAATTGGACATTGATGTGGTGCATAGAAAAAGATAGGAATTTAAAGAAAGCAAGGCAAGTTTTAAAAGTGGGATGAATAAATAATAAGATTTATTCCTTCAAGATTAATTTCGCGCGTTAAAAATAGTAATTTTTGAAAATTAAAATGATTTTCGACATTGAAAGGTGGTGGTTTAAAGTTTCGTGTAGGTATTCCCGTGGAAAATGGAGGCTAATGATCGTGGCAGGTAGTTTGACACGGTCAGAATTGTGACCAGACCGAAAGAGCAGTATCTTAACCACCAACCATATGTAGCCGAGCGCTCGGGTAACTTCGTTAACCAGAGCAGTGGCAAGCCGAAACATAGACCGGTAATCCAGTTTGGAATTTCGGGATTTGCATAGCCGCAGTAGCAACGTTGAGCCGGCTGCCGCTTAAAGTGAAAAGTAAATCGGTGAAACGGCGCACGCCTCGAAACTCTACAGCTAGAAACATTGTTGGTTGGGCGGGTGTGGTTGGCTGTGTTAAAACTAGTGCATTGTGTCACTGTGATACCAGAATTCTGGATTCGGGAGGGAATTTCACGCGGTTAGAACTGCCACTTTTCGAGGAACTCGACTGGAATCATTGGGAATTATTTTCGCTCATTTCCCACACGACACTTTTGACTTTCTACTTCCTCCAAGTGGAATTATAACAAATTCATAGTGCTAGAAGTGTAATTATTCACGAAGTCAGTTTTTAGACATCCCTTTTACTATTGGAATGGAAAGAGCGATGGTACAATAACAGTCAATTATGCAAGGAAATGAAATTAAAGTGGACTGGTTCGAGCGTGCATTGAAGCGAGTAAGACTAGAATCGTAAAGGGCTGTGCTAATTTGTGACGAAAAGCAATTGGTAGTTAAATCTCTGACGGATGATGTATGCTCGGCTCGCATAATGGACCATTAAGGCTTGAGAAGGCTTTCACTATTTCGAGTAATAATGATTATGGAAGGGTTATTTAAGAGGGGGGTCACCGCCACGGGCGAGTTGCTAGAGCGTGAATGTAGATAAATGAGCAAGAAACGGCAGAAAACGAGTGATTTAGGTTGGCGCGATGCTTTTTCGCTGTGCGAACAGCCAAATTAATTTCGAGCGGTGAACTAGTTTCACAGATGTAGCCGAGTTCCGCAGCTGCTACGGCTCCGCACTTCCTCTCTTTCCTTTTTACTGATTTAGGCGAAGAGAACCACCGAAAACGGTCCGCTCTGTCAGGAGATCCTAAATCGTTTTGTGTAGAGCGCGAGTCCGAGACAAATGGCCGCGAGGAAGTGCGAAAAACCGGTAATTTAGCGGTGCCTTCTTTCGTGAATTAACGCCCAACCGGTCGTCGTGATGCCACATGATTAAGTACTAGATCTTGTTCCGTTGGAACATCCTGTAATTATATATGCTTTTACATTAATTCGTGCTATTTGTCACTCTGTCACACTACTGCTGGTGAACTTTTTTCAACTTTTCCGAATTGTTCATACATTCATTGTTTAAGTATTAAAATGGGCAGAAAATAAAGGATTAATGGGGAAAGTGCCAGAATTATACCGAAAACACACGGAAACGTTCCCCTGATTAATTGATTTCATCTAATTCTGGCTGTTACTTCCACGTTTTTCAGTCTTCCTGACTATTTCAGGGGCTGAAATTTGGTGAAGAATATTTTCTTGTATCAAGAAAGAAGTGATATAAATTCCAGAGCCCTAGCTCAAAATTCATTTTTTCGCAAATTTTTGCATGTATACCCCTTCAAAAATTTTCGATTTTTCGAAGGTTCTGGGACTTTGATGAACGCTTGATATTTCGATTGTTTGAGTATCAAAACGGATAGAAAACATGAAACCAGTGGCTGAAATGCCGGAATTGTATCGAAAACACATGGAAAACCGATCCTGAATAATTCATTTTCGTCTAATTCTGATGGTTTTTCACATGTTTTCCATAGTTCCCGACATTTTCCGGGGCTGAAATTTGGTGGAGAATGTTTTCTTATATCAAGTAAGAAGTGATATCAATTTCAGAGCTCTAGCTCAAAATTCATTTTTTCGCAAATTTTTCTGGGTATACCCCTTGACGAATTTTTGGGCCAAAAAATGAACTTTGACCTGGGGTTCTGGAATTTATATCACTGTTTCCTAGCTAAATATTGAATCACTGCCTGAAATACCAGACCTTGAAACGGTCGGGAAGGGTGGTTCAAAAATTTTTGATTTATCAAAGGTTCTCGGACTTGGGCGAATGCTTGATATTTCGATTGTTTAAGTATGAAAACGGATAGAAAACATAAAACTAGTGGCCAAAGTGCCGGAATTGTACCAAAAATAGATGGAAACTACCTCCTGAATAATCAAATTTTTTTGATTTTTACGATTTTTCTCGCATCAAGGAACAAGTGATATAAAATCCAACGCCCTAGTTGAAAATTTATTTTTTCACCAATTTTTGAAGACAGAAGAACAAGCAAGTAGCTTCCTCGAGCAGAGGAACAAGCGGCTAACTCTGCGGGGTGATAAAGCGCGCAGTTAAAAAGTTATCCCATAACGGTGCAACCGAACGAGACAGCGGCACTCTTTCTCTCCTGCAGTAGTTTGCTGCGAGAGGAGGTGTTGTATCGAGGGCATATCGCTGGTGAAGAAAAATCTCGACTGCTTTATAAAAGGCGTCTTAAGCGAGCGAGCGGCCGGGATAAGGCCGATAAAAAGTTTTGACGGAGAGTGATAGAGCCTGCCTGCCTGCCTGCCTGCCGAGCGCACAGCCAAGAGCGGAGTTGAGCTGTGATAAAACGAATCAATAGACTGTGAGCGGCTATCGAAACATTGGAGCACCAACCGCCCGACTGAATTCCTGGCATTGCGCGACCTTTTTCACCCCAAAAGTGCTCGCTTCGATTAGAATCTAGTAATTTGCATCGATGCACTGATTTCCATCTCTATAATATAATTGATTTCCTGTCAATTACTTTTCCCCATACGATTGAAATGATTTCAAATATTCAAACGATTTCTAATTCCCCACAATTTCAAGCTCAATTTCTTAAGATTAACAATCTCTGAAACCTGCCGGAATTACTAAAGTGTTTTTAAATCATTTGGTACAGGTCGTCGAGTTTCAATAGGTGGACCCCGTTAATTACTCTTGAAATCCGTCCATTCACGTATCGCTTGGTCATTAATTAGCCGGTTTGCGGAGCATTGCAAGCATGGCATGAAACCTGGCGAGCTCCTAGCAAGATTGTCTCTCTCCAGTGGGAGTTAAAGGGTTAGAGAATGTGTTGGTAGTAGCAGCAGTGAGTTCGCGCGCCAGATAGTTCATGAATTATCAGAGTGCACATGTGTGGCCGGGTACAGGCATTAATATCCCGTATTCTTTCCGGCTCATTATCGTCCAGGGGTGACGCCCGATTTATTACATCGTGGAATGTTGATTTATGCTGCGACGCGTTACACGCTCGGACAGTGGTATATGTATATGTGTGTGTGTGTGTGTGTGTGTGGTTGAGGGAATGAATGGCAATGGTGGTAGTTATTACGCGCGGGCGGCTATCGGTTGGCTGAGGATATTAAAGAATTTAAATTACAGGATCGTCTAGGCGCTTACCAGGTGGTCCTGGTGGGCCAGGCGGCCCTTCCAACACTCCACTTCCGAACGGATCGCCGTTCAAGGACGTTGTTAAGCCTCGTTCTCCTTTATCACCCCTGTCACCCTGTCGGGAATAAATTTCATTCCGATTAATGGAGCTTGTACCAGATCGTTCGCACTCGGTCAAGTAGCCCTTCACAGTATCCTAAAAGAGAAAGGCCGTATACTCTTTCCAATTGCTGAGAACGATCTACCCTATTATACTCCCTTTCGACTTCTCTCTGCTCAATCCTCCAATTAATTCCATGACCTATTCCAGCCTTTCAATTAAAAACAGCCCGATTTAATCCTCGATAAACATCGGCTATGTTACAACTTTCAAAATCATCGCTTATAATATGTTAAGTTATTACATTTTTATTTTGTAGAATCCATTAATAGAAAACTTGTCTATTAATGGAAGTTTGCTAGCAAAAGTATTCTGATTAAAGGACCGTAGCTTTCAATGAAATGGAAGAGAGAATTTCCTTGGAAAAGATTTACGGTGTAAGATCTTACAATTTCCTGACGGTTCCTTTTAGTTCGAGCGTGTAACAACAAAAAGAAGATTGCTTGAACGTTTTGCTCGAGTACTTTTTCAATCTTTAAAGTGATTAATTCTAGTTTGGCGTAGCAAACGTTACATACGAATAGCCTGCGGAAATACTTTCGCCGAGCTAATTAAAGTCGTTGGGCGGCGGCGGCGGCATGTTTTCGATTTGAATGAATTACCGGTGCAACGTCGTTAAGCATATTTTGGTAATTAGGCTGTTGTGCGAGCCGCGAGCGACCGCCACTTCGTTTAATGATTTCGTTAGTCGAGAGTGTATACTGTTGAGCGTCATAGAGAACGACGCGGTGCTTCCTCCGAGGATGTTGCACTCCTATTAATTTCCCTCCTAGTAGCACAATGATAATAATAATAATAGAGAGTAAGTAGCGCTATTATTAAGGGGAATTGTTCCGGCTAAATGCTTGGAAGCGGCAATTGTCTTTTTCGCGCAGGGTCCACTGGTTATCTCTTTCAATTTCCGCGGATCTTTCAGAGATATTCTACCTCTTTACTAGTTCTCCTAATTGTGCTATAAACTTTATTCAATTTTCGAGCCAACAATACTATTATATAATTATTCTTTTTGATTTTCTATATAACCAAAAATATTAGGAAGCTGGTTAAAAAATAATCGGTCGAAAATGACAATGAAAAATAGATGGTTGTATGAACGCTAAATGACGAGAATGTGTTCTGACGCTCTTCTCCCGGTGGAACAATTGTGCAGCGTGTCTCTCGCGTTCTCCGACAAGGCTTTCAATTAGTTACTAATCACCGGCGCGTGGTTGCACGCACATTAGCTCTCACTCGTGTCAACCCGTTTGCTAGCTGGCTAACGTTTATTCTTTCTAATCGTTGATCGCCACCTATGTAATATCAGCTTCCAACCTTCCAAAGTATGTAACATACCAGCTTTCCACATGCTGTCCGTCAATGCCAGTCATTATTTGCCGCTGGCCCTTTAATCAGTCGCGTCATTCTCCTGCTCTGTTTGCCCGAATTTTCACTCTGATTCGCAAACTCGTATTTGCGTACCGAAACGCCAGAGTGCTTTTCAATAGGAAAGTCTCGTATGTGTTTTTTTTCCCCCCCTCGCAAGCAATAACACACGGCGCTATTGTGTAGATGCACTGATCGAGAACTTGTACGCGTTGCTCCAATTCGACGAGGAAATAGTGACTTTTTCGTGCTGGCAACATGTTACATTTGACAATTGGAGTGACGTTTCATTATAAAGAAGCAATACTTCGACATATTCTCCTTTATTATCACAAACTTTTCTTTATAAAGAATCCTTTTTTTAGAGATACAATACTATCATTATATTTTATTAATAAATATCAATAAATGATTAATATATTAAAAAGTTGTCTTACCTTAAGTCCGGGTAGTCCTGCCGCTCCAGATGGGCCAACTGGCCCTACTGGTCCTGGCGGTCCTTTTTCTCCTGGTGATCCAACTTCACCTGGAATCCCTTGCCTGCCTTCGTGTCCAGGAAGACCTTCGGCGCCCGGGGGACCCGGTGGTCCCGGTGGCCCGGGTTCTCCTGGCTCTCCCTGTTACGTCCCAAGAGCGTTACGTCGTTACCGCTTTCTTCCGCCGCGAGAGAGCCCTCGACAAGAGTGTCTCTCGGTGCTCGTCGGCTTGTGCCAGAGGCGGACGGGAGACAGGAAAGGAGCAATGGAAGGCATCTCTGCTTTTCAGCGAGTATGAAGAGAGGCAGAGAAAGTAAGAGAGAGAGAGAGAGAGAGAGAGAGAGAGAGAGAGAGAGAGAGAGAGAGAGAGAGAGAGAGAGAGAGAGAGAGAGAGAGAGGCAGATTGAGGCAGATAGGTGTGGCAGAGGAAGGATAGAGAGAACGTGTGTGATGAGAGTTTGCTAGCAGAAGAAACCATATAAAACTTCGCAAAAGACTAAAAAGTACATGAAATTGTAAATAATTTTGCACAGTGTTTGAAGTAATAAGTGTATAATTCATTGTAATAAGTTTAAGAGTACTTTTTTGTTTGACTATCTTCTATCTGAAGTTTCATGGGGATTCTTCTGCAGTCTCTAGTCAGAGATAGAGGCAGGTTTTGAAGAGAGGTAGAGATTGCAAGAGATTATAGTGAGAGCATGAGAATTGTGAGGTAGAACAGGGCAGCGGAGAGAGAGGAAAGGAGAAGCAAGAAACGCAATAAAAAAATAAAAAAACACGAGAAAAATCGTGTGGAAAACCAGTGCGTGAATAGATGGTAGATACACGCGTCGGGGATATGGCGGCGAACACAATTAAAGAGTCGACAATCCGTGTCGAAATGAACTTTTCGCCCATATAGCCAGCCTTTCCTCCAGACTTTTTCCAATATTCCCCCGCAAGCCTGAATGCACGTGATCGCATTCGAGGTGTGTGCGAACCCACGCGCGCGCGTCCGTTAACGCAGTGATTTAAAAATAGTTAGTCGCGTGTGCGGATGCACCTGAATTGGCCGAGTGCCGTCATGGACGAGGTGATAAAAGCTTCGCTAGAAATCCAATACTTATCCCATCTTCGATACCTATGAAATTCCTCCCCATCGAACTGCCCCGGAAATAACACAATGTCCACCCGTCAAATTACCAATTACTGGTTCTCGCATTAATATCGAATGTCGCAATCATCGAGCCTCCAATCACGGCTCTCTCAATGATAGAATTTCCAATTACATAGCTTGAGAGAGAGAGAGAGAGAGAGAGAGAGAGAGAGACTCGTTCTACATTCCACATACGAATGACACCGTGCCGCCGGGATTAGTTCGATGTTAATGACAGCTCTGTCTGGCCAAGCCGGTCACGTATGTAGCTAGTGAGCGCGTACACGTATGTTAATGAGAGTCAGCGCAAGACAGTACCGGCGAGACTAATGTGCTATACGATCTCATGAGATACATGGTGCGACACCAAAGATGTACCTAGACGCGTAGGGCACACACTATTCCACTGACACGGCAATTCCAAAGAAAACGAGGATAAATGTTGCGCGCACCATCTACGCACTGTACAAGAGTAGCCACGAAGAAAGAGAGACAGAGAGACAGAAAGAGAGACAGACAGCCGTATAGTGGAACAAAGAGAGAGAAACTAAGAGAAACAAGTTACAGTATGCATATGTCGAGAGCGTAACATGCTTTCGAGGGGCGCAGGTGTTGCAACGTAACACGAAACTCGGCAAAAAGCCAGCTTGCCAACGTTCCAGCTTGCCCCGGGTGTGTCCGAGACGCGCTCGCGCGCGCGCGCGCGCACGTGACACACGCGTGTTTTAGTAGTGACTTTTTTTGCGCACCCAAGCCAGGTCTCTGATATTGGACGGCGAGCGTCCGTGCTTGCCATCAATTTCGATGGGTTTTATGGGGGTCCACGCCGCCGGGAAACCAATATCCGTGCACACGCTCTGAGGTGAACCCCTGCACCACTTATCGCTAGCACGTGAAACTGATGGCTCCTCGAAGGATCAAAGTTCCGAAAACTTGCTTCGTTCAATCGTGATCGATTTCTATCTCGAGGGAATTCAATCAATGCTTGATATTGAGAGAATGTAGTATCGCGGAAGATTAGAATGAAGCGTATGAGAGGAAACTATTATAGGGAAATTTCATGAAATTAATCGACGCGTCTCTCCAGGCCTTCCGAATCCATTGAATTGTAATTACATTGGATATCTGCTGGTACTCAGACAGGTAGATTGGAAGTCGCTAGACGATGGTCGCGATGTATAACGAGAGAGATCTCCCCCTTGCACTGCTCTGCTTCCCGATACACGTCAATTTCCATATCCGTCAAAGAGCGTGATACCCCCTCGATCCTATCAGGATCCGTCCGTCAGATTTCTATATCCATCCATGGCAAGCGAGCTCCCAGACCCGCAAGAGGTATATGCTTCTGCCCTGATTGATCTCTCTTTTGAGATCATCGAGATCCCGCGATTGCCGCCTGACACCCGGTAAAGGGGCATTGAAGGTCAGCTCGTATTACTACCGATCAGCTCAGACGACACACTTATTTAAAAATCCTTTTTTTTCCATGTCTCTTTAACCGAGAAAAGAGACATCTATCTTGTTCGAAAATAACTCCTGTCATTAATGATTATCCGATACACGTGTAAATTAATACCCTAATTAACCTTGATAATTACTACTCTTGAATATCTTATAAATTCTATCTTGAATACTCATAATTCTTCACACTTGAACATCTAATAATATAAACACTCCAACGTAAATATCTTCAGTTTATGTTTGCTTCGTGACTGACTCTACTCATAACAGACTCCTTTTTTTCATTTTCGGGCAATGAAAAGAAGTTTGAAGTATCGAAGTGGTTGATATTGCCACTTGAAACTCCTGGCTTTACTGCTCACCGAGTGCAGAAGTGCCTGGCGCTTTGACACCTGCGCCATGAAAATTGCAGAGGTTCACTTCATATTTCGGCTGTGAAGTGGTGATAAAGTGTAAAAGAAAAAAAAGGGGGGGAGGTTTGAGAAAGAAAGTGCGAGATAGAGATTTGTGGAAGGCGACTTGGCAAGGTGAGAAAGTCGCGGAAGGAAGGACTAGTAGAGAGTTAGAGAGACAGAGTAAGAGAGAGAAAGAAAGAAAGAAAGAGAACTAGCAAGGAGAAGGTGGGCAGAAAGACCCACGTATGCGTGCGGTAACATATCCATGCATACAAATCGAGCATTCATCTAGCGGGACATGTACCTTCGTAGCTGGGGTATACATTGCACTAGCCACAGGGAGTCTCGAATGCTCGCTACGCACTCTACGTGCTCGTAAAAGTAGCATGCAACGCGCCATTCATACTGAGACTGCTGCCTCCGAAGCTGCTGTTAGTGCATCAGGACATAAAAGTAACGCTTGCTCGTACATACAACCACAGGACAGATCCGCAATCAACATAGCCAATCAAAACTTTCGTCTCAATTTAACTGAACCATATCACAGAACATGATTCGATTCCCCGGAAGAACGGAAAATCAGGTCCCCATTGAAACCCGATATACTCTAACATATGATACTCGAGGGTGACATTCGAACGAATCGAATTCCATTCAGGATCTTTCTTGGAACTCTATCACCTAGTAATCGAATTAAAACTACAATTTCGAGACATATTTTTGGATCTGAGAATAGAAATAATTCATACTTTAATAATTCTACTCTGATAAATCAATTTAGAGAATTTTTACGCACGTTGAAGACTAGATTGTTCAAAGACAAACGAAGCGAGTATAGAAAGAACGTCTTCAATTTTAATCAATCCGAGGTGCATTGAATCGTCGCCGAGAGAAGGCAAGAGAAAGAACAGCTGGTATTCTTTCCTCTCGGCAGTAGTTTTGCGCGAGGAGAGAATGACCGGTTGAATTGGGAATCCGTCCATTGTCATTGATACTCTCAACCCGACGAGCTTTTGTGTGCCCGGTTGCACGGCTTGCACACTCGCAACGGAGTCACGGCATTCTCCGTTAGGAGGCTAAACAAGGAGAGAGAAGCATTCATCTGGCAGGTCTAGAGGAGCGTTCAATTTCGCAGGAGGATTCATTGTCAGTACATCGGCATGCGGGATGGACAGGGCCGTGCCCCTTTATCCCTCGCTCGAGGACCGTTTGCATTAATGCTCCCGCACCTTCCTTCTGACGAAGCTTCGATAATAATAAGCGCCTCGACGCGCGCCACACAGTACTATTAGAGTCACGCTCTTCATAAGAAATTGTAGAACACGTTAGAACATCCCCTTTAACATCAAAGAACCAAGCCAACACAATGAATCGTTCTCGTTCCATTAGAACAATGCATCATCATGTTCATTGTAATATTAATTAATGAAATTTGAATAGTTAATCATTACGCTCTGTCTATCATGTAACTATTACAGCGATTGCATTGCATATTACAATATCAGTGATTAGTTCAATGTGATTCGAGCGACAGGGACTTTCAATGGTAATTACTAAAGTCGTTACTTTGGAAATTGAGTGGGATCACAAACGACGTTAGATTCTTTTTTGCTTTTGGAAGGCTGCGCTTAATGGACCGAGAGTACTTAATGGATGACCCAGTGGGGAGTTTTCATTTGTAAGATGAAAGTTATACGTGCGCAGTATGGCGCCAGGGACATCTTTATCGGATGGAGTTCATTCATAATCGGTTTCGAGCGGGGTACCGGACATCTGTACCGGGTGGAAGTGGAGTTTTTTTTTTTTTTGCAGGGATGCACGTGGTAGCAGGCCATAAAGTAAAAGGGGGGGGGGGGGGGGGGGGAGAGAAGTGCGAGCGCATGCACGATCGAAGCTGCAGACTAGGTATCATCTTTCATAACGATGGATGGGTATAGAGCGTACACACACACACACACACACACAGTTCGAATTGACTATTTGCAGTGGGAAAATAATTTTTAGGCCGTCTCTATACCATCGTGTCGTTCGATTCCTCGGGCAAACGGCTTTCGAAGTGCGAGTAGTTGTATTGGCAGACCCTTCGCCTTTCCAAGCCTTCTATTATAAAATAAATACTCGTGCGAAAGTCTAAACTTACTTTCTCCATAAATTCAAAGATTCGTTATAAACATAATATTACTAATACTCAAGAAACAGTGACAATAATATTCACTTAATTGAAATGTCAGTGTGCCAAGTTGAATTTATCGTACAATTCATTTTATTATTACGACAATGGAACTACCAAGAGTAATTCTCAATTGACCCGATTCCTTTTAAAGAGGCCTTGTCTCGCAAAGCGAAAGAGTAATCAGTTAAACTTTGGTCCAATTATGTATGTCTCGCGGCTTAATATTGCCGAGCATACACAAAAGCTCTTTTCACAGAGGGAAAGCGCATTTGTCGCGTACTCGCTCGACATGCTCGGACGAGTTCGAAAGCGTTCATAAATGTATGCTCGAGAAATCGATCAAGGGAATCGGAGCGGGAAGGACAAGGGGCTCCCGACATGAGGAGCAGGCGCACTTACTTTCAGCTGAATGATGTTCTGGTCTGAGATATTAAGCCCTTGCTCCCGAAGTTCCTAGAAGTAGGTCAACACTACGGGTAAAAACCAAATCGCTACGAAGACAAAAACATAAAAGGGGGGATTTGGGCATTTGGGTCTTCAGAAGGTGGGGGGGGGGGGAAGGGGGCGCGCAAAACTCTTACAAATCATGGAACTGATCAGGGGTTACTAGCCTAAAGTGTCGGGGTTTGAGGGGGGTGGGGGGGCTCAGGGAGATTATGTATCAAGGGCTTTTCTCGTATCTCATTGCTCTGGCGAATCCAAGGCATGCCCAGAGATATACCTAAATACTGTAACTTAAAGGAAACACCATTACCAACCAAAAAACCAAAGTGACAAACTGCCCGGATCACATATGCTCGGTCAGGGTTACTTTAGTCCAGAATTTCACTCATCAATTACAGTAATCCCATTCCTAATTAATACCTTGGCTCTTCAACTGATTACATTTAAAGCCAATCGACGAGAATCTTCAATTTCCTCGACGATTAGAACTGAACCAAAGCCACCCGTCGGATCAATGGATCCACGCACTTGGCCAATCGCAACCAACGATAGAACGCTACACCGAAAGCACCGCACGAGGCAACGACTAAAGGTAAAAGGATTTCAATCGGGGATGAATCTGTTGGGAAATGGATCTTTACGGGAGCAGCCTCTAAACTCAAGGAAAGAGAACGTTGGGTGGATGAACTACAAGGTATATGCGATGATCGAAGAAGGAGTGGTGGCGGATATGATGTCAGGAGGAAGAAGAAAAGAGGTAGAGAATGAATAAAGCCAGGAGAGAGTGAGAGAGTGAGAGATAGATAGATAGATAGATAGAGAGGGGTGGTAGCTTCGACGAGAAGAGAAGAGATTCTTTTGAAGGGCAACACGCTCTGCAGTGCGTCTTGTGTTGCCAGTGCGAAGAGGCCGGTTACCTTGAGGGCGACGATTTCCGCATAGCCGAGCGTCCCGCCGCGGAGCGTCGTCACCGACCTCTTTAACCCCAATCCCTGTGCATTGACCCGTAGGCGGAAAGATGGTTTATATTGTTAATCCGTATCCTCGAAGAACGATGCAACGTGTACACATGTGTTTATGCAGATGTATATAGTAGTTGGGGGTGTCCAAAGAGTAAGAAAGAGTCAAGAGTCAGTGTGTGAGCAAAAACACATTACACCATCACAAAAGAGCCAAGAGCCGCGAGAATAAGAATTGGTGAACTAAGAAATGATGAGAGAAATAGGTGTGAGAGATAGTCGAGTGAAAAAGGATGAAATTTGCTCTGCGAAGGCAGTTTTCTTGATCCTTATCGAGGACTTGGCCGCAGGAATAAATCAGGTTTCCCTTGCCCGCCAGTTTTACTGAGATATTCCCCCAAGATTTTTCTTTTTATTCGCTCTGTAAATGTTCCAGTGAGTCTGCTTTTTCTAGCGCGTATGTCCACTTTGAAATATGTGGTAACAATAAATTGCTCGCGGGGCTTATTGTTGTCTGTGGTGTACGTAAACGTAATTCCCGCGCCTCTGGCTCTTTCTCGTTGTTGTGAGCACCAAACACAAGGATTAAAGAGAACTGTGCTGGGCACCAGAGACTCGAGAAGTCAGCTTCAATGAAGGATGATTGGATTATATTACAGACAGGGCTCCCGATTTCCATTGTTCCTGTAGGCGTTTTTTGGAAAGATGAATCGTCAAACATTGAGGAAGCTTTCGTTCTCGATTAACCGGCTGGAAAAAAATTCTTCATCTTCCGCACTTGTCACGTGTCAGATTAATTCGTCATACCTTAGACTTTACAACTGTAATTTTCAATATTTTAATAATGAATTGTTTCTGAATGATTAATTTATAATCAAGTATTGTCGAAATAAAGTAAGAGATACCTTTGATCTGAAATATGATTGATCTGACACGTGGATTTTCGTGCGCGAGGGAAAATCAATTGTCACTTTGTCGTCCCGGATGGCATAGATACCTTTACTGCGGAGAAGACGTCGAATCCAGGACTTCCTGGCTCGCCCTTCTGCCCTTTGTCCCCTTGTCGACCCTGTAACAAGAAACAGTCATTCTATCATACTGAAAAACAATGTCAGTGGGATAAGTCAATTCTACAGTGGCACTACTGTTTGTTTGACCCACTAGCGAAGTAATGTCTGCTTCTATTGAGACAGTTTGAGATCAATATCCGAGCGAAGTTTTTCGGATCTGTCAAGAAAACTAAGAAACTTCGTCTTCTATCACATCCTATTATTTATAGTAATTTCTGGGCGTTCCTATTATTACATACTATTACTTCCCCTTAAAATGAACACCAATTTTCACAATAATTAATAAAAAAAAAAAAAAAAATTCTATGTCTAATCTTCCCCGAAAATGTAGGAATATCTTGTAGCATTATTTGCACCTAATAGGAGGTATTAGATGCAAACAAAGGTGGTCTATTTGTAAAGGGTATCCATCGCAGGTAGCGGTGGTCGAGAGGGCACATAAGCCATAGTGAGCGAGAGTATGCCGACGCAGTGGTCGATCGGAATTCTTCGTATCCGGCCATCGACAGAACAAATAGCTGTACCTGGCGATATTTGCAATGCACTCATTTCCTCTCTCTCCCGTTGAGACCGGCTGTTTGTACGAGGCACGTTCGTTCCTTCGGCGATCGGACGCCTACCGATACGACACGAATATATACATAGACGCATACTCTCATACATGAGAGCAGACGATGTGTACTTTCGAAGGAAAGGCGCGCACACGCATCGTTGGACGAACGAAAAACATCGTCTCTATGTACCGTGTGACACGTGGGTAAAGCTCCGAGAGCACCCGACGTCCCCACCGGGAAGCCGACGAGAGTAATTTATGCTGCTTATTAAAAAGACAAATGACCGCTCGACTCACGAAAGACCGTGAACGCTTCCCCCTTGCATGGCGTATTAAAGCTGAAATTTGTTCTTTCATATTTAATGGAAGCCAACTCGTACGTCGGATCTCTAAGAATCTTAACGGTCCACTCATTAGACTTTTAGTATTTTTATGCCTGACAAATTTGATTGGTTTAAACTCGCTCGGTGAACACGCATCGTCACAGTTCCCCTTCTTTCGCGCTTCCTGAACTTGTAATAGGAATTATGGATCTCCCTGAAGCTTCCGACTCGACGTAATTGGATAGGACTGGCGCAGATTGGCCTTGCCTTTTTAAATTCCCCGATGGCTCGATAAATAAAGGCGCGCGCTTCATTAGCACGAAAAGTTCAGGAGTTAATATTCTTTGAGTGAAACTCTTGGAACAAGACGACTTTTCCTTGGCTCCCGCGTAAAGCCAACGTAAACCCTTCTCGACTCTTGGATCGAGGATCCAACAACTTAAAGGAAACTTGGCTCAACTTTATCCTGGATTATTCCACGGGCAAGAAAAAAAAGAAGAAGAAAGGAATAGTTGCTCCGTACTAATTTGAAATTAAAATTAGTAAACCTAGAATGATAGATACATATTGATAGATCGAATTAGATGATGGAATTCATTTTCATTCTTGGGAGTTACTCCGACGTTCTATGATGTCTTGGAGCTGTCGGGCATGTTTCGGTGGAGGGATTAATTGCTCGAGGAAGAAAGCGCGCGTCAGTTCTGGAGAAGCCGGCGGGAGCGTCGCTCCATAATTGCGTTTCCAAGATTCAATAGAGCCTCGGTCAGTCGAAGCTGCTTAGAATTCAGTGACTCGGTTAGTAACTAGACCAGGCTACCACCACCGTTTTCGGAAACTCCCCCTTACAACTGTCGCTCGCGGACATTAGAAACTCAATAAAGCACCTCCTTGTTATTAGCGGCAACTTGTACCTCGAGTTCTACGCTTCTAATAGATACCCTTATTACACTTGCCTCCGGAACGATCTTCTCCGAGAATATCAATACACCTTCTTCCTTCCCATTCCAACCTACCATTTTGCATAACTATTCCAAAGTCTGTTCAAGTTCTATGAAAATAACTAAAGAATGAATTTCAAAAGATACTGATTTAATAATTACTCTATTAAAATAAATGATTCTAGAAACTCTGTGATCATTTTAAAGATTCGTTGGGATTATACTAATTACTTGTCATAGTAATTCAAGAGAAAGAAAGATACCAGTATTTCCGTTGATTCCATCGCACGCATGCTGGCTGCTTTCAGAGCAATCAAACATTATTACCCGGTCGAAGACACCGCCACCGGAATATCGTCTTCGCAAATATTTGCTCTCCGCTTTACCACGGACGCCGGTTACACTGGCGGACCAACTGAACGATATTACTTGCCCGCCTTAGTTTCACTGGCTCTCTCTCTCTCTCTCTCTCTCTCTCTCTCTCTCTCTCTCTCTCTCTCTCTCTCTCTCTCTCGTTCTCCGAACTAACTCGGACATGCGTTTTCTCAGAGGGACATTTCGGATGTTACTCGGCCTCAGCCGAGCGCATGACTTCGCCGGTGTGTCCGCATGAATCATATTCCAAAGGGGAAGTTAGTTCTCCAGTGTCTTCTCTCAGGTTGCTCCGAGAACTATGCGCTTCACTGTTTTCATCGTGCGAACTGAATAATAGAACGCGATATGAACTCAGTCTATATGTCTGGCATACAAAGCTTTTGGTCCATTTCAATACTACGAGGATAGTCATTGTTAAATGACAGATATATCATTATAGAAATGATAGAGTTAATTAGACGAAAGAAACTAATCAGTATCTGGTGAAAATAAAGTTGTACCAGTAGAAATTTGATTATCAAACCCAAAGCAGTTGCCTCTTGGATCTTGGAGATTCCAGGAACTCTAAAGGATTAAACGACGACAATAAATCTCCCGGTGAAACTTGTAATCCTGGGCGAAATAATAGGCAAACTTCGGCCTTGGCTTTAACGTATCGGCAAAGCTGGGAAGTCCGCATTAAGCCAACGAAAGTGACGCGTCCTACGAAGCTGTTTCGCTTAGAAAGTAAAATGCGAAACTTGAAATACCTTGGAAAATAGAACGACGTGATTACCAAGTACAATTTTTCCACGGTAAACTGGCGTACATCAAACACGGGGAGAACATGAGCGCCTGGGGAAAAGTGGTTGGTATCTGTTATTGGACATTTCGCTCGTTAAGTGCATTAACATAAATCTGACGATAGCGGGAAATGAAGCTTGAATTGCACCGGATGACGCCATCGGAGCGTGACGGTAGAGTCTGGAAAACGTTGATTCCACTTGTCACTCGTTCGCTTCATCGGTAGTTTGTCGCAAGTTGGACGTGCTAATGAAACATGTCAGTGGGCAAGTGGATTTGCTAGGAACTTGTCAGGTTCGTTCCTCCCTTACGTTTAGTAATACACACCAGTTCAAATATATATTTATTAACTATGTAATTAAAGATCTATTATTGATACTATTATCGTTTCATTGTTGTAACACAGAGGATCATTATCAAATCCAACAAGTAATACTACCTCCTGTTATTGCGATATTAATTCTAATTCTAATCGTATTCTGTGGAAAATTGTATTACGGTTAATTAACGCAAATTGGTAAAGTCCAATGAATACTAACTTGCGGTGTAAAGCTGGGGAGGATTACATTTACCGCAGTCGACCTACAAATTCCCATGATTTTTTGACTTTACTAACCAACCCGGATAATGAGCTTCGGGATAATGCACGTAGTTAAATGCTCGGCACTTTCGACAGGGCGTGTTTCGTCACAGTAATATCGTCAACGATTATCCGGAAAGCTGATTGCGTTCATTGTACATTTATCGCTGGATAAATGAATACGTAGTATCATTAATCTTGTGTGCCCAGCGTAGGAATTAGCTCATCGTGTGGAACGCCCGCGCAATTACTACTGGCGCACTTCTGTATCAATCGGATGATAATGCTCGAAAGATAAGCATACCTTTCAATTTACGAGTTAGTCTAATTCATACGTATCAACTTACCGGATCTCCTTTTGGTCCATCCAAGCCGATGGGTCCCTGAAAGAACATAAATATTCACCTTTAATCAAGCTTCTTTTCCCAATGCAAAAGCTAACGAACGAAGAAAAGTGAAAAGTCGAGTGGACCGCGTACGGTCTTTTGAAAAATAAATCAAAAAAAACATCATTCCGTGTGTATGTATAAACGCGAATGATTATTGATTGAAGTGTGAAATATGATCGATTGAAGTGTGAAACAGATGGCAAGGAGTGCAAGAATTTTCTCGTACGTAGATTACAACATACGAAGTTATTACTATTGTCAGTTGGATAGCTCGTAATGAATATTGACGGCTCATTCATAGTGCAATCAAGCTATCTCTGCTATTCAATAAAGTATATTTCAACTGATACTCGACGTTACTATGAGATTCAGTACTTATTTCGAAATCGATCTGATTCATTTGAAAGAGGAGGTGTATCCTTTTATTTGTCGGCACTATCGTGATTGCTCAGTTGATCCTGCTATTAGAGAGACAAGGATTCAGGCGTTCCCGGTCGTTCGCCCGTCTAGCGATTCTCCTGGCTCTCCTTTTGCCAGGATCACGGAGTGGCTGTGCTTCCGAGAAAGCCATAGGTCGTCGTGGATCCTCGTTGCAGCGGATACCAACCTCTTTGGAACCCGTTTGCCAACCTCACCGCGCCCCTTTCATCCGTCTATGTAGCTACGTGCGCCAACCGCGTCCTCAGTACCTAGCAAACCACTGCGACGCGTATCAAATTGTACTGCCAACACCGATCGCGCTCCTACGCACACAAGCCACTCGGCTTATCGGCCTCTACAGAGTGTGCACACGTTTGTTAGCCTCCAGTCAACCGAGGCCCATCTATAATCGCTAGATTTAGAAAGGACCAGTACGGCTATCATGAAATTTTGCTGAAATCACGCGTCGATTCAAATAGAAGTCTATCTTTTATATTTCATATATTGTCAATTTTTATTTATATCAATTGATATGATTACATGTACGAAATCATTGGACTGGATTATTGGATTATAATAATCATAGAACTCTCATGAATGTATGTTTTCAAATGAATTCATCAATTTTGTCATATTAACGAAAGTGAAGAGATGTACAAATATTTTATTATCGTGGAGACTCGTCGAGCAAAAAGAGAGCGCGATGAATAAATATGCAAATTAATTACTGGTACACTCATTCGGGCGAGAGTAGATAACGCGTGTTACGGTGGAGAGTCAGTGGTATTCATCCGACAGGGTTGGCAGAGGGAGAACATTTTTCCCAGCAGCAAATACTTTGGCCAAGGGAATTCGTCGGCGGCGAGCCGGGTGTAATCCATGAAAAACGCGGGGAGATTAGCGCGACGAAGGATGGCGACATAGATGTTCGAACGATATATCAAAAATTACTGAGCCGACGATTATTCGGGTGTAGGCGGACACGGCGGACAAACGAGCGTGACACGCCGACACACATACATATACATACACGTTGATGTACACGATGTGTTCGGTCAAACGGGGGGCTGACTCGCTATGCGCCAGGGTTACATTTCAAAGGGCAGAGCGCACACCAGAGAGCACCACGATTTTTTTTTTCAGGCGTCCCGTAATCTCTAACATCCCCGACTATACTGTCCATTGACTCGAATCCCCAATTTTTCTTCTCTCAGTTCAGCTATCCCCCCCCAATTCTCTGCTTGATTCTTTCTTTTATCCCGAAATAGAAATAAACTATCCCAGTATGAATGAAGTGCCGGTGAGACTAGAGCTACGATGCGTGGAACGACAGCCTATCAACTCTTATAATGCAATTGTGTCGAGCGAAGCTTCCGCTTAGGTGTGGGCGATGCAACTCACCCGGCATGTGTTTGGACTGACTTAATAGACTCTGTAATTCAATAAGATAACCGAAGCATTCGCTCAAGCTTCCCGTTAAGTTTAAAGGGATTTATCATCTGTCGCGTATAGTTAGAACATAAATATATATGTCGAAGTTATTAATAGCTATCTTCTAATAACAAAAATTTCTTTATATTTTTATTAACATATCGCGTATATATATTCAACATCTAGTAAGTGACGTGTATGAATACGTGTGTATGGAACTTGAATAGTTGAATCAAGCCCAATAAAATAATCCCACAACCAAAATCAAGAAAGGATATATGCCAAAAACGTGGGAATTCCAGGCACATTAAAACCGATACGACCAAGCAAGATATAACCACACCGAATGATACATACAGGACAATTAGAAATTCACAGAATACCAAAACCGATGATCTATCGCGTACGGAAATTTAGGGTGAAAATCAGTGAAACACCAAGCGGCTACTCTACGTGACACGTATTATTCAGTAGGTTTTAACGGTGATTATGTATGAATATCATACGCTCCACTCGCCAATCAGTCAGACCGAGTCGATAATTAGCATCGACGCACTGACCCGCCCGACTAATTACTCGCTCGAATACGAGTCATCAGAGCGTCATTCATGGGAACGGCCGGTAGATTGCTTCCCAAACGAATCTGCAATAGCAGCGATGATTATGTCGAGCCTGACTGACTGGTGAAGCGGGGGAGGGTGGGGGCGGCGGATATGGGTGAGATGCGGAGTGGTGAGTTTGTAGACACACAGAGAGACGTTAAGTGAGGCACAAACCAGACAATCAGAGATTAAAGAGAGAGAAAGAGAGAGAAAGAGAGAGAATATAGAAGAACAGATAGAAAGGATAGGAGAGAGAAAATAAAAAATAATATACCGGAAAACCGCTCTTGCCCGGCGTCCCGGCCATACCCTGTAAGAATGGGTATAACAAATTAAAAACCCGTTTACACAGGGGAAAAGGGTGGGGGGGGGGGTGGCAGTGGATGAAAAGGAGGAGGATCGAGCAGGGTGGTTCGGGTCTTCAAGTTAGGCGGTGTCTCGCGCGAGAGCATGCAAAAGCGATTATTTCGCGGCTCGCGAAAGCCTCGTTCGCGATATTATCAGCGGCGTACCGATAATCGTGTTCCAACCAATTAGAAATTCTCCAGGCGTCCGAGCAGACGGCAGAGAAAGAGAGAGGAACCGAAGAGAAAGAGAACAGAGAGAGAGAGAGAGTGAGAGAGAGTTGCGTGCACGCGGCTATCCACTTTGCGGACCACCAACGCCCACGAGACCAAGCCTTCGGCCCTTCTTCTCCTCGAGAGTCTGCGGCCCCCCACTAATTAACGGGAAATAAAGGCTACCTATTATCGGAGAGAGGAATCGGGCTAATTAGCCCACGATCAACCCCGCACGCGCGACCGAAGCCCTCTGATATCTACGATCCGTAATCTGGCCTGATTCGACGGTGATTAATAAGGGAGCCACTCGGAAAATCTAATAAGCAATTCCCTTGATTGGCTTCGAATCAAATCGAATGAGATTCTTCCATCCACTCTTTCCGGTCAAGCTTATTATAATCTTCGATGAATGAGCTTGGCAAATGGAAAAGATATCCCCCTGTTTAATGGAGTTGGTTGTTTGCTGTTGTTTGCTCGATGGTTGAATGCCAGTGGAAATTAATCTCGAACGTAAACAGCGAGAGGGAAATACTCGTTGCTGTAGTAAACTTCATTAGCTTTTTCCTGGTATTAAATACTTCATTGGTAAATGGCTCTAACTACTATACGAGTGGACCCGGAAATATTTGATACTGATTTAACTCTCCCCCTTTTTCTCTCTCTCTCTCTCTCTCTCGTTTTATTATTATTTCTTTCTCTCTCGATTTCTCGCTCTCTCACCTTAGGAAAAATATGTCCTGAATCGTCTGCTCTTTGCCACGATTTTAAGTAGCAAGAGAACACTACCGTGGCTGACTCCAGCCGCACCAGGGATTTCTGCTAAGGGCTCTCTCGGCAAATGAACTTCCTCATCGCCGGTTTTTCATACATCGTTTCGTAGCTGCTCTTAATTCCTAAAAGGGATGCATTCCTCTACTCTCGGAAAATATCCGACTCTTCTGGGAAGAGCTCGGGAAATCTCTGGTACAAGCCGGAGCTATGCTGAAATCGTTAGCTGCTACACCATGCGTTGCAGTCCGAGTCACACACACACACACACACACACATACAAAAAAAAAAAGGAGAGACACACGCAAAACATCGCGACGTGCGATTGCGTCGTTGCACTACGAGGGAGGAAATGCATCGTGCTTGCAGAGATCAGGGAGGATAGCAGTTGCAGGCAGGATGTACTCACCTGCGTTCCTTGTTCACCAGGATCGCCTTTTTTACCCTTCTTTCCACGTTTCCCAGGCGGTCCTTGCTCTCCTGGCGGACCTATAACAATAACAACATCCTTTAAATATTAATTCCTGACAAAAATATTTGTTATATATATTCTAATATAAATTAATCTCTAAAAAATCATTTTTATATGTCAGAAGATGCGATAGAGTCGTCTTTCTCCGATAGAATCCTTTGTCATCTCCAACTGCTTATCGCTTGGATAACCAATAGACTCGATCACAGACACATCATACGAACGTAGTATATTTTATCGAGCAAATCGAATGAAGCTTCATCCAAGGGCTATTCCCCCGACATGTCGCACGCGTTATTCCGATTTCCGGCGGGGAGAGAGATGGGTCGAGGCGTGACACTTGGGGTCCAGTGTCCAGCCTCCGGGGCAGACTCCCCTTTGGCAATCTATGCCTCTCTTTCTCTTTCTCTCTTTCGTTTTCTCTTTGCGTCACTGTCTCGCCGAGAATAATTCAATCGAGATTTATTCTCCGTCTCTGGCGGCGGTGGCTTGGACATTCGACAAGGGGGTTCCACGGCGGCTTGCACTCCCTCCTTTTATTTTCCATTTACCGGCCCAGAAGCAATATTCCGGTCGTGACGTCATATCCTCCCGCACTTGAGAGAGAGAGAGAGAGAGAGAGAGAGAGAGACAGATGCCTTGAAATGAGCGATATTAGTCCGACAGGCTGCGCTCTTGCAGAACTTTCACCAAGTTCTTCTCTTTCTTCTCTTTCTTCTCTTGGTTTTATCTTCCTTCATCCATCCCCCAAGCTTTTTTTTTTTTTAATCCGCACCACGGATATAAATCTCGGCGTCAGCTGACGAGACCGCCACTCGCTCTGACACGGCGAATACTGGCGAGAAGGGTGAGCGCGTCGAGGGGAAAGCAGAGTCGCAATAAGAAACGCGCTAACAAGGAAAGTTCGCCGGACATTATCGGCACTTTTTCACCCCCGACTCGGAAACAATTCTCGCCGAGATCGCCTGGAATATGGATGCACAACGCGTGAACGATAGAATTCCTGATGGGAAAGAAAGAAGTACGGCTTCTCTCACTCGTGGAATGTTTGTTTTTTTTTTTTATAAGAATTTTGCTACTTTCTTTTCTGCATCGTTCGAGTTTTCCACGCTTTTCAATCGGACCGAACTGATCGCTATTGAAATTCGTCATGGCTTCGCTAAGATGAGATTATGGATGCCCTGGTATTCCAATGATAGAGAAATGAGAAGAAATCAAATCAATTCTTTTCTTTGGATTCACTTGGGAGAAACGCGTCAGTCAGTGATGCGAGTCAGTTGTCAGAAGGTTGGAAATCTATCGGCAGTCATTCTCACGGAATCCAGAGCAGCTCAGTAATCCTGGAGGGACCTCCGACCGGCTAATCCGTAGCCAAGGAAAAAACGCCTGTCATACGTGACGCGATCTCAGCTTTTTCTTGGTCTTGTCAGTAGCAGCTGCTTGCGTTTAATATCCTGATATTCCCAGACGAACACTCCACTCTGGATAGATGGCTCTGAGCGTCCAGGAATCTCAGTGTCTCAAATTGATTCGCCTAATTAATTTAGAGCGCTGGCTCCTTCGAGTCATTACACAAATACACGGAGAACTAAGCGCGTCGGGTTTAAGCTTCCATTATAATTGGATTTACCAACGACAATCTTAACTAAATCCTACACTTACACTGGTTCATAATTATTCAACATTATTTCAAAAATAAAAGAGATTTATTTTCTATATATCAGAATTTCTTTAAAACAGTGTTATACTATCGATTCACAAGCGGGATTGCGAGCAATCGACTGAACAGTCTAGACACTCTAGAGGATCGAATGAAGACATCCGTCAGGCACTTGCTGCCATTACGACGATCATGAAATCTGCTTAGCCTTGATGAGCACTTGACGAGAAGGAGAGTAGGAAAAGAGGGTCGTCGAGGGGCAAAAGAGGAGAAAAAGGTGATGGGAGAGGAGCGATGGATACAAGCACGGGAATCAAGGCAATCGATCGTTGTCTCTGGTGAAGCAGACGAAATAAAAAAGGAAAGAGGAAAAGAGGGAAAACGTCGCCGTGTAAAGTGGCTATTTCCCTTCCAGTACTCTTTGCTTCTCTCTTTCTCGCTCTCTCTCTCTCTCTCTCTCTCTCTCTCCCTCTCTCTTTTACCGTAAGGTGTGCCTCATCTGATGGGCCGCAAGCAGAGCAACGGCGGCAAGTTTTCCCCTCTTCAGGCGCTCTCGTCAAACCGCAAATAACGAAGTGGCGAACGCTTGGATCCGGGCGCACACCTTGAATGCCTTGAGTAACGAGGAAACTTCGGCCACGACGAAACAGCATCGCCGATTGCTCTTCTCACCTTCGCCCGCACCAGTAAAACCCTCTGAGTAGCGTGCTATACCACACGGAAGTGTGAACTCGAGAAGTTGACACTCACTCTAAAATCGTTTAAATTCTGGAAAGTCGACACGCACTCAATATGCGTGAATTTTCTACTTGATCAGAGTTAAAACGACATAGTTGAAATCTTATCTTATCGAAATGTTACACTCGAATCATAAGAAGAATACTATTTTCGTTAAGGAGTCGTTAAACAGGAGTTTGTTAGACATCTCTTTACCCTACATACAGGAATAGTATACGCATGGCAATTTAGTCCCAACATTCTTACGAGGTTGGAAAGGTAAGAAAAGCAAAGGGAGCAATTAGGAATGGTACAAGGAAGAGAGACTATGTCGACCATACTCTAGTCAAGTGAGAGAATCCTATGTTCACGGTGAAGAAAGCTTCGCTTTCTCGGTCTAGACGCGACGAAAATATCCCTGGCGAAGTGTGCAATAAAAGCGCGTTTTGCGCTCGCCTGGAACAGCTCTCCTCTTGGTGTGGCAGCAGAGAGTAGAGAGAAGAGAGCAGGAAGGCAAGTCTCTGCTTTCAGTTGAAGGGAAGAAGGCGCGAGCCCTCGGTGAACTCGGTCGTGCGAACAAGAACGGGATTAACACGGGCGACGACGCTTTGGCAGAGCTCCGAGGGCAAAGGACCCAGGCCTTCCACCACTCCTTCCTTCCTTCCTTCCTTCTCTCATTCCTCTTTCACTCTCTCTCTTTCTCTCTTTCTCACAGCACATACATTCGCACGCACGCCACTCTCTTCTCTTTTACAGAATAGTGGCAGCCGGTTGGAAAATCGGCGAGATATGCGCGTAGACACTTTCCCAACCGGGCTGAGCTTAATCTTCCTCCGAGCGTCACACTTTTTAGGATGTTCCTACCAAGCGAGACACATGTGCGACCCAGTTTCCATTCACGTCATGGATTTCCCGCGGGTTCGGTATAGCTTCATCACTGGGTTACTTCCTATTTATCGTGGCATCTGCCATCGATTGACAACCTCGTACACAAGTGTGTTCGAACACCGATCAAATATTTGTACGAATCATTTTCGAGCCAGATCGCTGCTTCTTTTTCAAGCTTCGTGAATTCTCGCCTTTGTATAATGGATTTATCGACCAATGTGTATGTGTGTGTGTGTGTGTGTGTGTGTGTTTCCATGCGACTCGACGACCGTTCACCAATCGGATTTTTACGATTGCCGATATTCGAGAGATCGAACCCACAATATCTGCGGTGCAGTGGTATATGGTGGGTGGCACACAGCTGGCACACAACCGCCAATAGCCGAACGATATGTTAACGATTTATTGTATCGACGTGGCGTCGCTTTCTTATTTAATATCAGGAACACGAGACACGTGCGTGTTTGCCGATTGTACTCGATGCCGTAAAATTCAGCTGGATTTATTAGTCGTTCGACGATCGTTTCGGTGAACGTTTCATCTTCGAGGGAACTCCTTCTAATTCACTTATACCTCGGCGATATTGGATTTAATCACCGTAGCAAAAGCTTCTATATACTCGGGCTAGCCAATCTCCTAGCTTTACGCGGTTGGCCATGTTGTTGTAGGTTCTTGGCCGGTTTGTGGTAGGTCGTCTAGCCAGGCCAAGTTTCCTGCCAATGTAGAAACTTAAGGGTGGAGTATTCGCAAGTGTATCTTGAAGGGAAGCACGAAAATGCTGTGGAAGATGAGCGAAGGGAAATATGTTCGAAAGGAGGAGGAGGAAATAGCGAGTAGTAGTAGCAGACAGCCGATAAAGGCTTGAGAATATAGCAGAGAGGAAGTCTGTGAACAGGGTGTACAAGGAAGAAGAGAACTGGAGCTTGAGACCTCACATGATGCGGCCGCGGGGCACCACGCTTATATAGAAAGGCCCACAGACTCCGATTCCCGCCCCGGTAGTTTCCCATGATTGAGATACATAATCGGTACTCCCTGATGCAGCGCCCCCCTCCACCGATCTACCCCAACCTACTACCGCGCTCTCTCTCTCTCTTTTTCCTTCGATAACTCTAAGAGCACTTCTACTTCGACGCACCCCACTTCCTCCAAGTGCAGACGATCTTCGACAATTCGCTAGATTTGCTGGCTGAACTATTGTACGATCGAGGAAATGGTTATGGCGCTAGAAGTTACGAGGATTCGGAAGTACGCAATTACCAGAATGCCCGATCGAACCTGAGCATCGTATGAACGTTGATCCTGTTAAATGCCTGTTGGGAACTATTTCGAGTATAAATATATGAATTTTAGAAATGGTTAGAAACGAAATGGAATTTTTAGAAAGGTAAGATTATGGATAATAGTTGATGGTTGGTTAGAAAGATTTATAAGAGATTTAAGAGAATCGTATGGCAGGATTCAGAAGATCCTTTCCAATAATTCCTGGATCTGAACCTAGCATGGCAGGCAGTCCTAACATTTTTCTCCCTTTTCTTGCCTGCTTTTTTCTGTCTCCCACCTCTTCGACTCATTTCACCGGGCTCTCTTTCTGGATCGAGTTCTTTCCCTGATCTTTCTCTCGCCCCGCTGGTAGTCCTCGTAGAGCGGCCAGTAAATCAGGCTTGTCGCCCGATGAATACCTCGGCGGGACGCAAGGATGGACCGCCGGGCACGAGAGAAACGGGGGCGTACTCGATTCGCAGGCTTCCACGTAATCGCCTCTGAAATCCGCTGCTACTGGTGAAGATGTGGCAGGCGAGAAACGCCGCAAGAACTCTTTCACGGAAGAATGGATCTCGATTAATCGAATTCACACCGGGCAAACCCACTTGCGAGATAATAAGAGATGATTGAGGAAGAATGAAGTAGTTGGATATTCTCACAAATAGTTTTCACTATTTCAATATAAACTTATCATAAAATAAGTAAATAAAATTCTTGGAAAAATGTTGATTATACATTAGACTTGTATTATGACAAATGAAGAAGTTGTATATGAAATATTTGCATAATTCTACATAGTCTAGTTGTAATTCGATAGATAGTAGTACTCAGAATTACATGGTTCCGTCTCTGCGAGGACGGTGATTCAAGGTAGGATTAGTTTAATACCGTAATAAGCATGGCGTTCCCTAGACAAACGTCAATCGAGGATGCAATGCGTTCTAATACCAAGTCGGCTGATGCTCTCACCGATGTCGGGTTCAGCGATTAATCTCTCGAGCAAACTACCTGGGCTGCGTTAAACACTACCTTTCCAGGGGTTCTTACCGATGTCAGGACTCTGTGACACGTATGCATTACTTATGCTCTCGCCGGCGATCTGATTACTGACTGGAGCACTCAGGAAATTGATATCCGTCTTGCCAGCGTAACGACAGCCTCGCCCGATTACCTTCATACGTATTAATTTGGTAGGCTTGGAAAGTCGACCTACGTCGTAGCGAAAAATAAGAATGTTCCAATTGAATTTGTCATATAAAGTCCTTCAACTAAAAGTATTCTTGAATGAAATATTAATACTTTTTATATTTACTTTCGAATTAAATATGCATTTGAGAAAAAGGTTAGTAAAGATTTGGGTCAATATGTGACTAAAATAAATGAAGAATTTTTGTATTCTCGATACTTCGTCTCGTTAGTTGTGCTTTTTGAAATGGATCGGTACAGAGGGCAGAGTTACTTCGTTTACTACAGGGATTTCTACTCTGATCTCTCTTCGATAGCACCTGCCACTGTTTTTGCGATGCCATGTACATCGAGCGTATAATATGTCCATTAAACGGACTTTATCGGGAAAGATGTAAGAAGCGCGGAGAGTAGTGAAACGCGATCTCGCTCTTTCTCGCATTCTGGCCGGTTTTAATGCATCCTCCATCGGGTGCGTGTGTGGTCCACGCTCCGATTGCCCGCACCCAGTACCGGAGAGAAG
Organism: Ectemnius lituratus; assembly: GCA_910593735.2. NCBI lineage: Eukaryota > Metazoa > Arthropoda > Insecta > Hymenoptera > Crabronidae > Ectemnius > Ectemnius lituratus. Next base: position 3,324,846 of record OU343040.1, on the reverse strand, counting down.
CAGCATCCAGCAGCCGGATTTTATCGATGCCCAGCCAATCCCAGTAGCCTATACTTTATCCGGTATAAACCGAGAGCAAATTAAATATGACTGTCTATCTAATGACGAATCTCTGCTTTATCTCAACCACGAAATGAAGGGTCATCGCAGCCACTAATCAATGATCAGTGGGAATCGAGATTCATAGACCAATAACAACTCAGAATCAGCTAATATCGAAGGGCGATGCAATCGATGATGTAATATCATCCTCTAACAACTAAATCCCACCAGAGCAGATATAAATTCATGCGGTATACTGAATATCATTCCAGATCCATCACGCAGTTGTTAAAACAACACGGAAACATAATACTCCAATTTATTACCGTACTAATTGTTAAATTACACGTTTACATAATATTATTTCATTCTATTATCGAATGATTGGTAAATTATAAATATCAATAAACCCTGTGCATAGGAAATACAAACTCTATCCGATATTACTATAACTCACTGAATTTCATTTCCGTTGGTGAAAATATTGAAAATACCACGTAGTATTTGTACATCAATATTTGTGTGAATGTACAAAACACAACAGCGATAATTTATAATTGGAAAGAGAGAAATAAGTAATTCGTGGTATATGAACCACAATTCAGCCAGCATTAACTAGCGGAAGCGGAAATAGAAGGAAATTAACGAATTCCCAAGCGAATTTGCTTGGTACGCTGATAGTATCTCTAGTTAAGCGGTCGCACGTGCTTGCCCGATAGGGACACGCTTGTAATTAGCCTGGAATAACCGATGTTTCTGCGTGGCCGTTGCATAATAGGCGATAATACACAGCGAGGAATTAATGTCTGGCGCGTTCTTGCTTTTCGTCCGATTCTCGAATACCAGCGCGGCTCATTCGGGATTCCAGGGTGTCCGATTTCATGAGCGAAAGAATCCCATGTTTCGTAAGGAAAGCATAAAACCAAGAAGAGAGAGAGAGAGAGAGAGAGAGAGAGAGAGAGAGAGAGAGAGAGAGAGAGAGAGAGAGAGAGAGAAAGAGCGAGAGAGAAGTTCGAAGGAGATAAAGCTCGCCGCAGGCTGGAATCCAATTTCACGGCAGACACTACGCTTTCGTAATGAGATTTAGGAGCCATATGGAGAGTAATACAGCGAGACGCGCAAGTGGTTGAGCGGCTTAACCAAGAGTCGCACGATCTTCGATACTTGCCAAGACTATATCCACGATATTTCCTATATACAATCTCAACAGAACTACTTTTCTTTATCCTGTAGTATTAATATTTCCTTTACAATAATATCTCAGCGAGAAACTATCCGGAAAGATAAAAGACACAAAGAAGGAAGTTCTGTTCGAACAGTTAATAAGAAAGAGGCAATCAATGCATCGTGCTTTAATTAATCACAGGCAACCTATGAAGTCCGCTTTAGTCGAGGCCCTAGGCAACGTTGCTACCCTAAGTAGACTTAAAGAGTTCCGGGGCCACCGAGGAGGAAGTGCGCAATTTGAATTTCCTGAACGCGCAGAGCTTAAGGATCTCCTGGCTTAAGGCCTCAGCAAGAAGAGCACGGAACGAACTGAACTCCTCGAGCCTTGAAATTTCATGAGGCCCCGACTCGTATGCGCCACCGCACAGGACCACCGAACTCAACGAGAGCTGGTCCACTTTTGCATGCTTGTAAAATACGAATTTAAAGGGTACCGTTTTATACCTGGTGCGCGCTCTTATGGGAGAATCGAGCGTTTCACTCGGCGTGCAACCAACATTATAAAGCATAAGTTATAATCCGAGAAACGGATTCCAAGCGTTCTGGCGGCATTCTAAGTTGCGCTCGAGGACACAGCGGGAGGTCCCAGTGCACTCTGGGACCGCACGCGGAGAGGTACAATGAGGAACCGTCCCGCAGCATCCTCCTTTCTTATTCCACCTTTCCCCCATTATCCGTCCCTCTTTCTTGAATTGTTTCGCCCTGCTACGCTTTCCTTGCCTTGATATCGCTCTCCTGCCACTCTCGTAACTTAGAACCTTCGACCACCACCGTCCTCCCTCCCCTCCCCCTTCCATACTCCTCCTCCCCTTATAACCCGGTTTTCGCCCGTGGAATTAATGGCGCCCCCTCCAATTGAAGACTCAATATTACGACGAGCCTTTTGTAATTAATTACCAGCCAGGAAGCACATATATGCGCTACGAGGAACTTTAATTAATCAGAAGAGTATATACAGGATATTAATCAATCAGTAGGAATAATTAATTAATCACTGATGAATCCTCATCTTATCAATCTCGTATTCCTAATGATCCTTCGAGGTACAATATTATTTTCATTATCTTCTGTAGATATCTCAAGTTTTCAGAAACTAGTACATCCTTTATTTTCCATGGTCCATGCAAGGCACATGCATAAATTGCTTGTAATCGCTGCACACTTTGCCAGAGATGAAAGAGCGACAAGAGGAGTCGAGTTTTAGGTCCAGCGAAGGATAAGAAGGAAAGTAGGGCAACGACCTTTTAATGCTGGAAAGGAAGATCTAAGCAGCTCGGTATCATATTGGCCAGGTAATTTTGTGCCATAAGATCTTGGAACTGTGCCCATTGCCGCAAGCTTCTCGATCACACACACACCCTTCCTTCCTTTTCGCTGTTAGAGGGCTTTTGCGGTAGGCGCTTCATGTAGGCGTATTCCACCCACGATTTCTCTACGGGACTTCACAGACACACAGACACGAAAGCATGCTGAACCTTTTTCTGCACGAGATTTACACGCTTCCCGATGACAATGAACTCGTTATCCCACGGATTTCGCGGTCCTGGAATTTCTGATTACACGCGTGTCTCAACGAGCCACTCGATTAAGCTTCGTCATGTTCTACCAGGCTCGTAGGATGTCCAGCAAATTCTTAGCCAATCGTCGAGCTTGCCTTCAACCGCAACATGCATCCAACGAACTCTGTGAAATCCTATACGACCTGCGGTTCATGTAACTTGTAGTAGTGTTGATTTTTTTAAACTACACGCTCTGCCAACTTGTAAAGTGATTGGGAACTAATGAACGAACATGATATTCGAGTAAGTTCTTTTAGAAAAAGATTATATAGAGTGTATATCGAAGTTTTAATAAATCGAATGAATATTGAAGAGTCAGAGTTAAAAGTAATAGTTGTTTTTACTTGAGTCGTTAAACGAATATAAATAGTTCAGTTCTTTTGAAAGATCTTCGGTAGGAAAGTCAGAATTTTAAGAAGATTCGAAACCCTATTAGCGTTCTTGGAGTGTATACGATCTAAACCGTGGGTAACAGCAAGGCAAACCCTGGTGGACGGACTTGTTGCAACACGTAAACTGGCGCAGCCCGCAAGATACACTGAAAGCACGTAGAACGAGTCCTCCTCTCCGAGTGGTGCCACATCCCGCTTCGCTAGTTGGTTCCGAGTGACCGCAAAGCGTATTTGCTGACATGTCCAGTACAACAGAGTCCGTCGTAGTTTGTAGCGGCATCTTTGAAGTGCACCACGCAATATCAAAATACAAAGGCAGAACTATCACCAATAATTTGTATATTCTTCTTCTCAATTTATCACAATGCCAATCACTTTCAGAATATAATAGTGCAAGATTATGTCAATAAACTCTTTTATTCTGTATAATATATAAAAATTAGTGGGAAGGAAAGTTTAATCGTCCGAAGATCTTCCAGGTTATTTCCTCCGTTTGGTAATCCCTTTTGAGACGCGCGAGTCTTTATGGTTTACCAAGCGTCTGATAATAAAAGAGAATATTTCGTCGATTCTCGACGTTCTCCTTGATTTTCTCAGACTCACCGAACTTCTTTCTACCGCGTCTAACGCGATAAAGCACTTCCCTCTCATTCTCTTCCCTTGGCATCTCGCACCCAGGCGTATTTCCCGGCTGCCGGAAACACTCAGACGACGGAGTCTCTCCATCTGGCGATGTACCTGCGTCGTTAGTGCCGACGACGCGTACCCTCGAATTACGCGCCGCTTCTTTGAGGAAATGTTTGCACGGAAAAATCCTACCGAAGGAGAAAGAGAAAGAGAGACGAGCGTCTGTTTCTGACGCGAGATAAGTCTACCAAGAGATGCTTTCAAAGTTACCCTCGACAACCCCTGACTCTACAACGTTCTTCCAAGCCCCTGTTGACTCGGCTCTCCCTTAATTTTTAAGAAAACTCAACCCCGCTGCTCAACGACTGTTAGAATCATTCGACAAGCTGTACGGAATTATGAATGAAGAGATTACTACAGATTTAAATTAATAATGAATTAGAGCTATTAATAATATCTTAACACTCTTTGATTTATGATTTAATTAATACCTGACACACACATAATACTTAATACGAAGGAAGAAGATTAAAGGAACATTCATCGGCCTATTAAGATCCAACCGCCAGTGGTGCGAACGGCCTTATTTAGTCGGTGTTTCCGGGGGCAATAAAAGCACATTCCAGAAAGCAGAGAGTGGAGCCATAGCGTCGCTATGCGGCGTGTCGTCCCTCTTTTAGCCGAGCGGATTCCCACGCGCCCTGCGTGTCCGGTCGCCCACTTGGACGAGCATCGACCCAATTAGAGCTTACACGCGAGCTAGTCCGACGTCCCCGAGGAGGAAACTATCCGGCAACCAAGCAGAGGCGCACCCACCCTCGTTCTGGAATTTAAAGGCCTGCGGCCGACACAGCGCGTTACGTCCGTCACCTGCCAGATAAGCCTGAAAAATCGAATCCTCGCTTCAGGAGTTTCCCCCGCGGTCCAAAGCTCACTCCTGTATCAATTATCCCGGAACTCATCTACTAAACTTTCTCTCTCTCCCTCCCATACTCCATCCATCTCTCTCTCTGCTCCATTGTCAGTGCCATGCATCTTCCTAGCGTGCAGCTGGCACTGTTTCAAACGATTGCCGATAAATATTTCATTCAACCCGTTGCATGAATTAGTCCATTCAATTGTCAGATTTAGATCTCTCTAAGATCAGAGTCATACAAGAAATTCTCAAAAAGAGTTATCAATTAATTTCTATAAAATAATACAATCTTTAATAACAATTCAAAAGAAGTATCTATTAAATTTCAAACCCTACAAAATATAAAAGCACCCTTGATCACAGGGGTGGTCGCTCTCGAATTCTTTCGAATGCACTCTCTTTCTTTGAGGGGGGAATTCTCCCGTTGGGAGTCGTGACACGAAGGGCGATAAAGGGAGCAGAGGCCGAGGGAGGCTCGCTTACGAGGCTAGAAGTCACGACGTCGTCGAGGACGAGGAGTAGGAATGAGCCTCTCGTGAAGACTGCTGTTCCCGCTGGGTGGGAGGTATGAATGATTCGAGGTGTGAAGTTACACGTCCACGAGGAGAGAAGAGAGAGAGAGAGAAAGGGAGAGAGAGCAGCGCGGGACCCCAGGAGGAGGCCAAGGTAGAAAGAAAGGTAGAAGGCGAGAGAAGCATAGCGGAGAAGAGGCGGACGACTGTATTTATGTGTCTGACTGGAAGAGTTGGCGCTCAGGCTTCTCGAGTTTGCGAAGCAGTGGAAAAGGTTGGAGGATGCGTTTATTAGGCAGAGAGAGAGAGAGTGCCTGCCAGAAGGACCGGAACACCAAGGGAGCCATGAACTCGAAAAAGAAAGGGCTCCATGAGACCAACGAGAAAAGAAAGCAACTCAGCCACACTCTACGCATAACTGTCTGAGACAGTCATTTTTGGCAAAGGGAACATCCAACTCTCTCATTTCTCTTACTAGCAAGATATACAGCACAAATTCAGTTACACCAGCAATTCCTGCTCTGGGACACTTGCCCGGCATACTGAAACTGCTACTCAGCCTTGGAAAAATGGGATCTAGAAGAGAGTAATGGGTTACAAGATAAGAGTGACGTTATCCAGGATGTTGGGAATGTGGAATTCTTTAACAACGTAGTACTTTGGAAGTAATATATTTAACTAGTCATGAAAGTGTATAGATAAATTATTGCTATGGGTTTTACTGTCTATTGGGAGTAGTTTGCCATTTAATATCGCTAATGACTGGGACTATGCAATTGAGTTACTATTGCAAGTTCCATGCTAGTGAAACGGTTCATTATGACAGCCGGAGATATGGAAAGACAGAGTTCGCACGCGAGGTATCGCAATGCGGAAGGCAGAGAGTCAGTTGGAGTTTCGGCGGGCGTTCGCTAGGAATAATAAACGTAATGACACAGAAGAACGGCTTTGGAAGCGTGCAGAGAGCTGGTTGAATCGGCGACTGCATGCCGCGAATAGCGTGGAACAACGCGAGCATGGCGAAGCGATAAAGCGGGGCCAACGGATGAAACGATATCCGAAGAACGAAGGGAATAATAACTTATCGAAATAATGGCTGGCCTCGTACGTGTGTCTGCCAGTAGAACCAGCAGACATTCTCTTCACTCTCCGTCGCACATCGCACCGATTACGAGTCTCGCAAACAAAAATTCATTTTACATCTCTAGCTCGATAAAAACTGTGCCGTACCAACTCTAACTGGCGTACCAAGATTTTATGTCAGCGAAAAATCGACAAACAATCGTGTGTTTCATACAGATAACCCTTTAAGCTACTAAATCCCAATGGAACATTTTAACTGTTGAAATATTCGTTCGTCGAATATTCAAACAATCGAAAGAATCATTTTGAAAATATCTTTATAAAGAATGCGGAAAGTTATATATAACAAATTAACGAGTCGAGGGGAACAATAAAGTGAATCGCTAGCAGTCGGAGGGTTGGCCATTGTCATTTTTCCAATGTATCATCATCCGTTCTGCGATCCAGCTGATTATTAATGCTCGCTGCGGGCTTGTGAGTGTATGCATATGCCGATTCAACGAGGGTGATGGCAAAGTGGGGGAGAATAAGGGGCGGGGGTGGCCCGCTCGGACATCAAATAAATCCTATCGCACGGCTATCGTTCTCTCTCGTGCGGGCGCGCGCGCGCGCGCGCGCGCGCGAGCCACTGGGCCGATGAGACTTATTTGCTCGCTAGCGTGCAAATAAAACTCTATTCCCGGCGCGCGAATAAATATTTGCCACGCCGAGGATTAATCGGCACGAACTCAGCCCTCGGCATTGGTTCTTCGAGCGTTTGCCGGCCTTTCTGACTCGCTTCTGTGAGACGAGAGACGCAACAACCAACCAGCCGCTTCCCTTTCTCCGTCAGTGCTGTGGGAATGCGAGACGAGGACTTCCTGTGGCTCGCTCCCTCTTTGCGGTCAGCACTCTAAGCAGGATGGCGAGGGAAGTCCGGTCTTGGTTGGTCGCCGGACCGGTTAATAGCTGCGGTTCTTCAACGCGCCCACGTGCATAGGTTCGCGTTGGGAAATCACGGGAAAGCCGACTATATGTAGGACCGTTTGCACCTTCTTACTTGTACCATGCGAGCGATTGTATCCTGTCAAATCGATTGATGACTACTCAGTTGAAAGTCACTTCGTCATCGATCTAAACTGGTCATCTAACGCCAGGCTTCCTTTATTCATAATGCTACTGTCGAATGAATGATCGTAGATTGTATTCATCTTGATAAAAAAAAAGAAACGTCTAGTAACATGGACTTCTGGTGTTGTTAAATCTTATCTTGTAATTCTTCTGTCATGAATCATAAATGCGTAACGAAATAATTACAATATTGGGTAACATCGTATGTCTTAAGATTTCTATAGAGTTTGCAATCTTCTTCCTTTCTATCATTGCGCAAATAATTAGCACGCGCATCATTGCTTAGGTGCGAACGCGTCGGAACAACATGCGATGACATTTATGGCAGGACGCTCGAATGAGCCTGGTTGTACAACATCTCGTGAGAGATGAGATGCGATCATTCGCGAGTAATTGCGAGCTCGCTAAAATGTTCTCTCGCTCAAAGGATCCTATTAAACTACCGTAAGGAATGTTCATTGATCTCAACGACGGATGAATCAAGCACTTCGTCTGTATCGAATGAACACGATCATTCCTTTCCCTTTTCCCTTTTTAAACTTTCCAGTCGATACAAAGTCTAGGAAGATCGAATACCGATTGCAAACTGGCGGACTTTCATGATCGCTCGATTGCAGTTCTGTATCGCTCGGAGAGTGTGAGATTGACGGTGATGAATCAGAGGCCTATTTAACGTGAAGGAAAGCGGTATTTAATGTCGTACAATCGGCACTCAATTACCGAAATGGAAGGCAGCTATAATCTCCGAAGCTTCGAAGCTTTGAAGCTACGAGGATTACATATCCGAAGCGAGAGAGAGAGAGAGAGAGAGAGCCAAAAAGCCAAAGAGAGATAGAAAACCAGCGCTTACCATTTAGCGGATTGGACCGCTTTTCCAAACGCATTACTTTCTACACTCACGCGACTCACACGAACAACCTTCCTTTCGAGCGATCTTCCGCCAGGCTGGCTAAGCACACTTCGATCATCACTGGGATATGGCTTTTGGATGGCTTTTCTACTCTCGGGAATACCTTTTTCCCTACAAATTCTCTCTCTTTCTTTTTAAACTTGTCGTTTCTTCCTTCACATTCTCTCTCTGTGTTTACTCACGAATTCGAGGATTGTTATATTAGATGACTTTTGACATTTTCATATCAGCCAGTCTTTCCTTTCAATCCTTTTTCTAGTCTTCTTTCTCACTGGATTTTCATTCGTCGGCACTTGGATTCTAGAAAGAAGATGCGTGCCTATTTGCGCAAGATCGGCAATGGGATTACCCGAAGCCGCAGTCTCGCGCCGAGAAGGAAACGCGTTCCTTCTTCCTTGGCATCCTAGCATACTCGCGAACGTGTGTGTGTGTGTGTGTGTGTAGGTGAGGCTATACGCGCTCTGTCTGTTCGCCAAAGGAGAAGTAATCTTTCCATAGAAGTCTAAATAAGCCGACGTCAAAAGCGGCCTGAAACCGTAATCGCCCAGTGCGCCTGGAGCACGCTCGAGCGTAATAATGAGATGGCAGAGCGAGCCGAAGGAACCACTGAAGTGGAGGTGCATGCCAAGGGAAGAATGGACAGAGGAAAGTACCCAACATTTCTTTGAAGACGCTCTCTTTCCCTTCCCTTCTTCTCTTGCTTCCCTTTACTGAGTCCAGTGGACGCCTTTGCCTTGGCACACCATTCTTTCACGACCATGTGAAACTTGGTCCTTTTGACTACTCTTCTCTGCCGTACTACTTCCTTCGATACTGAGACTGATACGATTTCATAACTCTACCACTGTACTATGTTTTCTAGTATTGCACATTCAATATAGAAGAAAATACTTCTAGATATTTATAGTGAAATGTCTGCTATTTATTTATTATATAATAAAAGTTAATGCTTGTATAAAGCACAGCGGTACATTTGTATTCCAATAATTCTAAGTTATCAGAATTGTACGTTTAAATGATACGATTTCATTGAACCAACCGTCTGACAGGCACATATTTCACTAGCTGCCGAGTTAGAATTCATATCGAGATGCTGCGAATGGTTCCTCTCGACGCGCCTTGACATTCAATGGGAAGCGTGCTAGACATAAAGGACCAAACAGCACGAAGCTGCTGGAACGCGGACTCCATTCGTAAACCTGTCAGGAGTGCACACGCCTTGCTGGAGAAGAGCAGCAGTTTAGAAGGACAGTGCGCGACGAAAACTGGAGAGCGAGAAAGAGAGAAAGAGAGAAGGATGCTTACAAAAATATGTTTCAACGAACGTGAGAGAGAGAGAGAGAGAAAGAGAGAAAGTCGAGTGCAATTGGTCCGAAAGAGAGTTTTGGCTGGTAGCCACAGTGGTATGCCGCGTGTCCGTTGACAAGAGGCCCATTATTCCGAGATGCAATGCGACGAGAATCGTGTACTCGTGATTAAATCTTAAGGATGACCAGTCTGCTATGAAATAATGACGACCAAATTACAACTACATTCGTATTGCAACAATGAAATCACTATGAATAAAAGTCAAAGCTTCAATGTTATTCTCACCATTATTATTTCTATTATAGTCAAGACTACTTGTCTTTCCCACATTAATCACAGTTTGCAATCCCAGCTGTAAAAGCATTTCTCAGTGAAACACTCTGCTTTCATGTCCCATTTGCAACAAGCTGACACAAGCTTCTGAAGACTGTCGCGTCTCCTTCTTAGCTCTGACATTGGAAGGACAGGCGGGAAAGTAGATCAGCGAGATGTCGCGCGATCATCGTAACACGAAACCTTTCGAAAATTGCTGCACCCGTTTTCAGTGTATACAGTAAATCTGTGAGAATAATGTCGTCCGAACTTTTATGAATATGTGTCGTTGTAAAAGTTCTACGAATGAGTTCCTCGGCAAATGTTTAAGTTCGTGCGTGTAAAGTAAGCCGGTAATAGCACACGCGTGCCAAGTGTGTGACGCGTTGCAGCAAAGCCTCGACCTCGAACCCTCCACGAAAAAAAGCAAGTCGAGGGAAAAGGTTGTGTGCGAGGGTAAGAAATGTGAGAAAAAGGGAAGCGTAAGAATTGCGCACGGTTAAATGCAAAGTGCAAGATCGACGCTTTGCGGAACAAGCTCGTGGAAATGTGAAGATCACTTCGCTAACCACGCGATTGCGTGACGCACCGTGTGTTCCTGGTAGACACACACACACACACACACACACGCATGTACTCATACATTTGATCAACAAGGAGCGTGCGCTACACGAGATTTCGTGAGCCTGATGTTATGACGTCCCTGAACGAGAACATGCTTAATTGCACGCGGCACGTCGCGATTTATTGTTTCGTTTAAGACTTAATTATTACTCTCTCTGTCACGTGATTTGTCGTCATGGCTCGCTATAGTCGACTATCAAGAAAATGAGATGCTTTCTCATTTACTAATCTACTAATTCTAGACTCAAATAACATTTCCCATCTTCTATTTCAAATTTATCAGATTCCACTCATTCGATTTCTATTATACTAGAGAAAAGTAAAGTTCTCTGATAATCGCTATTGGCAGGTACAAAAAGTTACAGTAATAATTCATGTAATATTTTATCGTGCAACTAATTAGCTCTCTCTTTCTCTCTTCGGAATCTCTTGACTAAAGATCCTCTTTAAATGCGCCCTGTTGGAGATGAAACTGTCGGAGCGCGCGTGGAGTTTATACATCGGTTGAATACTCACCGTCAGTGGAAAAGTACTTGGCGCAAGACTGGCCAGACTGTCACGCCCTTCATCGCAGCCTCACACAGGCACAAAGAACAATCTTGGCCGTGCATTAAATATATTTAGTAACGAGCTCTTTCATCCTGCTGGTAGAATGTACGTTCCCTTCTTTCTCTCCAACCATTCTCCTCTGGCACTCTCTTTCTGGGATGGCTCTCGCTTTAAAAAGCCAATTAGGTGGAGCGTAGCCGCGTCTTGATTCGCGTAAAAGTCGTTCCTTTGCCCGCTCAATTCAGGCCGCGCAAAGGGTAGGTGGCCACGGTGGAAATGCGGGTAGTTAAGGGCACGTTTTTCCTTGGTAAAAGGTACGAAGCGCATCGCAAGTGGAGTAGGTATTCGCGACGACACGATGTCCTCGCTTCTCTTTCGTGGAAAACATTACAAAAGAATTAAACCTTTGCACTTGGACGCTTTTTGCTTGGCGCATCGGTGAAAGCTCCGAAAGTGCACCAACGCCCATCCAAGTTAACAGGCTCATGCATATAACCCGCGAGCTATGCACTAAGAGAAAAAGTGGCGAGCAAACGAAAAATTCACGACAATGTTTTTACCGCGCCCAACCCTTTCGACGCCCAGCCAACTTTGGATCCCTCGTCGACCGTTAAGTCGGCAATTTCTCGCATTAGCGAAGCAAACTTTTACGAGGCTCTAAGGAATTGCTGGGTGTCGAAGGAGCACTGGTGAAAGAAGTGCGTGAAATCATTCTGGTGAAAGAATAATAAGAAACTGGGAAATCGGCGAATTTTTGTTGTACTATTAAGTTTGGGGTGTAGAAAATTGTACGAAGGGGAAAAATGAAATTAGTGAGTGGATATATTTATATCTTATTTAGAGAAATTTTATTTAACAGAAAGTCGTGTCTTTATTGGATATAATTGTGAGTGTAATATCAAATTGATTTTATTACATCCTTCTCGTTCATCTTTGTGGGTGGGAAATGATGAACGATAAAATACTACCCCAGCTATGTATTCCCTATTGTACCACGAGAATAGATCTCTGCTTCCTTTCTTCCTCGAGAGTTATTACGTGGAAACGGCAGATAATTCAATTTCTGCGGACTGATTACTTGCCGTTCCTTCTTCGAACGAGCGTGCGCGCTTCTGCTTATAGGATGGACTATTCGCTCGAGAGTCAGATAATTGGTGTCATATCACCTTCGCTGACAATACTCGAAGTAGTCGTCGTGTGACTATCAACTCGTGGAATTCCTGTCATGGTACTCCATTAATTTCTATATTAAATTCATAACCAACCTATATAAATTCCCTACTATTTTCTATATTAAATATTTAACAGGAAATAGAACTAATTTTCTTTACCGTCAACAAAGGAGCACTTGAATTTGATTATATTTTAATAAGATTATCATTCCACTCACGTACTCGAGTAGCACCAAGGAGAAAAAGTCTGACCCCGATTCCACCGTGTCACCCCAATTTGGCCCTATTGACGTACGTGTCGTTGGACATTCGCGCGAGAAGCTGGAGTTCACGGATAGGTGCCTAAACTGCCTCGGAATTCCTCGGGGAAAGCTTTAGCCGAGCTAACAGCGAAACCTTACACGATTCTAAGAAAAGTCTGAGGGACAACACGGGACAGTTGTTTTATTATCGTATTGCTCGACTTCGAGCAATCCAAGAAATTCTTAAACCACAGACACACAACTTGATACTATTAAATATTTAATAAAACATATCTTCGATATGAAATAATACCAACATTTCTTTTATACAAAAATCTATCAATACGTCTCTTTGTAAGTCAAATATTCTCAAAGACGTACAAGTGTATATGGCAATAAATAAGTTGTAGATAAGTAAGTCATCGAGTTTCTATTGTAAAAGATATGCTCGCGTATGTACTAGAGTCGAGGAGTAGAAGCGACGCGCTCGAGGCAAGGAGAGGCCGACAAAAGAGGCAAAGTAAAGGTGCTCGAATGAAGACAGATGCGTCTAAAAGAGTGCATAAAGAGCTCGTAGCCAGCGAATGGAATTGAAGTCGCGGCGGCGGCGGCGGCGGCGAGCAAGCGAGCGAGTGAGGAGCGAACCGAGAAAATACGGCGGAGTCATGCAACAGAGGATACACACGTGTTCCCTCTTCTTTCTCCTCCCTCTGCGTGTGTGTTCCATGATGAGGTGTTCCTTTTATGCACGCGTGCCATTTCGATGTCACTAACCAGCAACCTTGCTCGGCTCGGCAGCCGTGGAAAAAAAAAGGAAAAGGTGGTGTGAAGAGGGGAAGACGGCTATAATGAAAGAAGACATCTCCTACCGAGGCATTGACAATGCACGACTGAGAAGGCAGATATACTCGCCGTTGGAGCAGTGATCATGCGAGCCGCTTGGATTGATATGTAAACGTCTGCGCGAGCCATTATACTCGATTAACCACTTAGCCCGATAACCAGTCCGATCTGACCACATACGTAGCCTGAACTATCTTAATCGGCTTCTTTAAACTCTTCCACCGTAGTATACTGGACCACCGGCAAACTTTCTTATCAAAGTTTTACATTGTATGAAATAATTCCCATATGTATGTATCAATTGCCTGTAGACATTTACAATTTTCTCTCCATTTCCATAAATGGCTATTTGCCGTAGCAAACGAAGTTCCCTAGCGGCGGTGGTCGCCAGCGGGGAAAACCCTGTTTTTCCAACCTTGTTACCAACGGGGTTTCACGCGAGCGCTGTTTAGCCAGGATATTATTGCATTTTCAAGCTGAGCGCGTGCCTAACTCACTGCATCCATGTAGCACGCTAGGTTCCATGTTGCCAGGCGTATCGACTTGTTTCGAGAACGTAGTTTCAATCGGCTCTGGCGTGGCTATTTCCCCGATTTTTGCTGGGCGCAACTGCACACCGTATTTTATTAACAGCCAACTGGCTTCCCTCCCACCCGATATACCCGACTGAAGGGGAACAGCGGAGGCTCGCTGTGTAATTGAATCTGTATTAGAGCGTGCCGCTGCCCATTTAATCGGCATGGCCACCCCCCTTGCCTCCCGTGTAATTCGAAACAATAAAGTTCCTATTGGAAGGCATTGATCACTGCGATCGCCAACCTTTGCCTGTTAACGCCAAACACACTCACCACCACGTATTTTATGAACAACTCCCTTTAGTATTTAATAATCTACCAACAACAATTGATTGTAATAATACACATTCATTTGATATAATTAAAAACTAGAAAATATCACTTGTGAATACTTGAGCAGGATTAATTCTAAAATCATAGCAATTAGAACTAATCCATTCACTGGATGAAGCGATTTACTCTAACTACAGAATGGCGGGAACAACGGGGCGAGATTTGAATTGGCGAGTCTCGACCAGCTGCGGCCAGTGGGTAGAACGAGGGTGGAGGATGCGTCGGTCCCTTAGTTATGCTGATTGCTTTCGCGCGCGAGCTAGTTACAGATTTCGCGGCAAATTCGCGGAAGTGGCGACGAAATTGACCGCGGAGGCCAGCGGGCATCGGCGTCACTTTGTAAATCCGAGCTATCCATGTATATGTGGGCGGAGAGGAAGGCAACTGTCAGGCAGAACGAGAGGGATGCTGTGGCACGCTTTATTGCGTTACGCTAGAACCGGGATTGCGCTGATATACATACACCTACGCAAGCCTAACTCTATACAGCTGTGTGTGAGTTCTATATGTTCATGAATAGCTGCGTGATAAATCCAATCCCGCTGCGGATGCACGCCGTTCGGGATGACCCGTTGTTCGCCCGTCTACCGCTAGCCGCACACTGTTTATTACAGCAAATTTTGGCTGACTCCCCCCTTTTTTTTTTTTTCACCCTCCTATGCAAAATCAATGCCTGCCTGTTATACCAATGTACCGCTGATTTGTAACAATTATGCTTGTACTCTGACTCATTCCACTGCCTGTCGATCAGGCATCTCTCATATATGAATATTTAATTTGAAATACTAGTTTGTAATATTATGAAATATCAAAAAAGTACGTCAATATTTCCTCGTGTTAAATGTATAAATGTATAATATTACCGGACAGGTATAATAGATCTTTGTAGAATTATTCATTACAATAGAATGATCGATTTTAATTAAAGATAGTGTCAAGCATATCAGTCAAGTTCTGCTCAGGGTTTGCCAAGGGTCGATGCGTCCTCGAATTATTAACTATCCCTCACGATATATCGGACGGTGATTTTCCCGGAGAGAAGGGGTAAGGGAGAGAAGCGGGCATCAGAGTGGAGTAAACCTAATTATACCGTGTCACGAGTGGCAACATCGATCCCGATGCGAGAATCCAATTACATACGTACGAACACACGTATCAGGAGAGTTCTCTCGAGATACGCGATGCCTACTAGAACACACTGTAGAATTATCGAAGCGTTTCCAATCCCTGTGAATGGTACAGTGGCTTAAAATTGTCGATTCTCTCGGTCTACTTCCGCATTCGACGATCCTTTCCTTCCGTGCCTGACCAACCTCGGGATCATTAGCGTCGAACAGCCAGGATTAATACCAGCGGATGCTGCGGCTACCATCGGCAGCCGGGATATCTACCCACGCTTCGCGCGCTAATAATTAATTACTGCCGTTTTGACTCGTCGCCAACATGACGCTCGCCGATACGTCGCGCATAAATTATACCCAGAGAAGATCCTTACTGATGATAACTTCTCTGTATTTGAGAGATGGGAGAAGCTGTGGATGCTAGTAAAGAGAAGAGAAAAAGTAGAGAAGAAAGAACGGCAAGCACAGTGAGCAAACATTTAAGCTGTTTGCTCGAGTGTGCTGAGTTAAAAAAAGCATCTGGCAAAACTGTTGCCGAGGACGGTGCAATTTTACGATATTTTGCGAAGAGACAGATTGCCACTGGCGTTGGTAGAGGGTCTCGCAAGCTCGTTCGCTTAAATTTAGATTGTCGTTAGGACATTCTTTCAGCCACGGATGCTGGGAGCTAGCGGAGGAGGCGCCGCTCGTTCCAGCAAAGCCGAGTACTCGAATGACAAGCCGTCCTCCTCGAATTCTCGACGAGCGAATAATATCGACAACATTGAACGATGTTAACGAGCGACCGAGTGACCTTTCCCTCGGTAAACATTGCTCTGGCTTCAATGAGAAACCACTCCAATTTTACTACCGTAAATTGAACCACTCTTGCAAAAAAGTCTCACTCTACACGCAGATAAAGATTCTTCTCTCTTTGATTAAATCAAGGAGTTATTAATAAGAGAATTACTCAATCATCTATTAATCCTCTTTCATCCTTTTATTTCTTCTCACGTATAAAAGCGCAAGAAGGATTATTAAAAGAATGACTAGAGTCATTATTGTTGATCTTAAGCGTCTGACTGCTAAATATTTCAGACGAGCGCTGTCTGTCGCGCCAAAAAGTTTCGGGGGGTGTGAGAGAATACTCGTCGACATTTTGGGGGAGGAAGAAACGGAAGCTTGGCTTCTCTCTTCCTCTTTTCCCACTTGGCCTCATTGTCGCAGCAGCACAGCTTGCTTGATGCCGCTCTTCTCCAGGTGCTCCATAAATTTTCCATACTGTTTGAGTGTCCTCGGTCGGAGAAGAAGCAGCAGGAGAGAGCACACTGTGTGTTTGACTTGGTGTGTCCGGCCTCTCTTCTCTTCCCTGAACCTTTCACCTTTCCACTCCTTAATGCTACACCCTCCGCCAACCGCCGTCCATTGTTTTCCTTTCTATTGGCCCGTATTACCGCGCTTCTTCTTCTCCCGTTCTACCTGAAATCCCCTCGTTCCTTCTATACTTGTATGTATGTGTGGGTGTGCGAGTGTTTGACGTGGCTTCCTGATGCAGGAAGAAGCTGCTGCTTTTACCAAGACCCTACATTTTTCACTCTCAGAACTTCCGATGAAGGATATCCGATGGAATCTTGATGAATATGTTTTTTCATTTTTGTGTATTAAATAGAAAGATTGTGTATAGTGTTTAAGAAGTTGTTTGATATGATATATTGATTTCGTAGGATTGAATAAATTATTGAGTCTTTAAGTTGGAATTAAAGAGAGAAATTGTATAATCTCTACTGAATTGTAAATGAACTTCTTAAGGAAGATCATTTGACACGTGTTTCTCGCCTGAGCAGTGTAACTGGGTAGAATAAAAATGGATTAAACCCGGTTAGCAGATCTTTCTTGGGCTTAAAATATACCAAGGATTGCCGAGACATCGTTTGGCCAGAGCTTGCTGTCAACATCGGAAGTGTTCTTAAATCAGGGTTAAGTTAAACACGGCTTAAAGCTAGGTAATGTTAAACAAAACGACCGACCTCGTACTTGTCACGATGTACTTTCAGTGGAAACAGCCGCTGAGAAAAAGCGACTATGCTGTTTAAAGACCTTCTCTTTTTACACTGGATCGATCCAGGAATATGTAAAGTCTGCTAAAACTCTCCTACTGGTATCTTCGAACTAACCGACAGTTGCGTGCCTCTGCATTGATAAACAGTTTTCCAACTAAGACCTCGACCTTTTGCTTTGCAGAAACAAATATATGAAGATAGAAAAATATGGACCACTTTTTCTACCCTTTTTCTTCTGGGAAAAATATACAATTGAAAAATATAGAAGTGTTTTTTAAAATATTCTTCGAATAATAAAGGTATTTTATAACAGAGAGATGTAATCCACATTGTAGAAAACTACTGCAATTATTTGTATGAGTCGCGGCGAGGATCAAGTGTAGGGTTTTGCCTCGAATTCGTAGGTCGCTCGGATATGTATGTAAACGGGAATACGCGTGGAAACTGGCGAGCAGCAAGATTCCAGGATCTCTTTCTCTGGATGCGCAACACGCGCCATCCTCTCCGTGGAATAGAGAAACTCTTGTGTTGTTGCACGCCTCTCCGTAAACGAAAGCACACGCCATGCAAACCCTTCCATGCGGTTCGTTCACTTCTTCTCGCACTTCGCTTCCGCCCTCTCCACATTCGTCGTACCATTCGAGAAAATATTTCCAGCCTGCTGGAACTTCCTAACAATGCTAACGATGAACCCCATACATGCTTCGTTCCCGAAATATCATCATTCCAGAAATGAGGGAAAATTTCCAGCCAACTGCCAGATGGATATTAGTTCGAGAAAAATAGGTCTGCATGAAATTTGTATAAAAGAATTTCGACATCATTGAAATTACTAAAAATTCTATCGATTTCAATTACCATTTATGATAATTCTATTCAATGTTATTACATTTTCTGCATTTCGAAATAAGGTATTATATAAAATTTGTATTGAAGAAACAAGATCTTGTATATGCCGGAATTGAAAAGTAGCATGAACTTTTACGATTCCAAAGCATCGGGTCTCAATTTGTATAATTTTTATCTGTGCTTTTCATCCGCATCGGGAGCGGCGACATCGCGTCGTGTAAACGCATTTCAGCATCGTCAGCAGTGCTTTTAGCGGAAACATCGGTGGTGTTCGTAGCTCTTTCTCGAGAGCCGCTTAACGTCAACGGCTGGGAAGGTTGCCGTGTAGTTAAAGCCGGCAGCGGCACCGGCAACCACTACATGCACGCCAGAGAAACACCTTTCCACAGCTTCCATGCGAAAACACGGATCGAATTTCCGCCTCTTTATACACACACCAATACATATACGCATACACCATCGAGTTTCCCTCCCCTCTTTTCATTCTCGGCTTTCCAGGTTTTCAGTAGATTTTTTCTTCCACCCATCAACGTACGCGTCAATCACTGTCGGTCATGGTTTGACCGAGTCTGTGCATCCGATCGTTGATGATCTACGCGCGTTTTGCTCCAATGATCTCCGCACATGCTATCTCACGTGAATGCTCCTCTTTGTTCGAAAAACACGCGTTCTCTCATATCTCACACGAGTACGAGATGCGATTCGGTATACAGTGAGATACATGATTCTTAACAGTAATGACTTTGATGAGTGTAATTAAGTTGAAAATTTCAAAGATTCTTCGAAGCTTCTAATCATTTTATAAAAATCTAGATATTTATTCATGTGTAGTATAATTGTTTTGTAGTTAATTATATTGTACATTTTTAATTGACGAATTTATTTCATAACGTCAGAGTGTGAAACAAGCTTGAAGAAATTCTTGGTCAACTACACCATGTAGTTTCTTCCACCTGTTTCGTGAACGAATGACATGCCAGAGTAACTGCAATTTGAATCCACGGTTGCGCAATAGGAAACCTTTTTGATTTGGCGAAAAGCATATTGGATGTTTCGCGCTTTCAACCAGCCACGAGCGACCCTACACTTTGCCAGTATGTAATTGAATTCGTCGGCTTCGACGAGTACGAGTCAAATAATATTGGGGAGCGAGAAACAAGGGGCTGAAGTGCGAGTATGAAGAACAAAGGAATGTAATTCCAGTGGGTGAACGTGGCAAAAGGGAGTTGGCCACTGCGTTAACACGGCATGCTTTCTATCCTTCGACGAAGTCACGTTCATGGTACATATATGATATGCCAAAAGCTTTCGAGTCATTTCGAGTCAAACAGGAATATCCTTACAAACTGAAAGCCACATGTGTTTACTCTTCGGTATTCCATGCGTTACACCATAAAAGTGTGTCAGAATTCTCATGAAACTATCCAAGTCTCGTATATCGTCGATATTTCTTGTAATACTGCACCCTTCGAATTGACATGAAAATGTGCGTCAAAGTAATCGATAATAACGTGACAAGTATATATTGCTAGTAACGTGTCAGTAAAACGATTCACGTTTATTCCTCAGCAGCCAGTCGACTACTCGTCTATCTTTCGATTTCACTCCCGGCAGGCATAAAACAAGGCATGGCGCCATTTACGTCGGTTTAAAGTGCGTCCGAACTATGCAGTAAAGAATTTCCGTCGTGTCAGCGAATACTGCTCGTAATGTCATCCCAATATATGAGCGACGCCCTCTTTAAAGGCTTTAAAAGGAGTGTCGACAATAACTTCTTCGTTCAGAGATATACTAGTAGTTCTGTCTGCGTCAGCAATTGCATAAAGTTGATTTTAACTGACTATTCTACTTTTTTCCTTTTATTATCTATAATCGTACTACTATCATAGGCGAATGTCTTGAATATCATTAAAGTTAGGACGACTAAAGTAATATCTAAGATTTCGAAATTCTACAGGAGCACTTTTGCTCTGTTGGCTTAAATGAATTAGACATCAGAGCCTGGAGAAACCACTCGGGCGACGTTAAAGATCACCATTCAATATCCGCTCGGTTGACTTTCGCGAAGGAAATCGCCGGCTGTTCTGGTCGACATCCATCACCTTCCCAAAGCCGAAACATGAAAATCGATGACGGCGGCTTGATCGAGCAGCCGTAAAACCGCTGTCGGAACCGGACGCATGCACGCTATCCGACGAGCTTTCAACGAGCGCCCGTCGTTTTCCTGATACGATCGTCTAAACCTTAAGCGTTCCTAACCGAGGGAAGAAAAAAAAAAAACAATATACAGCCGTTGCCCTCTTGAGTTTTGCGTAACTTTCAGACACAGTGACAGTAGCGAACTCGTTTGACTATGAAAGATCGTCGAGTTCTACTGACTGACTGTGTGTGACCAAGCTTATCCGCTACGCTAATAACGTTAACGTCAGTTCTAAGATCTCTCTTTGCGATTGCTGGTCACGTTCCAAAGTCCCTCGACCATCCCTTTTTCCCTCAGACACATTGCCAGTATTTCTTCTATTCGTGAAATGTAATATTTCATTGATTTTTCTTCCTTTCTTTGGATCGCTTGAAAATAACTGCCAACTACTACTCTGCACGCAACCTACTCGGACCCTCTTCCTTCGATCATACTAAATCATAAGTTTCAAGCATGAAATCTGCTCGCATTCTGAGACACACACATTCCTCGACACCTGTTCTCACGAAAATCAAGCACCAACTAGTACCAAAGAAGTTACTTCGCGAGAGATGCTGACGTTGAAGATCTTGGATAGTAAATACAGGTGGAAATCGAAGAACTTTATGATAATGGGAACTGTTGAAAAATCTCAGATAGAAAAAACCGAAGTTGCAGGTGTAAAGGGTAGTTGAGGTCGATGAGGGTATAAGTTTGTTTGATATTTATAGACTGGGTGGAAGAGAGAAGAGGGCAAGAAAATAGGGTTTTGTTGGATGCTAAGAATCAATATGAGAATCGTGTTACGGCGGAGCGATAGTGTCATGCAGTCTGCGAGGCACGAACGCTATTCAAATTCGATACTGTCACTTGCTATCCGATATTCCTACTTTATGTTCCGGGAGCTCCGTAAGCTGCATGCTAAAAGCCACCAGCAACAGGGTATTCCCTACCTACACTGCGCCCAAGATCCTTGAAACACTCTACCACGATCCGTAGGAGCAGTCGCAGATTTATTGACACACTCGAGACGTCCCGCTTCACGCGATAGCCACCTCTCTCTTTCGATTCCCTGGCTAACGGTGGATCCGGTTACTCGAGATACTCTCTTCACTCGAAATATGTACTCCCTTATCGCTCACAATTAATAAGATAATCATCAAGAATAATTATCCTATCGTCTTATTACAAGATCCACACTATTACTATTTGACTATCCCAAAATGTAAGGAATTCGAAATACAATGTATGTGATTGGAAGAACTTCGAAAAGATTAAATTTAGTTGATAGATAATCAATAATTTATCACGAATGTTATACTAGTTGATACATATAAGTTAACGAAATTTTTGTGGTATCTATGTTGAGAATCGAGAGATGGCGTAGTAGTAAATCGTGAGGAGTGTCGAGGAGGGTGTGCGTGCTCCAGGGGAGCGACTTTACGATCGTTGGTCCATCCCGGTGCATTTCCTCTCGGCAGGGCGCCGAGAAGTCCGCGCTAGTGTCGGTTGCAGGACACCAATAAAACTGGTGATCGCACGCACTCACGCATTTATATATGCCTATGTAGGTGTGCATAACAGATGGCGTCGGAGCACGAGTGGATTTGTTTGACACGCGCTGCTGCGGCAGCACCTAATAAAAGATGCTAATATATCCGCGCACGCCCGCACAGCTTCCCTGGGAAGAGCAGCCGGCATCTCCGAAGGATAGTCTGGTTGGAATAATTCAAGGAAGAGAGAAACGAGAGAGGACCAATGCGCTCTCCATTTATCGCCGAGCCTTGCCTGACAAAGTGGCGACTGAGAACAAAGTGCCGGTGCTTCAACAGCCACCCCGAAGCATTGTCTTACTCCCAAGACTCGAATACTACAGCTCTTCCCCCCCCCCCCCTTTTTGCCAACACTTGCACTCTCCGTTTCAACTCTGCCTCGACTAAATCGCACTGTATTATCTCCGGCCAAAGCTCCGCCACTATTTCGTATCTACTTTAGATAACTTCTTTGCTACGCTTCAACGAAAACAGCCAAATTGGATCTTAAGCGACGCTGCTGAGCACTCCGCGTAATTGGCTCACGCGCTCCTACCACTAACACTGTTCTCCGCTAATCAAATTCGATGAAGATTGTTTCACACTGAATTGCACTTCGGAACTTGTTCATTTTCACGATCTTTTATGGTTAATACATGTATAACAGTATTGAATACATTTTAAAGAATTGGATTATTAGAATTATTGAATTCAACAATATGAAGTATTATTGAATTAAAAGTACATCGTGATGGAAACGTGTAATAAAGATTTAACAATTGAACATTGTATACAACTAATATGTTAAATGAAAAGTTATACGAAGCACTCATCGGAATTGGAACACTTAGGAATATGTATAGGGAAAAAGGTTTCTAGTGCCAGAGAGTAATTGAATGGAACAATAAAACAATTAATACACCAAAGGTCTGCTATTCGTGCGGAAACATGAGAATACATCGAAATACATGGTTCGTGTAATGAAATAGCTGAATAGAGGGAAGCATCGAACGGGCAAGAGTGAATACTCGTTACGAAGTAACAAGTATCGAACGGGGTGAGTTATCAATTTTCATTTCGGGCGAATGGCTTGCAGATGCCTGATACGAGGAGGTCCTTGACCAGTCGATCGAAGCGGCCCGAAAAACAAGAGTAGGAGTGTATAAGAGAAGGTAGGAGAGAAAGGATTGAAAGTCAGATAGGTCGAGAACGGATCGCATTAATGAATACCCGATCGAAGGAGCGTTCGCTTCGAGAATCCTCAGCTTCCATACATAGCTTCTGGCAAAGGCGAAGTTGCAATTCAGTTGACACGTAACACATCCCAGTTGTGATCTATCGCTCGAGTTATCCACCTGGACCGTTCGAAAATCCATAGAACCTGACGCAATAGCAGTGGAATTTTTCGCTGCCCTCTTGCTAATGGCACTTTCATGACAGTTGCCTCCGGTAAAAGGTGCTTGATTGATTCGGCTCAGATTTCGGCGACGTCGTCTGACCACGCGAGTAACTGCACATTTTTCCACTGGCAAAAGCCAATTTTTCGATATCGATCCTGAACAGCGCTGGCTAGAATAATATTTGCGCACTACGGCGCGGATTATTCCTCGCTGGGAAAACACTCGGGTGCTCCAGCGAGCAATCGGCTACCGGTTGCTCGAGGTGCTTTTACAGCTGTTGACCCTTTCGCTTAGATAGTGCTGGCCACAATGGCTGCTCGGTATACCAGAGCTCTACTGCTATATTTTCCAACGTATATTTGGAAGATAGCTTAGACTGTTTAAGAAAAGACTTCGCAATTTCTTCTTCTTCTTTTCTTTTTACTCTACCTTTCTATCCGTTTTAAATGATAAATGGTAGAAATAACTTGTACGTGTACGTCGTTGTACTATGTTATCCTATAGCATACCATCCAGTCTAGCCAGAGGATGAGAGAGCGAATCTATTTTGGGATACTACCTCTGCTCGAAACTATACCGAATTCTGCCACTTTGCTGTCGAATTACCGACGGCACTACTCTCTGGAATAATAGAAAGCTTTGCCTTCCTACCCCCTTCACATATCCATCCTAGGTTTCATTGTACAAATAAAAGTAGAAATCATTGAAATCCAGGGGAATTTTATACCAAGTATGAATATAGTCATTACTTGTGCCATTGTAAATACAGTTATTACTGGAAAAGTATTCGAAGCACGTGTGCAACCGGCAGTTATTACCGTCAAATATGGATCGCGTTGATTGCACAACTGGCGAGTGGATTATCCCGGCGGCACTCCAGCATTCGGCTGGAACGCGTCCCCTCGGCTACGCTAATAATTAATGCAGCCGCGTGAAAATTTCTCTCGAGGCGCCATAAGGCCTCCAAAGCACAGGCGCACACATTGAAAAGTCTAGTTTGATCGTGCGCACTTTTTTTCACCACCGCCGCCGCCGTCGCCGCCGCCGTCGCCGCCGCCGCCGCAAACATGAATATTAATATCGGCGCCGTGCTAGCTGCCCGCTATGCATTTCACCGGGCCCGAAAAATAAAGCAACCTGCCGCGTGTGAGTCTCTCTATCTATGGCTCTGCGTATGCAGCACACCTTTCTTGCTACGACGTAGTCGTGGTCGGAAAGTAAATTGCATTAATCCCCAAGAATATCGCGCCAGAATGTCTGACACCTTTTATATTCGCTACCGAAGAAGGAAGATTTCGTACTTCAAGTTATAATCTTCGGCAATATTTTAAACCATATTACTAGAAATTTATTTCATCATTATCTTAATAAAGCATTTTTTATTAGATCACTTTTAAGTATTATTAGAAGAGTTTGATGTACAACTAGGTTTAATTTCATGTCTGAAAGGTATATAAAAGACAATATTCGATAGTCGTAGTTTTCATGTGTGTTTCGATCTTTGAACGAGCGGCTTCCATGAAGGCCCTTGTTTCCAACGAACGAAATCCGTGACAGAAAGAATGACCAGGATTTTCCAATCGCCGGATGTATCGAGGGCAGTGGTCGCCTCATTGTTTTCGACACAAATCAGACTGATTGCAGCAAAGTTGAAGAGGGGGAAAGGTAGTGAATTGGCCCGTTAATAGGGATGCATGCATAAAATTGCAACAGTACTATACTGGAATAGAAACAAAAGCTTCCAGAATCGGACACACACGAAAAAGCAAGGATATCCGACAGTTATAGTGCGAGCGGATTGAAAAATCCAACTGCCAGTTAATTGAAACCGCCAGCCACAAATATGAAGCAAGCTCCTCTCGCACGTTCAATCTCTTCTCCCACTCACGTCCTTTTTTTTTTTTACCTCTGTCACGAGTTCCGCCGTTGTTGTTCGAGCAAACATTTTTTTTCCTCTGCGCACGCGTTGCTCTTGATTCGGAGCGCGCATTTCGGCGCTCGGAACTACCATGAACCGGTGTTCCATGTGGAGCGGCTGTAATGAAAGTTGAAACAGATTTCGACGCATGTACGTGACCCGCGCCTCATGACGAATAATACGCACGACGATTTTTAACATCACGCAAATCGCACAGGTTCTGCAGGGAAATTTAAATTAAAATTTGTATCTCTTTTATACTGATTGGCAAACCGGCCCTTGGAAATAATTGGTTCCGTGACAATAATATAAAAGTGTTGAAAATTAATTAGTCTGTCTTGTTAACTAAAATGAATTTGAATTTGTCTAACATATGGATAACGTGCGAATTGCATGTGTTTGAAATAGGAAAGATTTTCGGCGAACTTGCCAACCGGTTTTCCAATCAGTGCCGATTCAGGCAAGCTCTCCTGATAGCTAAGTCCCGCTGTGTCGCCGGTATTACGGAGGGTGAAAAAATCGGATGAATACTCGAGCTAGCTCTCTCGGCAAGCGAGACCGGTTGCGAGAGTCTCTCTATTCATTGGAGTTCGATTCCAGCGATAATCCGCTCGATACCGGAGCAAGGAAGTATCGGCGACAGTTATCCCGAAGTTACGGGGGAAAATATTTATCCCCGATTGGACGCGATATCGTTAGCAGGATAATTACCTGCGCTCGCCAATGCTGTAAGTCGTTCCTAGTTGGAGAACTGGTACATGCAGCTTCGATGATAGTGCCAATAATCCATTTAATTAGCTGTCACAATAACAAGGCGAGGCAAATAGCATCATCGTATTACCTTGACAAATTCTCTACGATAACGAGACAATAAATGCGTCAAAGTAGAAAGTTGAATCAATGAAAGAAAAGAAATGCAGCATCAGCTTAGTTTCTTTTTTTTTTTATCAAGAAGGTTCATGCAGCACCAGCTCGTTGAATGCGCATACAATGCGAACAATGAGTCTATGAGAAAATCGTGATGCAGATCCGAGTGCGGCCAAGCGTAGCCCACAAAAGGCCCTCTCGCGTGTTTCGCCGACGAAGCCGCCACCGCCGCTGCCGCCGCCGCCTCCGTTTTTGCCAGGCCAGATTTTTTCGCCCCCTTGGTAATTACCCGAGACCGAATTTACGCAGCTTGGTAATGCCGCTGCCGTCACCGCTGCCGCTTAAACACTGCCTCCTTTTACCACAATCTGGCATGTATTATGCCACCCATGCATTCGTTACACAAGCTCTGATTTCTCTAATCTTGTCCAACTAGTATTTTTCTGACTTTTATTAACTTTCATCAATCGTTAATAAATCGATTGTTTGAGTATCTGAATGGATAGAAAATAAGGAATCAATGGCGGAAGTGCTGGATTTGTATCGAAAACACTCGGAAAGGACCTCCTGAATAATAAATTTCGTCTAATTTTGACGGCTTCTTCTATGTTTTTCAATCTTCCTGACCTTCTCAGGGGTTGAAATTTGGTGGGGAATGTTTTATTGCATCAAGGAAGAAGTGATATAAATTGCAGAGCCCTAGCTCAAAATTCATTTTTTCGTAAATTTTTGCATGTATACCCCTTCAAAAATTTTCGATTTTTCGAAGGTTCTGAGACTTTGGCGAATGCTTGATTTTTCGATTGTTTGAGTATCAAAACGGATAGAAAACATGAAACCAGTGGCTGAAATGCCGGAATTGTATCGAAAACACATGGAAAACCGATCTTGAATAATTCATTTTCGTCCAATTCTGACGGTTTTTGCCATGTTTTTCATACTTCCCAACATTTTCCGGGGTTGAAATTTGGTGGAGAATGTTTTCTTGCATCAAGGAAGAAGTGATATAAATTGCAGAGCCCTAGCTCAAAATTCATTTTTTCGCAAATTTTTCTGGGTATACCCCTTGACGAATTTTTCGGCCAAAAAATGAACTTTGACCTAGGGTTCTGGAATTTATATCACTGTTTCCTAGCTAAATACTGAATCTCTGCACGAAATACCAGACCCGGAAACGGTCGGGAAGGGTGGTTCAAAAATTTTCGATTTTTCGAAGGTTTTCGAACTTTGACTAACATTTGATAAATCGATTGTTTGACTATTAAAACGAGTAGAAAGAAAAGAATCACTGCTGTAAAATCCTGAACTGTACCAAAAACACTGGAAAAAGCCCTTCTGATTAATTGAACCCTCCTGATTTAGACAGGTTTCTTTTCACTCCCAAGAGCGCAAACACTGAAATATCGGCAGTTTTCAATTGTGCCGTCCCACATACTCCAAGAGGAGAATTACAAGCTGGAGTACGTAATAATTACACATTTCATCTGACACTCATTGCACGATGTCATATAATTGCAAAAGGGTGCGGGCGTCAAAGCTTTATTCGGAAGGGAGCCAAGTTAAAAGAGCGTAGAATGGTGGAGACAGATTCGAGTTAGAGGTGCGCACGTGTCGAAGTTGAAATGGAGGCTGTATGAAGCGAGTGTATATTTGGCGGTGGGATGCTGTACGATCCGCCTTTGGCAGAGCCGCGGGACGCTTTTCGTTTAACGAACTGCGATCGCCCGAGGCTCGCGAACAGTTCTCGCTTTTCCGTGCCTCTGAATTAATCCGAGGTTGGTCATCCTCTCTTCTCTGCCCCTCGTTTACCACCTCTCATCTTTCTCCCTCTGACACTCTGTCTCTGCGTCGTCTCTCTGTCGCAAGAGAGTACGGTCGCGGCGCGCTTAATTAGGTAAATAAATTTTCGTCGCGTCGCGCCCGCCGGGCATCCATTTCTCTCTCAAGCCTCTACGAACTTGCTGATGTGCACGCTCGCTAATTTATTTACGGCCGGATCAACTCCCTTTCTCTTACTCTCCTTCTCTCATTACGCTCCTCTAGCTTTATTCCTTATTAACGACGATCCTGAATTCTCCCGCAATCACATTACGGGAAACAGCGAGGCACTATAAAATAATACCTGGCCAAGCTCTCTCAAGGAGTGCGCCACTGCTCTGCCCGTCTCCCTCATCACTTTCCTTACCAACGCGAGATGAAGATTGCATCTGAAGGCGGACGGTGAAACATGAAACCTCGGATGAGATTCGTCTGGCATGAAATCCTCTCGGAGAACATCGCTCACCGCACCTGGCGTTCATTGTGCTCCTTCTCTCGTACTCGCTAAATATTGCCGCGTTTGTTAAATAAAATAATCCCATCCCAACCTCGGTGAATCTCGTGCTTCTATTATTCGTTCGATGCAACCACGAAAATTCTATATATATATAATTGAACATAGAATACGATAGGAGTTAGAGGCATCGATTTAACGATGCAATTTAACATCCTCGACAGAGTAGTATTACTGGTTGAATTGAAGAGCGGGTGAAAAGAATGAGTCGAAACTTGGCAACTCCAGCGTTAAGTGCGCGATCCATCCGCACGAACGAAGTCGACTGAAGTACTACCGTGGGAATTGCATTCTCCAAAGTTTTAATTATCCGAGAAACGTGCCGATGAAGCATACTTCTCCACTGGAGTTTGCCACCTTCTCACTTCCTCTATACGCTTGTCCTCATCTCCTTCGTCTCAACGACACGATATCGCACTAGTATCGCCGATGGCACGTGCTGCATAGCTCGAGAGGAACTTGGAGTTTGCGCTGCTTCGAGTAAACACAATATCGCCCTCACGATTTTGTCGTATCCCCTTTCGCTGCCTCTCTCGTTTACTTCCGCTCTATCGCTCGCCTTGCTCTACTCGCTAGTAGAATAGAATCTAGCTTTCTCCCCAGCTGCTGCGTGAACTTCTTTCCAGCCACAGATATTGTGATATTGTCTGTCTCGAGTCCGACTTATTGTCGCGCCGACTGGACGCCTGTCATAAGTAGACCCTTTAAATCAATCTTATATATAACAATGGATAATATAACACTGCCAGACATCCATAATATTTTCACGATGGTTATTGTATTAGAAATTCATTCTAGAATATAGAAAACTAGATCTATTAAATATTTCGTATTTAATTTATTCTAAAATTAATATGAAAATCAAAGTATTATCATTTGTCGAATATAACCAATAAGCTTCTTCAAAGGTAATTGATATTACTCTCTCTTTGACTATCCGAAAGCACTTGGCGCTATCAAGTAATGCGTCACGTATACACCCTCACGTGATACCGGCGCGTTAGAAACTTCCTCCTCATTCAAGCTCATTAGACGGGCACACACATGGCTTGCACGGTGGCAGACACGGTATATTAAAATCAATAACAGCTCTATGAATAAATTACAGTACTGATAAGTACCTCCCACGAGGAAGGAGAGTCAGCCCAGACAGCGGAGAGTGGAGAGTTGCGCGAGGGAACACAGTTAAATTCTTACACGACTATCAGACGATGAGACTGGAATACTGTATCAAACTATTCCGAGTGCGGAAACTTCAGCGAACTATCAGTACTCCGGAGACCTTGCGGTACTCTCGCCGCATTGTACCCCAAGCCACAGTTCCCCACCCAATTCTAACACTTCCTACTTCCGGGAAAGTACATCGAATCGAGGAAAACGGACGTCTTGCAATTAGCTAAATCGTCCGAGACGAATGCCAATTCCCAGTGATAGTATAATTCCTTCTAAAATCTAGTAATAATAATTCTATTATCATTATTATTCCACTACTTTATGAATTCAATAGAATATAATGAAATAGAAAGTTGTAATAATATATTATAAGTCTGACTGATATTAATTAAAATCGCGCGATAGTAAACAAAGTAAAATTTGTCGATGGTAGAAATCCTTGTTTGTTCTTTATATAGTACACTTTGGCTGTGTTTATTCGTCGAGGGTGGTCATGAATAATCGTAGATATCGTCGCCGGGATAAACGAGCATCTTGTATCCACTGAGTGGCGATGTGCTACTCGTATAGCATACACCCTGCAAGCTGATAGTACGCCGATGCTGCTTTGGCTCTTGGCCAGCCTCTGAATTCACCGCGTGCTCCTGAATAATATACTGACTTTGGATCCTAGACGGGAGCAGGTAAGAAAGGTGGACAGATAGGTGAGTACGTGAATAGGAAACGTATCGTACACCTTCCACCGCAGGACTTATCGCGTGTCGTCGTTTGTCCTCCTGACAATGCCAACGAATTTCTATTCCTATCCGTCTGAATATAGTTCACCTAATTTTAGTTAGATTGCTGATCTTTGTATTCGATTTTCATTGATATAATTTGTGGAAAGTATTCGATACTTTATAGAAATTATTTGAGTCGAATACTGGAAATTGTCTTATCCATTGGAAAATGTATATACATTAAAAATAGTGGCATTACTGGAGGCGTTAAGCTAGAGTTTAGTACGAAGTTATAATGAAGCGCGTTCGTTTCCATTTGTCTATAGCGAATTTACAGTTTTGCCCAGCTTTTATTTCGTGTATACAGTGTGTGCGTGTTCATCGAGGCGCACTGCACCACTCAGCTTCCTGATATCGGTTTTTCGCGACCTTCGACATCCTCCACTCTTCCATTTTTATCCGGTGACACTGCGTTCTAGGCGAGCGCGCGTTTTCCGGTCACCGGAAACTAGCGTGGTGAGACAGAAAAAGAGAAGAATTGGGGATGAAGACTGAAAGGGAAGCAAGCAGAGCCTATCGGATATGAGAGTAAAGATTCTCCGGTTCCTACTCGATTTGTCCCCGACACACGGAAGTCCTCTTTGCGGCCACTTGACGCTGCCTACACGCGTATCGATCTAGTCAGGTGCTCTACACGCACCTCAAACCTCTTCTGTCTATCTCTGCACATACTACGCCGCCCTGTTTGACGTTGAAGTCAATGGCTCTCTATTATCGACGCCGATCGACTGCTCGCTTTTCATGTCATTTCATTTCACTTGACACTCACCTCTCAAATATTCCCAGAATCCTTTATCGTCTTTATTAATTCATAATAATTCTATTAGAAAATAAAACTAGACTCGTGTAAAAAAATAGAAGCATGAAACTGAATCTTTCCAATTGGTGTCTGCTTTCCTTTGGGATCCTTAAATCTAACTGGTACAAGACTGCCGGACAGACGGGATTTGTCCCTGAATCCTAGCGGGTGCAATATATATCCAAGTAGTAGTGGCAAGTGGAAGCTCTGATGTCTCTGGCGTCGCACGTTGAAGAGAATACCGTGCCAACTGGTGTACCAGAGAAATTTGAAAATGCCTCTCTGACCTCTCTCGCACTTGGCTGTCCACCTATCAGGAGTCTGTCTCGGACGAACTTGTATCTCGCACCGTCTGCTCCACGAACCTGTTTTACATATTCGGCTGTGAAAATATTTCCACGAGAAGGTGCGAGGAGTCTCTGCCAGCGCATGTCGGACTCTGCAGAATGCGGAAAACAAAACGGCAATTTACATATGCAGTCTGAGTAAATTCGAGTACTGGACGGGTTTGGTATTCTTGTTAGATAATACGAGAAATCCTTTTTACTTGAATGGAAGATGCTCCAATTTCAATCTATAAGACACGAGCGACCTCATATTTATTCTATGTAACATCTAATATTCTCTATGGACTTTCTCGTGCTTGCGTTGCAGGCTTTTCTTCATAGCTGTCTTAGAAGGACAAACCGACTCCGAATCCATTCTAATCCTTTCGCCCGCACAGCATGGTGCACCGATCTCATAGCCTTCCGGCGGTTTCCCACGAAAAATTGCACCAATTCGCCACCTTATCGCTACGCCCGGCTCTTATTCATTTCTCTCAGAGCCACCTTCACCCGTTTCGCGCCTCCGTCAGCTCTTTGCGCCAGGAATTCTCGCTGTCGTTGCTGAAGCGAGTTTTGGAAGGTGCTCTCGCAGCGGGTTTCGAGAACTACCAGTGAAATATGAAATGTTCCAAGATTCCCATTTCGAATCAGAGATTTCTCTGATATTCAACTAATATTATACTAAATACTATTTAAAGTTAGTATAAAATTTCGATAAATGATAAATTAGTTAAATGAAATTTGATAGTTCCTATTTGGAAAGATATTTCAACATTAGCTGGCGCCAAGACGAAGTCCTTTCTCGACACGACACGCCAGGGACATTTGCATGCAGCACTCGTCGTTTCCACCACAACAGTTTGTAGTTTGCAGAGACGAGATGCGTGTCTAGAAGGTGGACACGACGAGAAGCATGTAGTACGTGCGCACGAGCAAGAGGAAGATAGCACCATAAGAATAAGAAATGCCATAGCGGTTGCGGTTTTGAAAGGGCGACCTCGCAACATTTGTTCTTCCTTCGTTCGTTCATAAAACCATAAGCGTAAATTAATCGCTTTCTCTCCACCGCCTCGTTAAAGATCAGCCAAAGCAACGAAAATCCCTGCTGTGACAGGTTTTGCATCGTCGAACAAAAGGGGACCACTGAAAACCAAGGGAACAAGAGTATGCTGGTTGTGGGTGGTAATTTTTTTCACTGACCAAAAACCGAGGACAAAAGCCTGGCAAAAATAGAGAAGGCCAAGCGAACCTGTTGTTATATCAGCCGAGCCGAATATAAGATTAAACTGAAACCGCTTCCGGCTTACCCTCACACTATATTTATACCCTCCGCCTTTCCCAACAAACCAGACTTCCACAAAGCAGCCGCTGATCAAGAACAGCTATTACCGCGTCTGACGCGGTCACCCCGATAAAATGCAGCTTCCAAGCTTGCTGCAATTATCTGAAGATTTTGTTTTTTTTTTCAACAAATACACCGTGTTCATCCAGTTGTTGATTTATAAAGACTCTCAAGGACCTTTTTCATCGATCAGACAATACTTGAAAAAACTAGAGCTTTTATATGATCGTAGTATTTATTAATAAATCAATGCAATATCTAGTGGAACTTCATCACACTGCTAAGCACTCTCGAACGAATTAATCTTATCGGAATCATTCCTTCTAACTGCCTTTCGAAGAACGTGTACCTTCGCTCTTGTCTTCATCCTGAGTGCGAGGATAATTCGAGGTATTCGTGTCGCAGTGAGTTAAAGCGAGAAAGGGTAAATCGAACAAGAGTATGTGAAAGAGAAAGATCGTCTGTGTGTATGTGTGTGTGTAAGAGAGAAAGGGGTGTGCTCGAGACTTCTCGCGAGGCGTTGAGTCGAGAACACTCTGCGGTTCGAAGATTCGCACCGTTCTCGATTGCGGGAGCACTGATCGAGCGAAAGTAATTCCAGTGCGGTTCCTCGCCGGGCAAATGGAGTAGGCAATTCATTAGCGAAGCTGGAGTTCCCAGGATTCTCCTTGCTGCAGAGAAGGAAAGCGAGAGACTAATCGTTATCCTGGCGTTCGCCTGTCAGGTTAAAGTAAAGACGTCCTGTTCTTGTACTACGAAACGATAAACGGGATTCGAAATTATAAACACCAATGATTATCATGCAATGGAAATATAGAATTAATATATACAGAATATATCAGAATTTTTATCAATTTGATGCTGAATAAATTGGGAAAGCTTGGTGTGTAATTAATGTTAATAGGTAATTTATAATGATCGTGTATTCGATATTGATGACACCGAAACAAATGACACATCATGTACGCTTCCGAAGATGATGAGTCAGATAGGTAGGATGATAGTTACCGGTACGACTATCGATGGAACGCGACCTTTTAATTACATCGGTCAGCCAGACATGATTAATAATTACCGTCGCGAAAGGACTCAATCAAAATATCGTGATAGCTCGCAGCAGCTTGTGCGGGGTGAGAAGGGAATGGGCTTGATTGATGCTGGGATAATTGAACCGCTCATACATATCGATAGTCAGTAGCAATTGGATTCGTATAAATATAAAATGTATACTTTGCCAATCAAATACATACACTTTCGAGACGCCGCATCCTTTTGCATAATTTCTGCAACAACGACGCACGAAATTTTGCGGAGATAATGGAATTGGTGAAACAGTGGAGAATGGTATGATTGATAAATCAATTGGAATATCAAAGTGTTTCAGAGTCACTTGAAAAATTGACAATAGCTCTTTGAGAGTTGGTAGGATTCCGATGATTACCACCTCGTGATATTTATCTCGATTATTCGATCCATGCCAGGAGATTTCTCCAGCAGTCGCAAATACAATTTAGCAGGACATAAATCGACGATTATCGACGTGGGAAATGGAAATAATGAAACGGGTGCCGAACAAATCGCGCCGCTTTCTACCTTCTAACTCATCTGACTGGCAGACAGCCGCCCACGGTAGGATAATAGAGAGTTGGCGAGATATCGCGTGGCCGGGGTGCGAGAGCGTGCTATCTAGTCATTTCTGTTTTAACGCGCCCGGTTATAATGTCGTCGGCGATGAATTAATTGGATAATCGATGCCAATTGCTCTCGCATATCACGTTGCAAAAGCGAGGAGGGTGTGTGCTAGCACACAGGGTGGCCTGGAAATCTACCAAAAAATCATCCTGACATTTCAAACGATATCGAATGAACTATTCTACAAAGTGAAATATGAAAATCGATTCATACTTCATCTATACTCAAACAAAGTCTATTCATATAAAATAATACTATATTTCAAATATTTCTCTTTCCATTTCCAGGACACCCTGTATGAAATGCGGAGCGTTAAAGGGGCGGCAAGAGGCGTGTGCCAGGATATAACAACAATGAAGGAGTGCGTCTCGAGAATTAACATAATAGCGTCGGTGAGCAGCATTACCTTTCCCTCGTAACGATTCACCTCGTAATTCATTCTAACTGAAATCATCGCCCCGACCCTTTTCGTCGCGCGAGTGAGAAAGCCGAGATAATCGAGCGGTTCGGCGCGCCTACGTGCTATCATCGATAATGTCCCGACATATAGGAAGGAAGTGGAAGTCGAAGTGGAGGAGGAGAAGGAAACGAGAAGAGGAGGCCAGGATATAAGGCTTGGGGGAGATAGGGTCCTCCTTCGGTTTCTCGGTTCGTTGACTTCCGCCTCGGTGCTTCTTTCTTCTCCTACCATTCCTCGCTTTTTACCCGACGATACCCCGTGCCAGACATTTAGGGGGAGTTGCTGCTGCTGCTGCTGCCGTAGCTGCTCCTTATATCTCTCTCATATTAAATTTGTCATATTTATCCACCACCCTTTCCCTCTCGAGGATACCCCTCCTCACAGCACTTATAAAGCTGTAATCGAAGATACCTCTTACTAGTTACGACATCTTCCAACTGATCTAATATTTCCCCAGTATTTAAAGATCTTTCTCGACTACTAATTTAATTAAGAAGCGATTTTATAATTATATATAATAAAAAAGAAATATACCATCTATTAGGAATATCTAGGGCTGTTAGTATGAAGAGCAGGGTTGAAAGTAATCCGATAGCAATGGAACATATGTCCTAGTAGAGGACGTGGTTCGAAATCACAAACGTAGTGGTATCGGCAGATGTTCCAGGCTTGCTTGGCTGATGCCGCGCTTTTGTTTGCAAGAAAATACTACCTCCGATTTCGGGGCAAAGAGAGAGGAGAAAGGGGAACGAACGCGTGGGAGAGATTGTGTTCGAGACCGAAGTCGACCTGTATCGCTCCGGCTATAAAAGTTACAATGGAACGATAAAAAGGACACGCGTTATCGGCAGGTATGTCGGCATAAGTAACGTACTTACTATGGTTCTCGAGGCGGGCCAGTACGTAAAGTTCGAGAGAGAGAGAGAGAGAGAGAGAGAGAGAGAGAGAGAGAGCTGCCATGGAGCTGATATTGGAGCACACAAAAAAGCCGAAGCGGCAAAAAAAGGGCAAGCGAGCAGCAACGAAAAAGCACGGGAAACACAGGCGGGTCCGGCTCGCAGAGCGGATATTACCAACGAATACGTTTCGCTTTTTTACGGGCTGTGGTCATCTAATCTGCTAGGATACAATATCGGCGCCGCCGGCGTCGAGAAATAAAAATCCATGAAAAATGAACGTCGCCCACCCTTGCGAACGCGCGAATTGCCGATGAATTTTCGTTAAATCTCAGACTTTTCCAACCACGAGTCTTGCATGTATTTAAAACAAATTTTAAAGTGCAAAAAAAAACGAGCTCTGTGTTTTTAGAAAATAATGTAATATGTGGGACAAATGCCAAGGATTCCTTTAAAGCTACGATAATTACCATTTATAATATAATACCAAACACAATCCACATTATACGAGATTCCACAGGAACTACCATGAAATATTCTGCATAATTGCGAAACCATGTGATGTATTCTCGACATTGAGAATCCATTGTGGAAAATCTACTATTTTCAGTGCAACATACAATTCCTCTTTACGAAGCACTCGTCTCACCTTACCGAAAGCGGTTACCCCAACTACCTTCGCAACGGGGTAAACTACCCCTACTACACATTCAGGGAGGGAGGAACGCGGGGTATTAAACCGCAGTACGCGGAGCTCTTGGTAAGTGGGAAGCTGATTCCAAGCTTGGGAGTCTTGCAATTCCGGGAATTACCCTTCCAAGGTCCGACGAGCGGATATAGCAGGACAATCTCCTTGGAAGATAGTTAGGCAGTTCGCTCGGCCCGCAGATACGTTACTGTGTCGACTCCTAAGTAGACGGCCGGTTAAGTATCTCTACCTGGGGTGGAAGAGGGTGGTTTCGCCAGATAATACCATGCTATAACACCAAACCCTTCATGACAGGTTCCTTTCAAGGCGGTTATAGTTTCAGGATTACGGTTTCACTTCGAACTTTAACCATCCCCAATGATTACCTACTCCAAAGAGTATTTAATAATTCGACATAAACATACGTTATTGATATAATATATTAAATTATAACCCACAATGAAGAGTGAAAGTGTAATAAATAAACTAAACCCTTCATGACAGGTTCTTTTCAAAGTAGATATAGTTTCAGGATTACGATTTCACTTCAAATTTGAATCATCCCACATTAATCGCCTACTCCAAAGAGTATTTAATAATTCGACATATACACAGGCGAATGAAATTGATATAACGTATTAAATTATACTCCACGATGAAAAGTGAAAATGTAATAAAATGAAATCTGCAATATAATTGAAATAACCAGCTGTATAAAGAGCGATCTAATTTCGTAGAAATCCGGGCAGTGATCATCAAGTGACGTTAATCTACGAGCAATTTCCTAGCAAGATGTTAAGGCGTAAATGGAGTAGGAGGAAATCAGTAAGGGCGAAGGTGGTAAGATCGACTGGTGAAGGGAGCAGCGTTGGCATGGAGGGATGAATGTTGGAAGGAAGGAAGGAAGGAAGAAGAAGAAG
The DNA here is from genome assembly GCA_910593735.2 of Ectemnius lituratus. Taxonomy (NCBI): domain Eukaryota; kingdom Metazoa; phylum Arthropoda; class Insecta; order Hymenoptera; family Crabronidae; genus Ectemnius; species Ectemnius lituratus. Next base: position 3,287,198 of record OU343040.1, on the reverse strand, counting down.
CTGAAGGAGAAAGATGACGAGCTTGTGCCCGGAGCGGGACGCCGAGCAAGCTTTCGAAGGCGTTGCGGCGTCCGCCGCCGCCGCCGCCACCGCCGAGGGTACTTTCTGCTCGAGGAATTTCACAAACGAAACCAATTTTCCCGTAGTCGTCGCGCCTCGCTTTTCCTCCAACGGCGTCGGCGTCGGCGCGCGTCCGGGACTCTCTGGCATTCGGTATTCCCCGGGTCCCGTCAGCGGTAGTTCCAGCAATCGGTTTTACGAGAGACGTATTACTGCCACCCTTCCAACACACACATACGTACATTCATACATACACGTACGGGAGCCCTTGGTCTTTACTTATTCACTCCCTCGTTGTGTGCTTGGTTTGGTCGTCTTCTTCTTTCTTGGTTGGACGCTCGGCGTCACGAAGGCCAGCTAAAAAGCGGTGCTGATAGAATCAGCCCTTAAGGGACCAAATGAAGATAAGAAAAGAGGATCCGATTTTCCTCAGGGAGGACAGAGTCAGCTAACAAAGAGAGGAGAGTAAAGGATGAAAGATGGGGGAGAACTGTAATGCGCCGCATCGCGTGCCCGCTCACTCGCGGAACGAGTTGTCGGATCAAATTTGTGCCACGATCTCCCCCTCGATCCTTTCGATCGTAAGCTCGTTACCACCAAGATTTTTATGTTTACGGCTTAGCAACCAGTGCTAATGGCAGCGAGAAATTCTGCCGATACGATGCATACTCTTAATGAGATCGACGCCTTTCACAAATCCCTCCTTAATATCGCACAGTGGCTGATTTGGATTTCAAACGCGTGCATAAGAGAAAAAAACAATCTGCATAACAGATCTTAAATGAAGCAAGAAATAAACTGGAGCAATTAAATGGCAACTGAATGGATATAAGGGTTGAAATTAATTGCCCGGTAAAACGTAGTTGGTGTTTGGGTGACGCGGCTTTCACAAAGGGTTAAAAGTGATGCTTTTCCATTATTCAAGGGGAGAACGTGCGCGCCAACAAATACCGCGTTCTAGAACACTATTCCTCCGAGTGACAGTAGCGGTGTGTGTGCGCCACTGTTGGAATGCCCTTTATTGGCTTCCCGAAAGCCGTGCAATTTGGATGTAGACAGACATTCACACGGATAGGCACGCGCACTCAGAGAGAGAGAGAGAGAAAGAGAGAGAGAGAGAATGAGTGAGAAAGCGATGGAGGGCGTCGTAAAACTCTCTGATGGTTCGCGCGTGGTATTTACCTTTCTCAGGCAGAGACGATCCCGCTGAAATCCCTCGAAGATCGGCGTGAAATCGATTTCAACGCGCCCTATGTGCGCGTCGAGCCATGCTTGTCGAAGAATATGGTTAAAGAGGGAGAAGAGAGGTGCGGCTCTATTAAAGGATCATAGAATATGAAGGAAGAGAATGAACGACAGATTCCCGAAAGCTACGAACAACACCTTTTATCCAGAAAATATAACGTGTCGAAATCCCCTCAACCATAAACTAGCCGACAATATAGAAAAATTCAAAGCATCATTAAACACTATTAAAACTATGACTTTCTTCCTGACACGTCAGATAAAATTTCTCTGCTTCTTCGTAAATTCAAGATAAACAAGACAATATTGAACAACGAATTAAGAACTCCCTGTTCCACTTCTTTACTTTCAACCCTCCCATTAAGCCATCCACTAAGTGTACATCTCAACATTAGAATTCCTTGGCCGTACATACTCGACGTGAAACTAAAAGGAATGAAAAGACTTATTGTAAGACGAGTTAGCAGAGCAAGAGACAAGACCAAGGCGAGAATTGATGACACTGGACTGACAACTGGCCAAGACGGATTATCTCTTCCTTGGAAGCTAATAGGTTAAAGAGACACTGTACACACTACTACTGAAAGGTGCAAGTAACGAAGTAGCAGAATGTTTGAAATGCCAGTGCGTCCAATTTTAGTTTGGCGAAAGCGTTTGGCTGTTGGTGCCGATTTGTTGAGGGAAGTGAGTTACGTATGCTCGCACCCTGGTCAACCCCGATCGAGCGGATGAGTTGCTGCGCGCCAGGCAAACAGAGAGAAAGAGAGAGAGAAAGAGAAAGAGAGTGAGAGAAGGGTCCGAAGACGCGGAGGTCGCCGGGAATCGATATATCGACACGGGCCATTTTTCTCGCCCCTATAAATAGCCAACGGCTGGACACTAGGTTCCTAGATTACGAAGTGTGCATAGGTCGACTCCGGAGAGGAGAACGCGTATAGAGCGGCGGCGCAACGCGCGCCTGGAATAGATTAGAAGCGTGGCACAAGCGGCGGCTGATTTACGATCATGAATACGGCTTCCCACACGCGGTCTAGCCTGACGGTATTTAAGCTTGATTCGCATCCAAACGCATACACGGTGGACCAAAAATCTACCTCCGATATAATTACCATGGGAATCCTGGTGAATCATAGACTGAACATGTACATTTTCATTTGGGAAATTATAGACTAAGTCTGTATTAATAGATGAATAAATCATCGTTGTTAATGATAGTTAATAAGATGGTATTCTTTAATTCTCAAAAGATATAATAAGTAGAAATTAAATACTATATAATTATTAGTATTATACTAATCAATAATATACTTCATTCATAAAAATGTTATCACAATCGATCTGATTGCTGATTGTTTAGCAAAAATGAAATAGTATTTATAATACTCGATTATCGTGGATCTGAATAATTTTGGCACACCTTGTACACGAAAGATACACACAGGCGGTGAGAGAATGGCGCGCGAAACGCGTAAGAGCCGCGGCCAATTATGTGACGCGTCGCTTAAGCTTGATTCATGCATGCGCGAGGAGCAACCCTCAATGCACCCCCTTTCTTCCCGACGGATTCTCCTCCTACGCGACTTATGTTGGCACCAGTGATTCCTGGATTACGCCACTTCCGGATTTCACCCTCATGCAGACGACGAATGGGGAAGTCGCATCTTTTCATACGATATATTTAAGAATGATAATCGGATTCCATGAACCCCCATTAAGCAGTATTATAAGCGAAAATTATGGAAATTAAGAACGAAGAAGACTCACGCTTTTGTAATTATCATCTTCCACGACAGGAAGAAAGAATTATCATGGCACAAGCTTACCTGAAACAAGAGAATGCACAAGTAATTAGTAAAATACTTTTCTCTATTTAAGTAGAAATGTGTACAATGTGATTGAAAATACGTTTGGGGTGGTTTGGCAGTTCGCTAAACCAATGGCTAGTTCAACCATCCAGGAATTCATTCGCACACAAGTAGAAACCATGTTTAATCACGATTGAACTATTCGCAAACTCCACACTGAGTTTCAAGGCGGTTTGCAACACCTGTTCTAATTCAACGTGCGGGTATCAAGGTCCCAATAAAAAAAAAAAAAAGTCGTCGGACTCGAAAGGTTCCGGTAGTTACTAGAAAAAAGATTTAAAAGACTAAGAAAACGTTGCTGGTGAACGGTAATAGGATCGGGATGAAGAGAATAATTCCAATGAAAGCGGAGATTTAAGATTCTCGAGCACAGAAAAGATCTATTAGAGCTATGGGAGGAGGAGTATCGGCGTTAATGGAAGGAAAACTCGAGAGCGATTACTTGCAGGCCTCAACATCCAAGCGGAAACAAGCCGCCACTGCCGCCGCCGCCGCCGCCGGTTTCGGTAGAAAACCTGGAAACAAGAGCCGCTTTGTCTCCGTGAGAAAACGAACTATCGTCCGGCTATCTCGGAGATTGCTTCTCTGTCTCCGTGCACCGAACCACCCAGCATCTCCTTCTCCTTGCTTTTCTTTCGGGATAACAGAAAATTCGAGCCGGCGGTTTCCGCGGAAACGTTATTACCGCACCTAGCACCCCCTTTTCATCCCCTTCGAAGAGAGCCGGCCAAGTACCCAGCCTCACGGAATAAGTTTGCCCGAGAGTGATGCAATTGTATCCGGCGCAAGTGGCTCGTTAAACGGGAAGCGAAGAAAAGCGTAGGAGGCCGAACTATTTTTACCTAAAGTCTCGGGGTTAAAGGACTTTACCATTCATAATTTGAAATGAGTGCATTACCAGTGAATTGAAGTTAACTGTCTGCGAAAGTAATTTGACTACGGTACGAAACCGAGTGCCTCATTAACCTCGCTCATTAGGAATATATATAAATCCAGTTTCACCTGGTGGTCATTGACTTTTATAAAATATCAGTTCTATTGACATTGCACAATCCAATTGAAATGGTGCTGACACAATAAGGCAGCATAGGAAATCTATTGGACAGCTTAAGGTTGCCACGATTCTATGTTCATTCGTACTGATAAAGTTGTGTTCAACGGAAATACGAGCGTATAATTCTGCGTGTCTCCCGAGAGCCAGTGAGCGTGACCCAGGAAAATTGAGGTTACTCGGTGGACCGTATCGAGGCGAATCAAGCCGAGAATCCGGTGCTGGTTGCATTGTTACTGGTTTCCAAGGGCTCTTCGATATTTCACTGGAATACCATTGCTTCTCTGTCCTTTATACATTAGTCCTTGCCAAAGTGTACGTGGACCAAAATGAGCTTAACCTTTCGTTCCTATCGATTCTCGAAGGATTCTACTGCAATCTGATATCAACTCGAGAATACCAAGAAGATTCTCTCTAACTGCATTTCGAACTCGTTTAAAAAGTGCGAGGGTAGCATCGCACTGAGGTCGACATTGGTACACGGAAAGTATGATATCTAAAGAGAACTCGGGGGTCGTCGAACCTATCTAAAAGGAAGATCGAGTCTCCAAATCTGTGAGAGTAAAGTCGAGGAGGCTGGTAGAGGAGACGATAGGCAGAAGGAAGAGAAAGGAATTGCCAAGAAGCAGTAAGAAGAAAGGACGGAAGGAAGAGAAGAATGAAAGACACAGAGAGCTCTTCTTTTCTCTCTTTCACTGGCTAGCTTGTTCGTTGGCATCGAGAAGAGTGGAGAAAAGAGAAGGCCAGAGTCAAAGATGCAAGTCAGGCGAGTGAAAATCGTGGACGGGACACGACGTATACTAGAAGCACGATGATGAGGCTCTCTTGCGCCTTGCCAGGCGCGCTGCTCGCAGAATCCGCTGCTACCTCGAGCATCCTCCCAAGTATCATCGTCGAGCCAGCCAGCCAGGTTGGAACGCCTGATGAGAAATAACCCGCCAGCCGGAAGAGTGTAAATCGCCTCGCGTCTTCACGCGCCAGTCTGTTTCTACTTCGTCCTACCATCTCTCCTGAGACTATCGGAGACGCTTCGTTTGTTCCTAGCACCACTCGCAATCTCATCGAAACACATTGTTCCATACCAACAACATATATATTCTTTTCTTAAATAAAAGTACAAAGCCTTTTTCCAATTTGAAATCAACACTCTTCAATTCAAGAATGACACACGTGTGCCGAGAGTACCAGGAGAGATTAAAATTCAGATGCTGCATCGATCTACGACTTTCTCGAGTGGTGTTCCTGGATTACAAAGCGATCGATGATACCCCCGTTGTTCCCCCCTCAGGAAATTGGTATTGGCAGGCTGGCACGACTGCACGTCCTGTCGAGGAATATCCTTCGCTAGGATATATCGAAGCCGAGCTTCACTGACAGCTGGTAGTGTTAATGTCTCGTAAGATAAAGTGGCGAGGAACGCGGATCCACTACCGAATCGACCTTTTACGCCAACACGAAATTTTCGAGACTAAGAGAAGGAAAGAGAAGAATCTTGTTGAGAAGAAATCACAGGAGTTCTCTCACACGTGGGTAGGTGAGAGAGTTTGTAAGAAGAGCGTGCGACGAAGGAGCTAGGTTAAATAATGCAAGGATGGTGTGTGAGTATCTGACGATAAATAATCGGCGATAAAGGCTGTGAGAGATACGTTCCTTGAGTATCATCCTCTGCTGGTCGACTGGCCGAAGATATAGCGGTGAGAAGAGAGCGTAGGAGTCGTTAAGTATTCCACAGGAACAATGTATCTTGTGGCTATGCTACAGCGGATGGAAGACCTCGTGTCTTTCATCTCTCTCTCTCTCTCTCTCTTTCTTTATACTTCACATTTTAGATATTTACATTAACATATTCGCACCGTAATTTCTTCTCCCTCGTTTTGCCCATATTTTTAACTCTCTTGTATTATATTTGTGTCACTGATTCTCTTCCTTTTTGAATTGCCTTCTTTCTATCCTCTTCTCTATCCCATTGACATCTCCTCAATGTCTCTTCTTCGATATATCTCACAGATATTGCTTCACCTTGCAATCCCTCTCGAGTGCTCGTAATATCTCGTCGAGAGGCAACCCCGATGCAAGTTTCTCGTTACCGAATCCCGCTGATTCAGTTCTAGTGATTCGAGAAAAGTTAGTACATGCGCTCCGCTCCCTCGAGCGATACCAGAGAAAACAGGTTTCCTTATTCAATTAACTGATCCTCTATTCTAAAGTGATTATTAACGAAGTGTATGAGCTCGCAATGGAACAGCAAAGAACCGGTTTGGATAATTGACAATATCAAGATTGGTGAGAAATGGAAAGATCAGAGAAAGGTCAGGTCAGCATTGTTTTGAACAGGGTTAGTTTATAAATATGATTATAAATCTTGCTTTAAATTTGACAGGGAATTTACGCTTAAATCGGAAACACGTGCAGGTGATTGCTTCACTTGGTAGGCGAAGCGATCGAATAAAAGGAAGATCGTTTATGTGTTGCAGAGTTAGCCGAGAAGGCTCGCGCGGTATTAAGTGCGGCCTAGAATACGATACAAAGCGTTCGAGATCGAATTAAGCGGCTAATAGGTAGTCTATAATAATAATCTCGACATAATAACGTGGTATTACGCAGAGGATCGTAGCCGCACCGTATAATTTCGACGCGCCGTCCTCGCACGTTGGATCGGGCCCCGAAAGAGGCCAGGCCCCGAAATACATTGGTTCCCTTTCGCATGTTTCGCCGCGACAAGAAAGAGACGACCAAGAATTCCAATAAGTTAAAACACAAGAATTAAAGTATCTCAGTTCAAGATTTTAAAGATTTATAATACATAAAAAGACAGACTTTAATTGATAAAATGATAAAAGTTATATAATAAATATAAAGAAAATAGTGGCGCCAAGATTATTACTGTATTCTAGAAGATTCATTCTAGGATGACCGAACCCACTAATTTCGTGCAGCATTTGAGGAAGGCTCGGCCCTCGAAACATTAGCTTCCTGGACGAACGTAATCTCTCTATCTCCGAAGGCGCTAGGTAAAAGCCAGGTTGGAAGTGGCTCACCTGGTCCTAAGCGAAGCTGGCACGTTTCAATCGAGTAGAAGAGCCTCGCTGGAAATGCTGCGAACGCGTTTCTCGAGGCGATTAAGGGCGTCTGAACGGTACTCCCAATGGGCAGGTACAAGCGCATAGTTTTCGGGCAGGATTAAGCGAAATACGAGCCAGCCTTGCCTAAATCACCATTTTCCCTGGACCCAGCTCTTCAAACCAGTCCTATAAAAACTCTCCTGAAACGTTTGGGGAAAGTAGCTTTGGAAGCAGTTGTCATCGGGCCAAACGTTTCACGAAATTCTAACGTGTAATTGAGCGTGATTATGTTTTATTCAGCTTGCATAAGTAGCCTTTTGCTCAGTATTCACTGTGTCCCTCCCACCCATTTGCTTGCCGCTCTTTTATTCTCGACCTACCTTCGATAATCTCGCGGACCGATTTGAATACAATTTGTCGCCAGACATTATCCTTGGACCACTCTCACGAACGGTTATAACGGCGTCGAAGGGAAGAAAGCTAGAACGGAGCGAAAGCTTATCGTTCGTCTGGATCATCGGTTGCACCGCCACCAGCAAATGCATAGAACGTTGGACTTTGCCGCCCTGCCAACGCGAATCCACCTGTTTCCGTAAACCCGTTCGACTCGAATTGTCTTCAGAACGGCGGATACGATCGCGCGCGGTCGCTCGAATTCTCTTTGATAGGTTCATAAAGCGCGAGCCAACTAACGAGCCTTTATCACGGGCCACTGCCAACCAATCGATTAGATGGCTCTCGCATAGATAGCGGCTTAAGTTCCAAGCCTTCCTGAAACTACACCAGATTTCTCCTTCCTTTGCCCTGTCGATTTAACTCGTTATTAATCGGAGAAAAGATGCTTTGTGATAAAAATATAATGTGGTACTAATACCAGGAACAATGTCATTTGAGAACTTTTGTCGAACAATACCAGGCAAGTATTACGAAACAAAGCAAAACTGATTAGGCTCGTTAAAGCCGGCTTCTACTTTCTTTCATTCTATCAATGTACAATGTGAAAATCGTATTAAAATGGAAAGAGATGGCAAACTAATTGTACGTCGACTTGGCATCCGGTTTCTTCGTTCTTTGGTGGAGGTCGACAGAAAAGTTATGTAGCGCGTCGAGCGCGATACAAGAAACGAATTTCTCGTAGTTACACGAAAAAGGGGGGGAAGAGGAAGAAGAAGAAGAAGGGGCGAGGAACGAGCCCATCCCTTTGGTTAGGATGGGGTGGTTGGTCGAGCGGTAGTCTCGTCGAGGCGAAAAATCACTTAACCGGCGATGGTATCGGGCGGTGCTCATCGGCGAACACGCCGGCATCGGTTGGAGAGGTTCGTCCACGGTGGATTCGCTCGGTCCCTGCCGAGATAAGGATCCGATTCCAACGAGAACCACGGCCGGAAAGGAAGGTTCGCGCAAGCTAGCCTTGCCAGCCTCTCAACCTACACCTTCCAAGGCTCGAAGGAAAGGAAGGTGGAGAAACGTTCCTCTTCCTCCCTCGACGAAAGGCAGAAAGCCCTTATCGAATCCCCGATAAAATGCCGCAAGCTCACTCGCCCGCTGAATCAGGTCGCGTCTGCGAGAAACATCCGTGGAATTTTCCCTCTTTCGATTACACTCCAACTCGCTTGGCCCTACTCGCTCGCTCGCTCGCTCGCTCGCTCGCCTTCATCCCTCTGATTCTTCCTTCTGCAAGGAGTACGAGAAGGACTCTCCAATCTCGGATAGCACAGTCCTTCGACTGAACGGAGAGACCCCCGATCCTTCCAGCTGCCCGATTTCTTGATCGTTGCTTTCATTTATTATTGTCTACTCTTCCGCACAATCCTGACTCCTACTGATTTCATCTTCCGCTTTACCACCCTCGCCAGCCTATCCAACCACTCCTGTTCAATCAAACACGTATAGAGTTTCGTTATTACCAATTTAGTCGAGTATAAAGATATTTAGTAATTTCGTTAAATATGTATATGTGAATGTTTATGATAATGACAAATAATAGTAATTCCTTTGAGATCGTTGAACTTATACGTTAAGTGTGCGATCTGAAATGAGTATGGTTGCCAAGTAAATCAAACGAGATTCACCCATTATAACGGTACATTACTGTCATCATTATATAATGGCTCGTTATGTAATAATACAAGTAACGAGGCAATAAACTCAAGTTAAAGCCGGTGCCTTTCTGTCTGGCTCTTAGCTTTCTCGGCATGTGTACACCTTCATCTCCGTTTTTCATACCACGATCACCGCTAACTACCTCCGATTTCCTCGCGCTCGCCTACGCGCACAATGGAAATCCGTAGAAAAAGCTCGAGTCTCGAAGCTGCTGCTGCTGCTGCTGCTGCTTGCTGCTCTCGCTCATCTAACAGCGGTAGAGGCTGCGAGGCCCGTTGTTATGCAAGTGCCCATTGTCCCAGTGACTTTCACGTGATAAGGTGCACTCGACGTTCATTAACGTACGCGCCTGCTTTTCCACACTACCATTCGCTTCTACCCAAAAACAACAATCGCTTTTTATCACTCCTGCAATAACGCTCGCTTTCTTCTTCATTTGCCATCAATGACTCCTTGTCAAGCCTTTCATCGGACTGTGAGAATACATAAACGAAAGAATTATCAAATAATAAATGAAGATAATTAAGTATACAATAGAACACCGTATAACAAACAACAACTTCTGTACAATTTACTATCAACTGTCAGAAGCTTTTAAAAATGAGATGTAATTTGAAGTGAAAAAAGTCTGGTAGGGAAACAACTGTGACAGGTTCGAATCAGTAAGAGTGAGTCAGCGAAAGTGGTCTCTGGAGGGAATCCGTCAGCGATATGAGGAGAGGAATTGTCGTGTGACAACGTTTAAGGGGGTCGACATTTCTGGGCTCAGGTATGCGACAGAGGACACAGCCTATCTGTTATCCTGGCTATTCATGAGGGCCGATGTTTGTCTGCTAGTTTGGCCCTCGCGCGCCATGGTAAACCGGAGTGCGGGATCAGCTTGACACGGACCGAAGGAGAGATGCTGGGAAGGAGGAACTCGGACGATGAATACCATCTTAGCTCGTTAGATACTCTACGCAGGCATCTACTTCGGTTTGAAGATGAGCGGGGTTGGGCTGGCGACGCTCTGACCAAAAGCCCTGGAGCCTCGAAATTAGGCGCCAATGTTGAACACCGACGCACCCTTCTTCACAGGCTCTTCGTGTTACGTGGCGGCTCTTCTTTCTCACTCACTCACTCACTCTCTCGTTGCGGTCTCCTCTATGGAAACACGATACTCGTGTATAATGAATGGGGAGAGCTATTTCCTGGGGGTGGACGCCGATCACACTCGGTGACGCGTCCTTTAAGCTCCCCCTAGTGACATCAAAGTGATCGCCCTTGCCACGCACGCATGATAGAACTGTACAAGTATTAAGATGACTAATCGAAATATCGTGAAAAGCACTTTACTACTCTTAATTAAATATATTCCATTTATAGAGTTAGTATTAAATTGTGTCATAAAATGAGAGTAATATAAAGAACGTTTGAAGTATACCGCAAAAGCCTTGATTTCCCAATGCGAATAATCGAATGAAAGATGCAAAGTCAGAATCCTTGGGAACATTTACCCTCTCGCGGAGCAATCTGAGGGACGATTATCTCTCAAGAGCAAAGGAAGCAAATAAGTGACACGCGCGCAGAATTCCTCCCAGCAATATCTCTATCAATCTGTTGAAAGTGTTGACTGTATGTGTGTGTGTGTGTGTGTGTGTCGGGGTGGGAGCAGTCCCTTAATGTACGACTGCTTTCATTAAGAATGATTTGAATTCAGCGCTTACAGCGCGCTCATGAATATAAAGTCCGGCTTGCGCGAGTGCGAGTGAATAAATGAATACGAGTGCGAAGTGTGCTGCTTGGCGCGGGCGCCCGGAATCAGAAGGAATCCAGGCTGGAATCGCATTGGGCCGCTCGATCCGATCGGTGTCGTCTCGGTAGCCTGGCTATCAATGGCAATTTCCACTTGGCTATGCGTCGAGCAAACCGCGCCCAATCGTCCGGAGAAAGCATCTGACTCCCACGCAACTTTATTCCTCCTTCCTCTTTCTAACCATTCACTCACCGCTCTTTTATACCTGCAAACATTCGATATCTTTCTGTCTCACAACTTTTCATGACTACGTCGCAATTCTTTTCATAATCTTCGCAGTATTACTCAATCCTGCTGAAAGTGCAGAAAATTCTAGCTGAGTTTATCTCTCGCACTATTTTATATAAAGAGACTCCACACGCACCACCGAATTACCTTGCCAGCCACCCACCTCTACGTGCTTCCCGTGCTAACGGCGATCTAACACCGCACACTGTCTACTGCTTGCTAAGCAGACGCTCGTGTATCGAATTAACCAAGACACCAACCATCGAGATACCAGAGATTAATAAAAGGGATTCACAACGTTAATTGCCAACCGTCGCGCCGAGATAATCCTTGCCAATGAGCTAACAATAAGCCTTATCGAAAGCAACACGCGCAATATCTACCCAGCTTTTACTATTCGTTCGTAATATCGTACGAGTCATCCTACAAATTTCCAAATAATTAAACAAGTATATTATAATAATTACAAATCGATATCACAACTATACTTCCGTATGATAATAACTATTATAATAACTCAGCATTACAACTTCTGTTTTTTCGTGTTACGAAGGCCTAGTAAAGTTGTACTTGGATATTCATAGGAACTTCTTTACCCCATTAAGAGTGGCGCACGGTTCTCTTGAGGGAGCATAAAACACTGCGGTGGCGCAGACGTACCACAGTAATCGAGTCTGTTTTTCCCATTTACACGAGTGTAGATAGGAACGCACATTGGTAGGAGATTTTTCGTGAGAGAGCAAAGGTAGTTGGTGAGTATGGTTGGATAGACCATGGGGGCCTCTGAAGAGAGAAGAACCGGTCTCAAGCGGCGTCGGTGAGAGCATGTCGCGCTCGTTTGGCGCTCGTTGCGGCTGCTCGTAACGTCGAGGAATGCGAAATGTAATTATAGAAGTCTTGCGCCGGAGGGGTCAATCCCCAATTGAACTCCAATTCAAGAGGGGAGTACTCTCTCTCTCTCTCTCTCTCTCTCACACACTCTCTTATTTCCCTTCCTCTTCGATTCTCGTAGAGGCCGGACTCACGCCATGTCGACACCACTCTCCTCCAACTGAATTTGGTCAAGTTTAATGTCGAGTTCTTACGTAGCTCTACTAGGTTCGCGCGACGCTCCATTAAACTTGCCACGAACATCCGACCTACACTCTTAACTAAACTCCGCCCCCCTCTTCTCTTCTCCTACTACCAAACGAGATGAATCCTTGCTACGAAATATATATGAGACTATTTGATATGCTTGAAATATCGAGAGATTACTTTTTCTTTGAAAGTCAATTATTCTGTGGTTGATATTATGTATTTGAAAATAAACGAAAGCTCTTGTTTATCGAATATATTTAAAGATCATTTATCCAGAATTTTGGTGAATCGTTGATTAGTGTGGTATTGAATATTCGATGAACTGCAATATGCATTGAAACTCTCACGGCTCTAACAACAGCGCGCTAGATTGTAATAACCTTCATAAATTCGTTGTGCGCATACATATGCAATGCTGATAAAAATTCGATGGAATGGGAGCAGCAGAGTTTTAGGTCAAGTTAATCATTGAAACTTGCCTGGTTCAACTAGCTCAGTGTCTTGATCATGCGAGTGTCTATGTAAATCGATCTCTTCTACTATCCTATCGAACTGGATTACATGATTTTCTATGAGAATTGAAATTATTCATTCGTCGTGTCAATTGATTTTAATAATATACGAATTTCTCTGTTCTTATAGCTCGGTTATGACTTGGGACTTCAGTTTGAGACAGACTCCAGCTTACATTGGATGAAACTACCGGATGAAATCATTGAAACGTGCCGCACCTCTGCTCAGGACAGTTCGAGTGGCTCAAGTCCTATGGTAATGTATGCACAGATAGCTCGAAGTTATCGTGGTAGCGGATAACGTCGTGGAAGACTGGTTCACAGTGGCCAGAAGCGAGTGCCTTAAAAGTAGTTTGATGCGACCGGAAACTTGATTTGGCCGAGTTATCGTGAAATCGTGCTCGAAAGTCGTTCGTGTCTACTGAACGAAGGGCAAAGAAAAGCATTCGTAGGTAGAAAGACGTATGGTTTACCGTGGGTGGATAACCGATAGTAAGAAATATTCGAGCTCCACTGAACCCCGAAGAATGTCTCGCCCGTTATGGACACCATGGACACGACAGGTCCTGTCCAAACAGGATTTCGTCAAGTTCAGCATCCCCACTCGCTCTTGCAAACACCAACACCCTAATCTTCCACGACCACGCATTACGAAATCCTAAGAAGCCACGTTCCATTCGTATTTCCTATTAGAAACCCTAATACAGAATTCTCCATGTTCAGTATTAGAACACCTTACAATTCACAGAGGACTTTTTTAACTAGAGTTCATCAACTATTAATTCCTATTCCATTTACCAATGGGAAAGTAATCAGGATTAGGCTTTCTGTTTGCGTCTGAAGTAACTAGGATAAAATCCTGTCTGTCTCTGTGAAAGCGTTGAGAGAGAAGCTTACGCGTGTATCCGCTTCACGAAGCGTGTCTACGTAACATTGCTACTCGCTGCTAGAACATTCAACGATACGTGCGTGGCTGTCCGATCGAAAGTACACTCGAAATGGAAGGCGAGCGTGTTCCTCGAAGCTGAGAGGATTGAAGCGTGTATGTTGAGCCGCTTTTCCATTGCTAGCTCTTGCTAAATTACGATTACGGTGCGCCGTGTCCCGTAGAGATGGCAAGTCCTCGAGACACGCTCCGGCGCTTCTTAATGAAGGGAACGACGCGCCGCGACGACGTCTCTCGACTGAAAAGACGCTTGCCCGGTTGTGTTCCTCGCGCGCGTGAACGAACCTCGGCGCACACGCACAGCGAAACGCGAACCAGGCTCACCACTTAGTCGAGGAAACAAACCCTGAAGTTGCCATTCCTTCCCAACGACGACTAGGACAAGGGCGACAGCGACGCCGCGCCGCCAGCCAAGGAAACCCGACAAGTGTTAATTACAACGACGCGTAAACACTTCCTTAGTCGTCAATGGGCCAACTTGTAACTGGGCTAAAGGGTGATCACTTTGCACCGCTAATCCTAGGGATTTAAAGCCCCGTAGACTTATCCTATAATCTTCTTTCTACATTCTTTACTTCCAATATACTACTAATACAATTAGAAACTAATTCTTGACTTCTATTAAGTAATAATATAAGAAACAAAGTACTATTAGTATTCTTGTATAAAAAAAAAAGTAAAAGTAGTCTTTTGGAAGAAGTACAGTTGTAGAAGCATGAAAAATGCAGCGATTTCCCAGAGGAATACATCAGAGTCGACTCGTAAATTCCAGGAGGCTGGAGCCATTATCGAGAAACATTGACTAAGGTGGCCGTAGAATCGATCAGAGGGCACTCGCTCTCGCCGCCTCTTTTAATTCCAGCGGTATTTCCTCGGCAGGCTTTGCACACGGGACTGGCAATTTGAATCGCGTCGCTGGCCCATCGATTATCTTCCATCCCTCTCGAACTTGCACCTTGCCACGTGGAGGAGCAACCATTTCCACGCTGGTGAGGGTAATCGGCGCCGTCTCCCGGCAGATTTAATCACCATATTAAATTCAATTCGGCAAAGCCTGCCACAGTTAATCTGTGCTGCCAAGCCTGGGACGGCAAGTTCGACAGGGTCCCTGCATCCAGGAGACATTAATGTACGCTTCGAAGACGCGAACTATCTTGCTGCATTCGCCTAATATACTCGTAATCAATCAGTAATCGATTAAGAAACTTTACTAAGTTAGAACTGATATTGCTTCTCAAGTCTAATTATTCATTCTTTATGAAGAATATTTGAGATAAATATAAGATATTACTGCTTTGGGATTACAAAGATAAATTAATATAATTAAAATTAAAGCTTGCCTTGTTAATCATGAAATCGTACGAGATCTTGGTGATCGAATTCCCAGCAGTAGAAAGTCTGGGGGGAACTTAAAGATTGAACCACAGGTGCAAGGACAACGGGAGCCGTAAAGGAGGATCGATAGTCTGGGTGAATCTGATAGTGTCGAGGAGGAAGGCAGCAAAATAAAGTGCCAGCAATATAACCCGCTCGCAGGATCGCACTTAAGCCTCGGAGCTTAGCCCGCGAATGATCCTGACTGTAGCTTATCTCGCGCCGATATTCTACGTCCCCCCACGCACACTAATACTTCTCCCTTTCCTCTGAACAATCCGCTAGGAGGGAGAACACGTCCGTGTGGGCCTGCACCGGAAGCACAAGAACGAGGGGTTCCTTCGACATTGCGATGAGGAAATCTCTAATTAATCCTTGATACTTGTCTCGGTACCCCGCACCGGTCTGCTTAACCGAGAGGTTCCGACAAATTCAAGTAGCCTGTCATTCAATTACACTCTATTTACTGACACCGATTGTCCTGGTCATTGTGGGAGTTGACAAAGTCATATGTGTCTCGTTTGATTATAGATTTCGAGATTTTTATGCTAATATCTTGTTTTCGATACAATTCTGGCATTTATGTTACTGGTTTTATGTTTTCTATTCGTTTTTATACTTAAATAATCGATTTATGAACCGTTCGACAAAGGGCGAAAACCTTCGAAAAATTGAAAATTTTTTAACCACCCTTCCCGACCGTTTTAGGGTCTAGTATTTCAGGCAGTGATTCAGTATTTAGCTAGGAAACAGTGATATAAATTCCAGAACCCTAGGTCAAAGTTCATTTTTTGGCCAAAAAAATCGTCAAGGGGTATACCCGCAAAAATTTGCGAAAAAATGAATTTTGAGCTAGGGCTCTGGAATTTATATCACTTCTTCCTTGGTAGAAGAAAACATTCTCCACCAAATTTCAGCTCCGGAAAATATCGGGAAGTATAAAAAACATGGCAAAACCCGTCAGAATTGGACGAAAATGAATTATTCAAGATCGGTTTTCCATGTGTTTTCGGTACAATTCCGGCATTTCTGCCACTGGTTTCATGTTTTCTATCCGTTTTGATACTCAAACAATCGAAATATCAAGCGTTCGTCAAAGTCCGAGAACTTTCGAAAAATCGAAAATTTGTGAAAAAATGAATTTTGAGCTAGGGCTCTCGAATTTATATCACTTCTTCCTTGATGCAAGAAAACATTCTCCACCAAATTTCAGCCCTGGAAAATGTTGGGAAGACTGGAAAACGTGGAAGAAACCGCCAGAATTAGACGAAATTAATTATTCTGGAGGTCCTTTCTTTATGTTTTCGGTACAATTCCGGCACTTTCGCCACTGATTTCTTATTTTCCACCCATTTTTATCCACAAACAACTAATATATGAAGGTAGGGAAAAAAAGGTTGTACTAGTAATAATCGGATTCCTGCTTGCCGATTAAATAGAAGCGTTAGCTAGTGCGCGTAGATTGGAAGAGTTGGCGCCCTCGAGCTGTAGAAAAGATCGGCTAAGGAACGGATCCGGTTGGCAAGAGAGATCCAGTGATCGACTGGATGCTGGGAGTCAGAGAATAGACACTAAGAAGCGGTACTCTCTTCGTTGGCTCGCGTGATTGAAATCTCCGAGGGCTTCTCACTCTTTACTTCTCTTCATTCTGCCACCTCTTTTTCCTATCTCCATCTCAGTCACTCTTCTTATCCACTAGGAATAGTAGAGGTTCGAGATCGATGGTAGTCTGACGAAATAAGCGTCCTTGTCCTCTTGTTCCATTTCCCTTTGTCTCGTGTGCGCAGCATCCATCCGCCGTCCCACTTCCTTCTGTTTTCCCTTGCTCGGCCACCAGATCATACGAGATTTCCCCTTTCTCCCTTTCTTTCTGCTTGCCTTTCAAAGCCAAGAAACACACCGCTGCCACCAAACGGAGTCAGTGACAAAGCTCGCGTCATTCCGCAAGTATTGAGATACGCCCGGGAAACTCCGAGATAGAGAGGAAACGTCGACGGTGAGCTTGCTCTCCTGGCACGATCTCTCCTTCACGGAATTATCCCAATGGCTTAGAGGATGTCAGAAGAAAACGAGAGAACTCTCCTTGCGATCTTTTACCTTCTCTGACTCTCTGTAATACTCTCTCCTGGTATCTCGATTTCCCGACTCGACAACATTTCCCTCGCAATATTTACTTTTCGGATAAAGATAGGCAGTGAAAAAAAAAGGGCAACTGGGACACACTCCGAATAGAATGAGTGTGGCACATGGGACTCTCTCTGTGTCCATTACTGGAATGCATCGGACATTTCGCACTGTCTGCCAAATGGCAGAAGTTTAATTAAAAACATTTATTGCACTAAATCAAGTACAGTATATATATATATATATATATATATATATATATACATACTCTTTTCATCTGGGTTGGTGGTATTAAAAGAATCACAGTCATCAAGAGGAGCGCCAAGCGGAATGAAAAGTAATTTCGACAAAATTGAACTTCTGAATAGTTGGACTTTATTATCGGGACTTGGAGATCTAGGCAAGAGTGAGTGAAGAGGAAAGAGGGATAGTGCAATGAGAAAGAGAGAGAAAGAGAGAGAGGAGAGTCCTTGCATCGTCAGAGTCGGAGAGCGTCACCGCACTTGCTCCGGATGACGAGGACTTTGCGAAAGAAATCTGGCCGCCACCGCCGGGACCGATAATCCGATTGCAGAACCGGAGCTGATTTGAAATTGGAAAGATTCGTATGCTACCTTGGGAGCTAAGGGGAAGAAGAGCAAGAGCAAGAGAGAGAGAGAGAGAGAGAGAGAGAGAGAAAGAGAGGAGAGGAAGTGGAGGGGCAAAGGATCGAGAATATCGAGTGATCGGATAGGAGTGCAGCTGTAGGATAGACCAGCAACAAGGACTTCTCCACAGCCTTCCTGGAAAGTGGTGAAATCCCCGTGGTTTCGTATCCCCCGTCAAAAGACTGACTGACTGGATGAGGATCGTCCGCTACTATTGCCTCCCTTTCATTCGACTCCTCTTTCCCGATTTTCTCCCACCCTTTCAAGCCAGCCTGATCAGTGTTTGCTATTCAACGTATCTCGAGCATTTATCTTCCAACAGGTATCGATAGTACCCTGGTTAAGAATATCCACTCAACCTTTGTAGTAATAGAATAATTCTTATCTTGATTTCTTCAATGAGTATTATTTTATTGAGAGTTTTATTAATGTTTTATTACTTTGATAATTGTTTTATTATACTAGTACTTTAAAGGTACTATGTTAATAGTACTAATTAGTGTAATAGCTTTCGAAATAATCATCGTCCGCACTCCCATCTCCAGGAGTGCACTAATTCTCGCAATTAGCTAGGATTGCCGCAAAAGAAGGGATAGGGGGGGTGTCGTGTCGGTGGTGAAAGCCCATCCTGCGCCGCCACGGAAGAGCTTGGAAGCTAGTAGTTGTGCCATTCAGGAATGGCAATATAGCGCGTTGTGTCGTCGAGAGCAGTGATTCCTTGGAATTCGCTTAAATGAAATCCGTCAAGGAACAGACCGCTGGAGAAGAAAGCAAGCTTACGTTGAGAAAGTGCGAAGGATAGTGGAAAATAAGGAGCGAAGAAACTAGAGTCGAAATACCTGTGAACTTCACAAGGTATGCGATCTGTCTTATAAGAAGAAATAACAATGGAACTGGAAATAGAGGAATTCAAATCAAACATTCAGAGGATAATAGGAATTTCTCAATGTAGAAATCCCTTTTGATGAATATCTGATTTCATATGTTATTCGAAGTGGAATTTACATGATTTTTTACTAGAGTTACAATTAATAAAGCGACTGTATCACCATAAGACATGAAGAGGACCAAGAGTGGCTGTGCTACACATACTTTTCTCACTTAACCCTGCTAATGACCTCTCGGGCGAAGTAACGACGGTGCCTGACGTTACATACATTAGACGAGGCCGATGGAAAGGGTTGGCAAAAAGGGTGAATCGAGAGTAGAGTCAAGGTGCGATACTCGTTATGCACTCACTTCCAACTGAAACGAATTCCCTGACTCTCTCTCTCTCTGTCGAGGACTTTCTCACCCTCCACGCATAATCAGGAAACACCCCTCGGCTGCATTCGATACGGGGAATTCGAAGAAGAAACGTTCAATCACTAACCTGAATCACCTGAACGAATTGAAGTGGCGTCAGAGAGATTTCTCTCCAAGGATTGAAATGGAAATCCTCTTGAAAAATCTCGAAGTAAAACTACAGAATTTCTGATTTGATTAACATACAAAACGTAATTGGAAATATTTATTATTGTATCTTTTTTAAATCTTTTGATTTATACATCAGCGATCAGATAATAGTCTTCAAGGGAGAATCATCGTGGAGTTTGATTAATTTAACAAAGAATGCCTGTGGTTTCCGTTACTTATGAGAAAATTAAAGTACACATAACGTATCAAGGCAGATCCTTTTCATTCATCCTAGCAAATTCCGCGGAATACGAGCTGAGGTTGGCGGTCTTTTCGCGGAAACTCGCTGGAGGCTTGTCGAATATGCAGAATTTCCACTTCGTTAACGCAGCCTGCGGTATGCCGACTACGTAAAGGCACTTGGGTAATCCTAGTGCCACAACGATTGCACGTCGAAGCGGATGAACGCTTGTGCAAAGGCGCGCGTGCCGCTGTCTGATTCCTTTTTTTTTAATCCATCGAGCTCTCTGTTAAATCGATTTACGAGCACCGACCAAACCTTGAACTTTTTATCGCCTCTGTAAACAGTTCTGATCGTTTGCCGTTGACCGTTTCTGATTAATAGAAAGCGTTTCAAATCTATCGTAAGAGTGTCTACCAATGACGAAAGAAATCATTTGAATATCGTAAACAGAAAGCATAAAATTTTAGACCTTACGAGAATTCATGAAATAATTTCTTTATGGCTGAGCGTAAAAAGGAAGTGTCATAAATAGCGAAGATTTAATAAACTCTAGCGGTGGTATCGTTGAAGAATCCACACTGATTAAACGAAACTACCAAATAATGCTTTTGCAAGAGAGAGAGAGTGAAAGAGTGAGTGAGAGAGTTTGCCAGACTTTGCCTGTTGGCATTCTTTATACACGCAGATTACACTTTTTCTCTCGCGCAACCTTCGTAATTAGCTTCCAACGACCGCTTTGAACCCGACGCCCGTGGAATTCAATTAGTAACACGATCGCGCCGTGCCTAATTTCAACAGGTTCGCCCCTGCACTCTTCTACAAAACACGACGTCATATATATATAACCTGTGTGTCACGCAGTCGCAAAAGCATGTGCGGCACATTGCACTTGGTATAGGTGATGGTGTCCGGTCACCGCTTTAGAAAAACAAGGTCTGATAAATGAAGGGGGATGTTTGGCTTACTTGAACGTTCCGTCCAAATGAATTCAACGACGAGAAAACATTGAATATATTAAAACAACATATTATTCCGATCTCTATTAAATACAAATCAAACATAAGAAATTCATTCGAACATCCACTTGGAATTTTATCTATATCCGATCTTTAATACACAGCAGTTATTCCAATGACTTTCGATCTGTTCTTCGAACAATATCGAAGTGAAATCGGAATTAAGAGACATTCCATAGATAAGGAGTCGAAGAAAACATGTTCGATCGAAAGGATAAGGGATAAAGAAATCGGACGGGAAAGAGGAAGGTAATTGTAGAAGGGAGGACAGACCAGTGGTATGGTGTCGCCGGGAAGACGATTGCCGGGTGAATGACGGGCGTCATTAGTTCGTCGCGCTTGTCAATGGATTCATTGCTGGCCATTACGACGTCAAATCCTCTTGTACGATAATCTAGCGATAATGAGAGCTCGTTAAAGACGAGAACGCGAATAACGGAGCGTGTACACATACACACGGACACACATGGATAAGCAGACACAGAGAGAGAGAGAGAAAGAGTAGAAAAGAGAAGGAATGAGAAAGAGGGAGAGAGAGAGAGAGAGAGAGAGAGAGAGAGCTCGATCGATGGAGCACCCCGTACACGTGGCCTCTCTCATTTCTCTCCGGTTTCCTCTTTCACAGTCCACGCTCTTCTCTTTCTCTCCAGCAATTTTGCTGCCGTTTACTCACTTCTCCACTCTTTCACAGCAATTCCTCTCTCACACTCTCCTCCACTTTCTCTCCTTTTCTCTCCCAACGGATTGTAGCTGGCGTAGCTATCGCCGCGCGACTCTATTTATCTACTTTTTCCGACCATTTATACCACTTTGTCGTCGCGCTTTCCCGTACTGCAACGAGCGAGCAGCTAGGCAGCAGCCACTGCCACAGCCAAACTCTCCCCGAAACCCAGCAGCCTTCATTAATTTACTCGCACACTTTGTCTCTCCCCGGACCAAGGAAGGCACACGACGGAAATTCGTGATCGCAATGCGACCTTCCCCCAAAACCCCCTCCTCTTCTTCCTTTACTGCGCGCTACCAGCAAGTTTCGAGTAATTGCACTGTGAGAAAACTTGGTCTGGATCTTGATTTTATGAGATAGTTGGTACCACGTGTGCCACATAGAGATGAAATGCATTTTTGTAAAAGATCGTAGCTTTAGCTTCTTTTTTCAGGTCCAAGTTCGTACGAGTTATATTGGTTTCGTTCCAATTATTATTGAAAGGCACTTTTGTATTGAGAATTATTGCGGTAATGAAAGGATGAATAGCAGGTTTCAGAATCCTCTTTAAAGTTCTAGTATTCTGATTCGAGTGAATAGAGAGGATTTCAGTGAGGTCTTTTAGATTATTAATCAGCATGGATATATATCGGCCCGTTCACAGGTTCATTAGCGGATGGTACGCGGCTCTTTTGTACGATGAACGGAAGTAGTCGATCATCGGATCGGCTTCAGTGGGAAAATGTGCATGGACGTGTGAAGCGCGCCATTGAGCATCGTTGACCTGAGAAGATCGCGCTCCCCTGCCTTATAATCTCAGCGTGTGTGCGTTGCCACACTTTCCCCTGATCCTTTCCCTTTCTTCACCAGTCATTATCCCCCCGTCAATCTTCCGCGATCATCGCGGGAGGAGACGAAGATTAAAAGCAATCGATCCATTGCCAATGCGTCGACTTTTTATAGCCTCTCCCCTGATTTCTTATTTCCTTTCCTCTTCGATCGACTGACCGACAAAATCATACTTAGTATGTAATACAGTTTCATCATTATTTCGATCCTTTTCATCCTAAAACTTTAATCTCGTCTGCGAATCAAACTCCAAATTGGTTCGATCCTCTCGTATCTCTGTTATTATTACGAGCTTGTTAATTCGTATTACCTGGAACGGTACAAATAAATTGGATTCACAGCAAAAAGTGAATGATACTT
This sequence comes from Ectemnius lituratus, assembly GCA_910593735.2. Lineage (NCBI taxonomy): Eukaryota > Metazoa > Arthropoda > Insecta > Hymenoptera > Crabronidae > Ectemnius > Ectemnius lituratus. The sequence continues at coordinate 3,264,539 of OU343040.1, read as the reverse complement.
CCGCACTCTCGTTTATAACCACCGCAATAAAACACGGGAATATCGAGGAAAGAGCCGACGCGTAGCCGCAGGCTGGAAAATGTCAAGGATAATATTTATTATAATGACGTCTGCACGCTCCAAATGCGAAGCCCCAGAAATTCTAGCGCAAGCGCGTCTCTCTCTCTCTCTCTCTCTCTCTCTCTCTCTCTCTCTCTCTCTCTCTCTCTCTCTCTCTTAATGCTTAACCGGTAGAGGGTCGATTGAGAGGTAAAAAGGTCGTTTTTCCAACGTGTAATTCACATATGCGCACTCGAAAATTCGCCCGACTGATTTCGTTCTCGTTGCTCTCCAAAGATTCACTTTAATTGAATACTACTTTAACCAACCACGGTTACAATTTCATTGATATGTACTTACATAGCCGACGGTTCTGCTCTTACACGCGCATGTATGTACAAACTCGAGTACCTCGAATGAAGAAGGCTACAGAAAAGAGAGTTAAATGCTATTCGATCTTCTACCGTTTACCAGTTGGGTTTCCTCGAGCTCCTCTACTTCGTTTGCTCGTACAATGCGGTATATTAAGTCGAAAAAAAGAGCACTGCAATGGAGACGAGCTAACAAGTTCGACAAGGTAATAAAGCCCTTTGTTCCTGTTCCCGCATCCGGCGAAGAAACCTGGCGACAAAGAGCCAAGAGAGGAAAAGAGAGAGAAAGAGAAGAAGAGATGTGGATGTGGCAGGTTCAATGATTTAACGTTAACTGGTTCACATTGAGCACTTTAATGATTCATCAACATCTCTTGCAGAGTACTTTATAGTTTATATAAATTATTCGGTTCTCCCCTAAGTTTTTTTCAACCCACTTCAATAAAGGCGAACACATCTCTCGGAACCCTGAGCCACCCTAATTTATTTTTTCCCGATGGATAGGACGAAGTTGTTGGAAAAAAGCGAGCTCCACTAATCCGCCCTTGTACGAGCAACGGGCGTGGCAAGCGCGCATATGACTAATTAAGCATATGGAATCAAAGGTAGCAGGCACAGCACTGACGTCCTTATTTGAACAGATGACTACCAAGACCCCTCACAAGTTACTCCTCTGTTTTAACAGATTGCATGTTAAACCTTCACCAAATACATCGTATGTTTCAAAAACTTTATTCCTTCGGAACGAATAGTTATAAGTGTCGGGGGAAATCTTTAATACGACTTTCGGGATAACTTTTTCTATTAGGATTAGGTTGAAACTGCCATCTGCGCGATGTTTTCACAGCCTATTAATCCATCATCGTTCGCCAGCACTAAGACGAAGTTTCTCGCACGAGCATCTTAGTCAGACTGTTCTTGCCACGTTCTGCTAACCAACTAGCCCGATTTCCTAAGTTTCTGGGCGGACAGTGAAGAGAATGAGAGAAGCAACGAGCGCTAACAAAAAACTATACTCGTTTTTGCAGTGTTGTGAAACAAGGACGAAGTAACAGCTAGTTGGCAAGAAAAATTCAAGTAGATTCTGAACGCTCGTTGAAAAATCATATTTGTGGAAGAAGGAATCTTGATAATTGAAATTTTTCTCATATCTCCAGAAGCAATTATCAATCCTTTCTCACACAAGGTCTACTTTCTAGGCTGACGTGAACTTGACGGGAAGATCACTTTTCTGATAACTAGGTAGATGGTCTGTTATACCATCGGTAATCTCGCCAACTCCATTCTATACCCGAGAGTCGAATCCCTATGCTGTAATAGGAAACCGAAGGTTCAATTAATTCCTACGACTACTTCGGCCAAGCTTGTTCCTTGACGATCCCACTGAATGTCATTATCAATTTTCAATCGAATCTATATCTCCACCTAAATTCACTATCCTTCGATATTCCATGATTCACAAACGGAGAGTTCTTGAATAACTCAAAGTCAAAATGTGGGTAGATAAAGAATTATGACTTTTATTGTTAGTAAATATGGAAAATTCATAAAAGCCTCGAAATCTACAGACACGTGTTTCAAGTGAATTATGCGGATGATAGTCAGCCGTTTCTGTCTGGTTGTCGCCGGATTCGAAACACTCGCTTTTCGCATCGATTAATCACGTTAAGCTCGTCTCGTTCTCTGTCTCTCCGTGGATGGACGGACGCGCCTGTTTTTCGAGCCATCCGAACACTATTTTTCATCGAGGCTGCTGCTGCTGACCAATCGAGGAGGTCGCGCATCCGCAAATAATAAATACGGCGACGCAACGAGAGCCGGCGGCATGCTCACCTCCTATTAGTTACAATACATTAAATCCACCGGCACGTATATAAATCACTGCTGTACCCCCGCTCGATCCAGCCTGCGCGTATAAATCTCGGCAAATATGCATTTCACAGCTCGCTTGTATTCACGGCCGCTTTCCCAATATAATCCCGTCGATTGCCGGGGCGCCACTCGCGCTATGCCTAACACCGGCGACATAATATCCACACCCGCCTTTGGGAAAACATACCTATCGTATCGCCCTTTCGAATATCGGAACCGATAATACCCGACGACAATGCGTTCAACCAAAGTGATCGCTTTCATCCAATAGCTCTACTAATCTCAATTTCATAAGCATTTATTTTCCCCCTTCGATCATTAAAATATATGGCGAATATTCAACCTTTGTTTCATTCCTTGTTTGTCATCGATGTTTACAAATATGTATTGATAAATTGCAGTATCAGAGTGATTTATTAAAATTTTGTCAAACTTTGTGTTATATATTATTAATATAAGAGTTTATTTTTAAAAGAGATAATACTAGAATTCTCTTCCAAAAATAAAGTCTGATTCAAGCTAGGCGTATACGAGTGTCGGTGATGCGAATGGCGTGGGCGCAGGAAGGCCCGTTATTTAAGCCGCCCCGATGGAATCAGCAGTCGTTTAATTTTTCGCCGGGGGCCGGAGCTTCGTCCCTTCCCCTTCCTACGACCTTAACCACCATCGAGCACCCCCGGCCTTCCCGTCGAATTTGTCTTCCGGCGAGAGCACGCGAGCATCAAACCAACCAGCGTGAATTCGCAACTTCGACCAGAAACATGACTGCGTGGGCGAAAGAAAAAAGAATGAAAGGGAAAGAAAAAGTAGAAAAAATGGAAGGATGGCTCATCTGGCAATAAGGTAGTCCTGCTTCACTCGAAGGAAGTACTGTCAGATGAGTCATAATGCGCCATCATTTCTACCCTGTCTGATATTAGCGATCTGTTGTTCACCGATGTACCAAAAGCTATGTACACGCATACAAGTTATGTATACGCCTTCCTTCTCGACCGCCTGTCGCTCTGAGACAGGTATCATGCTGAGAGGTGATGAGACACGTGTTCCGACTCGAGATTCTCGACCGTCAATTGCATACACCGTCCGTGAAACATTTCGCACTCTGGCACGCCGATATAGGCGCACCCTGGAATAGTAATCACCAAGAGTTCGATATGCGCTACCAGTTCCAATTGGAAGCGGTATCGATCGAAACTCTACTTCATGGTAACTAATAGACAATGGCTATTCAATATCTTTTCTCTTACTATTACAATTCTAATAAGTAATACAGACTCAATAATAGTTCAAGGAGAATAAGTATATCTATGATCAGCCGAAGTAATTCATAATTCTTTTACCATTGTTCAACGAGACTTTTGTCATTAAGTTCTTTTACGAGGTTCGGAGACTAGAAAAATAGTAGAAGTCTGACTTATCTAACACGGAAGGGCTTAGAGAGACAAATGATAGTCGAGTATCAAGGACGATCTTTGAAGTAGGGTAAGTCACAGAGATTGACCAAGCCTGGATTTTCTAGGTATATCTAGTTCCTGGCACATTTCATGTTGGAAGAACTGGTTAAAAAGGTTGATGGTAAAAGATAGATGGATGTAACAGTGAGTGAAAGAATGAGTGGAGCTACTCGGCAGTTGGTTGCGGGGAAGATGAGGGTTTACTGAGATATACAATGGAGAGGCGCGCTCAGGCGGAAGAAAAGATAGGATAGATGCAGATAAGGACGCAACGCGCGAAAGGTCAGCTACTCGATGGGATTTCCACGGCTCAGCCAACCCTACCGAGCCGCTACGGGAACAAGAAACCGTCTGGATCTTTGTTCCCTGCGGTATTCGGCATTCGTGATGGCCAAAGTACCCATGGCTCGCCGACTTCGCAAATGTATACAGTCCTAGTATGTATAAATGAGCTAGAACGTGCATGTTGCTCTAGAGTTGTACCATGGATTTCTACCATGGGCAAGCCTTCCTGGAAAAAGCTCATCTCTGCAAGTGCACGTGAAATAACTTTGGTAAACCATGACTGATTACTTTAAAATTGTTAAAAATTGTAAAGTTCCTATCATTTTAATTAATTCTCTAATAAAATTTTAAGTATTGTTCACTTTATTCTTTCCAATGGACTTTAAAGTGATAGAGAAACTGCCAAGCTCTCTAAGTTTAAGATTACTGTCTCGAAACTGCTAGGAGAATCCGACGCAGCTCTCGATCCTTGAAATATTCAGACGAAGCTCTCAAACACTCAACTTAAATGCTTGGTTCCCCATTCCGAGGTATACGTGCGAGATAAAGAGGAAAGTTTAGTATACTTTCTGCGACAAAAATCAAACGAAAAAAAAGAAAGAAAGAAAGAAATGTACTAAGTTTGCAATAAAATCGAACAAGTTATTAGTACGCGCACGTAACGAAAGAGGTCGAGGAACACTGCGGAAAGTAAGAGGAGTTTCTTGTTGGAAAATTGGTTCTCGTAGGATTCGTAGAAAACAGGCCGAAAGCTTTGGTACTTGATGGTACTTTTTATGGCAGCGAATGAAAAAAAAAAGGGGGGGGGGCAGGTTGTAGAAGAAGTGGTCGTTTCTTCCGGATATTCTGTTCGGAGGTTCGAGCAATAACGGAGTTTCGCGGTGGCCACGAGTCGAACTGGCGAATCGATCGGTAGTAACCATAGAAACGATCTTCCGTCGCTCAAGATCGACGGGCTCTCCTGCAGGAGAGAGTGGTCCATTGGATGGCTGCTCTTCTACGATAGACAGAGCGGCTTCGTCTGTAACGCACCACCTGTGTATCTATCTGGCATTCTCTTCCTCTCTTCTCGCATGTTCTACCTGTCCTTTTCATCTCTCTCTCTCTCTCTCTCGTTTACTCTCTCATATGCAACACTCGACCGCTAGCTATCGCAGCGTGGAAACTGTTATGCCTTCGGGGTTGCTCTGACAGTACGCGCGCAGATAAATAGAGAGAGAACTGAGAGCACTGCTGTGTCTTTCGGTTTGGTGCACCACTAGCAATACGCTCACTTCTCCCGCTAAGGAAATATTTGCCCTTCCGGATGGTAAATGCTTCCTGCTTTAAATAGAGTTTTAGCTTACTTGGCCCACATGTATATATGTTGTATTCACCCGACTCAATCGAACTATCAGTCTTTGAATTAGAATTTTGTAATATTTTATAATACATTTTTCTAACACTGTTCTTTAACAAGTAAGATTTCAATGGAATTTGTTACAAGTTCCTTTGAATTTACTAGTACAATCACAAAACAGGTATTCGAACAGTGCTTATGGGTGATCCTCTACGATGTACCGTGGGGTCTCTCCTAACGGGTACTTTACCGTTTAGGAGAAGGGATTCATTCTCTATTCGGGGCTCGTACGCGCGGAGCGAGTGGATTCGACGAACTACGAGATCGTTAGCAAATCGTAACGCGGTTGGGCCACGAGACGCGCTCGATTAGCCTCTTAATTAAACGAGGCAGTGCTCGTTCGAGTAAATAGTGGACATTCACGTTGCCCCTATTACCCCCACCATTAAATAAGCCGAGGTACAAGAAAATGTATGAACTTAATCCGTAATATGTATATATTATATTTTATGCTTCATCAATATTAATAATCAAGCTAAATTCTGAATAAATCAGAATAAAAAGACTATAAAGAATATAACAAGCAGATTGGAGCAACTGCTCTGATCGGAGCAATTGCGTACGAAGTATTAAGTACCTGTCTTGTCGAACGTGTCCGGTTTCGCGATCGAAATTGGATCAAGCGTTAGAGGCCGATGTGTGTATGGTTTGCGTCCGCGTTGCGGATTAGTTTGTGCGCTCGTCTCGAATTCGTTAGGGCGTATACTAGCCGAGCATTTGCCGAGCACAACCACTTGTCCATAGGGGATGAGTGCCGGAGACACCCCCGGCGAGAATTTCAACCACCCGCGCATTGCGCACACACATGTGCCCAATGGATTACAGGTGCTCGTTGTCCCGGCTTCGATATATTCGACAGCAATCAGACAGGAAATAGCGAGGAGGGGAAAGCCCCACTCCTTTCGCTCTGAATTTCACCAACGATTCGCCTCTAATTATGCGGTGGCCCTCGGCGCGTCCACTCGATCGCGACTGGCAACGTTTGTCGATCGCGTGTCTCCCCCGCTTGTCATGTGTCCTTCCATACACACCTCCCACGCCATACACGTGTACAGGCTTATTCAAAAATCCTTCACTGATGGAATCACTGGTCGATTAACTTTTTATGTGATTTAAATTGGATTCTTGTTTTCTATGATATTTAATGAAAGTGTTCTTTGATAATTGTGTGTGTGTGTGTGTGTATTTGTCAGTGATTAAATGGTATTTTCCAAAGAGATCGATGTCTCGTTTTGATTAGCCTGTATAGACTGTCTCACACCGTCACGCGTAACATGTATATGTTTCGTGCCGTGAAATAACACGAGCGAGCCTCTCTTAATTAACATAGGTCGCCATTGCCTCACTGATGAAAAAATAATAGTACCCCAGGCGGACTGCACCGCGCGCCGCTTTAATTCGCAGCGCATTGTGATTCGAATTTAATTAATCCTGCCACTGGCTTTCTCTTCTCGTCCTCTCCTACATCTCTCTCGCTCGCTTTCCACTGCCCTTTATAGAAGAGAGGACGGAGTTTACGTATGGGAACTCGCTCCAGTGAATGGAAGGACAATTTGTGGACACCAGGCCTGTTTGCCTCTCTCGCCGAGTTCGCATAACATGCACACCAACCAATCCTACCAACGATAGACTGTTTTTGCGCTTAGGCACTGTCGCTAATGATTTACGCAACGTTGCACCCTGTAATTGGCATTAGGGATAAAATGGATCACTGTTTAGAAACGATCCCCTTTAATACTTGACAACTTATCGGATAACTTTCATTATGCGTTGACGCTGCACTTTAATTGCACTTCATACCACCCCGTTACACTTTCTAGAGAACTTCGCTAGAGATTCTCTCAGGAATTAACACTTTCGGCTTGGACTATTCCTCAACGAGACTCGCAGTAATTAGAACTTCGAACGGCTAACATTGTTCTAATGTTTACTATCCGATCTTTGGAAATAATCGACGTTGATTTATATAGTTGTATTAAGATATCATTAGATGTTATTCGTGAAGTTTTCATATTATATATAAAATCTGAAAAATAGTTTAATACTTCTTGGACAATGCTGACCTGGAAGTAGTCCACGACTTTAAAAAGAGTCCGTTCCATTTTTCAAGCATTCCTTCCTCACGGTCGGAGCGAAACAATTGTAAAAGTTGTGGGAGCGCGCGTGCGATACTCTGCTGTATCCAGTTGAATTCATGGCAGAGCAGCGGCGCGTATCCTTAACACTCGGCCCATATATTTCACCAGTCGTGTGTCGTGTCAGTGCACTTTAATGCAACCACTAGAATTCCCATTATCAGAGCTAGCGAACGTGCCAAAATATACGTGTGCTTGAGTTACGCGACAGTAACGAGGCCAACAATACTTCCGATTTCAACAGACTGAATCGTAAAGGATCATTCCAAAGCATCATTTCCAAGAAACGCGCGAGCGTTCCATGTCATATTACGCCTGTCAAACTTTCACCCCTTTTGTCAATGCTGGCGTTGCTCCTTGACTTTCGAGAGGGTGAGCGTTTCCGGCCAACTTGTTCCGACTCTGGCGCGCCATTGTCTCTCGCTTGGACCGCGACTACTTGAATAATTTATGCGCGCAGTCGTGTCTTGGAATACTAATAGTTCATGGTGGTAAAATTGGCGGTGGAAGTTTCACAGGGTGTATGTTATGATAAGAATTATCAAGGGAGAATGCACTATGACATTTCTCCCTCAAGATCCATTTTCTCATTGCTCTGTCTAGAACAGATAACATTGATTAAAATAGTACTTTGATATCTCCAACTCTTTTATCACTCACTTTCATCTTGTATGAATAAAAGGAAATCTCACTGAAACCTATCTCGAAACATTTACTTACACGTGTAAATGATTCTTTTTCGCTAGTCAAATGATTCGAGCTATGAGCGAGCTGAGATTATAGATTGTAGAATGAAATTACTTTCGAGTCAGAAGGCTCACTTTCCAGAGCAGGGGCATCCGGCGTTTAAAAGAGAGAAAGAGAAAGAGAGAGAGAAAGGGTTATAGGCTTGGCGAGAGCGTGGCCGTCACTGGCTGGCCGACTAATTAAACGACATTTAAGCGAGCGGAAATCCGAGTGAGCCAGAGCCAGGCAGGCGGGTGTATGCAGGCATTGAAACGTAACGAGCGGCCGCGATTCATGCAAATTCAACGACTTCCACGAGCCAAGTGTTTCCACCCATCTCACCCTCGCTCTGTCTTTATTTCACCAGTTATTACACCCTGCATCCCTCTTCATCTCACACACCACGCACGTTTTCCCCGTTACGGTTCTTCCTATGTGTGCTTGCTTCTCTCTCAGCCTATCTATCCAGCTATCGGACTCTCCAAGTGCGTACACCAAACTCACTCTTTCTCTCTTTCCACTCATCAAAAATGGGGTTCCACCGCTCTTCAACTCCCTTTGAATCGAGCGAATGAAATCTACGCAAATGCCATAGCAGCTCCCTTGCGACGGTCAACTTCCAACTGAAACTGAGAGGTCGAACCCTCTTTCTCGATAGAGAGAAAAAAGAAAGAGAGAAATAGTGACTGGGAATCGACAATGCGCGAAATTGCCCATGTTCGGGTACCTTTTCCCAGAGAAAACCACTTATCCCTCCCATTGGCCTCGGCTTATAATGGACAATAGTGTTTACGATAAACCTACTCGCCGCTTATTGTACCACTCTCAGCGGTCAGGCATATACCTGCTTCCTTTGAAGTCACCAATGAGCCTTCGAGGAAATAGTGTTGGCAAGGTAATCAAGTGTGAAACTAATATTGGTAACACTTTTAAGAGACTTAGTAATAACGGAAATAGTAACGCCAAATGCAAGGTAAAATATTAATCAAGGTTAATGTATATTGATTAGATCTAATAGCTAGAATTCTAACTACGACCAATCGATGGTGTAATTAATTGAAGAACCTAAGTTATGGTGAGAAGCGAATTTGGTATCAGTGGCGAACAGTACGCCAAGTTAGAGAATGGTAACAGTGTGTGTGTGGCAACGATTCTAATTTTCCGTGGGCGTAGTCGTCCTTCTCTCCAATTGAATCTCTAATTGGATTGTTTCTTCCGCACCCCCGCTCTTACTCTCCTTGGGCGAATGCAAGCTTTTTTCATACGTCGCAACCGTCCTCTGCCACGCTCACCATCCGGAAAACAATAGGAAAAAAGTATAACGTTGGAGTAATTAAATTTTTGTGAGATTCATGAATTTTTTTCCCCCCCATACCAGTTGCTTTGGATGGAACGTATTATCTCCGAGCGTATTATGTCTCGCTAGGTAGTATCAAAAAATTCCTGAGGCGTCACTAACGTACTGGTATGCACGTGGTACGATTTCGAATGGACTTCTTCTCTTCGACGTATGTAGCTGTGTCGCCTCAGGAAAATACGACATTCAATTTACCAGCAACTTCTTCGAGAGAAGAAGAAACTGGTGGAAGATGTTTCCACCGAAGAAGCATCCTCCAATGGAAGTTCCTCGAAGGAAACTTGTTTGGGGATGCTTCTGGCGCTCTTTCTCTTTGCTCGGTAACAACGTCGTCGTCCTACAAGCATACCAGCTACGCAAGCTAGACTCGAATGCAGATACACGCGTGTTCCAGCACACAGCATCTTCTCTCACACACTTTTTCCAAGAGACGAGGGAACGAAAGAAGTGCAATAGTATCAGGGAATCTATGGTAATTCGTGCGGAAGGGGTGAAAAGCAGAGAGAGAGAGAGTCTGTGCTCGAGCAGAAAGAGCGAGCCAGCGGAAGAAAAGCTTGCGGCCCTCATAAATCTTTCAATGAGGGAAACTACCAATGGTAGGGTGTGGAACAGGGCTTGAAATCGAATGTGAGAGCAACATCGATCGACCTTGATCTCTTCCGGCTTCCCAGTCTTTTTTCTAACCTGGGACACACATATATAACTCTGCGATACGTATGTCGCACACGTTCCAACGTCCATCATTTTCTTCGGTGGTGAATTTATGTGAAAGGCGATCGTCCGGAGAGCTGCTGGAATTCCCTGTCGCCGAATGAAGTACGTGCACGTGTAATCCGAGGACATTTGCCCCGACTTCCGCCTTCGGCTACTTGGTCCAACCTTACCATCTTTTTGCAAGCTGGGATTTTCACCAGACACCTAAGAACTCTCTTCCAGCAACGAAGTGTATATCTCGTAAAATATTAAACAAGCTGGTGGCTCGTTACGCATTAAAATCAGTGCGCCGCTCTTGGGAGATAGGAAACTACCGAGAGTCGTTCATTCTAATATTCATGCGATACACTCGATTAATTTGTCTCGCCTTTACTGAATCTTTCATGCTCACTTCCGCCTTCGCCCGCAAGGCTAAATCACCGTATTAACAACTGTGTCCCTTTCTCCAAAGGTTTAGTAATACTGTATTGCTAATGTTCAACTTCCACTTTGCATAAAAGGAAATAGCTCTTTTGAAATGTATCAAATGAAATTTACATTCTTACGTAACATTTTATACCACTCGTAATACAGAACTACTTATCATCATTAACGAGTGGTAGTACTGTCAGTGTATATATTCGAGTGTTTCGAAGATCTTGGAAAAGGGCTGCTCGGAAGGATCTGAAGGGCAAAAGGGTAGAATTGAGGCCGAGTAAAATGGTGAAAATTTAATAGGACGGTAAGGAAGCTCTCGGAAGTTGTTCATATTCATGGGTAAGCGGCTGCATCCTCGACATCCCGTGAAACAATGCATCATCCCCTGTACTCTCTCTCTCTCTCTCTCTCTCTCTCCTTCCTGGTCTATCCAAGTTGCCGCGGCATAGATTGCGCCACCGAGGAGATATAGCTGGTAATTTAACTGAAAACTAGAGAGGCGGGCAGCACCAGCACCAACAGCAGTAGCAGCAGCAGCAGCCCCCTATAACCAAGGCTTGGCTAAGGCAAGCTAGGCGTGTGCTTCACCTTCACCTATCCGTGCCAGGCCGGATAGAAAGAGGCCAGAGAAAGATAGAAAGGGCCAAGAGAATGTGGAGGCGTTACTCCGACAGGAAAGTTTACACTGCCCATCAATTTCCTTAGACGCGGAACAATGAATAAGTTAATCGACCCTGATCCCCTTTTTCCAACCCCGACACACACACACACACACACACACACACAAGCTCAGCATCTTATGCACTGACACACTCTTCGAAAGCCAGAATTGTTTCAGACCTCATTCGCAAACTTTTTCACTTCCCAAGCTAGCTGGCCTGGCCTCTGCATACCGTGACCGTAATCGCAAATTACTTCTATACCCCGTAATTCCAATGACGCGAAGATATTATAAAGAAAAAGAAGAAGAAAGAGACAGTGTGGTATCTTTAAAAGATCGATTGCGACCTATAGAACTTACTGCAACTAATCTCTCACGAATCGCAGCATTCACTAGTGTTGTTAATCAGAAGATAGAAAGAGAGAGAAGGAGTTGTCTCTGGTTCGATGCGTTTCATGATATCGGAAACATTCGATAAATTGAACCTGGGAAAGGCCATCGAATGAGCAACCAGCGCCAAAGGGCTGGCTGGCGCGTCGTCCTTTAAAAGGGAAGGAGGCGTATCCTCAGCAAAAAGTTTATAGGACTCATCAATTTCCCAAGGGATCCCATGGACCATCGTATCTTCGCCACTAATTCATCCGGAAGGTATATCCTTCACCTATCTCCGAGCGTCATTAAGATGATTCGCGCCGCAGGAAAAGCATCACCTTCTCTTATATACAACAGCAGTGAATCAGATCTTCATAGCAACCAACTACCAAATAAGAAGGCATCTCTCTATGCCTTTAAACTTTCCGACTTAAACACCCGCGGGACGTGCCTCCAGCGGTACTCTCAACTCCTGACTCCTTCAACAGGAGCGAAAGGACTTCTTCGTCACGTGGAACCCCTGACAGGATGTACTCCGCACTCTTGATATGACGTGAAAGGAGCACGAAGGACTCGTGCATATTTCCATAAAGTATAAGTGTGTACTTCTCATTATTTGTATAGTAAAATCAAGCCTGTCTTAGTTATCTATGTTTTTCAGAACTTAAAGTTTTATATTCGACAAGTTGAGTAGATTTTTAAAGATCGTCTGGAATAATGATATGTACACACGAAGACAGGCGTGTCGGTGGTGCGAGTAGAATTTCTAGGGAACGTGAAAGAGGAGGAAGCGAGGGTGACTAGATAGCCTAGAGGATGAGGGGGTGGTTGGTGCTGGCGGGGGTGTGGGGATCGAGAAGATTTATGATACTCGTGCGTCAGCCAACACATCTCAATTTCGGGATGCTGGGCGAAAGAGAGAAAGAGAGAGAGAGATGAGGCAAGCGAAAAAGGGAGTCAGAAGCCGTAACACCGGGTTCCCGCTCCCTTTTGTTGTCCTGGCAGGCAGGACCTAGTAGAGGATGCTGTCGCGGGATCAACGATAAGAGAGAGAGTTGGACCCCAAAGACAGAAACCGCCAAGGGGAATGCTGAGAGAGAGAGAGAGAGAGAGAGAGAGAGAGAGAGAGAGAGAGAGAGAGAGAGAGAGAGAGAGAGAGAGAGAAGAGAGAGAGACTAGAATGAAAAAAGGAGATTCATCGAGATAGGCCTGCAAGAGGCCAAGTTAGAAGAAAGGCAACGCCGGCTCCCCCTTTTGCGCAACCACTATCTAAAAGAACGAAAGAACCTACCGCTCCTTTTCTTTTTTATCCCTCTCCCTTGCCCTTTTTTTTCGATGCGCATTGTCGTACGCGCGCGAATCTCGGACACCGTTGTCATCTGCGTAATGGTCGACGCGATGCTGGCGAAGTCGAGATTACGTTGGTGTACGTTGTACAAGCAACCCTCCTCGCTTTCGAGAGCTTCTACTTCCAATAAATAGGCCTTCTACTTGGTGGCACAGGTGCCTGGTAAACGCCAGTCGTGTCAAGGCTGCTCTCCCACTGCCACCCATTCGGCTTCACGTCGAATTCACAGTATACGTGTATTCACCGCCAGGATGATTTTCACGCTCGAGATATGTGGGTGGTGGTGGTGGCGGTGGTTCGATTGCTCGCCTACTTCAAGCTCGACTCGAGTGACGTGCAAGTGGCGAACGTACTTTCCTCGAGTGATGAGCGACTTTCAAAACTACGGTGTTAATGTCATACAATCGAATATAAGTATGATAATACAAAATTTGCAAGTATTATTTATAAAAATGAAAACAGATCTGTACGTGTAATTCATTGTATCAGGAAAAATTAAATATTGTCATTTGCAAGCATATGCTTGAATTTTGATGAAATACATTGGTCAAAGGTAGCGGAATTATTAGAGATTGTACATCTGATTTGGAAGGTTTGTTTCACTGATTCCCATTGAACTTGAGCTCGAACTATTGTGGGGTGAAAATCTAAAGGAAAGGGAAGATCTTGCCTACAGCCGAACCAAGCGGACACACGCTCCAATAATCCGGCCTTGGGGAGATGCAGATTAATGGAGGCCCTGAATTGGAAATGTCTCCTACTGGAAATGCGGTAAACGAGTTGCTTCGTGTTTAATGAGACCATCGACTACCAACGGTATAATGCATACGATCGCCAAGGTAGAAACAGGCAGAAACCGTACACGGATATATCCACGAAATTTCATCCATCTCTGAACAACGTCAGTTTCCAGGAGTATCTCGCTATTTACCAAATATGATCCTCTGCGGTTCATTTCATGATTTACACATTATAAACAGTAATTGAAGGTACATCCATCAGAGTAACAAAATTTCACCGAAGAAACTAAATCCGATTACTATCATAAACTAGTTTATAATAACACTCGTAACAAATGCAATTAAGGTCCGTGCGATGTTGATAGCTACGAACTTAAGTTTATCGCTCATAAAACCCCTGCAATGGACAGTGAGCCCTAAAACCATCCAGCAAACCAGACACGAGAAACACACCATTCGTCCTAAACTAACAGACATTCCACTCTTCTCAATCTCGCATCCCCAATTCATTTGGTGAAAAACAAGCGGACCTTCTCTCTCTCTCTCTTTCTCTCTCATCCTCCCTATTACAAACAGAAGCGTGCACCGATCCCTCGTTCGGTCTGGTAAAGCAGAGCGTCGGCGTCAGCACTGATCGGCAAAAAGTCCATGCATATTCAGGGCCTACTTCCGTCGGCTAGGCGTGACACTAACTGTTGGAGAGGAACTCGATGCCGAAGGAACGGGATTCGCACCCCGGAGTACCTTAATGCCTTTACGATTTTCTCAGTCGACTACTTACTAGTACGTAACCAATTGGTAAAAGAAAGACAGAGACCATTGAAATAGTCCTTGGTTAATTTACATACTTCATGGAATTCAAGATAAGCTCTCATTAACTGATTCGCAATCTTTGGTGTTTCTGGCTCGGCAAGAAAAGGAATGCCGACCACTGTGATCGAGAGCGCGAGCGAGAAAGGAAATCCGAGGAGCGCCCGATAGATGTTTGAAAGTGCACGTTGACATTTGCTTAATGTGCGCGTGTTGCTCTTAGCGACATGAAAGTTTAATGCGACTTTATCCAACGAAACATGTCTATCTTACGCGCGAGAGCGTATGTTAAAGCGTGGACCAAGTAGTCGGAAGAGAGAGAGAGAGAGAGAGAGAGAGAGAGAGAGAGAAAGAAAGAGAGAGAGAGGGACTATGTCACAGGAGTAAAACGTATGCGAGATAAACTGGTCGGTGTCCCCTATGCACTCTGTGTCGAGGAAGATCACCGCCTTTGAAGAGAGAGATTCCTAATTGTGTACTACTCGGCTTATCCGTAGAGTGCATCGAGCAAGAGAACGTTTATAGAAATGAAAAATTACCAAATAGAGTCAACCTGACATAATTCAAACTCACACTACATATTTTTCTACTATCTCTATTAACTATCTAACTTTAAAACAAACTCAATTGGAACTAGAAAAAAAATGTATAAAACTAGAATAATAAAACTCTCGAGACGATGCGAGGGTGAAGCTGAAGAGTTATCGGTGGAAGTTGCACAGCACGAGATTTTCACGCGGCTCGGCATTGTCCGGTATGTGGCGAGGTTGAGCCAAAGATGGGTACTACATCTTTCCATATAAAGATCGTCGTCCTCGAACGAGAAGAGGTGGAGCGGTTGTTCTCTCGAGTCTTCCACGTGAATCGAAATTCTGCCGAGAGCGCGGCCGACTTGGTCTTTGTCGGTGTTCGTCGAGGGAATACCAGATAGACAAAGATCTCTAGCGTTCGCGCGTACACTCCTAGTAAAGAGGAGGAGGAGGAGAAGAAGAAGAAGGAGGAGGAGGAGGAGGAGGAGGAGGAGGAGGAATAGGAGGAGGAGAAGGCTTCGGCGCACACGTTGCGATAGGGGTTGCCACCCCTCGTCGAAGCAGGTAGCACGCGCGTTCTAAGCCTTGGTTGAAAGGGCTGCGAAGGGGCAACATGAGACAATCTAGTACCGAATACGAACGGGCAATCGAAAGTTCCTCGAGACAGAGGGCTGGAAAATAGCGGGATAACAGCTGACAGCCGTTCTCCCCGGAGGGCGAGCGAAGCTGTCGCCAGTCTGGCCTGGAAATAAGGGAAAGAGCGCTAAGGGTAGAAAGTACAATAGGCATCTGCCTACCTGCTGGACAATTGCATTTGGAGGTGTCGCGTTTGCTCCTCTGGGACTCGGTAAGTAGAAGTGAGCGTTGTGTTGCAAGTTGATGGCGAACTTCTCTCTGCACCCTTTGAATCAGCACCTCCTTCGATGATTCTTGATTGCTGATTTGACCCTCCAACCTGGCGATCCTTGCTTCCAAGGATAATTCTCGATAGATCAGCATGCCGGACATGCACAAGCTGACCACGCAGAGGGCGCACATCAACCAAATGAGGCCGTTCGAGCAGGATTCCCTGCGAAACTTCCTTGGCAGCCCGGCAGCCGCCGCCGCCGCCGGCTCGGTTACCATCTTCCTGACGATCGAGTCTCCCTCGCTTCCGTGAAGCCGGCTGCTCTGCGTTAGCCGCGCGTCATAACCCGCGCGATTCCAATCCACCTATCCTAGTTACGGTGTCCGAGGCACTGGCGGCACCCGCTCTTCCCGATCCACTTCCGTTTCCCCCCACCCCACTCAGATTCAAACCAAAGAACCCTACAGACCACCCTGCGCCCTCATCGTCCATCTGGTTTGCATTTCGTTCTCGTTCTTTCTCTCTTCGCCCACTTGACCTTTACTCTTAAAACCCTCTTCTTCTTCTTCTTCTTCTTTTTCTTGGTTACTTCTTCTTTTCTTCTTTTATATCAGAGAGAGACAACCCCCAAAAAAACTCCCTTCTTCCTTCTTACCACCTTTATCCAGCCACGCACTCTCACTTCGTCAACGCTTCTCTACTCTCTACGCTTCGAGAACCACCCTCCGATACGAACACTCGAGGGGTTGGAACGGCACGAGGCCGCCTATGAAGTCCGAGTAAAAGGGAAAGAGTACTCGATCTATGTATTTGGTGCGCGCATTTAATGGGAGAGCGGCTTTCGAAAGGAGCGTTTCCAACTTATATGTCGTTGGTTCCGCGTGCTCGCGCGCGACACCGGGAGAATGGCTTGTATTCCGACTAATCTTGCCTCCCCTTGTCTCTTTTTCTCACTCTATCTCTCTCTCTCTCTCTCTCTCTCTCTCTCTCTCTCTTTCTTTCAATAACTAGTTAACAGCTGTTATTGTATGACAATCATGTCCAATGTAAGAACAGGGTTGTCTGATCTCCGAAATCAGCGGAGGAGCACGATTTTTAAATGGGCCGGTTTCTCGTTGGCGCGCGTATCAAAGCACTCGATTCAACGATACGATGAGATACACGAAGGAGATTGGCGGCGAAGAGGGGGCCGCGCATAAGAGAGAGTGATCCTGGAGGAGGAGCAGAGGGTTGAGAGAGGCGCGTTTACCCCCGCGTCGAGGCGTCGCGACGACAACAGACACGGCGGCGGGCGGGCGGGCGGTCGGACGGACGGCGCGGCACGGCACGGCGCGGCGCGGGCCAGAGTCCTCGGCGAGTACGAGCGAGGAACGGAGTGTTCCCGAGAGAGGCCACGAACACGAAGCTCACACTGTGGCATTCGCAGTACGACTGGATGTGGTGGGGTGACGCTCCTCCGAGGGCCGAGGGTTCCTGAGCTCGGTGACGCTCGGCGCCGCTCGGCCGACGTCGACGCCGCTCCGCTTCAGAGAGAACCGACTCACCCGACGACGCTCCGCTCGACCGCTCCACGCTCTCCGGCTTCGAGAGGACCACCACACACCACTGCCACTACTGCTGCTCCTGCTACTTCGCTTTGCCGATCTTCCGTGACCCTACCACACCTAAACTATTCTATGCCCTCTCACAACTCGCACACGTTCCTCCAACCCCCTTCCTTCCTTCCTTCCTTCCTTCCTTTCCAAACCACCCCCTCGCGACGACTTCTCCTGGTCACACATGCCGAACCATCCACCGACGCCAACCGAACAACCCTTGCAACACTGAGATTTATGGCTACTAGTATTGCGCATAGATTTGCCATGTTTGGCACTGTAATGTTTTGATTGTCTGATTCTACTTAGGACACAACCCCTCGCATTGTTTCTCTTGCATATGCATGGGTGTTTTATTTAGAAAAGGGTTTGATGGTATTACTTTTGATTTAGTTGGTGATTTATCTTTTGTTTGTATATGAATATTATAGTTATTTATTTGGCGTGAGTCAAGTATTGTGGGAATTATTTGTAGACTGATTCATAGATAAAGGAAATTATAGTAATTAGTTGGAATGGGATATCAATAGTTTTGGGAAGCTCGGTTATTAGGTAAGATAGGAGTTTTTTTTGGATGCCCGGGCACATAGTGTGTAATGCAATGCTTAAAAGCTTAAGCGAGTGATACTGATGGTAACGGCGAGCTGTAATACTGTCAATATTCGAAAGGAGGGTGCACTTTCCCTTCTTGTTTTGCAAGCGGATTACCTGCTTCCGGAGGCCTCCAACGTACACACACACACACAGATATATACGCATACTAATGGATGGATGTATCGCGATATGCTGGGGATGAAGTCTGAAATACTCTATTATTAGCATCGTTCGATAGATTATTTTAATCGATTCGATTACAAGCGATTACCAAGGACTACGCGAGACGAGGAATATCCTACTCGATGCTCGATACAACCCTCGAATCGATTTGGCTTGGAAACGCTCGTAGATATGATTCCGCGTAATACTCTACTTAAGGGCGTAATCGAATAACTCTGTATTAACGCCGGATTATACGATTACTGATTACGAATGGTCATCTAATTGAGCTATGACAAACGTTTCGAAACCTCAACTGCAACCACCTATGTATTCCCTTTAAATAGACGAGTCTATAATCACTGTTTTAAATGATTGTTTTATTAAGTTCGAAGTTAAAGAGAATTATTACGATAAAACTTAAATCATACATAAAGTATTTAAACGAATGAATGAAGAGTTAATTATACGATGAAAGGAAAGCACGCATAACCATATTTTTCCATGAAATGGTAGAATATACGTGGGAGATTCGCTCGTTGGATTTGTTATACGAGGAAACCTGTCTTTTTTTCCAATCTAACGAAAGTTATAGGATTCCATCTCCGCGTGAAATATTCAAGCGCTATCCCCCAGTGTTAAAATTGCAAGCCAGCGAAGTCGGGATCATCAAATATGAATGACTTCAGGGTAACTGAGAATAACTCCATACTAACATGTCTGCCACCTGAAACCTGAATCTCCAAGCGCTAATGGCACTGTCAGAAGCACATTTGCCAGGAAGATGACAGGAAAAAGTTAGACTATTGTGCGTTCCATTGCGCGAGGACTATGTCAGTAATCAACTAGTCCTTGGGAATTAGATCGGCGAGGGCGGCAGCCTATTCAATTCGCCTGGCCCCTGTTTGTTTTTGCTCCTTCGTTTCGACCGTTACCGAATTGCACGTAATGCAGCGGGCGAGGAAGAACGGGTGAGCAGGGTGTGCTCGGCGGCGAAGGGAGGAAGAGGGAGAATCAGCTGCAGCGGAGGGTCGCAAAAAGCGTGTCCGGAATGGGCAATTGTGCTGTGCGACCGGTTGCGAGGATTCGCCTCGCGATCCTACTCTTCCCCTTTCTTCGTGACTTACAATCTCTACCAACAGTTATTTTTATATGCTTTTATATTAACTTATGTTTTCTACCTGTCTCACACGCTAATGCTGATCAAAAGATTTTGCAACTTTCTTGAATTGTTCATAAATCAATTCTTTGAGTATCGAAACGGATAGAAAATATAAAACCAGTGGCAGAAGTGCCGAAATTATATCGAAAACAGGTGGAAAGGACCTCCTGAAAAATTGATCCCATCTAATTTTAACGGTTTCTTCCACGTTTTCTAGTCTAACCAATATTTTCCGAGGCTGAAATTTGGTGGGAAATGTTTTCTTGCATCAAGGAAGAAGTGATATAAATTCCAGAGCCCTAGCTCAAAATTCATTTTTTCGCAAATTTTTGCATATGTACCCCTTCAAAAATTTTCGATTTTTCGAAGGTTCTGGGACTTTGACGAACGCTTGATAAATCGATTGTTGAAGTATGAAAACGGAAAGAAAACATAAAACCAGTGGCAGAAATGCCGGAATTGTACCGAAAACACATGGAAAACCAATCTTAAATAATTGATTTCATCTAATTTAGGCGGGTTTTTGCCATGTTTTTCATACTTCCTGACATTTTCCGGGGCTGAAATTTGGTGGGAAATGTTTTCCTGCATCAAGGAAGAAGTGATATAAATTCCAGAGCCCTAGCTCAAAATTCATTTTTTCGCAAATTTTTCTGGGTATACCCCTTGACGATTTTTTTGGCCAAAAAATGAACTTTGACCTAGGGTTCTGGAATTTATATCACTGTTTCCTAGCCAAATACTGAATCCCTGCCTGAAATACCAGACCCTAAAACGGTCGGGAAGGGTGGTTCAAAAATTTTCGATTTTTCTAAGGTGTTCGCCCTTTGTCGAGCGGTTCATAAATCGATTGTTTATGTATAAAAACAAGTAAAAAACAAATAATCAGTGGCATAAATGTCAGAATTCTATAAAAAAAACTCAGAGTTTCTAAGATTGTCTGAAGGGATTTCCCTTCTATTTAGAATCGCACGTATCATATGGATGGATGTATATACTTGGACCAATTGGTTCGTCATAAAGCGAGACAGCGTAATTTCCAGTCGACCACTATCAATTAGCGGTTTGCCGGGCTCTCCCGATCGCGGCTAGATAGTCATTCATATGCCTAATGCCTTCACTCTCTCTCTCTCTCTCTCTCTCTCTCTCTCTCCTCTTGCCAACACCAAGTTTTTACTTGTTACTCCCTTTGTCGGAACGCCGGCCACTAATAGCTTCGATTAATCATGTTCCCGGTGAATTACATACACAGGCCGATCGAACAGCGCTCCAGCTTTCCTGCGGCTAACACATCTAATTTCGTTTTATCGGGTAGCCGCGCTCTGTCTATATATACAAAACTTCATGAAAGACTGTAGACACATTTGTCATTAGAGTTGTGTACAAATTTAACATTATTTATGTATCCTTCTTAGCGAAGCAATAAAAATCTACTAAAAAGAATGAAAACATTATTAGTACACATTTGAATCTACATAGTAAATCAAACGACTAATGACCGATTCAGATCAAACTATCTTGCATCCTGATTCTCAATACGAAGGTAGCTTCGCTTCACGTTCTCTGGTCCTTTCATTTCACCGAGTGAGTCTACGCGGTCGTTTACGCGATAGTCGAAACTGCATTGAGCTCCTAACTACATACGGAAGTCGAACTTTTCCGGGTGGTATCCCATGGCTCTAGCAGTCGAGATATATATATATATATATCTAGGGAAGCATTGGTGAGAGGAGGAGGACGAAGAAGAAGAGAGTGAAGTGGGTACTTGTATCTCATGGCACGTACGAAAAGGCGAATTGCCGGTGTGGCGTTGCCGATGCAGCCTCGTAACATACAAAAGAACGAGCCAGAGTGAGACGGAGCGAAACAAAGCGGTTTATATGAGGAAACATCGATCGACGAAATCGATTGCGACCGTCGCGTTCCCCTTGAAACAGATCCCCCAAGCTCATATGTGTCTCTAGCTGTGTCTTTGTGTCTGTGTGTTCCGACGGATACATCGACGTGTGTAACACAGACACACATTTAGAGACGTGGATGCCGACCCCTCGCACTGCCAATCGCTCGCGGAGGAAGCGATTATAGACTACATCCTGGAACGCACGTACCTACGTTCCTCTTGTCTCCCTCGGGCACTTGCTTCTCTCTCTGGATCTGCACTCGCGCTAGCCCTCGGTACGCGCGTATGCTAAATCGAATGCTGTGGCAACGTCCTAATCCTATCACTAATAAACGGACAAATCGCATCTCGACTAGGCTGACGGACACGGGCGCAAAGAGAGAGCAAGAGAGAGAGAGAGAGAGAGAGAATTGCAAGGAGAGTAAGAGAAGTCCAAAGAGAACGAGAGAATTTCGGATGCCAGGCAATGGGATGAGAGTTCAATCGATACGGAATTACTGGCCCGCGTATGGCATTCATCGGCGCGGCGCCCGTACGTTCTGATCAGCGTTACTTCCTGCTATTAATTAGACTCATGCTCGCCCGTGGATACATCGAGAAAGCACCGGCCGTTTATCAAGTTGCCGACATGCTCGACTGTACGCCTGCAAACTCAAGTTTCGGAGACCGGCGGGAATGCTTCGTAATAGTATATGTGTGTATATGTGTGTGTGTCTGGTACATACGTAACGCCAGCTATGGTTAAACTTCGGCCCGTAATCCTCTCGGTTCGTATGACTTCTATGTATGGAAACGTAATAAAACAATAGGTGAAACAGTACCGTGAATGTATGAAGCAACTCGTTCCCACCTGTTCGAGCAAGCAAACCAGCTAAAGTGAAGCTTGATAAAGTTTTGCTAGGGTAGTTTGAGTTTTTCTCTTAAGTTCGAAGATTCTAGAATTTCTCTCAAGTATCTTGAAGTAAGAGAGCATTGAGTGGGATCCTATTAAGCAGATGAAGTGGAGAGTGTAATAAAAGAGAATGAGTAAGAACACTCGTGGACCACAATGGCATTTGGGGAAGCTATTTTCCAAGCTTCTCAAGACTCGGATATCTTCGGAAGGAAGCTTTACTTTGCTGGTTACTTGGCCGCTTACAAAAGCACACAACCGCTATCTTTCTTAGACGATCGTGATTCTGTTGGTTAACTGCGATATCCGCTCTATCAAGTTACCCACTCCTTTGGAAAAACTTTCCCTCTTGTTCTGCCGCGTTAGATACGTGCAGGGTAGAATCGCCGCTTTGTGCCGGATTGCTCGATTCAACCGAGTGTGAAAGCCTCCTGGAATTCTATTCTCCCTGTGGTCTGCCAAGAGATTTCTACTCTCAGAGTAGAACTGTCTTCTGTCCTTTGGTATTCTCTTCTTCCCAATGACAGTAAAAGCAAACTTCGAGACGAGTAGATTTGTCCGCTAGCGTAAATAATTTACTTTGGATTCACAAGCATGTTCCACCAATGTAGAGAGCAGGTTGGGAATAATGGCAAAGTGATTCTGCACCGACAATTTCGTAGAAGGTCCTTTTCAAGGAAGAGGGCAGCATTGGTACGCAGGAGTAACATTATCTCCTGGGAGGCAACTGGTCGTTCAACAGGCTCCACGTGTGTGTGTGTGTGTGTGTGTATGTCTGTGTGTATAGGTAGTTGATAGTTCAGCAAAGGCTTCTCTCATTAATGCTCTGCCATCGGAGTATCGTCTGACATAAGTTACGTCAAAGCAAAGAGAAAGCATCCCGACGGAAGCCTGAATGCCCATTATGCCGACCAAGTGGAGCGTCGGCCTCGCACGCCACGCATTCCGCTCGGAGAACCACCCGAAACCGTTGGGATCTGTCCAACAAACCAATTCCCCTTGGTCCAGCATTCGACGACTGCGAGAATCCAATGAAACTTAAGAAGCGCCGGATAACACAGACTCGCTCGACTTTGTAAGTAGAAGCATATCTCTCGTATTCAGCCTGACTCGCCAACAGGCTTTTAATGCTCGATCCATAGGTATTTTTTATCGCTCGTATAAAGTGACCAGACTTAAGTGCGGACAAATTGCTCGGTCCCGACTCTATCCTCTTACGACTTACGCCACACTAATCTCTGCTGGCTGCTGCTACTGCTCGACTTCCACAGTCTTTTCTCTGTCCATTGGTATCCACTCGCACTCGAGACACTCGAAATTCCTTTCGGCCTTAACCCCGATCCGCACCAACTCGACGCCGGCGTCTTAATCAAGATTAAATCCAACTTCATCTCACTAGATTTACAATTGAAATAATACTCACCTGTTTAATTACATTCATTGACCATTCATTAAAACCTACAATAATCTATGTGTCTGATAAGAATGACATACCAGAGAAAAAGGTAGCTCTTCTCGAGATAATCAATCTCGAGATAGCTTGGCAGGCAATGGTCCAGAATACACGGAGTGAGATGAGGGACTCCCTGCTTAATCTGTCCCTCGGTTCTTCTCCTCCTCCTCCTCTCGGCGTCTCTTCTCGTAGTAGGCTGTGGGGTGAACTTTGGAGTGTGCGTCGTGATTAAAAAGTCATCGCGGCCGATGCCCTCTTCACGGCAGGCTGGCCATCGCGTCGCATAGAGTTGGGGTGCGGTGCGGGGCGAGCATTATGTCGCGTTTCCGCCAGGAAGCGGGCGCACCCGGGACACACTGCCACTCTCGTTTCCGTACCGTTCTAGTTGCTCCTTCTCTTCTCTTCTCTTCTCTCTTCTCTTCTCTCTCTCTCTCTCTCTCTCTCTCTCTCTCTCTCTCTCTCTCTCTCTCTCTCTCTCTCTCTTTTGGAGAGCGAACAAAGAGGAGCAGCAGGGAGTGAGAGAAAGGCGTGCCGACGGAAGGAAAGGGCCCTCGTGTTCACGAGCGCGCGTCGCATCAGCAGACGACGCCTCGACGCGATTGTCGCACCGGGGAAGATTACCACCGGGGAGATGAGTGGATTGATAGGGAGAAGAGAGTCATTGTGTTTCACAGATCGCAGGGGATCTCATGCAACAGTTTGGTGGCCAGCACCATGTATCTTGATTGTCACGGGACAATATATCGGTCCATCAATCGGTACCAAGGGTCGACTCAGATTATCAAAGATAACCTTGTACTAGAAGAAATTATAGAACCTAATGTATGTCGTACTACTTATAACCTTAATAATCTCGATCGATCAACTCTTTCTAACACTGCATTTACAATTCATCGAGATTAAAATCACTTTAATCATCAAACCATTCGCTATGACAAGAAAAAAAACAGTGCTACATTAATTTGACTAAACGCAGATCACTAAAAGATATATTCGGAATTCGAATACAGCAAAGTCAATAATAAATCATGACATGATCGAAGGTATTGACAAAGGTCTTATAAATAAAATGGTGTGATCTCCTAGTAATGGAGAAGAAGGTGGAGGATGAGCAGGTGTCTCAGATGGAAAGAAGAGTTATAGGGAAAGCTGCGAGGTGGAAGGCACCGGGTGGCGGACACGTTCGCGCCACTAAAGCAGACTCTCATTTCGGGGGTGAATCCGAATCCACCCCCAGTTTGAATGTGTCTGCTGGTCCCGGAGGGCGGCGGACATCTTTCTCTCTCTTGTTTTATCGAAAGAGAGAGAGAGAGAGAGAGAGAGAGAAAGGGAGTCAATGCGCCGTTTGTATTCCGCTCGGGAGAAGAGAGTCGTTCGTTACAGAGCGAAGCTGGCTGATACCTTGCGTCGAGCGAATACGCACCCAGCCAGACTCTCCTCGTTTCTCTCTCACTACTTGCTCCTGGCGCGCTCTCTCTCTCTCTCTCTCTCCTCGTTGTCGACGGCACACCGGCCTTTATATTCATGACACGAGATCCCGCCAACAGCCGACACACGAGGACCGCGATGTATTAATTCGCCGTTAGCGCAGATCACCGCCGCACTTCCGCTCTAACCACTACTACTTACTCCAAGGTACGTCTGCCTTCCCTTACGATACAAACACATTCTACGCGATATCATCGTATGGAAACTCTCTCTCTATAATTTATGAAAGATAGACAAATGAATCTGAGAATTTTAGTAGTGTGAAATTTAATTTATTATGTATTGTTATGATGTGAGTAAAAATCAAAGGGTGCGAATACAGAAATATTTTTTAGGAGAGTTGGAAAGTTCGTTTAGATTTTTGTTGTATAAAAACGACGTGAAATGGAAGATCGAAAATACGTTGGCAGAAAGTATTGGAAGTGTGAATGGGATAGTGTCAGGGTGGGCTAAACAATGACAGCCACTGACAGATTTACCGATGGCTTGATGCCTATGGAATCTGGTTCTCCAGCTGGTGTACTAGCCAGGGCTATCGTGTTACTCGTCGACAGGGTCCTCGAATGGCCGATGAAGTTTAAACATTTAATACTAGATACAGGGTCACAGCCTCTCGCGCTTCACGCTTCCTCTATCTCTCTTTCCCATTACCATAGCTCACTGCAAAACCACGCGCACTTCGATTCGGTGAACCGCGGGGAAAAAGCGCTTTTCCCTGCCGCAAGCGAACACACGGGAAACCGCCCCCCTCCCTCCGACGGCAAAACTTTCGACGTCCGTTCGTACCGCGAGAGCGGAAATGGAGAACGGATCGGTTCGTTTGCTTTTATGATGGCGTTGAAGTTGATACGCGCAAACCCCTACCTTCCAAGCTATCCCAGGTTTACGCCAGTGAACTTACCGTTCCACGAGAAAGGACTACGTTCCCTCTCAACTATTTTAAGAACCCATTGAAAATCACTAGTGTCAAGAATTCCGATCTATTTCAGTCTTATTCCACGAAATCTTGATTAACCTTTTTCGCTGAACGCTTTTTGTAAATGTGACAAAAATGAATTTCTTGATTTACAATTCTGTAAAAGTAATCTCGCATTTAGTCGCGCAATGGGTTCTTTGCTAGGTTCAAGCCTGGCAATATAGCCACTTTCTCGAAGGTAATTTCTTCGTAGCATTAACTGTCCGCAGAGTTTCCGCAATGCCCTTCGCTGTATAAGAGCGCTATATTCCTTTGTACTTAGAGTAACTCGAGTGCAATTTCACCAGGCCGGCGCGCCAATGGCTTTTCGCAAGTGGTCGCGTAGACAGGGTACATGTATATACAACTAGTCTTACCCAAGCAACGAAGCTCCGACTTTCCACAATTCACACTTACGAATTACCCTGACCTCACTCACCCCTTTTACTCCCTCTTACATAAACCAACAGATACAATTACTGCTTCTCACCGCTAATTTCCATAACAGAATAAACACTGCCTAATAATGAATTAACTTCTACAATACTCCACATTACCAACCCCACACAATTTAATACAACCACAAAACAACACATAAACTATCAAAAGTGATTCTATTTTATGTTTCACCATAAAACACATTTATCTCGACATACTAAAGAAACAAAGAAAAGGATCTTATTGGTGACTATAAACGCGACTATAATCCTACAAGAGAAATGGAAGGAAAGTCAGCGGAGGCGGAAGACTACTATCGGCCGATGGAATCCGTAGGAAGTGTCGGCATGTGTGGCCGAGAGTGTAGCAAAAGCATGGTGCGATGCCACTCGAGCGAATAGCCCGTGGATTGTTTATTTTCGTGCGAACGATCTGGCGAACGAGCGGGCGCGTTGCGATAGGAGATGCGATCCGGCTAATGCTGGGGTGACAAGACAAGTGGATACTTCCCTCTCCGTGACGACCGGCACGGATGAGCGAAAGCGACGAGGGGGTCTCGTACGCGTTTTATTAGCTAGACAAGGAACGTGCTGAGCCCTGCTTCGATGACTACTTGCTTTCCTAGCTGGACAGAAAGCACCAACTACTCTGCATCCTTACACTATAGAATCATCACGCGTAAGCTACAATGATAAATGACTGGAATTATGTCACATAGATTACTCGTGACTTCTATGTTTAAATTCCCCGAAGATATATAATACTAGGTTTAATAATTCTATTTGTACTAGAGTTTAATACTTTTTGGTATCAATTATAGCAAGCGTTTATCATAACTGAATTCGTATAAGACAAGTACCAAGAATACTTAGGAGAGTTTCAAGAAGTTCTCGAGTGAGTCGCTTCTGTCCAAGTAATCTGGTATCTGCAGTGGCTGAAAAAAACTTTGCCTCTCGTCTCTAATCTGAAAAACAACAAAGTAAGACAGTTAATTAATCCGACTTGATCCTCTTTATTCGTAAGGACGCCTTCGGAGCGAATGAGCGGACGAGGTCGATCCTGAAAAATATGAATCGTCGAGTGCATCATCACTGAGAAGGCGGATTACATTGAGAATGGGGAGGTAGTTGAAAGAGAGAAAGGGGAGAGAGGACAGAAAAGCTTATAGTGACCGAGAGAGAACGAGTTGGAGTTAAATAAATAGCTTGGATCCTACAAGTACTCGAACGAAAAGTCTCACGCAGAGAACAGCGAATCGCAAACCTCCCTATTTGGGTCAAGCATCGAGTCGAGCACCCTGTGGAGTCTCTTTCGTAAACAACCGTACGATATCGTCTTTCGAGTCTCTAAATACCAGTGTACAAGATAAGTAGACACCATCGACTCCTGCTTGTCCATCACATTCAATCGACTCATCTTCGACTCGCCGATAAAATCAACGTGTCATGGCTATCAAGAATCCCAGTGATCTCTCTCGACACAACATAAGAACCGCCGCTCGAGTGTAAGAGCCACACGCTCTACCAGTAAATGACACCGACTCTACTGATGATCTGCCGCTTGGACGCCAACCATCCGGCACAACTTTAACCTTTGACATAACATTGACCCATCAATTCGACATCAATAAATCTCTTCGAATTCATTCGTAATTCATAAAACTCTCCCTCTTTGAACTAACACACTTGTAATACGAGAACATCAATTTACTCTTCCATTCAGACTTATGTAAAGGAAGAATAATATATACTGTAAAAAGTATACTTCCTTTTTTCCTCCACTACTTTCCAATATCGAGTTTGAATATTCTAACAGCTGTTACTCCACACAGACACGCGTGTAGTAGTCCTATATGTGTGAGTACATTGGCCCGATACTAATTTTGGAGTATGACTGAACCGCCGGTAACTCTGACTTTCGCCGGCGATCTATTAGTAAACAGTGACGACGCCCAGGAATCGACGGCGCTTTAGTCCGAGGGATTACTCGACGTCGTAGCTGTCACAGCCACAACACAAACGGTAACAACCCTTTCGACGGTAGCGTCGGCGTCGGTGTGGAGTCGCGAAACACAGAGAGGAGAGTCGCAAGTCCGGATATCGCTGGGACAGGGTCTTTGTACTGTAATAGCAGGAAGACGATAATCGACGTAAATACCGC
This sequence comes from Ectemnius lituratus, assembly GCA_910593735.2. NCBI lineage: Eukaryota > Metazoa > Arthropoda > Insecta > Hymenoptera > Crabronidae > Ectemnius > Ectemnius lituratus. The sequence continues at coordinate 3,235,663 of OU343040.1, read as the reverse complement.
AAATCGTCGACAATCGCGCGCGCGCGAGCGTCGGCCACTTTCCTAAGCCCACACTTGCTGTGCATACCTACGACATATGACTCTGCTAGGAATGTTCGTATGTCGGTCATTTAAATCATCGATTGTGGAAATTAACATGTGGAATAATAAATTGTTTCATTCTTCATTTGTTATAATTAAAAAATAATCCTGAAGATTTTGAAATTTTGGAATATAATTTAAAATTATGTTACTTGAAGGTTTATATTAGATACATGTGTATCTTTTATTACTTGTTATAAATCAGTAGGAAAATTAATAGCACAAAATCGGACGTGCCTATTCGCTGTATTGTGTGCGCGATGAAGAACAAGTTCGTCGAGGATACGTTGTGCGAGTACTTGCGGCCAAGCTGCTTCAATGCTAACTGGGCAAATGGGTCGAGCGTCTAATAGGGCTCTCCTTGCAGCTTTTTCACTTATGTGTGTCCACGCTATAGCGACGGACTAGTGCCGATAACACGAGCGCACTCGTTTGCCCACTTTGGAGTGACGAAGCACCACAGACCAAAGGTTCCTGCAGTCTTTAGGTAGCTCCACTTCCTCTGAAGATGTGCTATTTCCTCTTAATGTCTCAATTTCAAGGAATTATTGTGTCACTCTGATGTATTTATTCACTCACTTCAGAGAGAATAAACTCACTTTGTAATACAAGAATTCATATTAATTAGAACGACTTCAAAATATTAGAAATATTCTTTTACATATTAATAGATAAAATGTAAATACACTTTGATAGAGAAAGAAATATCGTTGAGAATATTGGCTCTATTTTCGTTTTTACGAGTCTGTTGATTGGAGAGTTGTTATGGCAACGGCACTCTGATTGATTTGTTACCATCGTGCTCAAGAAAAATAGAATAATACGTGATCAACAGGAATCGTTGGTAGTTTCCGAGGCGCCGGCTGCGTCATTCGTTATCACAAGTATGGGATCGGTGTTTCCCGCTGACGAAAATGATGGGGCTGAGTTCTACACTTCTGTTAGTCATCAGAGCCATGTCGACCGCTCGATGAAACGCGAGGCCTTAGGAAAGGGCCGCCAGGGTCATCGTCATAAACTATATCCCCACGTGGAAGAACATACTCGACTCTATCAAATCTACATCCTCCGATATTAGATACTTTCTATACAATTTCCATCCAGACAAGCTTTTCAATTCAGGATTGAAAACTTTATCCATGAGGGAGAGCGAAGAATCTAAGGAATTCAGCGCGAGCTTAATCAAAACTGATAGAAACTCTCTTCGAATCTAAGGAATTTCGATCAGCCCTGCCAAAGTTATATCCACTTAATTATCACGATAATTATAACAAATTAATATACCATTCTTACAACAATAATTAAATCCTATACAATATACAAGAACATACAATTCACAATTCTAAAACCTGTCAGTATAACAATCGGTAGTGTAAACTAATTAAGATAAAACGAGAGAAGTGAAATGGAATGGGTACAACAATAACGTAGGAAGAAGCGGACATCTCCATTGAACAGTGGAGAGCAACGCGGCGATTAGTCGAGCAGGGTGACCGTGGTGTGGCTTGTATCAATTCGTCTGGGACGGCGTTGCGCTTGGAATAAGCGTGCGGGATTGCTGGACAACGATGGAACAGAGAACTGGAGACTGAAGAGAATCTCTCTCATTCTCTCGGTGGTTCGGCCTTTCTCTCACTTCTCTTTGAGGTGAGGAGCCGCAGAGGCAGGGTGCGCCAATATGTACACACCGGGTGTCGCGTCGCCTTTCAGCATCGCCGCAATACCATTAACTGACACAGCCAACCGCTTCTACCTCTTCCTATACTTGACTGTCTCACTCACACAGACAATCCTCTCGCTTCACTTATACAGACACACACACACATATACACATCCACCCACGATGCGATGCTTTAAGTGGGTGGTACAGACGGTACCGCTTCGCCGAGAGCAAGAGTGCGGGGCTCCTACGTACACACTTTGTACCATCGAGCCAGAATTGCTTTAAGCCCATTACACGTGTGTACGCGCCTTCTGCCCAGTATAAAGTTTCACCCTTCCACTGTTCATTTACTTTAACAGGTGAAAGTATAAACGGATCTTCCGTATCTTGGATTAAAAGCACTCACTACAAAACGATGTACACTTGAAACAGAGTTGCCAAAGGGTAGAAATCGAGAGAGTTTCGAAAGCAACTATTGGGAGAAAAACTTTGGTTGTAATGAGGCGTTACTGTCAGCAGTGACTTTAATGCGCGAATCATTATCGGAGATCTCCGAGAGCTCCTGGCGAACATCCGAGTGGACCCTAGGGAACGATTCCACTCCAATCGACGTTGGAATGGCACGCAATCTCGAGCGGTTATTTTTATTCAATATGCGCCCGCCGGCTTGATTGTCGGGGGTCACATTGCACAGCTAATTGGGAACTCGCACTGTCGTTTGGTTCATTCATTGACAGACTACGATAAATGAGAGGTAAACTGTGGAAATAATCTTTCTGTTCAAAGGAATTCTTTTGAGAGTTGTTATAATTGTAATAAGTTATATTATAATTAAAAAGAAAATATTCGTATTTAATTATATATCGAAATATTATTTAAAAATAACAAAATAAACTTAAAAAGGTGCGGCACTCTTATTGAATCTCCTTCGTATGTTCTTGTCTCTTGAAACTGCGGGAACCTGTGTTGTCGTAATTTCGATTTGCGCGTCCATTAGCGGCAAGCTACAAATCCAAAGTGCGTGTCGAGCTCGCGCAAGTGCAGCAGTGCACGAAGGGAGAGCCTTTGGCGGTTGTATCCTGTGGCAGATGCGAACCTGTCCGTCACCGATGCTCATGTATTACATGCACATGTGTGCTTGCCACTTGCACGATTCGCTGCGAATACACAATCAAGAAGAACCTAAAGAAATGTAGTTGGGAATCACCTTCCTACCTTGTACCGCTTCGTCTCACCACCTGGAAAGATTGGGAAGAAAGGGTGACGACGTTTGCCAGTCGCATCGAATTACTTCAAGCCCCTTCGCTATGCTGAACGCGTTACTCCATTTACACACGCTCGATTTAATCTACATACGTTCACGATTTCCTATATAAGATACAAAAATCGTTTTAACTAAGTAAAGAATTTCTATTAATTAAATACTTAATTATTTTAAAATAAATATATGATGTTAAAATAAAGCTGCAATGTCAGCGGAACAATTCGTTCTTGGTTCAAAGTCAATGCCGCTATTACGCGTGATAAAATTGGACCGAGACTACTAATCTACGTCTCTCAACGAGAGAGTGGATCCTCGTTAGCGTACATTTACCATCCTCGACAAACTCTCGCTCGCTTGTTAGTACCATCGAGTACTATCCAACTTGGCACCGCACTTGACTTGGTAAATACAACGCAATCACTCTGGCGTGGTTTTTCTTTTTTTTTGCAACACCAGAAATAGTTGTGATAGAGTTGTCATTGGTTGTTGGTTGTCAGAGTAGAATTGGAGGAAACGAAGGACTCGGTGGTTGGATTGAGGTCATAAACGAAGTAACAAGATCGTCTATGTGACCTCACCGAGGGAGAGTGACTCGGCCAGGATTTCCTCGTTCTTTCAAAGCTTCGGTATATATACTCTTTGAAGTCACGAGCAGAATGCATTATCGGCCTCCTTAACGAGTCACTCGACTACCAGAGAACTCGTAGAAAACTGTCCTACAAAATTAAGGAGACCATCTGGACCAACCTACGTTTCAAACATTTCACTCATTTGACAATCGAATTGACCTCTGTCTAAACTTAGTATTTTCTTGAAACTGATTTACCCATTGTGTTTATTTATATAAACGCCTGTGGAAATTACAAGTCCTTCTTGCAATGTAGAAAAGGAATTCTGTGGTTTGCCAGGAATTTAACTCAAGCTTTTAGGAACTTAAGCTTTTGTAAAGTTGTTCGACATCGGATTGTTTCTAAGTGGTTCGTTGTTCAAGATAGTTCTGTGAGAGAGAATCGCTTGACGGTTACTGGTAGATTCTGAATCGCCTCGAAACAAATTGATCCTAATTCCTTAAGCGATGCACGCTGATTGTACGAAGGGAAAAGTATGCGTCGCACGTCGGCCACTGTCGGACAGTCTGCGTAATTGCATTTGTTATTCCACCGCGTCGACAACTGGACACCGATGAAGTGCCGCTCTCGGAATGTATAACAAATTCCCGAAAGCATTCCTCTCTGTGATGCGAGAGCGCATCTGTCAAAGTGAAACAGGCTACGACTATATTCATTCTCATCAACCACAGCTTCCAGTCCCATTAAAACAGAAACTAATCTGCTTTTTCCCCCTTTCTATCGGTTAATCCGTAACTGATCCAATTTCTACAGAAAATCCTCCAACAATTTCCACCATACAGTTCGTCATATACTATATACAATAAATGTTTAAAAAACAATATGAAAATTGTGTCGCATCAATACGAAAACAGAATCGTTTAGAGGATCAAGATCGATCAGAATAAAAATATAAGAGATCTTTAAGATCGTGATAGTCCAACTTTCCCCTTTCTATCAGTTAATCCGTAACTGATCCAATTTCCACAGAAAATCCTCCATCAATTTCCACCATACAGTTCGTCATACACTATATACAATAAATATTTAAAAAACAACACTAAAATTGTGTCGCATCAATACGAAAACAGAATCGTTTAGAGGATCAAGATCGATCAGAATAAAAATATAGGAGATCTTTAAGATCGTGATAGTCCAACTTTCCCCTTTCTATCAGTTAATCCGTAACTGATCCAATTTCCACAGAAAATCCTCCATCAATTTCCACCATACAGTTCGTCATATACTATACAATAAATATTTAAAAAAACAACACTAAAATTGTGTCGCATCAATACGAAGACAGAATCGTTTAGAGGATCAAGATCGATCAGAATAAAAATATAGGAGATCTTTAAGATCGTGATAGTCCAACGCGAATGGCCTAGTTGCACGCTCACCTTTTATTAGTATGTGTGTGTGTACACCGGAGGGACACGATGCATCCTGTAGGTGGAAGCCGGGCGCGTACAGGAGAGAAATCGGGATTTTATCTGGATGGGGGGCCGACAAGCGGAGCGACTGTTAGCGGATAATGATCCTGAGTAACGATCCCCTGGCTATTTAGAGGCCAAGCGTACCAGGCCGGAAAGGACTTTTATCACGCGCCGTTACGCTTTATTACGAAAGAGGACCGATAACTAATGCCTCGGTAAGCGTGCGACGGCCAGGTGATACGGCAAACCCCAGTAAAATATTGGTCGACGAGAGCGCGTCAACTGTACAAACCTATACAACGCAAGCTGCCTCGACGCTTAAACAAAAGCCCCGATCATGATTGCGAGCCGCTTGCAAAAGCGGCTAATCAGTCTCGGCTTTCTTTCTCTATATCGCACATACGCTTCTCCCCAAACCGGATTTGTTAGTACGCGTCAAACAGCCAACTCGGATGTTTAGACGGTAGCAGCGTAATATTTGTTCAACTACCGCTCCGCACCTATTGTCCCATGCCACTCAAATCCCTCTATCCATGACTACCGTCAATGAATGACGATAAGATATAGTCGACTACCGGAAGTATCAGTTTCGGCTTCGATAAAACGAGAATGGTTAATACCATTGTAAATATAAACATTTTATTAAACGAGAATGGCTTAGTAAGATAGTAGGAATTCATGAACTGTTAATACAATTGACCTGTAAATATTTTCCGAGCTAACTATACGAACCAATGATGTTATTATTGAAAATATAGTATTGTCATATGTCAAGTTTTGCCAGTCGTTAAATTGCATTGGAACGTCCAGCCGAATTTAACTTCCTCAACCGCAATCGATATTTACCCAGGCTATTAACAACTCAGCGACAATTACGGCGATCTAACGAGCCAGAGAGAGAGAGAGAGAGAGAGAGAGAGAAGAGGGAGTTTCATGGTATAGCACAGAATACCCCGCATACTGAGTGCACCACATTAGCATAATTAAATCGTGAGCACCGTGATTGGCTATTGTACAATTCTTCTCTATTCTCGGTCACAGGCCAAGCAACTTGCACTCTTGGATTCCTTTTATCCGATGAAGATCAGATCGTCATTTGCATAATATTAATTCCTAATTACTTGAAAATCGATTATTATATGTATTTGCTATTTTTGTATATTTGTGGAAATATTCCATCAATATGTGTACTTTATTTGCTAGTAATAATCTGATCAAAGGCACGCAACGATGTACCAACCAGCAGCTGATTTTCCTCGGCGACCTTTCGCCCTCTCGTGCACTCATGGAACGGTTTCATTTGAACACTAATGCTTCGACTAAACCGTTTACCAACGTGCTCCTGAATGCATTACCATTAAGAGTCCTCCTGAAACTTGTCGTGCGCCCGAAGCTCCTCTTGCCAAGAGCAAGAGTGGGAGCAGTCTCGCGCTATTGAGCCGCTTACATATTTCATGGGGAGTTCATCAGCGCTCGCTTGTACCTCAACGCATCACTGGCATATCCACTGCTTTATGATTCCACTTTATGCGAGAATGATTAAAGAAAAGTTCTTCACGAAATCTGGACGAAATCAGAGTGAATCTGGGTCGTACGAATGAATCTATCGTTGGAAGGGTAGAAAGAAACGCGTGTCGAAGCACGCACGTTTCTCTTCGTCCCCGTTGCTTTCGCCGTTTTTAGATATCCCAAAGGACATAGCAATTCCTGGCACGTCTCAGAGACGTTGCCGAACTAGGAGGCAGTTCCCATCGAGTCCTAATGACGAGGCTCTGCCAGGCATCGTCGACGAAAAGAAGAGCAGAGAAGAGAGAAAGGAGGAGGAACGATTTACCACAGAATTCTACGAGAAGTTCGACAGGAAGCTTGAACACGACGAGCACCGCATAATTCCTCTCGCTCATCGCGCCAACTCGAATTCGGGAACGCGCGACATTTTTGGCGACGTTGTAAGTAGAAGCAGACGAGGAAGTAGAAGAGGTACGACGCGCAAAGGCTTTCCTCGAAGCTGCTGCCTTCGCTCGTCGCCGTTGCTCCACTTTCCAACGAGAGAGATACGAGGCATTCCGTCTGCCGGATGTGAAGTTTAATATCGCCGGGATTTCGTCTTCCAGACCGCGGCACGTCCCGCGCTTTATCTTCCTTGAAATTCCTTGGCGTCGGCATGCAAATGTTGCCGCTTACGGCAGGGACGCCCATCCACCCGCCCATCGCCACCCAAGGAACCAACCAACCAACCCCAAGACTGACGCGTGTAAACGATCATCGCAACCCATCCTGTAGAAATTCGAATTTTAAACGATACACACAACTTTACTGAAACTTGATTTACTGTTACATTGAAATCGCATCATAAACAGAACATGTTCTAATTTTAGTAATTAATATTTTTATAATATAATCATTAATATATATATTCGACATACATTCATAGTATTTAATTTAAATGATTTATAAAGTAGATATTTCTCAACATTTACCAACACAAATCGTGTGTCCACTTTAACTTGACACGGTCAGGAATTGCAATGGGCTTGAAGGGCTCCATGGGATTACCACGGAAGAGAATCACATAGGAAAGCGAGGCACTGCTTGTAAACTCTTTTATTGCAACGTTTCTTTCTCCCTGCGAGAGACTCTGCCCTCTTTTCCCTCGACGGTGCTCCGAGCGTGCGGCAACACAACGGTCCTGGATGCGCCGAGTAACTCGAGAACGGGATTGAGCGTATATTCCACTGGCCCGTTGCACGACTAGCTACATCCACACAAGCCTGAGGTCTCCTTCTTATGCTAATCCAGGTGCCTGGGTGGCCCGCACGCTCTTCGTCTTCAAGAATCGAGACGTCGAATCACGAACCCGATCCATTCCTTCCTTATGGCAAACTTTGTTCTAAAGACTCCCTTTCTTTTTAAAAACACCCCTTAAAAACATAATACATTATCTATCCAAAATCTAAATCTAAATCATTTCAATCTAATATTTATCCTAACAATACAAATCCTGATATTCCTGCAGGACAACTTTCCTGAAAAATATACCACAGTCCTAACGACTGCCTTTACAGTCTATCACTATTACACTTTTTCTATGGGAACGAGCGATTAGCGAAAGTCTTAATCGGGGGGCGTAGTGTCTTATTAACGAGAATATACGATAAGAGGATAAAACGAGCAAATAAACGGATGAGACAAAGAAAGAATGAAGAGGGTACGCGTTGGTGAGGATTCGTTTCCCTCTCCGGAATCCAAGCGGAAGATCTCGTTACGCAGTTGGAAGCCATCCCTAGTGACGCGCGGCTGTTTCGCGAATGAAGCGAAATGGCGCAAATTTTCACCACTAAGAGAGAAAGAGCGAGAGGAGAAGTGTGATGGTACACGTTGGCTAGCTTGGTAGCTGGCTAAAGTGGGTATAACAGAGCGCCCTCGCATCGGCAAAAGTCAGGTCCGGCTGGTCGCCGCCGCCGCCGCCGCGCGAAATGACAATACACGTCCCTCTTTCGGTTTAATTAAAGGCGCACTTCCCCGGAACCTAGCTATTCCTGAGCCTCCCAACACATTCCCTCCTATTTCCTTCCGCACCTTCACTCGCTCTCTTCCTATGCCGTGTCCATATCCACCTCCCTTAATGGAACAGCCAACGCGCCCACCCGAGAGAGCACCAAGTGCACGTCTGCCGACCGGCACTCTCTAATGGCAGGACACTTTGCACTTGCACCAGCAGCGCAAGCTAAATAACGCTATCACAGAGCTCCAGACTGCTTCCAGCCACGCAAAATGACCGGCTTGCCCTTCATATTAACGGACTAGGAACTCTAACTTGATAGAAAGATGCTCTAGAATAATTGATCGATGATTTTAAAGAATTATACATTTAATGTTTTCTTACTAGTAAATTCATTTGTATTAATTATTAAATATTAATATATTCTAATATTAAAATCAACGTTTGAACATGAGTAAGGAAAACATTTATTTCCAGCCTTGACAATTCATCTATCGGTTAAGTTCAGTAAATTTGTATCGAGGAGAAACACAGTAGAAAAGGTCGACCATAGGATAGTCAATGGGGAGACATTTGGAATGAAGCAGTGCGCTACTACTTGTATTTGACAAATGTTGGCCCAATGATATGCAAACACATAGCCAGTGTATCCTGACTGGCATCGAGGACGATGAGTTTGCTTGACCTCCGCGTCGCTTTTATCTCACCGCGATTTCTACGGATGCGTATATGACCCATCCAAAGAGAGACAAAGAGAGCTGCAATAGAAAAGAGACGAAGAAACAGAGAGAGAAAAAACCTAGCGTATGGCCATTGGTATTTCAGGCTGCGGGCAGCGTGACATGGAAAAACGACGAAACAAAGCTAGCGCTTTAATACTTTCATTTCCATCCATTGTTTCCATACACGCGGGATTGCGCGCCCGTAGTAATTCCCTCGAAAGCCTCAGCCGTTGCTTTCTTCTCGCTCTCTTTCTCCAATGGAGAAATACCAAACTCTCTCTCTCTCTCTCTCTCTCTCTCTCTCTCTCTCTCTCTCTCTCTCTCTCTTTCTCTTTAACAGAGGGTGGTTGCTTGCCTGGCACCAGCACCGGCTCCAACGGAATCCGGAGCCGATGCTCTTGAGCTGCGAGAGAGAGTGAGAGAGAGTGAGAGTAGTGAGTGCTCCGCAAGGGGAGGATGCTGCAAAACGTGCGGACGACGACAGAGAAAAAGCAAGAGAGAGGAAAGAAGAGTGGGAGAATACAAGAGAAAATCTACTCAGCCGACAAGAAGGAAAGAGACACTAGAGGGAGTTAAGTGGAAGAGAAGGAAGCAGTTAAAGACAGGGGGGGGAGAAGGGAACATGGTGTGGTGTCCTCTCGGCTTCATTCAAAGAGGGGAATCACTGCCAACCAACCAACCAAGCCTCCCAGCCCCGGAGAATCTGTGGGATACAACGGTGATGAGGTTATTCCGCCCTCTTTCCCTCAGGAAGTGACGTCACATCTCGACGTAATAAACACAAATATAAGTGGTTCCTGTGCGAGGCAGAGGTTCCGATACTGGACAAGTAATACGTCTCCCCTCTCTCTCTCTCTCTCTCTTTCGACCCTTCACCTGTTTCTAAATTAGTATGAGTACACACGTGTTACAGATGTGTGCATATGTATTATACGGATGTGATTGAATATATGCCGCGCGACGGAAGAGGAAACGCGGGGAGACCGATGTGTGTCTATACTAGCCTGAGAGCGAATCACAGTGTACCTTCTTGTACATATGTATCAGTCCATCATTCATATATACTTCTCTTTATCTTGTTATACACTCGACTATGCTAGCCAATGGCGACTATCGAAATTCGTTCAATCACTAATTACACTCTCAGCTTCCATCGCCAACGAGTGGTGACTCTCTACGGAACTGTAACCACTTGTGGAGGAGCGCATCGACGTTCACCAGTTACGTTCAAAGGGTGTTCATTCCATGGTATGTCGATGCTAGAAATTCCTCGTGAGAGGATAGTCATTAGGATAGTTATAATCATGACAATCTCAATTACTCTGATTAGAGTAGAAAAAGTAGGACAGTTAATACATTGATTAAACGAAAGCTTTTCAATGTTCTCTTCTTATACGTTGTGCAAGCTTGCAATGTTTCCGGCGCAGACTTCCGACGGACTTGAGTTTCCAGCCGGGAAACGTTTCAATATAGGAGAAGTGTCTTAAATTGGTCGAGCTAAGTGTCCAGAGGAGGCGAAGAGAGTGGCGCAGGGTCGTCGGCGTCGTCACAAGAGAGCAAGGCCTTCTTACAACGGTAGCTGGATACTTGAACTTTTGAAGAAAAGTCTCGTGGGGTGGCAGAAGTGACCGAACCAAGCGGCGTCTGTTGAATGAGAGAGAAAGAAGGAGGGTTAATTCTTGCGGGGCAAGCCGAGACATCTCAAGGATCCGCGTCCCACTGAGTCAGGCTTGAACAATACCACCCTCTTCCGTTTTCTCTTTCTCTCTTTCTCATATCTTTATCAACCATCTCTTTCGTCCTTTCTTCACTATATTTCTCAGGTGTGTGTTAACGCGCTGGAGACGCAGACTAATTTCTCGTCTGCTAGGAGAGGTGTGCGTCGCTCGAGAGAGGCGCGTCGGAGTGCCACTGTTCCACCTTGGTCCAGAAGCGTTACTCGGAGGAGGCTGGAGAGACGCGCATATACCGAATGACGCTCGCGCGCGCAAAGAGCAGAGGGGCCAACCCAACAATTATAAACACCACAGCAATTACCCTCTGCCACGGATGCGTGCACCTTGCTCTTCATGGTACACTCTTGCGAACACCGTGCATTGGCGCCCACAAACGGGTGGATTGTTTCATTGAAACTTTAACCATGAATAATCCAATTAAATAAATCCTGAAATGATTTATTGATTATTAAAAAATCGACTTATTATTAATCTCTATGTCGAAGTTATTATAGTATATTTCGTTGAAGAAATCAAGGCGGTACTTTGAGCTTTGAACTTTTTAGAGCCGCCAATGGCAAAGCTTGTGCGAATTGCACCGACGTGGGAGGAACCGCGTTGCCCTCTTCATCACTCCGCCTTTAGTACCAGCTAGCCCTTTTATCCACACCTTTTAGTCGACCTATAATTGCTCGCAGAATCGTGCGATGCCAAGAACCGACTCCACTGGTCGAAAGTACCTACTCGAGGCTACCAAGCATATGTGGGATGAAACTTGAAGCTCTTCCTCACTTCTTTCGCACTTCCCAACAGCCGGAGGCTCCTGAAGTCCGGAACAGCCAACGAGTTCTCCTCCGAGTGGACCCACACAATACCAGAAGAGGTGTAATAATGTAAGATTACGCACCTACATCTTTCTGTCTTTGTCCCTTCCGGAATTTCTCCTTCTCCCAACTGACTACCTGGAAACAATGAATTCCTCCATGAGCGCTTGTACTTAGTCTGCTTCGTGTAATACTGCTTGGACCATAATTGATTGTGAAGCCACCCTTGTCAAGTTCGTTGAACCAGTCTGAGAGATTTCCTCACTGAGATAATGAACAATTATAGCTACACGTGTGTATAATATCTACAAGATAAATTTACTAGACGTATATCATATTGTAGACATAAATATAACATAATCCATTATAATCTGTTGGATCTACATTTATGTTCGATGATAAAGCAAAGGGTAATATTATATAATAAATGGATTTAGTATTACAGAAAAGGGATATCGTGACACCTGTTTCACTCAAGATATCCTTTGGCAGTGGCTTGTCAGAATTCTTCCAATGATAGCCACTCGTTTCCCACCGACCCCGATTAATCAAACTTTATTGGAGCACGCGTGAAAGTCGTGGGTTTGTCAGGCGTATCATGCGCCATATATCGCAGGATCGACTATTAAAAGCAGACACACATGGCTGTCGTGATCCTCGGCGAGAAATGCGCGCTAGTCCGAAGTTTATCGAATCGCGGGAATGGACATTCTCCCCTATCGCTTTTATTTATTGTCACTTGGCACGGAGAGTACTGGTCGATCGAGATAGAGACGAATCGCCGGATGCGAATAATCGTGTCCCTCGACTTAACTCGCAAAGTTCCTGGGATAACAGAAAATGCGAGAGGTGGGAAAGAAATCGGGGATCGCATCCCTTGAGACTCTTGAAAGAATAAAGCTTAAGTTCAATCGATACCGACCAATCGACATTCCAATACTACCTACTTTTTTCATTGAATTACTAGTCATTTATTTCGTACAACGAATGTAAGAATTCTTTTCCTATTATTTTATTTTATCATTAAAAACCGTCAACGGTTCGGTGGATAGAAAAAATATGTGGCGATTAAATAACGGAAGATCGGTATTAAAGGTTACAGGTATTCAATTGCTCGAAGCACTTTCCCAGCCGATTGGAATCGTTCGCGAGAACAGGCTGTGTATGTGCCCAGTTTAACGAAGCGAATGCGCAAGCCTCCGAACAAGAGTTCATCCCAATGCTCTGATCGGTTCTCTTTGTTGCGCCGTACCAGGCACGACGTCGAAAGTAGGCGGATCGTTAGCATGAATTAATATTTGCACGGCAATAATGCCGGAGGAACGATTCTACCAATGCTGGCTTTCAGTGACCCGAATGTTTCCGATATATCGACTCGCCAACCGTATCGAACCATACCCGGCTGCTACTTCAGCGGAAAATTCAGCTAGCTCTCTTATCTCTGCTTACAGCATCCTCGATCGGTTTAACGCCGCATTTTCTCTCTCTCTCTCTCTCTCTCTCTCTCTTTGCAGCAGAATGCTTCGATCCGCATTACATTCTTATCGGGGATTCCTAATTATTGGAGCTGCAGTCAATATTTATCGCTCCTATTGCTCATTGAGAGAGGGTGAACGCAACTGGGACTTCGATTGTCCAGAAATTCGAGAGAATCCAGAATGGATCCTTGCCAGGGGAGAATAGCTCTACTGAAAAAGAGAGAGAGAGAGAGAGAGAGAGAGAGAGAGAGAGAGAGAGAGAAAACGGAAGAGGTATTCGACGAGATAGAAGAAGAGAAATAGGATTCACGATGATACCAGCTATATTTCGCCATTTCACCCGGAAGATATCGCACTAATACAACGCGCCATTTCTTTACGACTATCTCACACCTTCGTCCGGCTTCTTCTCACCAAGGATCTCGTTCCATGCCACTCGGAGGGAAAGACGGCAACGTCTCCTTCATATTTTATTCCCACTCGGCGACCACCCGCTCGCTTTTTATTGCACTTTGACTAGCGAGCAGAGAGATCGCGGCCCACCGGCCGTTCGCTTCTTCAGCCACTTTCTGGAAAAGGGGAAAAATCCTTGAGTACCAGCACAGAGCGCAGCTTCCACTACTATCGCGCACTAAGAAGTAATGATAAGCGCGAACTGCTCTATTTATCTTGGCCTGAACTGGCTCGTTCTTGCCCTTCGAGAGGCCAGAAAGTACCGAGAGAAGATTTATGACTCTACGAGAGAGCTTGTCCTTTCTTGTCGCAACGATTTTACCAAGAATCTAGGAATCGATTTCATCCCTGAATCTCAAATGCATCGTTGCGTTATTAATCTAATTGAAATCGGAAAATTTCCATCAACCATTTATGTTGAAATGGAAAAGACTGTTGTGATTTTACTTGACGTATAACTATTTCATGCAAAGCACTCTCCATGTCGGCCGTCATACCTTCGTTAAGAGAGCACCTACGGCCGAGATGAAATGTGCCAGGGAAAGGTTACGAGCTTATTCCGCCCGGGAGAATATCATTCTTTGCTCGTATCAGGCAGCCTCCTCTTTTGCGGTTGCAAGCCAAGACCCTAGAAGAACTTCTCGCCCGCCTTTGATATATATATGCGTTCCATTATTTTTAATGAGATGCGCGACTCAACTGAAACAAGGAGGAAACGTACCACTGCGTTCTTGATACGAAATGAAGATAAACTCTGACGCCTGAATTAAACCACGCAATGTGCATTTCGTTGATGAGGAATAATTCGAAATATACTCTATCATATTCTTAACTATTTCATATAAAACTCAAACTTATCTCTTCAAGATTTCATTATTAATCACTCAATTTTCAATACAAGAATTGAATATACTTTGAAAATAATTGGCAATTCAAAGAAAACTTGTTACTTTTTTCTCTCTTTTGTCCTCCTACGTAGTATTCAAAAAGTATAGTTAAGTTCCTACTGGAATGAGATTCAAGGGAAGAATATACTGGTGGGAGGAAGAAAATGTATCGGGTCGACTATACGAGGACTAATTGAGTCCGTAGATACTTGGGGCGGCTATTAGTAAAGCTATTAGCCGTCGACTGATTTCCTGGAGTTTGCTCGCTGACGAGGAACGCCCGAAGAAGAAACCTGATGGGGGCAGACTTCGTGTCGTGTCGCGAAAATACAATTTTCAGACAATCTGGTCTCCCAACGGATGGACAGCAATCAAGCGCCACTTAAGCCCTCATCGAGCTCGTTTTACGATCGGGTAACAACTATACCGGAGACAGGGAAATTAAACGGCCGATGGAAATACCTTGACTACCTTCGGGCGGACTCATGCCGCCTACTTTATTTACACGCGATCGGCATTCTTAGAGTAGTTGTGCGCAACCGATGTACTTACTGCTACATGCCCGAGTAAATGGCCTAATAAAGTAATTTCCGGACAAAAAAAGGGAGCAGCTTTCTGTAAGAGAAATCGAGAAGCATGTAATGCACGAGTTACAAGCTTTTAGCTGACGAACGATGCGAGTCTTGTTATACCACATTCCAAAGTATCAATCATGTTTGGATATTTTTCAATACCTTTTATAGAAGTTAGGAAATTATATCTGTTCAATAGATATTTATTTCTGTGTAAGAAAGAGAATTTAGATTTCATTAAAGAATGACATTGCCACCGCAAGAGAAGACGGTAAAGTGTAACGACAGCAGTTTACTGCTCAATCGAGCATTCAGACTTAGCCTCGGCAACCGCTCCAATTAAGTCCGTATCCAGTCGGATCCCCGACAGATTTGCATCCGAATCCACCGAATATTGATCGAATTTCAGGAAGCCTCTAAAGCGAGTGCGCTGGTGGTTTCCTTTCTGGTTACTTCGAGCGTTACTTCGACAATTAATATGCCGCACTTTCATATTGAAGTTAGACTCAATTGGCTGCGAGTTAATATCAAATAATTCTTCTTGCTCAATGAAATTGTATTGGTATTCAAAGAATTCTCACTTCTACCATATTTGGGATTAAGGACGATTAACTTTTCAAGACCAAGCCGAGAATTAATGGGAAGGCGGAGCCTATTAGTAAACTGACCAGGGTGAAACCTGCTCCAACTTCGGCTTATTTATCGGCAAACTGGCCCATCCATCAAAATTAGCTATCGAGTACAGAAGGCCGGCTCTCGCCGCGCTAGCACCAACCAGTTTTTCACTCGGCCATCGTACACGCGATCCTTCTCGTGCCTGGAGCTCATATAGCCCGTAACAAGACACAACCTTCCGGAGAGATTGGCGTTTAGATATAAGCCGCAGTTCCATTGGAACAGTACTCAGGAAACAATCGAGATCCATCGAGGCAATGATCCTCCATAAACCGACCATCCCACACTAAATCATAATAACAATAATATCCTATAACATCTAACACATTCGAATATAAAATAAACCCGGACCTATTCAAGATAACACATAATAAACTATTCTCCAAATATCAATATATTATCATCAACATTATTCAATACTTATGATCAAAACAATTATACAATTGTATTATCTATGTACATAAATCGGTTCATCCTCGCACTCTTGCTTGTACTTGCCGAAGGGTTGATTGTTGTGTATGTTGTTGACAGCATTGTAGGCGTACGCGCGTGCGTTACGCACAACGGGAACGTATCTTCCATATCTCGAGAGGACCAGAGAGAGGAGAGGATTGTTGGGCGGATGAAGAGGACTGTTGTAACCGTGGCCGTTGAGTATCCCGCTCAGGAAGTGATCGAGTGCTTTGATCGCGTTGGTTAGCTCCTGCGTGTCCCGAAGGGGCTGATAGGTCGATCCCATCTTCCCACGGTAACCCACTAGCTCGTCGTGGTCCGAATCACCAGCCGCCGTTACGTATTCATCGAGCTCTTCCACCACTTGATAGGACGAGCCTTGGTGAACCTCCGCTTCATGTCCGACCTCGGCCTCTGTTCTCGTCGTGCTTCTACTGCCACTGATGCTGCTGCTGCTGCTGCTGCTGCTGCTTCCTGGACCTCTAGGAGATCCTAACTTCCCGCTAGGCCTCCTGTAACTTGCCATGCAAATTGAACTGGTGAGATAATTACAAGCTTTTCCGCAACGTTTTGGTCAATCACTATGTACATGTATATATGTGAAGAGGAACGACAATGACTTGACTCTCAAGTATATTAGAATTAGAATTTGTTATCTTGTTATAATATTATTAGATAACTTATTGTCTCTGAATGATACTTGTTGGACTACTTTCGAAGGATTTAACATGGATACGTGTTATATAACTGAATTGTTGAAGCATTAGTCGAATTGGATAAATAAAATTATTATTAGATGATTGATGGGAAATCTCGTTATTGAACGAGTTAACCCATCACGTACCTCTGATGGTTGAACGGTGTTTTAGACACCTCTCTCGAGGGTAGCTGGAATTCGATCGTTGATGGGTTCAAGTATAAATAGCCTATTTTCGGCTCTAATCCTCTTGGTAGTTCAATAAGTTTCACACCATTGTTGGTTGCTTCATTCACAGGAACAGATGCTGAAAGTCCCCTGATCGTGGCCACTCGATTATTAATCTCTGACGGTCTCACGCTGATAGGTGATGAGTCCCGAATACCTTTGGCTGGCAGAATCCCGCTGGTGAAGCACACGCGTGTTATCTGCATTGTATTAGTTAATATAATCTCTGAATTTATATGTGAACAACACGTATTTACAATGTTGAAAGGAAGTTCTTCGAAACTAGTGCACTATGCAGAAATCGTAGAATGAACGACGATGCATTACCAAGTAAAAAGTAGCGATGAGTTTGGCGCCGCTCGTCATAGCGGAGTATCCTTAGAGGGACTGAAACGACTGTGCGCACTTTACCTTCCATTTATATGGTAGGAAAGCACTGAATCCACCTAAAAGCTAAGTCTTGTTTTCAGCAGGAAATGTGTACATCTTGTTTCCTATCTCCGCGCGCGGGCGCACCTAAGATTTCTTCGCATACTTTCTCTTCTTTCGTTGTGTCCTTTGTCTACTGCGTGATCTTCACCACCGCGATTTTGGGGTAATCTGGAACTTTCACTTAATTAACCAGAATTTTATCAATTGTTACACTTCGACTGTTTACATCAAAACATTTCCACCTTAGATTTTGAAACTGCGTACACTTCTAGAGTATAAATCAAGTTCCACGTACAAGTACTAAACTTGGCTGGTCTCTGGATAATGTAAATCTGTTTGGATTAAGGTTGATACTGTTGACAAATTATGTCCGATCAAGATAATCTGATTGCCATTAATTCATGATTACAAATTAATCGAGAATAATCGGCTGCTAATGTACATACATATGCCCAAGATTGAATGTATGTGATCCCAGGGTGCGCTACGTTACGGATTACCTTCTGCACTACTGCCGGTAAAGTGCTCTAGACTTGGAATTAAAGTTACAGATATCTTTTCATACTGAATAGTAATATTTATATACTACCGGTTATATCTATTAGAATTCGATAGGATATTATAAAAAATAAATACTTTGACAAGAATCATATTACAATATAATAGAACCAAAGTATATATTACCGCACGTATTTCCTGACAAATGACTGTATACATTCGACATTAGTTAAATTATTAAACATTTGGATTGATTTTAACATTTTTTTTACAGCGCACAATAGAAATAAAGGTGTATCCTTATTTTTGAACACAAAATGCTACCAACTATAGACGGCGCCACTGCATAAATCACACATCCATCGAACGATCAGTAGAACCTAGAACAGAGACTTGTCATCTCTGCGTGTTCTATTTAAAAGTCACTTAAAAAGGTGATTGTGGAAGATTTGCCAAAAATGAATGTCTCCCGTCTCTTAAAATGCCGTATTTTATTCACACCCACCCATTCTTTCAAATTTTTCAGGTACGAGATTATTTTTTCTGACTTATTATATATATCGTACCAATCATATGACTCATATATGACCTAGAAATAGCATATAATCTTTCTGGCCCAGAACTGGCATAATTTATATAAATCGAACTTTCCCTTTTTATTCCGCTATATACAATAAAGTGCAGCACACACTTGTAGTATTCTTTGCATTGCTTCTTTACATTTGCGCTCAACAGAACATTTCGCGACCCAGCAGATCCTTGCATAGCAATCGTTAGGCATCGCGAGAACGCACCCATTGCTATCGTTCTTGATCGCACATGATATTGTAGTATTCTTTTGCGTTGCTTCTTTGTATTGTCATCGTGCTTCATCGCGACTTAATCTAACCTATGGTTTCTACCGTTTAAATAATATATTCATCAGTGTCAGCTGAAATTAATACGTCCACGTCAGACAATACATTTTCTAAAGGAGTATATGAAAATCAATGTGCAAATATATGATCTGTGCAAAAGGTTGATGTAAGAAAACTAGGGCGGTGTGGAATCAATACGCCAGTACAAACTGCTCGTGTATTTTGTGGTGCTTTCAAAATAATTCATCTCGCGCATAATAAGCAATAATACGAGGCTCGAAAATGTCGTTATTGAAAAAAGAAGAAGTCTTGGACGACACAGGCAACATTGGCAATAATGATCTGCTGTCAGTATTACTGTCTATGTCAATTTTCTTCTAAATTTAAAGTTTCTATCATTTACTATTTTCCATTGATTCAGTAATTATTATACCAGCTATAATGTTCTTATCTAATGCTTGCTGTAATGTGTATTATAATGTTTTAGATCCCAGTCGATTGAATCCAAGTCACCGACATCTACTCAGAGTATAAACACTCATGTAGAAAAGACATTTAACAATATCATTAAATCACCAAATGATAGTAGGACATATAGAGGTTTAGTGCTGAGTAATAAAATGAAGATCATGTTAGTAAGTGATCCTACCACTGACAAAAGTGCAGCATCTATGGATGTACATGTAGGTAATGAAAACGATTCCAATCAAAGCAAACTTCTATTATATTATTTTATCAGAATGGAATTTTATATGCTTTATTAATAGGGTACTTCAATGATCCCGATGATCTGTGTGGGCTAGCACATTTTTGTGAACACATGTTGTTCTTGGGAACAAAGAAATATCCTCTGGAGAATGACTATAACAGTTTCCTATCTCAAAATGGTGGTTCACACAATGCAGAAACACATATGGATTACACTATTTACTACTTCGACGTGGACCCTGAAAAACTGCGGGATGCATTAGAACGTTTTTCCCAATTTTTTGTGTCTCCTCTTTTCACTGAAACTCATACTGAGTTAGAGCTGAAAGCTATCGACTCAGAGCACTCCCAACATGTAGCAAATGATGCTTGGCGGCTTCATAGAGTGAATAAGTCATCCGCCGATCCTAAACATCCTCTCTCAAAGTTTGGCACTGGAAATAGACACACATTAGAGACAATACCAAATAAGGCAGGCATAAACGTTAGAGAAGCTTTACTGAAATTTTATAACAAATATTATTCATCAAGCATTATGTCACTCAGCATAGTTGGAAAAGGTAAAGCAAATCTGATTTGAAAAGAAGGATATAAATTTGACTGTAACTCATTGTGATATATCTTCATATATTTGTAGAGAGTTTAGATGAGTTGGAGCAAATGGTGGTTGAGTTTTTCTCTGAGGTGAAAGACAATGGAATGCAAATCCAAACATGGCCGAA
Organism: Ectemnius lituratus; assembly: GCA_910593735.2. Classification (NCBI taxonomy): domain Eukaryota; kingdom Metazoa; phylum Arthropoda; class Insecta; order Hymenoptera; family Crabronidae; genus Ectemnius; species Ectemnius lituratus. The sequence goes on along the minus strand of OU343040.1, from coordinate 3,215,188 downwards.
ACATCCATTCAACGAAGAACATTATCAACATAAATGGTACATTGTACCTATAAAAGATATTAAACAACTGAACATAGAATTTTGTATTCCTGAAATGCAAGAACATTATAAGTCTGTGGTAAGGATGCCTTTGCATATTGAAAATATATATTGCTCTCAATGTAGAGATACAACTTATTGACTTATATTGTAATTGAAATAATTATAACAACTTAATGTCATTATTTTAGCCTTCACATTATGTATCCCATTTAATAGGACATCAAGGGGAGGGCTCTTTATTGTCAGCTTTGAAAGCAAAAGGGTGGTGTAATTCTCTAACTGCTATATTAAGTTCAGAAGTTAAAGGCTTCAATTTCTTTAAAGTAGCTATGGGCTTGACTGAAGAAGGTGTGGAACATATTGATGATATAATTTTAATGATATATCAATATATCAATATGTTAAAAAAGGAAGGGCCTGTGAAATGGTTTTTCAATGTAAGTGTATAAATGCAGATGTTGGTTACTAGCATAATAATTTATAATACTTAATGCAAACATGACTTGTGTTTTAGGAGCAAAGTAACATAGGAAAAATGAATTTCCGATTTAAAGAGAAGAATTCACCATTATATTTGGCAGATACCCTATCGCGAACTATTCAGAAATATCCAATAGAAGAAGCTCTTACGATAGGCTATTTGTTTTCCGACTGGAGACCAGAATTGATTGACGAATTAATGGAATATTTAACTCCACAAAATGCACGTGTTCATATCATTGCCAAGAAATTTGAAAGCATAGCCAATGAAACTGAATCGTGGTACGGTACGAAATTCAAAAAAGAAAAAATCCCCCAAGATATTATTGAGAAATGGTCAAATGCTGGGTACAATGATGATCTTAAATTCCCACCTAAAAATGAATTCATTCCGGAGAAGTATGATTTGAAGCCACTTGAGAAAACCGTATGTTTTTATTTTTAATAATAATTAAATTAAAGAACCGAATTAGTATTGTAAATGCTAACTTTTATTTATAGGTAACAAAATTTCCCGAGATAGTGGAAGACACCCCATTAATTAGACTGTGGTTCAAACAAGATGATCAATTTTTAGTACCAAGAGCAACTTTAACATTCCAGTTTGTTAGGTAATTTCTTAATCGAACACCCACACTTTGGCAAGAGCCTGTAACACAATTTTCGATTTTCAGTCCAATTGTATCTCTGGATCCTGCAAGTTACAACATGAATTGTCTGTTCGTACATTTATTCCGCGATGCGATTGATGAGTATACATATGCAGCTAATTTAGCTGGACTTGAATGGCGTATCCGAAATCATGAGAGTGGATTGTATGTAAGTAGCATTTGGGGACTGAAATTTAATTTAAAGTTATCAGATAATAATAATTATAGATGTATAATTTTGCTGTCTGCCTTAGCTCGGAATTGGAGGGTATGACGATAAACAAAGGATACTATTAGAGAAGATTATAGATAAGTTGATGAATTTTAAAATCGACCCAGAGCGATTCGAGATATTAAAAACTACTGTACGTATATGCAATAATACTTGAGGGATATATATCGACTAATTCAACAACATCTTTACGAATTCGCTACTCTTTTTTCAGTACATTAGAAATGTGAAAAACTTTTCGGCGGAGCAGCCGTACAAACATGCCGCCTATTATCTCGTCGTTTTGTTATGGGATCAAATGTGGTCTAAAGATGAACTATTAGCAGCAACTTCTCGTATGTATTCTATGCAACTGCAATACAAGGTTGAAATTGATATTAAATTCATATTCTCATACTTTGTGTTTAGAGCTGACATACGAACGAACTCAGGAATATATATTCCAATTCTTAACCAAGGTTCACATAGAGTGTTTAATACATGGTAATGTGACTATGGCAGAAGCGATAGAAACGGCGAAGCTAGTGGAATCCAAATTAGTAAAATCGATTCCTCATTACGTTCCACTTTTACCACAACATTTGCTTTTGAATCGCAAAGTCAGACTCGAAGATGGTAAAAATCATAATTATACATAGGCAATCAAACGTGTTATTTTCTATTACCGGTATCTTATTCCACAGGATGTAATTTCTTGTATGAGACGACGAATCAAACACACAAGAGTTCGTGTACGAATGTTTATTACCAGGCAGGTTTACAATCGACGGAATCAAACATGTTAACAAAATTGCTGAAACAGATTATTTCCGAGCCGTGTTTCACCACATTAAGAACGAAGGAACAATTGGGTTATATAGTGGCCAGCGGTGTCCATGCGTTGGATGGTATATTGGGACTGATAATCACAGTGCAGAGTAGTAAACATCCACAATATATTGAACAAAGAATTGCTTCCTTTTTGGATCTCATGCTGGTTAGTAGTGATGAAAAGTATACTAAGAAATTACTTAGGATTTTCTTTTGACCCAATACTTCTTTTAGGAACATATAACTGACATGTCAGAGGAAAACTTCAATAAACATAAGGAATCCGTAGCAGTCCGACATTTAGTGAAACCAAAAACTTTGGCTAACTTAACTTGTATTTTTTGGGATGAGATCTCCGGGCAGCAGTACAATTTTGATCGTGCAAATATCGAAGTGGCATATTTAAGAACTATAACTCAGCAGCAGTTACTGGAATACTTTAAGGTATCGTAGTTGGCAGAAGTTGTAACGATATATTCTATATCTTCGACACATATGATTGATACCATCCATTTTCCGTATAGGAAATAATATGCAGCGAGAATCGGCGAAAACTATCCGTTCATGTTATTTCTACGGTGCAAGGTGAACCTGGTAGTGAGGATGACTCCAAAGAAGATAAGGCTTCACAGGAAGACGATAGTGAATTTATGAAGGGTGTCACAAAGATTGAAGACATTACAGCCTTCAAGATGAGTCAGTCACTGTATCCTATACTGAAGCCACACAATGATATACCTAGGAAAAGAATTCACTGGTCTAAGTTATGAAATTTTATAAAGCATGAATAACAATGCGTTGCAATAGTACGACTTAAATTACATATATTGTACAAAATGTATTTTACTGATAATTTGGGTGCTCTACATTGCTCTCTAAGCAAGCTTAAAAACCATTGTGTGTCATAGAAATAGTAACACATCAAATTGCATATTTGAAAACATATTTTCCTACCACAGTTTTATGTGATAAAATACTACATGGATACTCAAAACAATCTCACCTCTTTTCTTTTTTTATTTATAATATAATAATTTTGCTAGTTATAAATCGCAAAGGCAGCACTTGTAAATTGTATATTTATACAAATTTGTATATTTATGCTCAAATATATTAACATCAGAATTGAATAATTCTAGTGGATCTGGTATTAGGGAAAATCGGTAATGTTTTAGTTGTGACATCATTTCACCTTAATAATTATTGTATATTTTTGTAATGAAAAGGAACAAATAATCGCAGAAACTTATATCTAATTTTGTAACAGACGAAAAAGCACAGCCGCTATTATTGCAAGTCCCGACAAATTCCGTGTAATTGCAACATTCCTGGAGTACTCATCAACGACGTGAATCTTCCAACCCATATTCGCGTGAGTAAATGAATTATAGTAGACTGTATCAGGCCACGAAGAATTAGGAGTCACTTCCAACATTCCACCTTCTCCTACAAAATACGAAAGAAGTGTTTCTCGTAATTGCAAACATTTATGTAGCAGCTTTTCTTTTTTGTAAGAGCATTACCGTCGTCGCACACTTGAATAAGACTTCTATTAAACTTCTTAAAATTCGGGAAGTCATCATCCAGTCTTCTGTCGCGCCCATCATGCTTACTTAAGCAAAGTGGACCAACTATACAGAATAAGCATTGAATCAGAATACGTTATTCAATTGAATGATTGAGTATTAATTCATTAATATTCGTAATCAAACCTGCTGCCGGTCTTGGACGTCCTCTTCGCGTAAATTCCACACCAGCGAGAACACGAACTTTGCTTTGCGCAATGTCACTTAGCCTGTCGTATCCACCATGAGGTTCATCGGTTATAATTAAAGGGTGATACAAATTAGGACTGTGCGGATTATTACCGCCGTATACTCTAAAATTGTAAGTTAATCCCCGACGAAGATACAGTTCGGGAATTAATTGTCCCTCTATGTACCAGGCGAGTCCCATTGATGTTTGCCCTGGAAATCACAGTAGCATATATTTGTTTTCAATTCAACATTTAAACCAACTATGCACCAGACATACCTGTCATGCCTTGATAGCCCTTTTGTCCTCCCGAAGGTCCAATAGTTGCCTTAAAAGTTCTAATACTTCTATCAAAAATCTCCGCCTTTTCCCATGGCATCCTATTAAAATAAAGGTGTTCAAATAACGTCTTTCCCCCAAAATATTTAACAATACCAATATTCGTAGTCTGTACATACCTTAACTTTTCATTGTTCTCTGTGAAGTCCAGACAACTATTCTCCGGCTCCTGTCGATTCATTTCTATTTTCAAATCACTCTTCGGATAAACGCCGTGAAAATTCGGCTCGTTGTTCTCATCGAGAAGACCTAAAGCCCACACCACGTACACTGGACGGTCAGTGGGAAACTCTTTATCACCCGCGTCAGCTATGAAAAGAATTCATTCTATGATAATTTGGATTACTTTATCCTGCAGATAAAAATTCAGGATATACCTACATGAAATTAAAGTTCGCCTATAAGTAATAATATTTATCCCATCTTCTCTAACAGCCGTGTACAATTGATTGTTGTCTAATCCGCCAAGTAGTTCGTCCCTACAAACGCCTTTGTATTGGCCGAGAACTTTCCCGCACTAAGTCAGAAAAAATATTAATACTATGAAAGTTCTCCATAGGAAATAGCATAAAGGAACAAGTGAATTTATTTACTGGCGCTTTTGCTGTGATATTGTAATCTGCCGAATAGCCTCTGGTACCATCCATGTACGCAACTGCGACATCCGCTCCTTCCATTTGACTGGATGTTTCCGATCCGGATATACCAAATGCCATATACTCTTTCTCATCTAAAGATACATTCTTGTCTCAATAACTTAATTGATCAGTTTAAAAACTCACTGATAATTAATTCAACATACCAACTTGTCCCGCTAGTTGAATTGTTACTTGTGGCCCGAAGATCTCCCAGCTCACTTGATACCGTTTGTGTAATTGCATGCAGTTTGGAAGCGATTGCATATGCTTGATCACCTGTATATAATAAACAATTAATAACTCTGTCATATTACTAGCCTCGATCGATAGAAACACGAGGAGCTTAAAGTATTCCTTACTTTTATTAAAGAAGGCGGTACGTTAAGTCCATCGGGTATAATGATAGATCCATAATTTGTCTTGGTCTTCACATCGAAAACACTGAGCCAATCTATGTTGAATATAGTCATATCGCCTGGCAATTGTATTATTATATCCTCTTCCCTATACGCGCGAAGTGGATCCAAGCTATAAAGTAGCATTAAAGTTACATATGTTACTAAACTTGAATTGATAAATCATACGATACATTTCAATCGATGAACTCACTATCCGTATTCATCGGGAACTTTGGTCCCTTTGCTGGAAGCTTGCGGGCCAAGGCCTACCCAGAAATATGTGTCATTACCGTTGCCATCGTAAGAAAATTCAGGAATACTAATTGTTTTGGCGTCCATAATCATTATGGGACCGGAGGAGACACCATGAGACCTTTTGGTCAGCTGCGATATCTTCTGCGGGGCGGGTGGATCGAATTCTTCCGGAATGTAAACATCCCCGAAAGTATTCTAGTAAAAATGTATATACTCGTTGAAAAATTGATGAATTAGAAAAAGAAATGTGTGGGAAACACGTGGAGAAACCATACCTGACTCGATAAATCATAAATAGCGAACCACTTGATCTCCGTGATTTTTTTATTGTCCGGTAATGTCAGGGTGATGTCCTTGTTAAAATACCGGTCAAGGACGTTCGTCCTGAAATGCAATTAATCGTGTGTGGTAAAATGGGGTCATTGAGAATATATTAATAATGTATAAATTATAATTAAAAGTCTGGTATAACACTGACTTGCCCCATTCATCGGGCACGATGAAGCCTTGCGGTCCAGGCCGATTCGATGCACCGGCCCAGAAAAAACTGTCGGCACCATTCCCATCGTAGCTGAAGGATGTCAGCAACAACGTGTACTCATCAACCGCGTAAACGTCACCTGATACCTGATGATGATACGCATTCAACTTCCCCAGATATCTCCCTTTGTATTCCTCGCCATTCTCTTGCGCAAGACCTGCTCGATATAATTAAATCACCCTCTTAGTCTTAAATATCGATAACATATTTTAGGAATTTATTTTTTAACGTAGTTCTTTATTGCAATATGCTGATGAAACAGCAAGTTTCAATGGACTCTGTAATTATCAAGCATTTGATGTTTGACGATTCCTTGTATAGAAATCGGTGAGTTATAACGGGCCACTGTGCATCATAACGGTATCGATAAAGTTCATTGTCATCGTCCAGACGACACGATGCACACTTCCGCCATAAGGAATACAAGTTCTTGTAATCCTACGCGGAAACTTTAACGACGAACAAAGCATCGGTCTGGCGACTGTATCTAGTCTCCTTGTGAGAGTGGCACAGTTTAAACCGGCTTTCAGTTAATCAAGGATGCGAAACCAGTTCACTGCAGTGTGATATACAAAATCTGTATATATACGAAAAGAATTAACATACCCAAAGCGGAAAGCGACAGACATGCCAGAAGTGTCTTGAGAGCAGACGTTCTCCAACTTCTCATAACATCTGCCATCACTTCATTTTTCACAGATTTGTTTAAGTTCCACTCAAGATCTGCCGAGATGCACTTACACTAGATTAATTAACAGATGCATGAGCGATGCACAAATCACTGTTACAGCCAACTCGTTCCGATGCGGAATACTTTTTAAAGGGGTCAATTTGTAGATCACGGAAGCACAGGAATGGAGTCGAAGTAATGCGTGCACGGCTCTGTAGAAAGTAGAGTTGGATTGCTCGACGCAGCAGGATAGTTGTGTGTTCCCAAGACACCTCGGCACATGTTCCTGCTGGGAAGAGAAAGTATTGAGGCGATCGTTGGTGGTGGTCAGAGTATGGTTCGCTGTCCACTCGAAGGACCACCGTCCTCCCCGTGTCACTGGACTCGTGACCTTCTGGTATCGTAGTCATCGATATGGAATGCATAGTTGCTACCCACGGTGATTGTGATTTCAATGATTTTCCCACCAATCACTCATCAATCAATCAATCGATTATTTCCTTCATTCAAATAGTGTAAAACGGTGCTCATAATCGATACTTTTAATAATAAAATATACGTCTATTAATTTAAAAAATGATTGCATCGCGGTCGTAGTTCAATGGCCAGATCATTGAGTAATATAAGGGATTACCACAGGAATTACCCCTACCAATGACTAATCCTGGTACATTTCTGTGGTGTTTGATCGATTCCGCTTTCTAACTGTAGAACTAAATGTTCTTTCATCCACGTACATCTGACTAATTTACTTTTATTATGGAAGAAAAATTCATCTTTCTTCTCAAGTATTCTACTCTTCAACAAATAAAAGAATTCATTGCACAAAAGTACGTATTCTATAATAATACAAAGTTCCGTGCGAGTCTGCAGTGTTTGTTTGTAAGTAGTAGAATATTTATTTTTGAATTGTAGCACGCCGATGAATTTGCACTACCCGAAACCAAACTTAGAAACACCTTTAACAGCAGCAATCAACCGTGGCGATATTCGTATTTTATCCTATTTAATAGAAAAGAATCCAACAGATTTAGACGAAACCTTAAGCTACACATGTGGGAGAACAGTGTTAATGTATGCGGCTTTTGTATCAGATGCACCTGACATTTTAAATTTATTGCTTAAAAAAGGAGCGAATCCCCAGAAAAAGGATATGTGCGGTATCAACTATTGAATTTAATAAACATTTATTCAAAAGTGCGTATAAAAATGTGGGGTTTAATGTGACTTCTAGTAGGGGATGGAGTTGCCTGTATCATGCTATAATAGGGGAACGTATAAAAAATGTAATTTGCCTTTTGAATTACGGTGTTCCTGTAGATCAACGAGATTTCGAGGAGCGAACACCTCTTATGATATCCGGTAAACGTATTAATCACTTATTTATACATGGCAAGAAAATATTAACAAAAATTACTAAGTTAGAAATGTTTATATCTTCGCAGTCTTCCTCTCTAACTTGGATATACTGTCATTACTATTAACCCATGGGGCAGATATTAACGCACGTGATAAACATGGCTTAATCGCGCTTCAGCTTGCTATCATGTGGAGGAAGAGAGATGCGTCTATTCTTTTAATTAAAAGTGGAAGTGATATGACAGTGCTTACAGCTTCGAAACAAACTACTCTCTCCCAACTTTGTAAAACATCCATGCCGAAAGTTCTTCGGTACATCGAACACTTGTCGGATTCGATGGCAATAAAGGTACCAAGCCATAAATGAAACAATCTTTTACACACAAATTCATTTTATTTTAAAAAACTACATCGGTATAGTCATCATACAAAAAGTAAATAATCGAAAATTCCGATATACTACGTGAAAAAAGACGTGTACTATGATTCAGGTACTAAAAACTACGTCCGCGTTTTAAAGCACTTCCGTTTCTCACGGTCGGTCGTCCAATTTGGATAAATGCTTCCTTCGCACAGTAGACATCTTATTAACATTTTACCAGTAAAATGTAGTGCCTCACTGTCACTGGAATCGTCTGGTAATTTTATACGCAAACGAAGAGTATACAGTCGTATCATAATCTATTCTTATTCATCTAATGCACTGCCGGGTTTATATATATATATATATATATATATATATATATATATATATGTATATATATATATAAGTAATACGAAAATATCTTGGCAAGAGAGTCTATGTTTGTACCATATAATAAATCCTACCTACTCTCCAACATAACATTTTTGCGAAATTTTCATTTAATTTTTAGAATAACAGTAGTCTAAACAACAGGAGCGAACAATTGTATTCCGAAACTTGTGAATCTTTAAATATTCAATTAAATCAGACATTAATATTGTAAAAAAACTCATGCCCACAATGTAATATGAAAGAAATTGTCACGTGACGCTAATAATATGAAATCTCACAAGAAAAATCTTAATTGTACTGCAAAAGTTGTAAGAAGAACACTGAACATCTACGTCATATTTGGGGACTTTTATTTAGATATAAGAATCAAGAAATTCGTTTTTCTTCTGTTATCATTCAACAATCATAACTCTCATGCTATAAATTCGATATAACACTAACGCTTTGTGACAGATCTACTCTACCCTGTAATACTTTCTGTTGCAACTTCTTGCAAAAAATCTTTGCCATTAGTTTATTACGACGTGCTTCCTCTTCTTTCTCTTGTTGCCGTCGTTTAAGTCGCACCTCGCTCAGGTGTAAATAGCGTTTTTTCAATCGATGTCTCATTTGTTCGTCAGTCATCTTCTTTTGTACAGGAGCTGAACATTTACATAATTATTATCTTCATTGTCCCCATATCATACTATCATCAAAAGAATTCTTTGTATATTACCTGTTGGCTTTGCGGACATTTCTGGTAGTTTCATGATGGTTGATGCGCTAGCCATAGCTAGTAATTGCAGTCGCTTCTCTTTACGAAGAAGCCGCAAGTGGGAAATTTCAGACATATATTGTCTACGAGTCTGTGCGTTACCTACGAAATCAGGGTTGTTCTTTGACAAATAGTCCTGAAATTAGAATAATTATTCAAAACAATTCCATTTGGTACATTATCATACATATAAAATGAACAAACGTCTAGATTACCTGGAGTGTATGTTTCTTCCTGGCTTCCTTGTGGAAACTATTCGTCTTACTGGTAGTGCAGTCACATCCATTAACTTTGCTTGCACTAAAAGGCTGATTAGACAATGGCACTTTATGCACAGCACCTGTATTGTTACCTTTATGATTATTGACTGTTGCAAATGATAATTCATAGGCAATTGGTTTTGGGTAAGCCTGTTGCCGGCAATTACACTTTCTAACATTTTGATAAACCGTACCACAAAAATGACAATACTTGCAAGTTCTTTCAGAATCGCTAATACTAGCATCTTCTTGGATAAAACTTGGTTTAGTGCTGTACACTCTATTGTGTAGCTTGCATCCTAGGCTTCTCGTTTTGTGTGCACACAAAACATCATGCTGACAATTGCATTTGAAACCGTTTTGTACTTCACAATGGCATTTAATCTCGTCAATTTGACTAATTCTCTCATCCTTTTTCGTGCAATGTGTACAACAATGAACTCCATTATGTTGTGTATTTGTGTGACAAGTACAGATACAATGTCTCTTTACTTTTTCATGACTGTTCTCACATGAACAATCAGTTGAGCATCCACATAATTTTATAGTAGGATTCTGTTGATTATATGTCGATATGTGTTCATTAGCGTCTTGGAACTTCTGAGTATCTCTCATATTAATGCAATGTTTGTTTAAGTCTCCCTGTTTGCCCTCACAATTCTTGTCATGTGGACGCAACAGTTTCTTTTGACAATTTTCACATTTACCCTCTGCATTGTTAGAACTTGTTGCACTTGATTTTGATGAACACAATTGGCATACCCTTAACAAAGGCTTTTTACATTCAGTATTATTTTCCTCGATTTCATTTACCCCACATTTCGAATCCTCTGCACATTGGCATGAATGTGGTTTATTACATTCACGTATACATTTTGATTTAGGCGCGCTCATTTGAGTTTGCACTTCTTTCTGCTTATATTGGACAGAATCTCTCCCTACACATCGATGAATGACCTCTGATGAATTGATACTAGTGTTGTTTGTTTCATTTAACGGTGTTTGCGAAATGGTTGACTTATTATCTGGTACACATTCTAAATTACCATGTGCTTTCTGTACACAATTCAATAATAGTTGATTTTGATTCTGCTCCTGCATACAGTGCCCACAAGTCTGGATAGTACTTTCAGCAGCACTAAGTTTATTGGACTGACAAGCTTCGTCAGTACATTTACAATTAGTTTGCAGTTGCATCACTGTTTTATGTGCAGGACATTTAACGTAGTGCACAATTTCTGATTGTATTAAAGTTGGAATTGCAGTCAACGTTTTCTGAGGAAGCGTCTGTACCCCAGTACTGACTAACTTTATGCTAGGATTGGATAAATTAGTTGCGGACACGATCTCACCGCCAGTTTTTGAATGAGCACTCGTAACATTTGTAGCTGTCTGAGCACAACTATTCCGCTTTTTTACGCGATGAACAGAACCAGTTGTACAGTGAACACCGCAAGAGTCATCTGTTGAATTTACTCTTTCATTTGATTCACGTCTAAACAGACAATTACATTTATTAGAATAATTTCTTACTAGAAAGATTTGTTTTTAAAAAAAATAAGCTTCATCTATTTACCTGTGATGGTACTCAGCCTCTCTGCTAAGCACTGGTACCTGTGCAATTACTGGTGCTTTAGTTTTAAGGCTTACTGGATTGTTCTTCCGCGGAGATGATCTTGGTCTTTCAGGCTTACGAGATTGCTCCAATAATCTAAAGAAATTTATAAATATTATTTAATGATTCAACAATTTCATTACTAGTACATACTTTTTCAAATTACATAGGTGGCTAATCTCATTTGTGATCCAGATCAATTGATTTTTCTTCTCCATTTCCGCATAACTGACGAGCTTAGAGTCGCCGGAATCGGAATTACTTCGTTTCTTCAATTCAAATTGTCTCTCGGATAGTGTAGGAAATAGCCTCCAGTCAATATTTTCCGCAGTGTTATTAGTTGATGCTACGGGTGGTCGCCGATTATTAACAACTGCGTCTAATAATATTCTATTGTGATCGGGTACTGTACTCGTCGATGTTGTATTATCTCGACGAATCTTATATTGCTCCTTTAAATTAAATATATCTTGTAGTTTGTTGTTCTTTCGAGCGCGCTGCGGAAAGAAGCACTCCGAACTACCGCTTTTTTCATGATCAGTAGTAGTATTACTGCTACGATGACAATCATCTGTCCTCAAACTCAATCGAGCTTTCCTTCCATCAGTTTCAGTCCTATCTGTATTTTTATCAAACTTGTCACTGTTACAACTTTCTAATGCAACATCCTTCATTATGTCTGTGCTATTTGCTAGTGACTTTTGAGTGCACACACTTTTCTTTTGTCCATTCCAGTCTTGGGAAGAATCGCTACCACTCTGCTTTTTGGCAAAGGCTTGAAGTATCTCTGATCTATATACTTTACTTCTTGTATTGTCTGGATTCCATGGGACATTATCTTCTAAGTTATGCTCAATCTTGTCATCGGTATATTTTGCCACAATCAATCTTCTAACAACATGATGTATTAATCGTTTTTTAACTTCTTTGTCACATTTGTTAGCATCTATTAGTCTTTTCAGAATATTAACACTTCTCTCTAAATCCTTTACCAAGCTGTCGCAGTCACCCCAGAGCTTGTCATTAATACTAGAACTGGTATTAGGTAATGTGGAAGTGGACCCAGTGTCCGAAGATGACACATGACTACCACTCCCATTTGGGACATTCTCATAGATATGACCAGGAAAGTACTCGAAACTATTTGCTCTTCCTGTTATATTTTCAGTATCATCTAGTTGAGGCGTTTGGGTTCTAGATTCATTTTGTGATCTCTCTGAGCTACTATGTTTTGTTTTATTTTCTTCACTCTTCCCAGTGATATATGAATTACATATCTCGTAATCATTATCTGTTTTCTTTAGCCCTTGAACTTTATACGTGCCTTTGGCACCCTTCCAAGTTACCTGTGAATTTTTCTGTAAACTAGTAACCCTCTTTGGTAATGGTGGCTTTTCCTCTTCGATACCTGATACTTGGACCCCAATAGATTCTTGATCAAATGCACAAAGACTCGTTTGTATAACTTTATCACAAGTAATTGGTTTGTTTACGACTGTAGCAATGGAGGACGTCGAATTATATATCAAAGGCATCGAAGCTCTATTCTTGTCTTTAACACATACGTTCAGGTCACTTTGACTTCTTTTTAAAGCCTGTTTCGATGTATTAATTACTAGTGTATTCATGGATGTGCTCTTTTTTAAAGGTGATGACGGTGGACATACATGTTCCTTATTTACAATCTGCTTATTCGCTGTACTTTTGTATTCTGATGCATATTTTACATGTGGCATCTTGAATGTAAGTGTTGATTTGGGTGTCTCCTGATAAGGTTCATTCTTTGAGCTTTGAGAGGTGATCTCCTGTGGATTGACATCTTTTTTGGAGTAATTTCTATCTTCTGATTTGATATCATTACCTGTAATTATGCCTGGTAAATGATTCTTCACAATAGGTGTTATCTCAATTTCACTCTCCGATCCTGAGGCATTCTCTATAACAGGTGTAGAATTGGCATCTGGTACTGTAGACAATCTTATATTTCTCTGTGTAGCAATGACCTTAGTTGTAATGCCAGATTCTGTAGTACCCTCTGGATCCTGCCTTAAAGCCGCAGAACAGCCTCTTGCTAATGCCATACGTTCTATAGTACTTAGTTTCTTATTATTTTGTTTGTTATTTGGTAAAGTATTAAAGTAACCCACATCAGCACCGCTGTCCCACTCTAATGGCTTAAAAGAAGCAATGCTTGAAGTTGGGGATGCAACCTTTCTCTCTGAAGTTTCAGGCAAAGTCTCTTGACTTTCATTTTTTTCTTCCAAAATGGTGTCAGAAATAATGTTTTGCAAATCAGGCGACGGGGACTGGGTATTAGTCAAGGATCTAATGTACCTCGAGGATCCTTCTCCACTGGAGGACTGCCCTATTAAAGGAGGTCTTGCCCATCTTCTCCTTTCTCTTGGTACATAAGACTTAAGGTTGTACTCTTCTCCAATACAGTCTTGTCTATTAGCACCCGATCCAGGATTCACTTCATAAATACTGTAATAATACTTCACAGCTTCTGGTCGACTATTACTGGCAGCTGTAGCCAAATATTGATCCAATTTGGAACTCTGAGAGTACTTCTGATAATACTCCATTACTTGGGAAGACCAGACTTTGTTTGCTCTGCCTAATTTTAACGGTGGCTCGGAAGTTATAACTGGCAAAGAGTTCCATGGTTTCGATGGATTCGCACATGGTATGTGCTCGACCGGATGCGTTTTATTGAAACACGAAGTATCTTGCGATGCTTCCAAATCTCTTAAACGACCCTCGCAGCTCGACGCAGAGTCGTACTCCATAATCATATGCTATATTATATCTGACATCTTTCACCAAAGTCCCATATAATGGCACACAGCCCTGTAAAGAATATTTTCTCAATCGAAAACATTTTGCGCATACAACAATGTTGTCGCGAAAAAGCCCGCGTCGAGCCACTCGAATTGCCGCTTCCCCCGCCGCAGGTTAGAGGAAGGATCTGCACTTTTTCGTATAGTCCAGTATAGTTAGTAGATTTCTTCTACACTACCACTAAACTAAGTCACTTCATCTTGCATCTTGCGTCCCGTTGTTTATGCACAAGTATATTTGTTGTGTTTTGCTTAATCAGACTCGATTGCACACATTTACGTTTAATATGATCAATAACATTAACTTACAACAAAGTTTTCATGTTATTGTTTACATATCTTTCTGAGCTCAATGGCTTCAACGCCAACTCCAGGGTCATTGCGGGTGGAACTGTAGTGTGTGTGCAATGTGCATACCGTGCATACTACAAACTGTTACGAACAACCGCCGCGTACCGCGTACTATCGTATCTGATCGTATCTACTATGCTATGTGAGTGTGAATGCGTGTGGCCTGTTACATTCATCTTCTAAACTACAGCGTACTCCAACTTAAGTATATACATATGTATGTTACTGTACAGTGCACAGTACACATATGTGCTATATATAGTAAACGTACGTTACCGGCGAACTTGAAATGGTGGGGAGTCATAATCATACTGTCTCTCTTTATCCACTAGTATAACTGTCCCTAACCACTAATCTGAGTCAAACCCAAACAATTTCAGCGTGTTTAATATCTTGTAAGCATTGCACTATTTCTAATTACATTGAAGTTGAAATATAAGCGCTGCATCCCTACGTGCAAAAATCAAGAAAGGGGAAAAATATAGCCGGCTATTATTTTCGTGTTTATTCAAAACATCAGTGTTGGAGTTAACCGTGTTATGCATATCTTCAGAAACAATTTTAAAGTGTATAAACAATAATATTGGTTGAGAATGGCGTCTGGATTAGAAAGTTATGTAAATCGTATCCTTTTTTTAATATAAGTCATAGTGTTGATATCACTACTAAGGAAACAACAATATAGAAATTCTTATCTTATGATAGACACTGTTTCAATAATCACTTCTGATGGCCGGAATTTTATCGTGAGTAATTATTATTATACTATCTTTAATTATTATTATAGACTCTCCAGGAATGTGCATATTTTGAAAATGTTTTATCACTATTTATAGGGTACCTTGAAGGGGTTTGACCAAACCATCAACATTATATTAGATGAATCGCACGAAAGAGTTTATAGTACAACACAAGGTGTTGAGCAAGTTGTCTTAGGCTTGCACATAATAAGGGGTGATAATGTGTTAGTATTATGCTTATTACAAGTAATCCTACAATCATATTTACACATGATAAAGGAAAAATTGCTGAATATAAACTTTCATAATACAAATTTATTTCTTAATTAATTTTGTTCGCAAGTTAGTTCAGAAGTTATTATGTACAATACAAGCATATTCTAAACTCGAGTATCTTCCCACTTGTTTCAATCACAATCGGTATGAATACATTAAACTAATGGAGATCGCAGAATTAATTTAAATTTTGAAAGACCAGGTGCAGAAATCTTAAAGTCTTGTGCGTTTCTAATTACATTTTTCGAGAAGTATATATACAATTGTATATACATACAATTAAAAAGAGTATATTTGAATATTTTATTGGATTTACTGGACACAGTATCACTTGGATTAATCTAAACTATTTTCTCTAGCGCTATTGTAGGAGAGCTTGATGATGAAATGGATGCCCGATTGGATCTTTCAGCCATCCGTGCAGATCCATTAAGTTCCATTGTACATTAAAGAAAGGGCATTGTGATGTTTCATTAAGGATAATAATAATAATAATTATTATAGTCTCGTAAGATAATTTGTAACAATGAGTAGTTAAGTGAAACTACAATTTCTCTTATAACATATATGTACACTGTATAAAACTCGATCTTTTATAATCATGTTTAGGGAAATATAGCACTATTTACAGTATTGCACCACTGAATCAAAGAAAACTGAACTGAAAATAGAGAAACCAACTGTACAAAGAAGTTTACTATCTAATAGAGAAACTTATTTTTATGCATATAAATTGAATCAATAATGTTCACCATAGCAATTACAATTAATCGGAAATGTAGTAATAAACTCTTCAACGTTTGGCAACGTTTCCATGATTGTTTATATTTAAACATATGCTTTATTTCTAGTCATTCTGAGGGAAATTTTTTAATTTAATTTTCACAGGCAAACAGTTTAATATTAAAGTGGAACATAAGATCCACAGAATACATGTGAGCTTGATTGAAGTTTCTTGGAATATCACTATTACTACTATTTTAGTTCTCCTTCAACAAAATCTCAAATGGAAGCTTTCACACTGATATTCACAGTCCTCTCATATTTCTTTACAAATACAAAAGTATTTTGATATACAATTGTCTTGGAAAAATGTCATAAATACATTGATTTTTTACAAAATATCTTGCATTTCTCATATTAAAAGCTATTCAGCGCCACTTTAACACTTTCTTAATTGAATCTTCATACGTGACCTTAGGCCATTTGGATGTCACTTCATGAATATCAGTACTTCTTACACCAGTTGACCATTATTTGGTCCAATTGGTGTATGCTTTATAAGCCAAGAATGACATGTTATACACAGGTTCTATGTGATTATGTTCTATAAATGGAAGACATAAAAAAAAAATATAAATCAATTCGTGTTTTCTATTATTTCGTATTTAGCGTAACTCGACGCTAAATGTCTTTCCGAAGTAAAGAATGATACACAATATATACAGACATTTTATATTGGGAGTCATTTTCTCTCAAAGAATTAACTCCTTACAGTCTATTTGATCGTTGCATTTGAATTATTCCCCCATGGACTGTACTGCAGTTTCATAATCCTAAACTTGTACTATCCACTGCACTTGTATCGTCAGCTCTAATCGGTAATGACCGCAGCAAATCGTGTACAGACAATTGACGTATATTAATACAACGAAATTGAAAGCACAAACGTGTGCATTACGTCTCTGCACACTGCAGGATAGAAACATAATGAGAATTGTCATCAGGTACTGCACTTATGTACCATATTCAATATTTATTATTGCTTTAGTTATTCGAAACGATATTAGTCCGATTTCGATTGCGCCTCCTGACACGTCCACCCCGCCTATTAGGATTTGCACTGTTCCATTCGGGTCCATCCATTCCAAAGTTTGGATTTGGCCCATTAGGATTAAAACCCATCATACCGGAGTCGACTGGACCAGGACCCGGGCCGAAGTTGTTAAAATTGCCGCCAGAATAATTTGGACCACCATCATACGCATTATTTACATCAGAGCCGAAACTTGGGGCAGGACCTAAAAGTCCTGCACCATTATTCCGCTGTGCGTTGTATCGGGGATCAAAATTCATTTGATGTTGATTCGGGGGCATAGATGGCCCGTTCATACCCATAGCTGGAGGCATATTAGGCATTCCGGACATTCCCATTGGTGGCGGCCCCATGTTCTGAGGACCCATTGGAGCATTCATCATTGGACCCATTGGGCCCATGTTACCGAGCATAGGATTTGGACCCATTGGCATCATCCCTTGTGGTCCTTGCATCCCTTGAGGACCCGGCATTCCTTGTGGTCCTTGCATGCCTTGTGGTCCTTGCATACCTTGAGACCCTTGCATCCCTTGTGGCCCCCCTTGCATGCCTTGTGGACCTTGCATGTTTTGTGGCCCTGGCATTCCCTGTGGGCCTGACATACCTTGCGGACCTGGCATTCCCTGTGGTCCTGGCATATTTTGGGACACAGGCATGCCTTGGGGACCTGCCATTCCTTGTGGGTTTGGTATCCCAGGTGGCACACCTTGCATGCCACCAGGACCCATTCCCATATTGGGCATCTCCATTGACTGTTGCGGTCCTGGCTTAATCATTTGAGTATTTGCTGAGGATATATTTGAAGCTTCAAGTGCTTTTCTTCGTGGATCTGATCGAATTTGCGGCGGTGATTTTGGCGTATCTGGTTTTACTGGTGGTGGCGACATTGGTGAATCCGATACCTCAGTTTTGCTGATTCTGAATATCTTTCTTAATCGAGGATCGTACTTCACCTGAGCGTCGTTCTTCGTAAGTTTAAGTCCTGTATAATCAGGTCTAGGTATATCAACAACATATACTTTGTATGTCATTGGTGGGTGAGAAGAAATGCTTGCATCAATTTCTGTGCAAGGTACATGCGACGGTGCTGGTTTAAAAGGTAAACTCAGCATTTGTCGTAAATCGACGTCAGATTTGGTAGATGCATCTGCAAATCCACCGCCAACAACTCTTAAATCTGTATCACCAAATCCAGTTTGAAATCCTTGTCTGAAGTCCATATCCTTTCTTCTGAGATCCTGATCTTTCTTTGCACGAAGATCTGTGTCCATATTTGAATCGATCGCTGTAATACCAGAACTGTAAATACTTGTTTCTAATCTGAGAGGCTTCAATTCCTTTTTGGGTTCTACTCTACTCGGACTACTTGGTTTTTGTTCTTCCCTGCGTTGTCTCGGATCTCGGGACATCCGAGGATCTCTAGACACAGGCATCAAGACAGTATTTATTCCAGGTGACGCACGTGGGCTTGATGTTTCATTTTCAGTTTTCATCAATTGACTCGTAGCGGTGAATGTACCTACGCCACCTTGTTTGGCTAAATTACTATCATTATCCACTTCCAAAGTTGATTCCTGTTGTGATTTCCCTTTCGCATGAGATGTATCTTGTACATTCTCAGTCGCGAGATGTTGGCTCTGCGAAGTTTTACCATTTGTTGAACTCTGTGCTTTGAGAGAAAATAGTAGCTTCGATACTTCGGCACTAATATCAATTTTGCTGAGATCTCCAAGTTTGTCAACAATAGCTGCTGGCTGAGGAACACTTGGCGTTGCTGATGGTGATGGCTGAAATTCTTCTTTAATTACGATATTTTGCGTCTTGTCCATTGATTCAATATCTTCTTTGGAACCATCCACGATAGTGAGATTACCGCCTTCATCATCATCATCATCGTCTTCCTCATCGTCTGAATACCAATCTTCCAAGATTTGATCGGGATTTCGCTCGGCACAATCGGGATCCAGATTCTTAAAACTATCTTGTGCTGCTCTTTGTTGCTGTTGAATACGCATAAATAATTCTTGAGCTTTCTTCGGCAAATGCGATGGAATCTCTTGTTCCTCCATCGACTGTGCCGATATATGAGGATTTTTATCATCTTCGTTCAGAGTGCTCGTATCTGTAAAAACATGTTGCCATATATAAACGAAAATTCGAGAACTATTTTTCATAGGTGGCGATCCGGGGGTCAATTATGCATACCTTCTTGATCCACGCTTTTTTCTTTGTGCTTATCTTCATCCTCTGTAGGCATTTCTATTACGAGATCGGTTTCTTCATCATGATCACTTTCCTCTTCGTACTTCGATTTTGAAAGGTTTGCTACTTCATCAGCTATGCTAACTACAGGTGGTGGTTTTTTCGCCCCTTTTAGTAATTGCCTTAGATCTACATCTTTTGAATTTTCAAGACCCAAGGATTCATTCTTCTTTGCCTATAAGAATTAATAAAGCCATTAGTACAAAATAATTGAAAACACGCCTTTTAGCGTATTTTAGCTGAAACATCAGATTCTACGTACTTTATTTACAACTTTATTGGTGTCCACACTGGCTTCAGTATAGAAGTCCATACTTATGGAAGGTTGCTGTACCACAGGTTTCTGTTGCAATTGTTGTGTAGCCAAACCCAACGCAGCGTTCGGTAACTGTATACCGAATTCATTGGCCGACTGCAGTAGCATAATTTGTTCATACGGGACTCGGTCTTCATCCGAGCCCCATCGGGTTTTCTTACCAGTCGACTTTCTCTCTCTGACCGTATTTTTTTGTTGTGGTTGTTCCTCTGTGAAACAAATTAAAATTGTGTAAATCTCAAATGCACACTCAAATAATGACTTAAAATGTGTTGAAAAAAATACCTTTATCTTCCTTGTCTTCAGGTTTCTCGGAAGCATTATTTGGTGCAGGTAAATTCAGCTCAAACAGACTTGGAATCTTTTGATTTGTTGCTTCCTGTCCCTGAGCTAACGTTCTAGCCGTGTTATTTATCATCAACATTGCACCTTCACGACTTAATCTTGGGAAATCACCAAGGATTTCTTTTGGTGCAGTTTCTAAATGTTTTAGCAATATTCCCTTCACCTATAATCAGACACATCATCGTAATTGTAAAATCAATATTTAAATAATGAGTGCCTGAAATCTGGATTTATTAATAGGAATATTTACCTGCTCATTCAAGGGCTGATGAGAAAATTTACAATTATCGCCATTATTACATTTTAATCCAGTATGGAAGAACTTGCATGGAAAATCATGGTGCATATAAAGGCATTTATCGCGCTTTGCACAGCAATCCATAAGATAGAACTTGCAAAGCTCCATTTTTCTAGGTGGCAGAGCATTATGGGAGAAAGGACAATCATCGCCACGATGACATTTTCCTTGCATGTAATATACACATATGGCATCTGGATCTTGACCATGATCGTTATTTTGATTCCTACGCATACTTCTGTCATTGCGCATTTGCCCCCGGGATTTGCCCTTACCGCCACGATCATTTTTCCCTCCTCTTCGTCCTTTAAAATTCAACAGTTGTAGGATTACACCTAAATACTACTTAACTGTTATTTTAAAGTATGCATCAGGATTTTTACCCGCTACTCCTCCACCGCGATTGTTATTGCTACGCTTAGATTCATTGTCTCTATGGCGATTTACATTAGCCCTATCATCATAATCCGAATTGCTATCGAAAGTATCATGTTCATTGACATGCCTAGGAGAACTTCTCTCCTGAGACTCTCTCCTAATAGGTGAAGCACCTCGTACAAATAGCATTTCATCTTCATCGTCATTGGCATTTTCATCGTCGCTCATCTTTCGTCTCTAAAAATTGAATATTCATGGTAATCTTTATAATTTATTCCTAATAGATGATATTAGAAAGCTATCAGTTCTTAAAGGATTGACATTAAACCTTTTGATCCTTGCTGCGATCATCCTCCCTTTCATCTCGCAGCCTCTTTCTACTTTTACTCCTACTGCTTTTGCTTTTTGACTTGGAATCTTGATGCCTAGAGCCATCCTCTTCCAAAACAGCTCTAATAGCTTTTTCGACATCACCCGCCCAATCCTCCGTCGGGCTTTTATATTTCGGAAATCTATCATGCTTATTATTGCTGTGTACCGGCGACCTTTTATTTTTATTAAATTTCGGGTCGAAAGTTTTGTTTTTGGATGGGTCTGATTTAGGTGAAGTCTTGTTCGCATCATCATTTACAGTAGGTGGTGGTGGTGGTACAGTAGTAGATGGGGTTGGTTCATCATCTTCATCAGAGGGAATCTCTCCATCCTCCAGGTCATTGTCGTCATTACTGTGCATATGTGGTAGAAATAATAAATTCATCTTGTAAGTCTTGGATCAGTCAATTATGTGTAAATAACTGTCATGTTGATTTTGTAATGTATGTGTAATAAGTCTGAATAACTTTGTAACAATGACAAATACTACATATACTGCAAATAATTCTTCAGGAATTATTCTTAATACCATAGTTATTCGCTCCAATTTTATGATGCAAAAGTATCGATGGGATATCATTAGTCTCTGATAAGTTTCATTATAATTACCATTGCTTGGACCCTAAGCAGTTTTATCAGAGTTTACATAGTACTAGTGGAAGTTTATATAATATTACTAATGATGATAATTATAGGTTTATCTAACAAGACCTAAACGTGTGTAAAACCAAAAGTGCATTGAAATTATATATTTTTAGCATCATCACCTCTTTGCAATCATTATCATCATCATAGTCATAATTCAATCATTTTCGTCGAAGACGCGCAATGCGTTACTTCGATAATGAGTCTAAAAAATTACTCTTTCATGAAACGTAGCTAAAGTCATATCAACTGTCAAGACCATCCCGGTACCCTTCATGCCAAACATGTTGGGAAGCATATAGCGTAAGAATCATCGAAAACTTTAGTCGAGTATACTATATTCATACGGCGCTGGCTGTCTGTACTAGTTACGCTGAAAACATGGACCCCCGACCCTGAGAAACCGTCGATTGCAAGGCGTAACGCGTCACGCGATCGATGCAACCCAGAAATGCAGACAACGATGCTCTACATGCTAAAAGAAAGCAATGAGTTTCAACATTTGACATATATTCGTATTTCTGATCGTTTACTGGAAGAAAGCCTTGGGAATTGTGCCCCTTATGACTGCGAGAACGCGATGACAAATGCATAATTTTCAACAAGAGCGTTACATGTCGCTGAGAATGCTTTGTTAATACAATTTAATCACTCTTATGCTGAAAACGTAGCAAGACGTAAAGAGCGTAAAAAAGAAACCAAGAATAGAACAAAGCTGCGCGTGTGGTTACAATTTACTATGTAGATATAAATCGTTGGCTGCATATCTATGCAAAAGAAATATATTGGAGTTACCTTACCACAAGCCAGGCATCACCATCGACATCATTTTCATCATTATTGTCATAATTATCTTTAAATCATCATCATAATTATCATCATCTGTAATCACTGTTAAGTGATACTAGCATACATTGGTGGTGAATGTCGCATCAGTTTGCAGCATATGTCATCATTACAACAGCCGAACAACATCTTCATAAACTTTCGGTATCGTCATCATGTGTCCAGAATTTCCACATACAGGATGGAGATATTTTCGTATATTTCACGCACGGAACATTCTATCCGTCTGTGGTAGACGTATACAAATGTGCCTCGTGTACACACACATATACCTACATGGCTACACAGGTGTGTAGATGTGTGTATATGTGCCAGTCTTTTGTGGAGATATCTTAGGTGGGTATCTGTTTCTGAATTATGTACCGTTGGCCTCGGCTTGTCTCTATGTACGTGTGGCTGTGTGTGCGTGTGTGTGTACTCTTGTGGGTAGTCAGTGGGAGTACGCGAGCGCGCGAGCGCACGCGCGTACTCCTTGGAGGAACGAACGTGCATTCCATTCCCGTCTTTACTTCTTTGTATGATTGTTAAAGAGAAAAGGACAGTTTGGAGTGAAGGAAATCGTCCCCTTGGTTCCCTGTCGCTATCATGTAGCAAACACAACGAAGAATTTTAACGATAACGAGCCACGTTCAAGATAAAGTCAGACCGAGAACATTCGCTTTGAAGGAATGGTCAGCTTTAATACGCACTTGCCAATACGTCGCGCAGACGTGGCAAATGCTGCCATTATTGAAATGGAGTCGATAATACAAGTTCGATTCAACAAATGTGATAAATACTTTCACGTGACTGAGGATAATCAAAACCGAGTATTCGTAATCACTATGCCAATCTTCCAAAGTCACCTTGACTATATCCGAAATGTCAAAGAGCACTTATTGACGGTACTTGATTTAGAGTTAGAATGACTAGACTTATTTATCGAAGCAACCAGGGACCACGTAATATCAAGTATATGAACAGAAAAGCAAAAAGCAAAACGGAACCCGAAAATAAAGTGTAGCCACACTTAAATAGGGCACGCGTTCTTTTTTTAGTCCAGTATAATACGAATGCAACATACACCGAGGGAGAGCGGGGACGATGATGATAGCACGACGGCTCTGAAGAGGGGTGAAGGGGGGGTATGGCGGAGTGGGCAGGGGCAGGGGAGGGGCGCGGGGTCAGCGACGATGTGTACGTGAGTGGTAGTGAGAATATCATGTAAAATTCCGTCTGTTTTGTTGGTGAATAAAAAATGTGGAGGCAAACCTTTGGATTAGAGTCTCAGCCGCGGAAACACTCTCTAATGCCATTGTTTTGTCCCGATCGATCGTGTTTTGTACCGTATGATATAGCACTGTGGCCCGACGATGATCATTCGATCGATTGACGCGACCACACTCGACGGCTCTTTGCTCGCAAAATTGCGTGCCTGAATTTTAGCATTTGAAATTTCGAATATGCCCGTTGCAAGACACAAATTATCCTAGAGACGCAAATGGGAATATCGTGAGTGTCTCTCCATTTCTCTCTCCCTTTCCCCCTCGCGTTACCGTCTCCGCTGCTTCTGGTGGAATCGATACGGACGCGGATATAGATACCAGTAACCAATATTCATTAAACGTTTTCTGCCAGTTTCTCTTAGCTTGGGTAGTACGGCCCTGCGTTTTTCTCGAAGATCCGTCGGGGAAACCTGAACACAGCTGGCCTAAACTCAGCAAGAGGTCTCCTTCGCCCTCCGTTCTCCGTAAAATACTATGCACTCGGATATTCGGCGAGATGTAATTTCACTCTGTATTTTGCTGCTCTTCTCTCGGCTAGGAAATTCGTTAAATGGCGCGTTCCTTTTCTCGCCACTGCAACGTCATTCTGGCTGACGTGGCATATGGCTGCCCGAACAGCAACGAGTTCGTAGGCGTTTCTCGGATTATCTCTTTCCGTGTGGAAACGCGGAGGCAATGCTATAGGCGTACCCGGAGAAGCGACGCTCTGCAAGGGGATACAGCGCGTGCGTACAGCGGCCTCGCTCGCGTTTACCCGTTAACGACGATAACGATGACGATACCCGACGATTTACAGCGATGATGTTATGACGGCGATAACAGCAACCGCGACGACCAGACAAAAAGCAGGGCAAACTACACGCGAGCTTTCCTCGGGGTTCGAGTATCGTGCGACCAAGCTTTCTCAGCTTCTCTTCTACACACGACAATGTCCGCGACGCAGTTCGTCGAAGGGAGTTCTCGTCTTTATAGAAATCTCGGGAGAGACAGAGAAAGGGAGCGACAATTGGCTCCGGCCTTTTTATCCCAGAAAGGCCGAGCGCGCGCGCGCGACCAATGCGTTTTTCTCGAAAGTAGTAACAAATTGGTCCGAAATTGAGTTTTCACGGACTTTGGAGCGCGCGCGTATAGTGTCTCCCGAGGATGACAGCGTTACAGCAATCCCTCGTGTTGTACCTTCGCGTGAGAGAGATCGATCCCTCACTCTCAACAAAAGAACATTTATGTATATGAACAAGACTAGCCGCAGGCAGGCAAAGAGTGCGATGGTCGGGCAGAGCGTATTACTAGATCTCAGCAGGTAGTATAAAAATGTAGCAGTTATGAAGACGATGAGCGAAAACTTCAAAGATTAAACTAAACATGGCCACATCTGGAACTATTCTGAGCCGGCAGCTGCACGGAACCCCGAAAGAAGGCCGTGGGAGAGGTAGCGGGTCAAGAGGGAAAACAGTTCCGATAGCTCTCTGCCAATCCCATACTGAGTTCCTTGGTCACGTGCACCCTCTCCCATTATTTGCATTCCCCCACTCGCCCATTCCCTACCCCCTGCCCTCCCCTAGAAACGAGTTTCCCTTCATCCTTGTTGAATCCCTGCCTATGTGGAACAAATTCCTGAAGCCCCTCTAGCCTACCACTACATACATAATACGTCGCTATATACAGCGGCTATACTTCATGGACGACCCCTCTTTTTCGAGAGAAACTCTCAAGCCAACACGCCCAGGCATGTACTATTCACTTTGAAAACGTTGATTCTTCGTGACCTTAATCACATTTCTATGTGTAGGTAATTCTTGAGTCACCTTCAGCCACGCGAGCTTATGCATATTCGTACATATATACCATTGATATTACTCCTAACGAAGCTGTAATAATATTCACTTCACCTGGCAATATTACAAAATTAATAGAGAAACTCAGAAAGTCAATGATTGATTTTACGCAAATATGATTTATTTACAAGAATGTGTACACTAACTATGTTTAAAAGGACGGGCGGCCTTTTCTATGAATATATAAAATCTGACGATATACACAGCATCATTTATTTGCACGCAAATGTTGAGAAAACAGTTGGGCACCATTGCATTTAATCGATAAATTAACTCTTCTTTACAATGTTTGGAATCATATAGACCACTTTTTTTTTTTTAAATTTTGTTGAATTAGAATCACTATAAACAATAATATTACTTCACTTGTTCATGCGAACGATGGTGAAAGACAAAGGAAATGCCACTGGACCAGCATTGCCGCAAAGATAAATCTGGGATGTTTCGTGGATTTTGCGAATGCCTCCAATCAGACAAATCTGAATTACAATCTGATTGTTCTGGTGGGCCTTTCGCTTCAACGCCGTTAACACACCGTCTGCATTTAAACCTGAAAAGACCAATGTATATGATTGTAACAGATCCAGTTGATATCTTGACAATATTAAGTTAGCACTTACTTTGCATGTGTATCAGACACTGTATTTTCTTCTAACTTGAATAGATCACGAAGATCATTTAGTGTAAAATGTCTCGCAACATCATCTTCTTGATCGACTACAGTTGAGCTTAAAGCCTTTTTGTGCGCCTGCCTTTGAAATATTTTTTCTTCGATGGTACCAGTCTGGAACAGTAAAAACACATTTTGATTGAAGCAATATATACTATGTAGTAGACTATTGTAATATATACACTTACGGAAAGAAAGCGGTATACAAAGCATGGTTTTTTCTGTCCGTCTCTCCATACTCGTGCCATTGCCTGATCATCATTCGCAGGATTCCAGTCAGGATCGAACATCACTAGGCGGTTCGCGCCAATAAGATTCAAGCCGCAACCACCGGCTTTAGAACTTAACATGAAAATAAAATCGCTGCTATTCGGGTCGTTAAACTTGTCTACAACTTTAGATCGTTTTTTAATAGTCATGGTACCGTCAAGCCGCACGTAATTATAAGAACGTTTATGACATAATTTCTCGAAAAGATCAAGCGTTTGTGTATAATTTGACACAAGTACGATCTTGTCAGATGTTGTTGACTTTATAGATGCTAAAAGACAGTCTAACACCATGAATTTTCCAGACACTTCTGGTACAAGTTCTCTGAAAATAATATTACATTTTACAATCAAGATTGATGAGGCAACACACTTCATTAATAAACTAATATACGAATACATACTTTGCATTGTAATTTGGTGGTAATAATTTAGCAGCATTTTCGAATCCTTCACACTTTTCCATTATTTTTTCATATACTAAATCTGGATGGTTACATAATTTTTTCAATAATGTGATAGCAGATAATGCTGACAGAGTTCCTTTTTTTTTCTTAGAGGTTTCTGATGATCCCACTGTAAAACAATATGCTTGCAATGAATCCTATTCTTATTTTGTAAGAAGTGGTCATTTTCTATTATAATACCTTCCATAGACTTCTTCACACTATCGCTTTGTATGAACTGTTTATAAAGATCAGTTTGTAATTTCCCCATTTTTATGCACACAACAAGTTCATACTTTAGAGGTAAATACTTTGAGAGCAATGCGCTTGTACGTCTAATTAGACATTTATTTACAACTGTTACTAAATCTGCTAGTCGTTCTTGGGCTAGTTTACGTTCTGTATCTGTAGCAGCAGCATCTTGTCCACGTAATATTGGTATTTCATATTTCTTTCTAAATTCCTGATAGTTTGTAAAAATTTGTTTAAGAGGTTGATGTATGATATTTTTGTAGCAGTTGTTCAATACAGTACCTGAGCAGTTCCCAATAGCCCTTGATTTACGAAATGCACAAGAGAAAAATATTCCAAAAGATCATTTTGAATTGGGGTTCCACTAAGTAGCACTCTTCTTTTTGCCTTTAAACCCATCAATGCCTGATAAGTTTGGTTTTCTGAATTTTTCAACCGGTGACCTTCATCACAAAGTACAAGACCCACTTCATCTTGATGAAGCACATGGGAGTGTAATCTAAATGTTTCATAGCTGATAATTAGAATTGGATTAACACATCTCCGGCCATAAGTCTTCATAAAGCCTATGAGTTTAGCATCAATCTCTGCCTTGTTTCCTCCATCAATAGCAAGTGGTTTTACTCTATTGTTCAACCATTTAAAAATCTCATTATACCAATTCTTCACTAATGAACTTGGAGCTACTATAATACCCTTTTCTATAATTGGCTTTCCTTCTGGTCCTAGAAGATTTTTGGTTTAATTTATACATGTTTAAAAATGATTCTATATCTTCAACATAAAATTACCCACTTAGAATTACCTTGCTTGAGCAGTGTCCACAAAAGTGTTATGCATTGTAAAGTTTTACCCAGCCCCATCTCATCAGCCATAATGCATCCATAAGCATCTTCAATTCTTTTTCCAGTAACACACTCATACATAAACTTAACACCTTCTCTTTGATGTGGCCTCAAAATGTTACCTAATATAGGATCAACCACAACATGAACAAGTTGTTTAGACCTATAAAAGTGATACATTTCTTCAGTATTTACAATCATTATATAGAATTTATATTCCTTCTAATTTCTCGAGTACATACGCATCAATCTTTAGTTTATCATGTTCTGATATTTCAGGTGGACCATAAAGAACCAGAGCATTGGCTGCTTCTGGATCATGTAATGCCTTTCGTGGTCCAGAAAGTCTCAGTCCAAGAGCACGTCCAGATAGTTCATATCCAGCAATTGGAATTCTAAATGGTTTACACAGCAGTTTCTTTACCCTCTCCTCCTACATTTCAATATTTCAAATTAACAGTTCTTTCAACTATTCCAATTTTATTATATACTTCTATGAATATACTTACATGTTCTGAAACTATTTTTTGACTGGATTGTACATCTGTATCTGAAAGCACCACTAGCTTTTGATCCGGTATGCAAATATCTGTAGCATTTCTGCTGCAAACTTTTTTCTTCGGGTGAAGACTTCTTTGAGAAATTGGTGACACTTGAACATTGTTACTGATATCTCCCAGTAAGGGTCTTTTGCCTTTTTGACTCGGAGCTAAAGAACGAATCTACAAAAACAGGGCAATATAATGTAAATTTATATTAAATAAACTACACTATAAAAATACATCGAATTGAAATGTATATAACCATTCTACTGCGACTTACCATTTCACAACAATCTTAAGTTCCATAACAAGATGTTGATTTCACTTTCCATTTATGCACAAGCTGTTTGACCACCATTGAATGCAATTATACGATAGGAAAGTTAGGATTTCTATATAATAATTAATATATCAAGTCTTCACTCGATGACCATAAAATGCCGCGAAATTTGACAACCACATGATCATGATGATCATAACAAGTTCATAGAGGTCGGGGCTATCGTAATTCACATAGCGCGCTTATTCGAAATTTGGTATAGTTTGGCATATTGAAAAAAAAAAACAGGTTCATATTAAGTATCGCAAAATATATTTCCCAAAAAATTATTGCACAAATCGTGATCGTCTTTAGCATCGCTTTTATCCATATACCTATTGAACGGAATGTTAAAGTCGCATACAATTGGTTTAGAATATTGTTCGCGGATAATTGGTCTTATGTCCAAATATTCGTCCAAAAATGTTAGGACTGCCGCTTTATCTTGCAAATTATTAAAAAGTAATCTACTCTTCTTAGGCAGGACTTTTTCTAACATAAATACAAGATGATGATGGAAACACAGAAATGATGTAGGCATAATGGTTGTTATATCCAACCAATCTTGAATGCAACTAATGGGAGTTATAGGATGTCCCAAAAATAAACCAGGATTCGATAAAATTCCCCTCGCAGACATTATCCCTTCACATTTTGACTCTTTAAACAGGTTCTCTGCATCTTCTAAGTTTTTTACATCACCGTTAGCGATTAATGGAAGTTGTACAGAATCTCGAACTATTTTCAGGCTTTCCAAATCAATCGGCTCATTCCGCATTTCTGGTGTTCGTGCATGAATAGTCAAAAACGAAGCTCCTGCTTTCTCAAGAATACGGCACAATTCAATTGTCTTGTTTATATCTTTTAATAGGCGAATTTTCACAGAGACTGTGAAGGGATTTGGAATACGATTTCTAACTTGGTGAACCAAATCCTTCACGAACTGTGGTTTTTTCAATAAATCTGCGCCGTATCCCTCTTTCATTGCCCATCTTTGTGGACAACCACAGTTTAAGTCTACTCCATTAGCGTATCTGAAAAATGTCATGTGTTGACTACAAAATCATCTGGACATGTGCAATTTTATTAGATCTTATAACTTCCTGCACTCACTGGGATGCCATTTCTGCAGCACATAAAAAATCATCAATATCATTAGCTGCAAATTGCATGATTAATGGCTTGTCATTTTTATTGGTAGAGAATTCATTCTCTCGAGCTTTAGCTGATTGTATAAATGAATCAGCCAGGATCATTGGGGTGAAACATATATCACAATCATAATTTCTTACCAGCGTTCTGAACTGTAATCTATAAATAAATTTTGGATTTATTTAACACAAACGACATGAATATTGAAAAGCAAAAAAAGCATGTCTTTCTTAATACTTACTTGCTGTACCTGACCATTGGTGCACAAATTTTTACCATTTTGGGCTGTGTCAGTATATCCACTATGTCTACTGACATTTTGTTATTGAATATTATTGGATAAATTGATTAATACCTTTTAAAGCTGGAATTTAATGTTAATAAAAATGTAACAATATTAATTATGATTCAGTGTTCTCAATTAAAATGTAAATATGTTCTTGAAAGTAGGCGCAATTTACAGTTATCCAAACGGGCCATGTTTCACATCCATGGAATTGAACGAGTAAAACATTATAATTAATTGGGGTTTAAAGAAAAGCAAATCAAAATGACTTACAATGCACATCGTAAGTTTTAATTCAGTTTCTTTATTAATTAAAAGGATTTCATTACGAATATAACCTCGTATACGTAGTGCGGAATACAATTGAATTAGTATATAATTTAAAGCCACAAAAACTTTAAGCCGTGTACTTTTACTCAATTGGACAATACTTTTGAAAGTTTATGTGTCTGTTTTGTAATTGAATGTAAAATAAGTCTTACTATATCTACCGTTTTTCTTGAAGGTTCAACTGAGGAATGTCCCTTGACAAAGGACACAACTTACAAGTACAAATTCAGTAACTTCTGTGGTGATGGCCTAAAATTTATTGTAACTTGTTTTACCACTCTTACCATCGCAATTACAACTACATTAGTACTCCAGATTTTGTACACAGATAATGCACTGCAGGTATATGGGATTCTGGTAAAAGTACATATTTTATTATGCAAAATAAAAAATTAGCAATATTAAACATTCTCAATTTAGGCCAGTGGCAATATTCATGGGGCTGTTGCATCTGATTATTCAAATTGCTCTCAAATTGGAACAAAGATGTTGAGAAAAGGGGGTAATGCATTAGATGCCGCTATTGCTACTACTGTTTGTATGACCGTAGTTGCTCCACATAGGACTGGTTTGGGTGGGTGAGTTGGAATAGAATATCTTGTGTTATTTGCCATACTTAATATTCATTATTTTAGGGCTGGGAATATTATGATATATAATCATAAGCAACAATTTTATCCCATCATAATTGACTTTTCAAATAACATAGTACCAGGTTTGTTGTTACTATTGGTGTTTTTGCCATTATAAACAGTTTTCTTTTATGAATATTATACTACAGGTATTTCAGTGAACCAAGTTGCTATTCCAGCTGTAATGAAAGGATTAGAAACTGCACACAAAATGAGAGGCAAATTATCCTGGGCAGAGATTCTTAAACCGTCAATTACTTTAGCCAAAGATGGCTTTGTGGTTTCAAAGGACTTTGTGGAAGAAGTCTCGAAAATCACAGATTATGAAACTTTGTATGGTCCCATTAATGCAGGCGATGTATTAAAATTACCAGAACTTGCTGAAACACTATCAGTTTTAGCTGAAAGTGGAACTGATGGTATGCTCCAAAATAAATATTTAGAAATTGACTATTAGGACATTCAATTAAACATGTCGCTATTTATTTAAGCATTGTACAATGGCACTATTTCACGAAAGATGTTATACACCGAGATAAACCCATCGAAGCAATTGGAAACACTGGCGAATTATACAATCGAAACGTATGAAGCCAAGAAAATCGACTTTTATGATCATACTATATACTATCCTCCTCATGCAACATCATTTCCATTCATTATTCGGGCATTGGAAAATCTCAACATTTCGGCGCAGTACGCACAATCCTTAGAAGCGCAAGTTCTTGTTGCACACACGTTAATCAACTCGAGTTTTCTTTCAATAAATGTAATACAGAACTGTAAGTACGTTTTCTATAAATAGCCTATATAATGTTTAATAGTACAAAATATTGTTTCCATTCCAGCTGAGGATAGCAGGTATGCAGGAGTAATGGCAATGGACTGGGAGGACACTTATGTGTGCATTTTAACGTTTGTATTAATATTTACTATTACCAAATCTTGCTTATTTATCTTATACTAATGAAAGGTATTAAAACATAGGGGTCTTAGAGCACCATTAGGTCAAGGACACTTTACCAAGGCTGGCTTCCCTTTAGATAAAGTTGAGAGTAACTCTCTTCCATTTACTCCCATTATATTTCATAAAAAGCAACCATTATGTGGATTGCGTGGAATATTTGGCACAAATGATCTATTTATTGTTGGGCAATTATTATACAATCTGATAGTGCGAGAATTGAATGTTTCAACTGCTATTGAATATCCAAGGTAGGGCTAATTCTCCCTTTCATTCTATGCTATCCTAAATATTTGTAAAAAATACTATCTTCCATATGTTACAGGTATTATCTTCTGCCAGATGGGCTTGCTATAGAAAATGATAAGAAACACCCAGTTGATACATTACTATATAGTGAGTTAAGTTCACTAATAGCAACATCTCATGCAAATGCTAATTTAATACCAAAAAGTATTAATGCAATTCTTAAAAAACAAGACTCAATGATGAGCCACTCAGATAGTCGAGGTGGTGGTCTTTCATCAAGATTTTGACCATTCAACAATGTAAATTGTGAAATATTTATTATAACTGAGTATACTTTTCGCTTATAGTATGTAAAGGATATAAGTTTGTATACAAATTTTTATACAAAAATAATTTATTTTAAATGCAGAATTTTACAAGTATTGTACGAATATTGTTTTTTTTTCACTGTCTACTGTTTTCAGTAACTGATGGGTGTTACACTTTTAATTGTTGTTTTTCCATTCTATATTCACGACTTAGGTCCAATTGCCTCACTCTCGCGTATGCTGCACTAGCCAATAGAACAATGAAGTTACTCACCCACCATAGGAAAGATTTCTGTTCATTATACCAATAAGTAGCTAGAACGGTTTGAGCACAGGCTTTTGCAGTACCACTTATGTTATGTGTTAATGGCGATGTAACTTTTATCTGAAGAGCAGTAACATAGCCTATTGCAAATCCACATACACCACCAACAAGCATCGCACCCCAGAAAAATGGCGATGTTATTTGATCATAATTATAAACAGTTATATGTTCTCCATTGATGAGCATTAGAGGCAGAAATATAATAACACTATACGCATTATTATAGTAAGACAATAGCCAAATGTCTTGATTTACAATAGGAAGAACCTGTTTTGTCTGAATTGAATACAAAGAAAGTGTCAATGATCCTAATATTCCAAAAATTGTTCCGACAATTGAAAGAGAACCTGCAAGATTCTCTTGGTCTACTCCAAGAAAAAAGCCGGCTACTATAATTCCACAACATGCAATGCACTTTGTTGATGTACGTTGCCCTGTAAAATCACAAAGGTACATGGAATTTCTACAAGTGAATTAAGATTATAGTGAACAAGATTTTCTTACCTAAAATTAGGTACGTAAAAACAACATTGAACACAGTAGTCAATGATCTCCCAACGTAGTAAAATGCAACATCAACATATTTCAAACATAAGTTATTTGTTGCTATCATACCAGTGAAAAGGAGAGATAAAGGCAATATCTATAAATGCAAGCCCAATAATTAATTATATTAGGAAACAGAGTACATAACAACATTACTATGTTATTTTTCAATACCTTTTTCACTGTTTCTGCATTGAATGGGTTCCCATCGGGAAATTGTATATGCCTTGGAAAGCATTTTGATAAATTGTTGAGTACTATACAAATAAATAAGCTAACTATACATTGGAACCACGTAACAAAAAGTGGAGCATCCAGATTCAATATATCACTGGATAATAAAGCCTTGTTTATAAATACTGTTAAAATTGAAATTACCCTAAAAACATTCAATTGA
Source organism: Ectemnius lituratus (assembly GCA_910593735.2). Taxonomy (NCBI): domain Eukaryota; kingdom Metazoa; phylum Arthropoda; class Insecta; order Hymenoptera; family Crabronidae; genus Ectemnius; species Ectemnius lituratus. The sequence continues at coordinate 3,180,516 of OU343040.1, read as the reverse complement.
GAATGAAATGTTAAATATTTAAATAACAGTTAATGGTAACCACGACTTACCAGTATGCTGCAACTACTGTTGCAATGTACGTGTACCTAGCTAAAAGCTTACTACTTCCTTGCATTTTTATAGATATAAAAAATCAACTATATTTTTAGTAGGATATCATACTTTGGTTTTCTGGTATATGTATCGGATGAAAAGTAACTGCATTAACGTTAGATAATAAATAATACAACGTATTCTTTCCAATAATTACACATTATCGCTTTTTTTCCGGTGTGTCCAGTTAGTACTTCAAGTCGTACTATTGTTGACATATCTGCACCAACTGCACACACGTTTCTACTATGCCGGCTATAGATACATCTATGCGGTTTATATAGAATATTATGAAAATAAAAGTAATTCAAATTCTAAAATTATAATATTATATACAACAAATGTATTGTATCCTATTTCTAGATATTCTTTTATTCAATTCAAGCGATGAGCTATAAGGTTTATATCCGTTCGAAATTCACTATCTAGATTTGTGTGTTCGAGGTTCGAACGGGTCGAGTATCTGATGTAAGATAAATATAGTACTCATATACGTTATAGGCTTGCTGCATGGTTTGCGCATGTACACACTTGTTCACAGTCAGTGACCTGTATATACATATATTTTTACGTGTGGTGTGTAGTAAAGTATACAGCTCGGTACAGGTGCACTCAGGTTGCACTCAGTTCTCGATTGCTAGTCCACGGTGTTCCAGTGATTTTTAGATACAAGAATTTACCAAAACCAGCTGTAACCTACTATGCACCAGTGAAGTCTTCTGTAATGCGTAGCATTTCCTAAAGCGTGTTACTTTGTGAGAACGATATGTAATCATAGAATTTTGTACAATGCGCTGATTCTTTCTCTTTTGTGAAAGAGGTATTCCGAGGGAAATCGTGTCGCAAGTGTTTTCATATATGCCACGGGAACAAGTATAGCGCGCATACAAAGAGCTCTCTTTTGTGGTAATTACAAGTGTCATTGGGTTTTCAGTATCTTAATTATCATGATATCAATTTTCATTATCACTTATTCATCGAAGTCCAGGCCATAAGTTTGGCGTTCCTACAAGAGTGTCCTATGAACTTATGTAGCATATAGCGTTCAATATCTAGAACAATAATAGGATTTTCCTCGGTGTATTATCGAATTTCATTTAGGCCAATAGATTACGAACTCTCGCACACGTTCAACTTCGCAGCTAGCAGATATGATTTGATGGTTAAAGTCGTAGTTCGGAACTATAGTCCTCGGTTGATATCGAATGGAGTTTGCAATAGTAAGGAAAGCAACTAGAATTAGCAAAACCGTTAACACGTTGTGCGTTTACCGACATTATCAACGCATAGCCACTTTAATGAACCTTGAGCTTGATCACGGACGACACGAACGAAACAAATTACTAGTTGCATGGAAGACTCGTGGCGGTCAACTATACTTTTTGAGCAGTTCGTAGCAGTTCGTAGATATCCGCTGGTATATATTAACAGTTATCGAGTTCAACGTAATTCAAGCGGACTTTAACCTGGCATGAAGTGGATTTAAATTTTTAGTAGTAGTAATCCCAGCTGTATTCCAGTGTAGATCGGTGCAGATGTAAAAGCACCAAGTGTTGTGGAACGGGTGAACAATGCTTTTCCGTTCTTTCTCATTATCTACCTAACATCGTGTTCTGTCGTCATCTTCGCAACATTCATTACACTTCCTTTTACGAATATATTGCGGACAGGTATTCGCTATGGCATAATAACGGTATATTCTCCAGAACTTTTATATTTCGAAAAACTCCGACGATTGTTCTTATTCTAAGTGCTCGTGCATTTGGAGCAACATTTGGCTAAATGTCTTGCAGAAGTGATTGTTGCATATACTTATAATAATCTGTTATATAACGAGTCGTAACCTCCGTGTTGTTTTGCATTCAACTAAATTGAAACAATTGTATTTGTTTTCGACTAATTTTCAAATTAATTGTGACGTCATCACACCATACTGTGAGAGTATATTCGTATTTGCTATAACCAATACTATGTAGGAACTATTTGGTGCAAAACTACTATTTCTGTGATCACTGATAAGACCCATTAACTGTCATTGCAGATTCAAGTTTAACATACAGCTGAAGACTATGTCGCAGTATGATGATGTTATCATTGAAGACAAAGACATTGATATCGGGGATTCTAGCACTTCCGGAGTACGGCATAGAATTCCATGGAGCGACCGTGTGTTGCTGAACAGTGAAATCCCTGGATTGCACGAGGTCAAGGAGTTATTAGACGATGATGATGTTAGCTGTTTAGCAGAAGAAGAAGATGGGGTAGGATGTCCCTTGCCTTCAACACCTGAAGACGATCATCTCTTGGATTGTGAGGTAAGAAGGATCACCGATGTTTTATATATTTGTGGTGTTCAACTCGCATTATGGTTTTGCATAGATGACAGAGGTGTTGAAGGCTGGGGTACTGAGTGATGAGATCGATCTTGGTGCTTTAGCACACAATGCTGCAGAGCAAGCAGAAGAATTTGTCCGGAAGGTATAAATTATATTTAATTATCTAAGAATTGAGAAAGATTATAAAACTTTTGAACTAAATCTACAAGAATTATTATGATATCCATTGGGGCAACGCAGGTATGGGAAGCATCCTGGAAGCAATGTCACTTTAGAAATTTACCAAGATGGCTGCAAGATAATGACTTTTTACATGCTGGACATAGACCACCATTGCCCTCGTTTTATGCCTGTTTTAAAAGTATTTTCCGCATTCACACAGAAACAGGAAATATCTGGACCCATCTACTTGGTAAACTGAACTAATACAGTACCTTGTATCCACATAATGTGCAGTAACTTATCTAAAGGTATTTTTTCAGGATGTGTTGCATTCATAGGCATAGCTATATTTTTCCTAACACAACCCCCTATAGAAATTCATTTGGAAGAGAAAATAGTATTTGGTACCTTTTTTGCTGGTGCTATTATGTGTCTAGGATTGTCATTTGCTTTCCATACAGTCCACTGTCACAGCGAATGTGTTGGGAAGTTATTTTCGAAATTAGACTATTGTGGTATAGCTATGCTTATAATGGGTAGTTTTGTACCATGGCTGTATTATGGATTCTACTGTGATTATCAACCTAAGTTAATTTACTTATCTGTTGTTGTAATACTTGGAATAACAAGCATAGTTGTATCACTATGGGAACGTTTTGGAGAACCAAACTATAGACCTCTTAGAGCAGGTGTTTTTATGGGTTTTGGGCTTAGTGGGGTAAGTCATACACAACTATTGTTTATATTAATTCACTGTTTCCTTCAATTATTAGTCTAAGTTTACTAAAATATTTCCTTCTGATGTAGGTAATACCTGCTGTACACTATGCTATTGCTGAGGGGTGGTTTAAAGCAATTAGTCAGGCATCCCTTGGATGGCTAATTTTAATGGGATGCTTGTATATCTTAGGCGCAATGTTTTATGCATTGAGAGTACCTGAACGATTCTTTCCAGGAAAATTTGATATTTGGGTAAGGAATAACTTCTTTTCAAATATTAGGTTCAATTTGAGAATAAGCATATGATTAAAAAATGTAATCATTTCTCAGTTTCAGAGCCATCAAATTTTCCATGTATTAGTTATTGCTGCTGCTTTTGTTCATTATCATGGAATAACCGAGATGGCTATGCATAGAATGACAATAGGCGACTGTTCAAATCCATCGCAGGCGATAGCTTTTTAGTCAGGCATTGAGAACCTTGTTGGATTTCTATATGACGTAATCACATACAGGGCTTGAGCAATTCCTGAGTCTCTTTACTGGCAGTAGATCTGCACTACACAAGAAGTGCTGGGAAACAATATCACAAAAGAAACTGATCAAAGATGCACTTTTTCTTACACGCAACATACTGATTTAAACGGTTTTTTATGGAGACTTAAATGAGTCCAATAAACATACAGCAATATCCGATGGTTCAGAAAGTACAATGCATAATTGGTGAATTTTATTACAACGAAGTTAAATTAGACAGACTTTTGTATCACAGAGCTTGCACTTGGAACAGGAACCAAACATAAAATTTCTTTGGGGATACTGGGTGTTAAATGAAAGCGATGAAAGTTTATGAAGTGTAGTTGTTTGGAAGTTTGTTGTCGAATTTGTAGAAAAATTCAATAGTACAAAATTAATGGAGATGTACGAACACTGTCGATGTAATTTTAAACTACCCTTAGCAACAGCATGTACATATGATGGAACAATTGCTGTTTCTTGCATAAGAAGTATTTCAGTTACTAATAAAAGATACGGGCAGTTTATATAATACTTATGCACTTATTATTAAGTGTAATTGATCCTATAACTTTTTTGAGTCCAAGAATGATAACCAATAATATATATACACGCAGGTATAAATATGTATATGGAGATCAAGTTTCCTATTTTAGTTTTGACATGTTTATAAGTACACATCTTCAAGTAATTTAAGAGTAAAATCCGGTGCTTGGCATTACAGGACCGTCATAAGAATAACATTTAGGAACCAATCTTAAATACAAATGCCTTTATAACATAAGCACTCTAAACCGATAATACATTTGATTGTCACAAGATACGCTGGCAGTTTGATTTTGTTTTAAAACACGGGAAGTTGAAATTGTAACTTTTCTTATGTTAGATCATGTATTTTCTGCTTTATCTTAATTTTCGTAGAATTAGAATGAGAAATAGGTATCAGTGGCTTTTTTGGTTGTTGTGATATTATTGTTAAGTACAGCTGCTTTACGTTAAACTGTGCCTGCACATTGTCGGGACAAATATGTACTGTTCTGTTAAAATCTTATTCAACAAGCTGTAGATCAAATTTCTGTTACCGTTATAATATCTAGGAAATACTTAATGGGGTATTATTTAAATTCATTGAGAACGATTTTGAAAGATTAGTAGATGAAGGTTTCGTATGTAAAAGGAACGACTGTTCTATTGTATGTAATATCTATAAAATATATTTTTTTAAACAAACATTGTAATATCATTCTCGACAGATAATAGTTTAGAGCTAAATGCACATTCTACATAACAATGTATAGTTATTCGTAATATAAAAAGTGGAATATGATGCAAATACTTTGAAATAAACACAGTGTGTATGTAAATAATTCATGGAATTTATCTTTAAAACGGTTTCTAGATACATAAAATATTATTAACATAATTGGGATTACCAACAATTTCCATAAAAGGGAGTGAGTTAATAGACTGTATAATTATTCCATTATCTCCAATACTTTGTTTGATTGCTCAAACTTTTGCAACTACTTTTTTTTTATTTCTTGCGGCTATGCGAATACAGAGTGCTGTTCCACGTCGGTACTTCAGAGTTTGCCTTCAAGAATATCTGCAATATCTTTAGTTTGTGGTGGATGGTGATGTAGTTCAGTGTGGTTCATACGACCGACCCGGTCCTTTGTTCCATCCGCTCTCGACAGTCGCATCAGTTCGCATGTGATCCGAGGATACGAGTTCTCAGGATTGTACTTGGGATCACACCACTGAAACTGTCAACGAACAGGTGCGACTGGTTCTCAGTCTAATTAATTAGAAGTACCCCGGATTCTGTCAGTTAGTAACAAATCGCAATGACTACAAATATGTTGCGTCTACTTCGAAATTTCCACCCAAAACGGTATTATTCTTCGGCAGTGCCGAAACCTAATAGGGACCCGGCGGTGTTATATACCGGAGTAAGTATACATTCCAGCATCCTAATTTTATCTTCCTAACGAACTTTGTCATTTAGAATCTATTGAAATGTAGAGACATATAAATTATTCAAACATATGCATTCTTGCTAGTAGTTATGTAGCAATAGTCTTATGTATACTACATGAATAATGGAAACTTTTGCATACTACTTAATCCTTATTTGTATTGTTTTAAAAAACTTGATTACTCAGTATACAGTGCCCTATTAATATCTTCCCATGTAACTTGTTGTTTTAGTCCATTGCATTTTTATATTATTTAACAACTCAATACTCTCGAAACAAACTTAAAACATATGTGTTTGGAGGATAAAAAATCGAATTCATGGCTATTTACATAACGCGAGAAGAATAAAATGTACGTGGCGTAAAAAATGTCACCTTTTATGCCGGCTGTTACCATTTTCTATTTTAACTCGTGACACTATATATGCTCTACTACCGGTCAATTTACATGCCAATGAAAGGAAACGGTTAATGTATGACCTTTGATACGTATCCTTTGAATTATAAACGGTAAAATTTGAAGAAAACAGATATAGCGATATATCTGTGGTGATGATGATTTATTCATTTAACAGCCTGTTGAAAAAGACTATTCTTATCAACAATTCTCATCCATAACGCCACGCTGCTCACTTTATCGCTTACAGATATACGTTACTTGCAAGTAATGTATCTATAAGCGATAAGTAACATGAAGATAAAATTATTCCACAGTAGTTTCCAACTCTTCTTTTCCTAATGCCAAATACTTTACACCGACGATCGAAAACATACATATGCAATAACCATTCGGCCTATAAAAAAAAGAGCTGCCGTCATAGTATAGCATTTACTATAAAAAATACGCAAATATGCGTATGTACAGTTGTTTCACGATCCCCGAAAATGTAAATTGTATCTTGTATTTAGCATTGCTAATAAGCGCTATTAGTATGCAACTTTAGCATTGACAAACAACGTGCACACTGTGACTTGTGCAACGTACATATGATCGTTATATAGCTACGTGACTTTATTTTTATAACTGGTGTTATTTGCATTACAGATATTTGTGAATAACACATGGCACAAATCGGTATCGGGTAATACATTTCCCACAATAAATCCGTCGACCGGTAGGATAATCGCGGATGTACAGGAAGGAGATGCCGCAGATATTGATATTGCCGTAAACGCGGCGAATGAAGCATTCAAATTAAACTCCCCTTGGCGGCGCATGGACGCATCCGCGAGAGGAAAGCTTTTACATGCTTTGGCCGATAAGATTGAGCAAAATGCTGCATATCTTGCGGTAATTCAAAATTCCCCGCATTCATTGAGTCAAACTTAAAAGAAATGTATGAATATATAATACATGACTCATTTTAGTCATTGGAAACACTGGACAATGGGAAGCCTTATAACGTTGCCTACTCGTTTGATGTACCTGCAAGTGTAGCTACCCTCAGATATTATGCAGGCTGGGCTGATAAAAATCATGGCAAAGTCATACCTATGGATGGACCCTATTTAGCATATACTAGGCATGAACCAGTTGGTGTCTGTGGTCAAATCATTCCATGGAACTTCCCCATGGTGATGATGGCTTGGAAAATTGCACCTGCTTTAGCCACTGGTATTATACATATTTCGGTTGCACTGTCTACAGTATGATGTATCAATATACTAATACCATTATTTCTACTTAGGCAATGTGGTTGTCTTAAAGCCGGCAGAACAAACTCCATTAACAGCGTTGTTCATTGCTGAATTGAGTCAGCAGGCTGGCTTTCCTCCTGGTGTTCTTAACGTCGTTCCTGGATTTGGTAAAGCAGGTGCAGCGCTGGTCGCACATAACGATGTACAGAAAATTGCTTTCACTGGGTCTACCGAAGTTGGAAAACTAGTAAAACAAGGTGCAGCAATGAGCAATTTGAAGAGAACTTCCCTTGAATTGGGCGGAAAATCTCCCAACATTATTCTTAAAGACTCTGATATGGATTATGCAGTGGAAGCTGCACATTTCGCATTGTTCTTTAATATGGTATGGTATTCTTTTAAGCATGGAAGTGTTAGGCGCTTGAAAAAGTGAATAAATTAATTTCACTTGACAATTTTGTTTAATAGGGACAATGTTGTTGCGCGGGTTCACGAACATTTGTGCAGAGTAAGATTTACGATGAATTCGTAGAAAAGAGTGCTGCCCGTGCCAAGTCTAGGATAGTTGGAAATCCATTCGATGAAAATGTCGAACATGGTCCACAGGTAGATTACCCCTACAGTTTGCAATTAAATCATGACTATAATATATGGCGTTTAAGTTCATTTGTTTTAATATACGGCTTTGGTTTAATTCAGATTGATGAAGATCAAATGAACAAGATAATATCCTTAATAGAATCTGGAAAATCTGAAGGTGCTCAACTTGTTTCCGGTGGTACTCGAGTTGGAGCGGAGGGATATTTCGTTGCACCAACAGTATTCGCAAACGTTAAAGATAATATGACAATTGCTAAAGAAGAGGTAAATAGCTATAAATAACAGGGTACATATTTTTGAAAATAATACGTATGCTAATCATGATAACAATTATTACAGATCTTTGGCCCCGTTCAGCAAATATTAAAGTTCGATGATTTAGATGAAGTTATCGAGCGTGCAAATAATACCGATTACGGTTTAGCTGCAGCAGTATTCACGAAAGACATTGATAAAGCTAATTACATCACCCAAGGTCTTCGTGCCGGCACAGTATGGTAATATTGACAACTTTTTTTTTAAATTGAAAATTATTATAAACGATGATTTAACGCAATTTATACTTAACGTGCAAAAATTTCCCTAGGGTGAATACCTACAATATGTTATCCCCCCAAGTTCCATTTGGTGGATTCAAAATGTCCGGTCATGGAAGAGAACTTGGCGAATATGGGCTTGAAGCATACACAGAAGTAAAAAGTGTTATTGTTAAGCTGTTAAAAAAGAATAGTTGAAAAGATTAATCGTTTGTTTACAATGTTACCAAATCTTTTTTACTGGCTTTCTTTTGATAACTATGTTCACATACACCATTTATTTTTGTACTAAAATTAATGTTAAATAATAAATATCTTGTGAAACAATAGTTATTTTAGTCTGCATATTCGTTATGCTATATACAATTTCTTTATTTTTAATTTACACATTATATTATCACAGTTATATACGATCTCTCCATAACAGGTTCAAAAATATACATACCAAATAAATATATTGGCTTCAGTAAAAGAAGACTTGCAGTCATTAGAATCTAAATTTTGTATGTATCATATAAGAGACGCACAACATAATATGAACTAGAAATATACTCACAATAATGAGTAAACTCTCTGCTAATGCACATTTAAGTATATTCACACATATGTCCACAGCCAGTTGGACATTGTCGATTGCATTTAAACCATTCACTCATGTGCAGTACATGACCTCCATGAGTACATCCTTGGCACCAGGCATACATGCCACGAACGACCTATTTGTAGAATGTTTTTCTGATGAATACACGAATTACACAAAGCTTTTGTTACATTGTTCAGATATCAATACCTGGTGACAAACTGAGCAAAGAGCATGATGTGATGAATGGCATCGGTCGCAAAGCCATGCTGCTCTTTGCAATGGTTTTGTGCATGACAAACAGCATGCATGAATCATAGTTGACTGTTGGTTTAATTGAGATACAGATGGAATCCAAACAGACTGTATTATCTAGGAACAAAGAATGCAAAGACATTTACGTTTGGTTGTTATACTTAAATGTAATTATATATCAAATGTTATTTACCTGCGTAGCCACATTCCAAAGCTTAAACTTTCCAAGCATGTCCAGGTACTCTAAAATCCAATGTTCTTGCACGGCAATCTCAATATTCAAACCCTTGCGCTTTTCTCCCAATGCAATTAAGATTGACGCTGATGTCTGTATATCTCTCAAGGCAGCATGATGTTTAAGTGCCTCTTCAATCAAATTCGTGGGATCCCAAAATTGTGGTTTTGGTATATTTGACACTATTAATTGACATGGTTGATCTTCGACCATTAATGAAGCACAGTCTTCGTTAATATCTGGCGGATGATTAGGAAATTGTTCTGGAGGTGGAGATCTGTCTTTAATTTCGTGCCTCAAAGGAAATGCCTCTTTTGAAAGAGTCCAGTCATTGTCATTGTTTATCATATTGTGTATGTATCCTGTTGTATATTCCATTGTCATAGGTTCAAATTCGCTCTCACCAAATAGGAAATCACCCTTGGATGGTCCTTTGTGTCCTACAAAGGACCTTCTGTAATTAAAGATTTTTTTATTTGTATATTTCTCGCAACATCTTGTAATTGTATGTTTAATGTATACATACTTAGGCAAAGCAGACCCAACTGGTTGATGATTTTCTGGAGTTTCATCTGTCTCTGTTTCATCATCTCCACCACTTGTGGCTCCTGTAGGCACTTCACCTTGCAAGGATTTAGCATCGTTCTCATGACCTACAAAGTTGCAGTGACTTTGAGAAAAGGAAAATTATACTTACAAAAAACGAAAGTATAGGTAATGCCATACTTGCGTTAGTTTGATCAATGCTAGACCCAATTGTGATTTGCGCTAAATTTAATGTATTTACAATGTCTTCTTTGGAAGTAGTGGGTGGAGTCTTTAAAATGGAACCCAGGGGATTTGCATAGAGTGTTTTAATAATACTCCATACTGTACTAATCTGTTAGTATAATATGAGAATAAATTTCTAGTGCAGTCTTCTACAGGAACAGTGTCATAATGTCAGGATATTCTAACAACTTACATCGTTTCTACCAGCATTCCTAGCAACAGTAGCATTGTGATCACAAATATCATTTAGTTTTCCTGTTAATAAATACCCTTCTGCACATGCCTTGAACCACATTTCATAATTCCTTGGTACATTTCTTGCAAATCTGTGCATAACACTGGATGCCATACAAAATGTATCATTTGATGCTGGGGTTTTTCTAAAAATGAGTGCTTTAGTATCAATGCAGTGAAAAAGGACATTTATCTAAAGTTCAAAAAGAAAAGACTTTGTAAGATGTTACTGAAAATACGCCTTTCAAAATGTTTATTTTAAATAAATATTACTTATTATTTACTAATAGAAAAAATAGCATTTTTAATACACGCTTGTAACATCTTAACCGTCTTTGAAATACTTCATTTTGGAAAATCCTTACGAAGTTATATCCGTGTATACGTGTCTATATTAACCTCATGGTGTTAGTAAATTGTTTCATTGCGCTGGCAACATGTGCATTTACTTTGCACGCATAAGCGACATCTCCCTTTGGATTCAATGCAATTCCTTGTGGATTTGCTTTACTGGCAGGCCTTACGGCGTCTTTGAATACATGATGATACAAAGTACAATCCTGAATTAAGACAAAAATTGTGAGGAATGAAATATAAGTTTGTCATCATCAGTATTGTTCAATATAAATGCATCATACTCTGCTTGTAGATAAAAATGAATGGGGATTCCCCCTCCATGCCACTCCTGTAGGAACATCTTTGTGTTCATTGAAACTAGCAAAGGGTATATAAGGGCGGCGTATATCCCATATATTGATACTGCAATCGACAACAAGAGCACAACTTGATATATGGTATTTTCTTTGTGGTCTCCATTTGATTCGGCCAACAGAAGCTATTGTATGTATAACATAGTCACAACTTGGTTTGCCAGATAAGTCCCAAACCTAGGGGAATATAGAATAGATTTGATTAGACTTGTGACCTTATACTAAGAGGCAAACAATACACTCACCTTTATTGTTTTATCTCTTGATGCTGTGGCAAGCCAAGTTGCTTCTGGATGCCAATCACATGCAAAAATTGGCCCACTGTGTGCAGTAAAGTGTTGAAAATAACGATCTGGTTTACGTAAATCCCACTGCTGTACATGTCCATTTTCAGAAACTGCTGCAAATGTGTGTGGTAAATGTGGGCAAAACTGTACATCACGTACAGATTCTGTATTACTGGAAATTATAATATTACTCGTATGGACAATACAAAGAATTTATTCATTTTATTTGACATAGAATACATAACAGATCTTACCTATAAAATGTTTTTATTGCTTCCTTTTGGCTGACTCTTAAATCAAAGCACTTCATGGTACCATCCTGGGATCCTGATATAAGCCACATGGGCTCTGTCATATGAAAACTCACTTTGTTCACAGTACGCTTGTGATCACTAAATACATATTCCTGCTTACATCTAGATGTCATGTTCAAGTTCCAAACAACCACTGCACCATTCGTGGCTGCTGTGGCCAGTATGTGGTCTAACAAAAATAGGTTGAGTGTAGTGGAATAAAATTTGAACTTAATTAAAATAAAAGCGATTCTGTTCTATGCTCACCATCAATAAGATTCCAGGCCACATCGTTGCAAGAAAAATTTAAATTCAAGTTCTTTCCAAAACGCAAATTACAAGTCTCTTCAAACCTATCCTCCAGTAGTGCAAATATCTTAAAGACTACAACACAAAAGGCGTCATTAAGCAGCAATGTTATGTTTATTCTCATGCAACTTAACATAAAAACGACTTAACGATATACTTACCATTGCGACCAGCGATTACAACTTGACTATTGTCTTTGTTCAATGCTAGTGCGTTAGCTGGTACTTCTTGAGTAATGCACACAGTTTTGGAAATCATTCCGAATATGTTGCAAATGAATAAATAATCTTCATAGGTTATATCACTCGAATGTATACAAATAGGACTGACTTCCAAACGTGGATAATATATATATGAACATCGAAGCGTAAAACTAAGCGTGAAAAACCCTTTTAAACAATGTTGTAAACAATAAAATAACCATGTTGTAGGGAAAAATATATAAGTGTCAGTTGAATGTACTTCAAAATCTTTTGTATGATATACATGAAGTTTTCGCAGTCACATCGAGAAGCGATGTTACAAGCAAACAATGTAAACCGCACTGTTGAAATACGAGAAGAGTTGTTCGAAGTAATTGGTTTGGCTTCATGTACGCGTAGTTCTTCTAAATATAAGGTAGTAATCAAATTCGAATAGCACCGGGTAGCACAGGAAATTTGTTTCAAAGGAACCGCCGGGATCTCGACAATAATATATATATATATATATATATAGCCAACAATTTTATTGGGATTTGTAAAACGAAATGTGCTCTGCGCACTGCGCACGTCAAGTTGTATGGAACACTGGGCGAGTGACAGGAGTCAACATTGAATCATTCACATTTGTTGAGTTCGCAACAAGTTGCTCCTGAAATTTAAAAGAACAGTTTGAACAATTCAGTAGTGTGAATAATGTTGAACTTTTGTTGGATGCCGTAAAGGTTTTCGTATCTGTATTTTCAAGAGAAACTGGTGTGTTTGGATAAGTGGAAAATCTATTTCGTAAGTACACGGCGTTTTAAGATACTTCACCTTTGAGTAGGTCTATTCGGATCTGTAGACGCAGATCAAATACAATTAAGGCACTGTTGTTAATTGATCGATAATTCATACAAAGAAAGTGACACAGTGTTTCGAATAAAATAATAAAAGGTGAATATTTTATTAACATAAAATGTTCGATTTAGGTGCAGGACCTAAGGTCATTTGCATTGTTCCGGTCTAACATGGTATTTGAATCCACTTGTCCTTACCTGATGGACTATGCTCTTTCCTATGAATGTAATTATGCTGTGACTCACTGAATTGTAAAATAAATGAAAGTTTGTTAAAGTGAAAGTAAAAGAAAACCAGAGATTGTTTACGAATAAATTCTTTATTTGTAGTTGTCAATATTTGTACATTTGCGGCTATATCAAACAAGGAAAACGGTGACCGACATCGCCACTCCCATTATTATGCCCACTTTCTCGCTTTCTATATGAACAATTATCTATATACTATTAATAGATATGAGGAAACATAGGGAAAGAATACAAGATCGTAGCGATCTTTTATATGCAAGTATATACGTTACTTGAAATGCAACAAGTATGATACATTAACTTTAAAATCTTCCTTGCACGTACAAGGTTTTCTCTTTTACGAGCGATATACTTATTATAGCTATAGTTTAGTATCTCCGTCTTCTTACGATAGCAACTTTTTAATATTTATCTGTTTTTTATACATCATTTTCCTCGTAATTTCCGCTGATCATATATGTTTGTAGGAAAACGGTTTTTTAATCATTACTATATCCGCCTGCTTCTCTATAGGCAGCGCATGTTCCAGAAAACGTATGGATATATCTCATAAGTAGAAATAATAAACACAGTATTGAAATATAATTTTGTAACAAATCGTACATGTAACTTCTGCTCTACTCGATCAAATACTTCCATTAAACAAAAGTGAAAGTTTACCTAGAATTCGATCTTATATATGGTCCAAGGTCAATCTACTCAGTCACGGTTACTTAAAACGGCTCTCTTTAGTGTTACATGGCCATCTGTAGATCACAATAGATCAAGATAGTCATTGCTTTCAGTTAATCCATAGATATCAGCAGGTCAATCGTCACTCAAACTCGTAAAATTGGAAAAACCGTCCATTGCGCTCGTTGCGTCCCAACACGATACCCGAAAATCATGGGAGCGAACAATTGTAAAGGATTTCTGCCTATAAGCTCGAAAGTATCGCCGAGCAAATCTGCAAATTCTGCAAACCCAGGTGCGAATTACATTTATTCAATATTTATCCTTGTGCTTTCTGTAGAAAGATTTGCTATAATAGTTTTTAAAATATTGTGCTCTGATATATACCTTTCGAAACTAAATTAAACTGTTTTATGTTTATTATACACATTGTGTACAATGGTCATATGTTTCTTGTAATGTCAGTGTAAATGATTAAATTTACCATACGACGGTTGAAAAAGCATTCGAATGCCGATAACATCAGTACACATTGCATAGTGCGTATCACGATAAAATAATTATAAACATATATTATTACACAAAATTACATTACGTTTTATGTTTCAAACAGTTATCTATAATGAAACTATTGAATAAATATATATAGTAACACAAATACAACATCCATCTCTGTTATCCTAAAATCGGAAAAAATTGATTTTCATGAAAATTAGAATGCCCACCTATATGACTGTGGCACTTTGTTTACATGCATGTTAATATCTCGCAATCTCGAGGAGACACTCCTGAATAGTGTTTGTTCAGAACTTCGTCGAACATGCGCCAGAATGAATTATGATGATTACCACAAGTCCAATTCTTTCTTATCACATTTGTGGCGGCATTGGAGATTAGTTTTTGTTCACAGATGTGTTACGGTTTCTTTACTTCGGATTGATGAGTATTTAAGTTCTCTGCGAAAATGAGAGCAGTGTAGAATCGCCATTGACGTGTCCATGCACACTTTGCGATTGCACTGTATAATGACGCGATATCCTAGAAGCCAACATCGGCCATTGGAATCATCGCACCTGCCTTTTGTGCATTTGGTTAAATCGATGAAAATATTTTTCTCCATTTGAATTGTAGAAGTCCCATAGAATTAATGTTCGTAGTGGAAAATCGATTTTTGTTTGGTCAAAAAAGATTACTCAACAAAATAAATAAATTTTGATAATAAAACGAAAATCCGTCCTTTAGCAATTGGCACCAGATTGACACACTCAATTAGTAATAAACACATATGGATAATTCCACATAGGAAATAATTGCCAATCGATAATCGTTTCCATAGTATGAGTTCCTACATTGCTAGGCGTTGTATACATTCTTTATGTAAGAAAGTTATACGTCCCCGGTCGTCGATACTTAGCGTTATGATGATGGACCCACGAAAAGAAAAGAAAACCCACATTTGTAGTGAGTGTAATAGAGGAGAAGAAGATATTAGAAGAACACATAATAGCGCAAAATGTTGTTGTAGTTGTGAGTCAATAGATGGTGTAATTTAGGTTGCTATATAGTTCATCGCCACCCTTTTTTATTACGATTTCATTATCCATCTATCAAATCAAGAGGAATAACTAAGATCTATTAGTTCTTTAGTAGTAGATTTAATAGTTTTTTTTAGTAATAGATTATTTGTGTCCCTGTAGCTTGCATGTATGAATCCATGTGTTATTATTACTAATTATATCTACCTAGGTACACCGACAAAACATGATTACATCGAAGGGGTGGTTTGTAAAGAAGATGAAATCACTGATAATGAGATGAAGATGTTACCACTTGGGGAAGATGGTGGAAAGGTTTTGCTAATAAAGCAGAAAGGAGAACTCCATGCAATTGGTACTAAATGTACACACTACGGTGCATTACTGCATACTGGTGCTCTCGGTGATGGAAGAGTAAAATGTCCATGGCATGGTGCATGTTTCAACATAAAAAATGGTGACATAGAAGACTATCCAGGATTAGATTCTCTCCCTTGCTATCAGGTAAATGAAATTAATGTAAATTGCAGCTAATACCAGGATTGTATGTTGCATAGTGTTATACTTTTTCACACAGGTACGTGTAGATGAAGCTGGACTAGTCCATGTAAAAGCAAAGAGAAAAGATTTGGAATTTAATAGAAGACTTAAAGATATGTGTAAAGTTGATACTAACAACACAACAGCAGCTGTCATAGTTGGTGGTGGGCCTGCAGGAGCAACATGTGCTCAAAGCTTAAGACAGGAAGGATTCACAGGTCAAATTGTAATGATATGCAAAGAAGATGTTGTTCCATATGATAGGGTAAAAGTATCCAAAACATTTGATTTCGATGTTGAGAAAGCTGCTCTGAGGCCGTTATCATTCTATAATGAACATAAAATTGATCTGAAGCTTGGTGTTCAAGCTGTTGGTAAATTGATTCATGCTAACTGTTTATTCAACATAAATTAAATTCATATTTTTAATTTTTTAGTTTACATTTTAATTTTATTACAGGTTTGAAGACTGACGAAAATGTTGTGGTACTAAGCAACAACGAAAATCTGCAATATAATTATTTATTCATTTCTACTGGAAGTAAACCACGAGTGCCTAATATACCTGATGCTAATTTAAAGAATATATTTGTTCTGAGAGATTATACTGACTCTCTTACAATAAATTCAATGCTTGCCTATGATAAACATGTTGTATGTCTCGGCTTTGGCTTTATTGGTATGGAGGCTGCTGCATACTGTGTTGGAAAATGTGCATCAGTGACTGTTATTGGAAGAGATACAGTACCATTTAGACATGTTTTCGGTGAGAATATTGGAGAGGCAATCAAAAAAGTATTTGTACAGAAAGGTGAGCATTTTATCATTTTTACACAAGACTTCTAATTAGAGCAGTTCTTAAGCAAGCAAATTGTCTTTCAGGTGTCAAGTTTGTACATAATAATAGCATTCAGAAGTTTATTCCTAAAGATAATCCATCTGGCAAAGGTCCGTCTATAGTGGGTAGCATTGAACTAACTGATGGTACAGTACTACCAGCTGACATTGTTATCATGGGGATTGGCTCAACATTTTACACAGATTGGATGAAAGACTCATCAGTAGAGATGCAAGAGGATGGTAGCATAATTGTTGATAAGGTTAATTCTTATACATCGATCTTACTTCTGAATGTGCATGCAATAATTTCTACCCAACATTTATTATGTTGCAGCATTTGATGACAAATGTCAGCAATATATATGCAGGTGGAGATATAGCTTATGCACCTGTTTTTGGCTCTGATGAGAAATCAGCTACCATAGGACATTATTCATTAGCTCATTATCATGGAAAAATAGCAGCTTTAAATATATGTGGGAAAAGAACAGCTTTAAGTACAGTTCCATTCTTCTGGACTACATTATTTGGAAAGAGTTATCGATATGCAGGTAAGTTCTATATTATATAATGCCTTATATCTTTATGCTGCTTTAACTACATATGAAATCCATTGTATATAGGTCACGGAAGGGCAGAGAAAGTGAAGATTTATGGATCCTTAGAAACACTAGAATTTTTCGCTTATTATTTTGAACAAGGCAAAGTAATTGCAATGAGCAGTTGTGGGGCTGATCCAATTGTAGCGGATTTCGCGAACCTGTTACAAGAGGGCAATTCTTTGACAGAGGAAGAAATAATTGCAGATCCATTTGGTTGGATCAGGAATAAGCCAAAAGATTTACACAACCGATTTGGAACTGCAGAGGTCACAGCTATGTAATCAATATCAGTTTTATTGTAGGGGAACTGTGAGTTATTCACAAAGCAGTATTTCTTCCTTTGCAACTAAGTATTACACGGATTTCTTCAGTTTGTGACTTCAAAGTTTTAGCTTGAACTCTGCTGTTCATGCGCAAACAAGGTCTATAGTCATAAAATACTGTACATAAGTATTTTTTTAAGTATGCATAATCCAAATTACACATCTTATTTTACATTTGATATCAACTATTTAAAGGAAGTATTCTTGAATATCTCAGGCAAATATCAAGATTCTAAGATTTGTAAAGTTTTATTGAACTATTGTTGTTTAAATTATTTGTGCATATTTTGATAGTGCCTAGATTACTTGAATAATATAATAAATTTATATGTACTTTGTTGTATGAACTTACTCTACTGCTACATCCAATTCTATACTTATAACAATATACATGTAGGACTGTGTACTCAGTTCAATATACCTTAAACAACAAATTTTATTTATCATAACAAGAAATGATAACTTGTACAGTTTATATTATAAATTAAATATAATTTTCAAATACTAGTCCCATGCTTCATTGTGCTTTAAGTGGTGTAGTCTGTCCTCTAGTGTGATATAGTTCTCAAATTTCATTTCTTGTAATTGTTTAAATTCATTAACTTTGTTCTTTTTGTCTTTGAACTCTTTCATGTGACCGTGGGACTGTTCAACAGTTAAGTAGGGGTGTCGTAAGAGTAACATATTCTGTTCTTCCCTCTGCAGTTCATATCGCAGTGCCATTAGATCCCCCAATGATATTTTAGGTTGTCTACGTCGTTTCCTGGATTATTAGGAAAATAGTCATGTTAATTTAATTCCTGAATTATAGCCGGGCTGCACCGTTTTCAATACTAGATTTTCACACATTGCCATCCTAGTACAGTTATGAAAATTGCTTTCAACGTTTATATTAAAATAGGTGTAATAATTATACATACCCTCTATACCACATCATGCAGTGCTTTACGAATGATGGTGACCCTAGCCGCATTCTAGCAACTTTCTCTTACAATATTGAAAATTCGTTTCTGTAGAGTTACTATGTATTGCTGCGCTTATAGCAATAATAGGTTATTCCAGACACTTTGTTATATTGTTATATTTATCAGTATTTACCACGACCACCACTTCCCCGGAACGCCACCGTCGTCTTGCGCGGCTTGTGCTCGCTTGCGTATTACATTACGCATGGCTTCACTGCGCAACTGCAGGAACAAGTTGGGACACGCAAGATATTACATAAGGTATTTCAAGAATTCAACAATGCTGTATTTGAATAACAATTCATAACCCACAGTAGATACATTTGCACAGGTACAATAACGATATATATTACATATGTAAAGATTACTGCAATTTAAGTGAATTACCTAAATCGAAATATATAAAATTTTAATCTTCATTGATTTCGGTTTCAAATTTCAGTCCGGTCCCACGTAGATTTTCTTCTGTCCATTCATCGAATCGTCTTGACAAGGTTTCCGACATGTAATTTTTCCAATCACCTACTTTTCCTTTCCTTATGAACCTGACATTAGCATTGCTACTTTTTAAGTTTCCCTCTGGCAGAATCTGTGACAAATTGATCGAGGGATTCGCTGCCATTTTGGAGAACTTAAGATGTTCACAAAGCTCAACAATTTGATCATCGGTTATTGTCTTGCCGAGAAACTTTGCAGTTTTCTTCACTGCCCCTACTTGATCCTGCAAAGTAATGATAAATGCCAATAATATAAATGATGTGACGTGTGCCTTTTTCAATTACAACCGAAAGACGCGCACTTGTTTCATGTCCTCGTATTTTAAGAATAAAACGTTCTCTTCATCCCTCATCTCCCAAAATTTCCGCACGTGACTAAAGAAAGGGGAAATCGGTCCTAAAACAATATAAATTCTGCAGTAGGCTAAATTATTATTATGATTATTATTATTATTATAATAGTTTTATATAAAAATACCATAGTCCATTAGGAATATCTCTGCAAATTCATCAAACGTAGCTTCCATATTATGCATCAATTTGCAATAATGGTAAAAGCTGACACAAGTGTCTTTCGGATTCCGCGCAACATAAATTATCTGCAAAAATACAACATTGATTTCAATCGGTATCTATGAAATTAAAAAAATTGATAGCCATGCCACACCTTTGGCTTCTTTTTTTCGATGCCTTTCGGAAGTAAATCCCATGGGAGATGGGATTTTACATAACGGGGACGGGCCATTTTCATGGCATTGTCTACAGAATCACCCATCTTTGCAAACCATTGTGAGTAATCACCCGTGTTCATAAGGGCCGATGATCTGTAATTAGAATTCATGTCAGATTTCTCAGATTGAATTAGAAATTTTGGTGGCATTGACGCGCAACTCACTCAATCAACGGATTGCGGATTGAAAATAGTATCTTAGCATTTTCGTAATCAAAATTATTGCCAATGCACCATACCATTTCCTGTGCCCAATGACTTCCTGGTTTTGATTAACATTGTAAGAAGCATTGCTCTATTACATCTTGTTATTTTATGTCTACATAATGTGTTAAATCCTCAGAAACTTACCAGTGCGCGGATAGGATACCATCCAAGTGTCATCCTCGTAAACTTCCATATGGCGAACTTTTTGAGCGTAAAATACGAATTTTGTCGGAAGTATATAATTGGCTGGATGCACTTTTACGAAGCTAGGGCTAAAACCATACATTTTATCCAATTTATTACCTATATCGCCATCAATCGTCGAGAATGTGAACGATTGTTGATTATTGGTTTCCTCCACTGTAAAATATAATCAGAATGTATAATATGACACGGCAATTACATGAATTTTTATTCTTACTTGATTTTTCCCCCTTCATTTCTTTTACACAATATAGAAATACAGAGTATAAAATAGTCGTCGATGTTGATACGTGTGCGACGTGCAGCGAAATGACCCTGTTTGCAAGCTTTGCCTTCCCCTTGCACTTCTCTGGACCCAAGGACCCGTCGCTACAACTTTTTCCTTGCAGATGCGGTCCGGAAATATTTATGATAATCAGCACATTTAGACTTTGTGCGTATCAGCAATTATCTATAATAAAATTGAGATTTTGGAATTCCCTCAGATCGAATGCATATAAAATTGAATGATAAAGAATCTCCGTAATTCGAAAATTGTGTTATCCTAAATCTTTTAATAACGTGAGAACAATGTGGTTGCGTCTATATCAGCGCAATTATTCGTAAAACTTTTACATATGTAAATAGCACAAGGATTGTTTGGAAAGAAGGACAAATTATTTACTCTACTATCAACTTTCCCGTTGTGAAAGATTTCACTCTCAGAGAAAGTTGTCGGGATATTTGTGTCAAGAGAGTTGATCCAGTGGGATAACTCTGCACAGAAATGCGCGGGTACACCCGCCATCCCTTTTGTAACAACAATATAAAGTTCTAAAATGCAATAGACTTTCGAATGTACAACGACACTTTTTAAAAAGGTGTAGTCTTCGACCTTCATTTATATTACACCTGTTTTCTAAAGTTTTTCAAAAGAGCTACGAGAAAGACGTCTCATATAGATAGATATTGAAGTAGTGTGCAGTCTATAAATATAGATATATATCCCCGTCCGTTTTCTGCGTCGTCCGGTTTGCACTCTTCCTATCCTAATCACGTGATTTATTGACTAGTCTCTTGTGGTGTTGTAGTCTCTGTCATTTGGGAAGCACGGAAAATTAGTAATACGTTCGCATTGTTTTATTTGTCGAATGACCGTTGCTCGCGGAGCAAGTAAACTTGCATCTCTTGATACCAAGTGCAAGGTACTTGAATCTTTAATTTTGTCAGTGCGGCTGTTCCTGTTTGCATCGCGATCTCCTCAGCAAGCTTGTGGAACAGTCGCGAAGGTTATACTTCATTCATACATCGCAGCTGACACTAAAACAACAACTAGCATGCAATAGAAGACGAACGCATCGTAAGATTTTCTACAATTTCGTATAACGCCGACCTTGTTCCTTTATCATATTCTTTTCATTTTGTTCCATTCAGTACAAAGTTTTACGTTTACTACATACTATTCTTACGATTTACTATATTTGTGTATATACGATGAGTCAAAGTTTTCCTCTTTTGCATTCATTGTTGCTTTTGTTTAACTACAACGTCTGACTCAGTGCCTATTCAGACTATGTGATAAACGTAATTCTAACTCTTGGCTCCTTATTCTCGAGTGTTGATTTGACCTGTCAGTACTGTCACATTGTTCTTTCTGCTCGTGTTGCAGATTTGCAATAGCAACAGAAAATAGTGTATGAAAATGGGTATGCATCATCCAAGCACAACAATCAATTTGGAGAATGAAATTTTCGACGACCTCGTTCGTGAATGTGACTGTGTGGAAACTGGAGCTCATTTGTCACAATCCTTAAGAAACCGCTTGCAAAAGTTCAAGTTAGAAAAACGTAAAGAAATAGTATCAAGATTAAAGGATGGCTGTGCACCATTATTCTTTGCTTGCGAAAGGGGACATCTACAAATTGTGCAGTACCTCATATCAGAATGTAATGCTGACATAGAACAAAGGGGACTTTATGAAGTAGTGGATGATCATTCTCTGCATTATGTTACTCCTTTATGGTGTGCAGCAGTTTGTGGAAATCTTTGTGTTATACAATGTCTAGTGAACCATGGTGCAGATGTGAATGCAGTTTCTGGTTCTGGGTCTACACCCGTAAGATCAGCGTGTTACATGACTCATATAGGTAATTAACAATATACATTCCCACAGGAGTATACTTATTGATAAATACTGAATGACAAATTAGTTTTTATTTCACAACAATATTAATATAGTACAATTGAGCAAATTAAACAGATCCAAAAATACTAACATAGGTAGGTCTAGGTCAATGCTTCATTTGCCAAGTGTTATATCTAATACTTTACACAATACATAGGTCTTTTAAATATGGACCATAACTAGATAAAAGAAATCAAGTTTATGGTCTAATTATTCCAATTAATATTTATGTTATAAATTATCTACTGTTCTAGATGTTGTCTCATACTTGTTGAAAAAAGGAGCAGACATACACAAGCCGAATTATAATGGAGGAACGTGTTTAATAAATGCTATACAAAGCGTAGAATTATGTACTTTTCTAATAGAAAACGGTGCTGATGTAAATGCCACAGATATTCGAGATAAGACTGCTTTGCATTATGCTATCCAGGAGCACAGCCTTCAAACAACGAAACTCCTCTTGAAGCATAATGCAGACCCTTACTTAAAAGCACAATGTAACGACGATGCTTTACAAACTGCTTGTTTAAAGGGAGCTGTGCACATATTTAAATATTTAGGTAGTTATGGTGTACCTCATTATTCAGATCTAATGTTTCTTAATGAAATGTGTTATTCTTTGTGTTGGTTTCAGTGGAAAATGTTAAATATTCTCCCGAGAGATTAGCGGATGCACATGAATTGATGGGGTCCACATTTTTTGATGAACATAATAATACTCAGGAAGCATTGAAATACTGGATAGCAGCACTTGCTATTAGAAATGCCAATGCAATAAATGGTGTTCCCATCCCAAAAAGGCCTGTGTTGCCTAAATGTGAAACTTATAAATACGCGAGTGAATTCACGACCTTAGATGAACTTAATGCGATTGCCCTAGATTTAGATGCCATTAGAATACAAAGTTTATTAATTTGTGAAAGAGTTTTAGGAGCCCATCATAAAGATACACTGGCTCGTATAACACTTAGAGGAGCTTCATATGTCGATGTGTTCAGGTATATAATTCTTTAAAACGACCTTATAATTACATCTTGTTACCAGTGTTTTTATGTGTATTATAATTTATAGATATCAAAATTGTATGGATTTATGGTTACATGCACTGGAAATTCGAGTGGCGAAGGATTCGGTAAGTAAGGCAAGTCTAGAATTTAATAAATTAATACTTATCCATTGGGTGACATTTTCAGATTTTGCATGTAGATACATATTTTCACGCCCAAACTTTGTTATCGACGATGGTTCAGTTGAATGATAGATCGTCCGAAGTTGGTAATCACATCAGGGATAAGGAAGAGCCAAGGTTTTGTGATGTTGTAACAACATTTAAATTACTTTCTACCCAGTTAATAGAAACAAGAGGATTTTTGAAGGTAGTTTATCTATTGGCATTTATATTTGCATTTTTCCATTTGTCGTTGTATAAAATTCTAGCGATATTAACATTTCTAGAGGAGACCTGTGCACAACACGCAATGTGAGAATTACGAACGAATTTTCAAATGTGTCATACATCTGATTTCATTGCTGATAGAACGGGGAACAACAGAAGAAGAGAAATCGCTAACCAGAGAATTAGTAACAAAGTTAGTTAAAGACAACCCTAGGTCCATTTACTCGGGCGATACTCTTCTTCACTTCGGTGTTTCAAGAATGAACACAATTAACTTCTACTATTCTCCCGTTGGTCAAAGTTGTCACGTACGTCTATTTAAGCATATGACCTTAAAACTAATATATGGTTAGTAATAATTAATTTATTCACTACTTTTATAGCCTGTCTTACCAATTCTGCAACTTGTGGAGCTACTCCTTGAATGTGGAGCATCAGTAAATGCAAGAAATGATTCGGGATCGACACCGTTACATGTAGCATGTGATGCATCCAATTTTATTAATTATGTAAGTAGAAATTGAGTCGTGAAGTGGGAGGGAGTGCAGTGTACTTATCTTTATGATGTTCTTACGGGGCTTAAGCTAGGCACGTGACTTTTAAAGATTCGGCGGATCGGTAATTACCGACGCCAATTTCAAGTTTTTCGGCCGCGCGATCGTGTTACGTACAGACATGAGCTATCGAAAACAACGCGAGGTGGTGTCGTTAGCATTGTCTATTGAGACAATGTTTAGCTGTTCTTTTCATTTTTACACTTAACAGGAAGCTTTCTCCCGAATTCATATTTTACGCCAATTTCGCCGGTAGGACAACAACTCTGCAGTACCGCGGATGAACCTAGCCTAGCCCCTTAAAACTAGTAAGATTAAATATACATGAGTTTCATTATTACAGGTGATAAAACTTCTGTTGAATTGTGGCGCACACATAGACACACCGAATCTTGCTGGAGAGACACCAATAGAACTTATGTCTGCAAATAGTTTGAACACTATAAATCTTCTAAACTATATGACTCTCAAATGCCATGCTGCACAAGCTATTCGAAAATATGATATTAAGTGCTCATACTTGCCAGCGACCTTGAATGATTTTCTAAAGTTTCACTGAAAATAAAACTGCGTTTTACTTGCTGATAATGTCTGATCTAACTAATCTGGGCAAGAGCGTATCAGTAGAATAATACTAGTCTCTTGCACTTGCAAATGCCACGTATACATTGTACTGTCCAACACTATAATATGATATATGAACAAATTTTGGTGCGGTGGGGAACTAGCATTTTCGTATATTATATTTTTTAATATTCTGGTATGGTTGACATGCATACCCTGTCCACATACACGGACATCAGAATATCCCTGGCTTGAAATGTACATATTTGAGAAAGAGCCGAAGAGCTATGCTATGGATATTACGAATTTCGAATTTTATTATCTTACTTTATATTAGAGAACAATTTTTCAAAGGTCTAACTTATCTATTCTATATAGTTAATTCAATAATCACAAGGTTCGCCGAAGGATTCGACCAAAAAAGACTGGCTTAGTCGTCTGTATTTTGATAAAATTTGTGTTGAATACCATGAAAAACACTAAAGTGTAAGCTCTGTAATGTTTTTGTGTGTATTTAAGATGAAGCAACCAGTGTGGTGTGATTTGGTTCTTAAAAAGAGTTAACCAAATGTCTAAGTGCAGCGCGAGGTCGCTTTAGATTATCAGCCGCTTTTCAAGCGTTATCTTGACAATATTAAGTCAATGTTGTTTGATTGTGATAAACAGTCGAAGTACCATTATTGATTTATCATGTAATATTGAAATCAAGCGACTATAAACGTTAACGCCAAAGATATAATTCTCGGGCATTGGCATATGTCCCCGTCAAATTACAAGGTTTTACCTATAATTTTAATTACAGCAGCATAACAAATAAAACGAATGCAATACAACATATTATATTTAATTAATAACAACAAAATAATCTCACTTATTAAAATAAAATATACTTACAGATTATATATAAATGATTTCCTTTTGCCTATACACTTATTATTCCATATTATGTATTATATCGATCTGAAATAAAATAGAACGTACATACCTCTGGACTTCTAGTTATTCGGATTTACACAAATTATGATAAATAATTCATGTACTTTATATAAAACATATAATTTAATTATATCTAGAATGAGTGTCGCGAATATCTTGCAGATGGCGCATATAGTGGAAATGGCATTGCGCCGTTCCAAGTTTCCCATCTACACGGCATCAATTGTGGCTTCTCCTCTGCTTGATTCCCTTTGGTTTCGCTGACCTCAAGTGCCCAGAGTCCTCCTTGAAACACCTCGCATCACTCTCTGTTCGCCTGGAAAGGAGTAATTCTACAGTTGTAAGTGGAATCAAGTAAGTAAAATTGAAAAATTTGACCTTATCCTGCCGATTTGCAAAGCTTCTAGAGTAACGTGGCTGTTGGGTATAATTTAACATTCCTACTACTTTCGGCCATCGTGGCCCCAACATACGACCTTAACCTCAGACCTAACGGACCATACGAATTCTATATAGTTTTCGCGAATCACAACGACTTAGCATGTGGATATTAAATCCGGAGTTGCAACTTATTCCATAAAATGGGAAGTCTTATAACATCGCCATTTGTCAAATTGAGCGTTAACACGACTTTGAGGTCAAGTGTCAGAACGCATTATAGTCACGTAGATCCCGCTCATTTCATTTTGCCGTAATGCTTAGCGTCGAATTTCTTGCTCTCAAAGTCACTTTGACGCGGGACTTCGTTTTCCCAAATATTAATGCGATTTTTGCAGGATCGAAATTATAAGTGGCTTGCGCCATTTATTTCGTGCTACAACCCCACGGCCGTCTTAACACTATAGACTAATTTGTATGTAGAGTAATTGTATAAGCAGCAGAAAATTATAATACGATCGTTCTGTCATTTACAGAAGACTATTGTATGAGTCAAAAAATAGAAAAACCGATACTATCAGGTCAACGCATAAAGACCAGAAAAAGAGGTATATAAAAAAATTCCCGCAATTTTTAACTCTTTCGATTTTATATTTTTCCAATATACTCCATCTCGATTGCCAGATGAAAGAGAAAAATATGATCCAACGGGATTCCGGGATGCGATATTGCTTGGTTTGGAAAAGGCTGGTAACGACCTAGATGCAATTTACAAGTATCTGGACTCAGCCGGCTCTAAGTTGGACTATCGCCGATATGGAGAGGCCCTATTTGACATCCTTATTGCTGGGGGCCTCTTGGTCCCTGGTGGCTCCATCGCACAAGATGGCGATAAACAAGTTAAAACTACTGCTTGTGTTTTTGAACATCCAGAGGATATGGAGTCAATGAAGAATTTTGAGCAGGTATAATTTCTTGTGAATGATAGAAAAATATATTATGAGAGTAAACTACAAAGAGCTAAAACCAACATACTTTTAAATAGGTTTTCGTCAAGCTTATGAGACGCTACAAATACTTGGAAAAAATGTTTGAAGAAGAGATGAAAAAAGTACTTGTTTTTATGAAGGGATTTACCCCCAAAGAGAGAATTAAATTAGCTAGAATGACAGCACTGTGGATCTCGAATAGCTCTGTTCCACCAACTATTCTATCAGTTCTAATCAATGAACATCTCGTTAAAGACAATTTAGCATTAGACTTTCTATTGGAAGTCTTTGTTACCTGGAAACAGGAGAAGGGGTTACCCAGTTTAATGACAGCACTAAAACGTGGAGGCATTGAAGGAAGGCAGGTTTTCTTCCTTGTTACATTGTCTGATGTCATACATGCTATTATGATTCATGTAATAGCGTTTCCCATTTTTTACTTTACTCAAACAGGTTAATGGAATTTGTACCACCGAATAAAAGAACAGAAGAGTACTTTCGAAATGTGTTTGAAGCAGTAGGACTTGCAGATATCGTGAAGCTTCATAAAGCTCAAGCAAGTCAGGAAGCAAAACGAGACTTGCAACAGCTGCTCTTGGATGACTTAGCTGATAATCGTCCTATGAAGGATATTATAATCGATCTCAAGGAAATGGCCCAGAGGTGTGGCATTCCTGAACATGAAGTTATTGGTCTTGTAAGTTTATAGGACTACTGACAAACTTTTTTATTACAACATACTAAAATGGGCAATCAAACACTTGTAGATTTGGGCTGTTGTGATGGGTCAAGCCGAATGGAACAAAAAGGAAGAACTGGTTGCTGAACAAGCATTGAAACACTTAAAGGTTTACACTCAACTGTTTGACGCTTTTACAACCACTGCCAGATCTGAGCTCGCACTTATTCTTAAGGTCCAAGAGTTCTGCTATGAGAACATGAACTTTATGAAAGTCTTCCAAAAGATCGTTTTACTCTTTTATAAGAGTAAGTTTGAATTTTATCATAATGTATAATCCATTAATTATTTGTGTACACTAAAGTACTTAGCAACATAAAACATTTTTATTACAGCGGATATAGTATCAGAGCAAGTGATTCTGAAGTGGTACAAGGAGGGCCACTCGGTTAAAGGGAAAATGCTCTTTTTGGACCAAATGAAAAAATTCATTGAGTGGCTTCAAAACGCCGAAGAAGAATCTGAATCAGGCGAGGAAGAAGATTAAAATGATATAAGTATGTAGTTTAAAAGCACACATAGAGACTTATGTTATCATATATCTTTGAGTTTGTAATCTTTTCAGAATAACCCACTCGCGGAAAATCATAAATCTGGATTTTGTCCAAAATTTTAACAAATGGAACAAGGAAAAAAAAAGCAAATTCGTGGTACTGATAGACATTTTGAGAACACAAAATCAACTTTGTAAGATTGATGGGTACAGAATGACGGGACAGAACAAAAATGTTTAAATTGTTAATAAACAAGAATGATGCTATACTAACATTCAATTAATATGGGAGATGAATTGTAAATTTACAATATCTCTGAATCGTATTAATTTAAGGAAAATATTTTGTGTTACATTTTTATAACTCCACAACAAAATATATACAGAATAACAAACAATTTATTCGAAGGAAATCTTTATCCCCGTGTACGTACAATTTTCAGAGCCCTGTCTTTCTTTGTATGATAATATTGTATTAGCTTATAGGAAATATATTGTCAGGTGGCGTTTAATACTTGATGTTTTGCTGAATCCTTTGTTCCTCTATCAGAGTGAGCAAATTTGTGACAATAACGGCTTGATAAAATATTCAAATACTCAATACATTCCTCGAAATCTTTTATTGAAAAGACAAATTTGGTCAATCTGCCTTTCTACAATTATTTAAATATATGTACAAATATGTTAACATAGTTTCGGTTTGAATTTAAAGACTCTCATTTCAGCAACTGGCTGTTTCTTAATCAGATTGATTCCATTCAAGTAAGGTATCAAAATCTCCGGTACTTTAATGCGACTGTGTGATGTCTGATAAGTTTCGCAAAGCGCAATAAGCATACGCGGTACAGCGCACCCAGTTCCATTGAGTGTATGAACATGTAGTAATTTACCGTCTTCGGTTCTATACTTTATGTTTAACCGTCGTGATTGGTAATCTGTACAATTGCTACAACTTGACAATTCGCCATATAAATTTCTTCCAGGCATCCAACCTTCCATATCTACTTTTCTGCAAGTAGCACAAATTATGATTATTATTTACAGATTTCCAATAAGGAAACTCAGTTTATAAAGCATACCTGTATGCAGCAGGTCCTAAATCGTGTAAGGGCATTTCAACTACTCTAAAATGTAGACCCAAGGATGAAAATAAGTCCTCCTGTATTCCTAAAAGTTCATCAAAAGCATCTGATGACCCTTCTTGAGTTGAGCACATAAACATTTCCACTTTTGTAAATTGATGGACCCTGTATAAGAATGCACATGAGTAAGGATTTTACACTAAGAACTAAGGACTCTCTTGCAAGTTAGAAATTATATACATGTTAAGATGTGTCACCTAAAAATTCCTTTTTCACTGAGAGTACTAGAAGTTTCTGCCCTGAAGCATCTACTAACAGCAGCTATTCTTAAAGGTAACTCTTTGGCTGAAAATGTCTTATTCATTAATCTATAAGCCAATGCCATTTCTGCTGTACCAGATAAACTGTACTGCCCATATGAATCATCCAAATTATAAACAAGAGTATGTCCATGATCTGATAGTAAACCACATCTCTCTATGATTTTGGTTGGAAGTATATCAGGAACTGATACAAGATTAAATTTGTACTTCAATAGTTTTTCAGTTGTATATTGAACTAATGCTTCTTCTAATTCCGCTAAATCACCCAATAGTACATAAGCCTTTTGTCCTGCTACAGGACCCAAAGATTCTGTCCTCATCAGTCTTAAAGGTTCAACAAGCTCTGAAAACTCTTTGGGTTTAAAGGTGTATTCTGGTTTTTTCCCATGTTCTTGTAATATTTTATCAGTCTCGCATTGGGTTTTATGGTCAGTACAGTTTGGAATTTTGTTCAATTCGTTTAGAAAAGCAGATCTTAACTTCACATTCTCTGCTAATTCTAAAACTTTACTAATATCTGCATTGCTTTTTCTCTTCTGAATATTGTTACGTATTTGATCTGTATTAGCAGGATTACAAATATAATCTATATTGTATTCAGGTTCTGGAAGATCATGTTTTTCTTGAGACGAAAGTTTTTTGACTTCTTTAGCCTGTAAGAAAATAAAATGTTTAATTCGCTGTGCGCAGTATTTATTTCCTGTAATATTTATTCACATACCAAGCGTTGCGTGCAAAACCACCGGCGTAAAACAAACTCGTTGCAAATCTTATTCAGCCACATTTTGATAAACTATTGCAGCAAATTCAAATCTATCGCATAGTTTTAATCACGATATTCGAAGGTTGAAAGTGTTTATTTATTTTAACCTACGCGGGTTTCCACTCCTTCAAGTAGTAATATAATTTAATTGATGTTCATGCAATGTATTCCTCATGAAAATGCAGATTAATAATTTCTGTAGAAGATATTATGTGTCATTTAACATTTGTTGTGTTATTTAAACAGTACAAAATACCCGGCAAAAGTGTTTAAACGATATCAATTTCACCGATAGACGTTCGTCGATAATACTGAATATTACAAAATAATCTGATAATAGTTCGTGTTTGTCCAAGAGATACTGACATGATAAATGACACAACGGAATAGTCAAAATTACGAATTTCTTATTGCAAGCTGCTATATGTATAGCGCAATAGAATAGGTAGATACTTCTTAAGTCCATTGAACTTGTTTATGTGCTTAATTGAACCTCAGGTTACATATATTGCTACACATGATGTTCAATTACTTTTAATTTCTTACATACGTGGTGTACAGATTTATATATATATTCGAGATCCAGAACAGCGATTTTGTAAGTCAGTTTTAAGCAATCAATATTAGGCATTTATAAATATAATCGGACATTGCAGTTTAACCTGTTGTGATATATCATTTACTGCACTAATTAGTCAAGTTATTTAGAAATGCAACACGACTCTTTACTATGAATAGACTTATCCAACTTATTATTTCACACAAGTGTATTAAAAATATAATATGTTTGGCAGGTAGAATTAAATAGAAAGAAATAGAACATGGCTGGGCGAGGACTGTTTAAAAAATGGGCAATATTTCGCACATTTGCCTCTGGCAATTATCCAGCCCATATAAAAGCAAATCACCTCAAATATATTGGAGTAGGTGTTATAGCTGGGGTCTCAATTTATAGTAGTGCCGCTGGTATTACTGTTCTAGCCGCGCAACAAGAAATAAGCGTTAAGAACTTCATGTGCCAACCCATTACTGATATAGAAAAGTTAAAGAAAAAGAGTGATGATATGAAAACAAAAATGGAACTGCTCGTAATGAAAACACAAGCAGATTTCTGTAGAGCTCTTGAGTCCATGGAAGATCCAGGAACAACATTCAAAGTCGATCGTTGGACTAGGGAAGCTGGCGGTGGTGGTATTACCTGTGTACTCCAGGATGGGCGAGTCTTTGAGAAAGCTGGTGTAAATATTTCTGTTGTACATGGGACATTACCACCCAGTGCTATACAGCAGATGAAATCACGTGGTAAAAGTATGCAGGAAGGTTCATTACCATTCCATGCAATCGGTGTAAGTGCAGTCATACATCCGAGAAATCCGATGGTTCCAACAGTCCATTTCAATTATCGATATTTCGAAATAGAAAATCCTGATGGAACAGTTCAATGGTGGTTTGGTGGAGGTACGGACCTCACACCATACTACTTAAATGAAGAAGATATAAAGCATTTTCATGGAGCATTGAAAAAGGCGTGCGATAAACATAATTCGCAATATTATATAGATTATAAGAAGTGGTGCGATGATTACTTTGTAATTCCCCACAGAGGAGAAAGAAGAGGTGTGGGTGGAATATTCTTTGATGATGTTGATCAACCAAATCAAGAGAAAGCATATGAATTTGTAAAGTCTTGTGCCGAAGCTGTGATACCGTCTTATATACCATTGGTAAAGAAACATAAAGATGATCCTTATGGATATGCTGAAAGACAGTGGCAATTATTGCGCAGAGGTCGATACGTTGAGTTCAATTTGATGTATGATCGCGGCACTAAATTTGGTTTATACACTCCGGGTGCTAGATATGAGAGTATATTAATGTCTTTGCCTTTGAGTGCCAATTGGCAATATATGCACGAACCAGCATTGAATTCTAAAGAGGCTGCTCTTATGGAAGTATTGAAAAACCCCAAGAAATGGGTATAACTATGCTCTCTGGTGAAGAGAACTGAATACACAATATAGTTGTTGTAAACATAGCTGTCAAAAGCAAAGTATAGTTTTTGTAAATTATTATCTATTTGAGTAAATTCCATAATTTAAAGACTCGATTGTAACATAAAATGCTGTTATAATCTATTATAACTTCATGGGAGGTGGTTTTGTATGTATTTCGTAAGCAATAAATATATACGATATTTTTACAAGAAAGCATTTTCTTTTAGCAGGGAAATAATGAACAACAATGTATTACATGAATTAAATTTTGTATTATCCCTACATTCTAAAAGAATTCGAAAATCACGGAAGTACGCATGAATGAGTACTTAAATATAGAAAGTGTATATCATGTAGAGCTAGACATACAACAAACCAGTCTTATGCGCAATACAGAGGTGTATAAGTATAAAAATTCTTCTTGATAGTTATGTACACACCAGTTGACATAAATATCTTTATCATAATTATTCTAGTTGTTGCAAAACGCTAAATAAAAACGAAATGATATGCAAGTATTTGGCACTTTCAGAGTAAGAGAGAGAGAGAGAGAGAGAGAGAGAGTTGCAGGAAGAAACTAATTACAGTATTACTGCGAATGAGGAACAATTACTCTTGTTCAGCATAAGAGTCGCGATTAGTAGATACAATAGCAGAGCGCACAAATAACATAGCCATTTATAAGCCATATAAAATTTTCCATTGTAACAAGATACGCTGAACGTATAAGTCGAATCTATACATTAAAATAAATATTTTATCTTTTGCACGCACATGATACATTACTGCTACACACTTGTTTCTTTCTTTACTACTCGTGACTGAATTACTGAGTGATCCAAATACGGTTTACTGTCTTCAGTATGTTGTACATGCGTTACATGTATATCCTCCTCGTCATCATCATTGTCCGTTTCGCTCTTTAGGCTGACGCATTTTACGCGATGTGTAGGACTTGTAATTGACGAAACATCGGTTAAAGAATTAACAGTCTTTTTAGCTGCATCCTTATCAAATTCATCTGAAAGACTTGCATAATCTAAGTTCGATAAGCGTAGTTCCTTGGGTAAATTTAAATCTTGTGTAGGATCATCCGAATATAGATCAGATGCGTCATGTATATTTAATAAAGAATTAACATATATTCTTTGTGTCTGTACCATATTATACACATTATCACTAGTTAAACTATTTACTTCAGAGAGAGACTGCTCGGATTGATTAAGTGATCTCTGAGATACAGGAATTTGATCGTATAAATTGGAACTTGTTATGCTTTGGAGATCTGTTAATGATGGGCGCGAGTACTCGCAATTTTTCGAACTTGTTAAGGATGCAATATCATTGAGAGAGCTGCGATGGTTATTACGTAGAGGTTTTACAGTATCTATTGGAAGGCAGTACATGCTATTGGAGTGGTACAGCCACCCCGGGTGATTTTCGGTTTGTTCCATTAATTCGTTGGATTCATTAATACTTGAACAGCCTCTGGCTTGGAGATCTTGTTCCTGTGGGGTTTCGGCAGTTTCACAGATTTCGGGTAAATTATGATCACTTCTCTCACTAGTCATCTGAGTCGTAGATTCTATTTCTGAGCTATATTCTAGACTACATTGTTGTGAAACGTTTCGTAAATGCTTTTCCTCGTCAGTCTTTATGTCAATATCTGAGTCGTGGGATGGAGGACTCATTGTCGTTTGTACTTTTTGGCATGTGTGCCGTGGAGAATTGGATACAGTTCCAATATTCGTGCTGTTCTCTCTTGCGAGGCAGTCGTTGTTAATTTTCTTCATATTACGTGCAAGTGCTTCTTGACCTATGACAAATCTCATAGGAACATTTTTCTCTTCAGAAATACTGCCCCCACTGTCCGATAAAATATTCACATTCTTAATGTCATTTATCGGGTTCAATTCCACATGAATATTTGTATTATTCACTTTTGCGCCGCTACTTAATATACTGCGGTCAATATTCGTGTCTGCCTTTGCAGCTGGCCGTGGCAGTGAAACGCAACTTCCACCATCGCTCGTTACACCCCCGTCGCCTTGCTTTCTAAGGCCAAGATTGTTATTCTTAGTATGACGTCGTTGTTTCTTAAAAAACTTTCGCGCAACTCCACTTTGATGAGGATTGTAGAACATTTCAACACACGCGGACGATGGTTCAGTATATGTTGTAACAGAATTGTTAGATCTATATTGTTGTCGGTGTAACACGACTAAATTTACATTTGCCATTTTTGCGCGTACTGGTAATGTTTCTTGATTACTTCCAACGTCAGTAAACTTGGATGCACTGTATGCTTGAGATCTGTTTGTGTGCCTAGACGAGCTAAGAGAATTTGTGTCGGAAGTTACTTGGGTAGCTTGTGAATTAGATAAAGGTGGGACTAAATTTTGCACTAGTGGTTGCGTTGGAATAACCGGATTAGCATCTGAAACACTTCTAGTTCTACAGCACCTGTTTTTCTTTTTTTGAAGCCAGCAACGCATTTTAAGCCATTGAGATCTGACATCATTGCGTGCTAATCCGTAGAATAGTAGTACAAAAACTCCTAATGAACTTGAAGAAATTAAGTACAGAATCGCAAAAAGTGTTTCTTCGAAAGGTACGTAAGAATTTAATGGTTTGATGATAACTGCAGCTGCATTACCCCACGCTATTAAATATAGTATCAAAGTAATGATTTGACCCTTCAGTTGTTTTATCTGGGAATGTTCTGGATCTTCAATTTCTGAAGAGACAGTTTGTGTACTGTGAACACTATTTCTATCTCCAGCTGGAATGCTATTCGGCTCTAACAATTCTAGGTCCATATTCTCGGTTGCCTGTGTGCCTTCCGATAACTGTGCATTCATGTCAACATTCTGAATTGCACATTTAATGAGTAAATGAAAAATAATTAAATATACGAGTAAAATTCCTGCCGGAACAAACAGAGCCGCAAGTGCAGGGCCAGAAGTAAGAAAGCAATGACCATAACCAGCATATTCACGTAAATTTATCGCTCCGGATATACCGCAAATGATCAGTGCGATACCCCAGCCGACTAAATAAAGACCAAGTAAGGGCTTTGGTATTGGCTGATCTGGAAGCTCATCCTCAGGGATATCTTCAAGATCATTTTTCGAAAATTTTTTATACATGTTACTAAAATAAAAAAGCGTCATAGTTAGATAAGTATCGTAAATAGTATCAGTTGAATTGTTTTCAGTATTACTTACCTCGCAGACACGGCCATCCAAAGAAGACAGCAAAGAGACAAGTAATGCAATGTAAGTCCGACACCTTGACAAATTTGGATATTTTCAGTTTGATGAATGCCCACAGTATATAAAAAGGATAACATTGCTATCGCAAACCACGTATTAATTACACAGTGTTTTGCTTTCTTCGGCATGGCAATTGATGCGTAGCATATTATGTATGTGATAGATGTAATTATCAGGCATATAATAATGATAAAACTACCAATATATATCGCAGGATTTGAATATCTAAATTTTGCTCCAGTAATACTGTAAAATTCAGGTGAATGCTGTAATATTTTTAAACATTCGTTTAGAGAAGTTTTCATATGTACTATACACACCTAGTACCATCTGAATTTATGTGAGTCATATCTTGTAAGAGAGCATAGTATCCAAGTCTATTACAATGAAATACTATGAGATTATTTAATAAATTAGTTAGGTGACATCCTTCACTCGTCCATCCTCCAACTTCTTTCAATGTTTCATCCCAAACAACTGGTTGCGGCCTTTTACCGGCATAATAACGCAAAGGTGCTTTCAACATTACATATACAGGCTCCGACAAATTTTGAGTTGGGATTCCAACTGAAATACGATAAGGTTTTGTGTTTTCCGCGTTTGATCAAACGCATAAAATATCATTAAACATATACTCACATAACTTGCCTCCAGCAATGCAGGTTGAAACGTCCATGCTATCGTTGCTAATTATCTTTGGGAACAATCTGTTATCACTGTACATTGCAATCATTAATTGATGAGCAACTGTATCTTCCTGCAGATGCTGCAGCAAAGATGCTGGCAATTGAATAGATGCTTCAATTGTTTTCTCCTTAGTGTTTATAGGTGTTGTTCTATTATTTGTTGTGCATTGTAAATATCTTGCATCTGAATCTGCACTATTTGACTTGCTTGAGTACCAGGTACACATAAGACCTGTGAAGCTATCACGTTTAACACGAAATTCTTCTAACGCTATATTTTTCTTATGGGATTGTATCGATGGCGTGAACTCTGTGATTTTTTCCACAGCTTTAATTAGTTTCCTACAAGACTTATATGATATCTCTGCTTTCTTAAGCATTTCTTTAGGTAAGTTCATTACAGTACTGATAACATCAATTAACATAGCACCAAGTTCCTTTTCTTCAACTAAAAAATTTAGATAGTTCTCTACAGTCTGTGCTATAAAATTTATTTCAACTGGATCTGTTATCTTAACGTCATGGCCTGTATAGTTCTTGAAACGCTTTGCTGTTTCTAGCAAACTATTTTTCGTCAGCGATAAGTTTACTTTCGAAAATTGTTCTAATATTTTTGTTGTATGTGATATGTAGGGACACGCCTCTGTGTTTAATTGCTCCCAGAAACCAGTGTTGTTGCACTGGTAAGAAGCTTTCACTGGGACTTGAATCAGGCCAGACAAACGATTACCCTCACATGGTAGTTCTGCTTTCCAACCCACTACTGTTCTTGGCCATGTGTACATGCCTTTATTATTTTTAGTTACTGGAACATATATATTTCTTATAAACTATACTCATCAACTTTTATGTTACGATGTGCTTCATTATAATATTTACCTGCTAGTGGGCAGTAACGGGTTTGATCGGAAATTACTATTACACTAATAGTTTTCGAATTATTACCATTTACTGAGACTAATAAACAATTCCACTGGCCATTGTGTTCTTCCTTAACAGGTACAATACTTAATGAACTGTGAAAGTTACAGAATTTAGTCCTATTCATTAATAGGAAAATAATAATTAATTAATATAATATAAAATATATGATGGTGCTTTACCTGTCTACAATACCACTGTCTGCAAGATATCTATTATCAATTTTAATATTTGGCAAACTTTGCTGCGGATCTGTGAATGCATCTAGATCAAGTATATCGGCAGTAGTATTTGGATACCAAAGCCAACTTAACTTTGCATTCTTATCTTCAGTAATGCTTGGCGCTCTGCACTTTAGTGTTATGGAATCTCCAACAAAAACCACCTGATTCTGAATTGGTTTGATTTCAATTGCTGGTGTTACCCATTGGCATTGGAAACTTTCTGATAGTCTTAACATTTTTATTGACTGTCCTTTCATGCTTGGAGGAGAAGCACATTTTGGCAGTGGACTACAATGATGCAACATAAGACAAAAGTTAAAAATCCATGATTGTAGGAATAATAATTATGTTTTTATAGAGTCCAAATGTATAATTAAAAATTTACTTTAATTTGATACTCGTATTGTAAGACCAGTTGTTGAACCAATACAATTCGCAGTCACATCTCCAAGGATTATTTGACAGATCACTAAAACACATAGTAACAAGAGTAGCTAAAATATATTACATTGCGAATTTAATCCTTAAGAGAATAAATATTACATACAGTTGTTTTAATGACTTTAGGCCAAGAAACGTTCCTTCATTTAAAGTTTCTAAATTATTTCCATTTAGTTTCCTAAAACATTTATATACAACATGGATAAATTTGTCTATGCTTTCCTTGCATAACATACTCAGACATGCAGCATATGCTTTGTAAATAAGTCTTGCTTAAAGTATATTGAGGAACTCAACAAATTTAAATTTCACTTACAAGCGCTCTAAGCCCAGCAAATCATGAAATAATGTTGAAGGCACTGTGCTTAGTTTGTTCCCAGATATATCGCTAACAATACAAATAAAGAACATGTAAGACATAAAAAAAGCATTTTGGTGTATTTGATAGCAGATGCTTTTAGCTTATTGGTCTGAATGACTTACAGCCTTTTTAGATTCGCTAGACCTCGAAATGCATATGCATCTATTGTTGTTAACTGGTTTTTACTTAGGTCCCTGTAATTATGTTAATTAGTTTTGTATATCCACCAAAGTCCGATAATCAGATGTACAAAGTAATTGATTGTACTCACAATTTCTCTAGATTATCAAGGCCACTGAAACATCCTTCATCTATAGATGTTATTTTATTTTCTGACAAGTTTAAGCGTCTAAGGTTTGTCAAGTTTTTGAATATATCAACTTCAATAACGTAAATGTCATTTTTACTTAAATCCCTATAATAAAGTACTATTGTAAAATGATAATTCATTTATAGATGCTAGCTTCTGACATGCTGTAATGTAACTTACAATTGAACCAACTCTACACTAACAGAATTAACATTAATATCTTTAATGTCCTGTAAGTGATTTCCACATTTGATCCTTAGCCATTCTGCTTGTGCTCCAATAGGTTTGCACACACATTTATGTGGGCATGTTTGTATTAAATTTCCTCTTGTTTGTGCCAAAATAAAAAGCAAAATGATTGCTTTCATCATGCTCAAACAGTGGCCTTTTGCCTCAGTGATGAAACAGTATTCTATTATTCATGTTTCGCTGCATAAAACATACACTGCTTTGTACCAATCTTAAACAATAGGCCAAAGCATTGAAACAAAAACAGATTTTTTACCTGTCAATTTAGATTTATATCTATAAGTAGGTATAAAACAGAGACCATATATCTTACACAAAACATATTTTATGTTTTGTAATGATTCTTGCCTGTTGTTTTACAAAAGGTGAGGTAGTCGGAGAGTAGATTGTTTATAAGCCAAGATGAAATAAGACAACAATAAATGGAGCAGCGATGAAGTACTCACGGCCAAGGAAACCGTTGCATCTATCACATCGTTTCGTAGCAGAATTCTTACAGTGAGCTTTCGATAAGTAACACATTGATACAGAAATCCGTCATTGCAGGTATAAATGTAAGCAGAGAGTCACAATTGAAATAGATGAAAACGAACACACAACACTCACACGACCTGTCACAAACTATCGATGATGAGATTGGAGTGGGAGCAGTTTAAAGGTATCTTTTCATACAGTACTTCATCGCTACATCGCTAGTGGTATGAAAAGGTACCTTAAGGGTAATCTTCACACCTGCATCGAAACGACGTATTTGATTAAATATTTGATGGGATGTGATTTATGGGACAGGTTCCTTTTTATTTCAGATGTACTAATTCTGTTTCAGTTAATATCATTTTCATTTATATGCTGTTACCCTTTTTCTATATATATATTGATCGCAGCAATATAGTTCGATCGTAGAGGTCACTGTTTTGGGTGCACCAAAATTATTCACGAGAATGCACCGTAATAATGTTTTGCAAATAGATCAATATTTCTGTTGTCCAAAGTGTGAAAAGCTTTGAAATCGATGGCTACGTCAAATGTTTAACGAAACGGGCTCTTTCGACCTAAGAAATATAAGTTGCCCAATCACCAGAGACTAGCGATCAGTGAAATATGTCCGCTTTCATCTTTTATAGCTTATTCTACTTCCTGGTATCAGGATGTTTATTATATCCACCAGCAGAATTTGTATCTGCTGGTTTGACAATTCAGGATATTTTTGCTAGATGGTTGGGATACGAAATCACTCATTTCATACAATACCACATAAAAAGGAGTGTTCTAACACTTTTTATACATTCGATACTACCTTTTGGTAATCACAAATTAAATGATGTATAATCATTTAATCATCACACTTTGATTATTTCTTCTGCTTTCTTTAGGATACATGCTTGGTTTGTTATTGGGTGGTCACATTGATACTGCAGAATCAGTAGTTGGTGGTAATCTATTACCATTTCTTATTATTTCTGCTGTAGTGCCCTTATATACTTTACATAAGATACTTCAATGGTCCGCCAAAAATTGGAAATTGCATCCCATAGCAAGAAATCTTAGTGTTTATTGCAATAATAGCACTACATGGGTAACATTGGCTGAGGACATTAATAGAGAGTACTGCAGGTATAGAATACAAACAAGTATTGAATAAGTTTTTATATTCTCTTATGTACGTGACTCAACTTATCATTATAGCCTACTTAAAATGAAAATAAACTGCAATAGCGTTACAAATGTAATAGCTACGGATAATTGGATTATTAAAGTCACACCTTATAAGCTAAATGTAGCACATCAAAGTGATACTGCCCTGATTGTTAATAGTAGTGATACTCATACAATGTCTCCAATAACAACAGGTCAAGTTCAGTTTATAAATATCGAGGTATAGTTAAAATTTTTTTCTTCTATAATAGATTTTCACAACTACATATTTTTATTATGTATTATAAACATCAATGTTTCACAGGTAAAGCCTACAAGATTAGGAGCCCAACCATTTAATATAAGATTAAATGCTCTTGATTTTAAAGATTTGCAAGACAAGATTTCTAGACCTATTACGATCTTACAACATATAACATTTCACAAAACCTTGCTCGATACGTTTATTGAAAGCTTTAAGGAGCAAGTACAATTAAACCCTCAGTATTGTACACTAGAGGTAACAGCTTGCTGCATTTTATTCTACAGCATTTTTAAATATAAAATTTATCAACTACTTGTTGTAATTAGGAACCAGATCAATGTCTTGGGTGCATGCAAGCCACTTCAAATGTAAAGTTCTCTATTCGCTGTAATTATTATACGGGTGTAGAAATAAGTGATCCTCAGGGCTGTACTATGTGTCACTGCAGACCAATGTGGTGTATAGATTGCGTGACTAAATGGTAAATACTTTTCTTATAACATGTACATTTAGTCTATGTATACACAGAGCCAATGAAAATTTAATGATTGTAGGTTTGTATCAAGGCTAGACGAAAATGCTCCAGAAACATGGATGTCTTTCAAGTGCCCTTGTCCAATATGCAGAGCCAAATTTTGCCCTTTAGATGTACAGTTTGTACATACAGCGCGGTTTGAAGATGCGATCTAGAAACTAGAAGTTTTTATCCGATCATATGTTGTACATTATAGTTATGACTCCCAAAATTGTTCCATATTAGGAAGCTGAAAACTCCAGCATGCTTAGAAAAAGGATATTTATTTCACATGAATATTCATTATACAGATATATACAAAGCTGCTTAAGATTCTGAATCTATATGGGGAATTCTTCTTGGTCAATTACAAAGTACAATTATTACCTACATATTTTTCTTGTGTTTCGTATTTATTCTGAAAATTTGTTATTCATTTTTTAAAGTTATATTACACAGTCTTCGAAGTTTCGTTCCTCCTTTCCACTGAAGGTTTCGTTTTCAATTTTTATGGTCTATTTCTTCATACAACTAAAACTTGGACTTTTTATGCTACCATGAGTCTTGGTGCAATGTTCATAGCCATAAGTTCTTGGAAGAGTAATTTTGCCGCATATGGAAGCCTGACTTGTGAGATTTGGGTCTTGTTCTTGCAGCCCTTACATTCAAAGGTATTATTCTTTAAATTCGCTATTGCTATCAACCCACAAAAATTACAAATGTGAATTCGATATGGATCTGAAACTTCAAATAAGCGTTCTCTGAGAAACTGTGCGGCTCCATGCGATATTTGGCAATCACGTTCCATTTCACCGAAACGCAAACCACCGTCTCTGTAATACAAAACCATCGATTGTCAATATATAGGGTATTAAATTGAATAGGTTAATTGAATTATTAAAGAAGACATTTCCGCTATTACCTGGCTCTTCCTTCCATAGGTTGTCGAACCAAAATTTGTACTGGCCCACGAGCTCTACTGTGAATCTTATCATCTACCATATGTTTCAGACGTTGATAATAAGTAGGTCCCAAGAAAACTTGAGCATTAATTTTCCGGCCAGTATGACCGTTATACATAACTTCGTTTCCTCTCAATTGATAGCCGTACTCTTGTAAGAGGGTTGAGATTTTTTGCACGTTGACGGCATCA
Organism: Ectemnius lituratus; assembly: GCA_910593735.2. Taxonomy (NCBI): domain Eukaryota; kingdom Metazoa; phylum Arthropoda; class Insecta; order Hymenoptera; family Crabronidae; genus Ectemnius; species Ectemnius lituratus. Next base: position 3,137,447 of record OU343040.1, on the reverse strand, counting down.
TTGAAGGGTGTAGCGTCACCAATTTCGCCTGCATAATATATTATATTAGCTTATATATAGTTGCAAAGGCAAAAACGTTCAATGATCGATATATCTGATGTATAACGAGCCGTACCTTTATTAGCCGACACTTTTCCCTGTATACACTCGATCAAGTGACCAATTGTCATACGGGAGGGAATAGCATGAGGATTGATTATGATATCAGGTGTAAGTCCTTCGCACGAGAACGGCATGTCCTCTTGCCTATACTGAATTCCGCAAGTACCTTTCTGCCCGTGTCGAGATGCAAATTTGTCACCAATTTGTGGTATACGCACACTCCTTACTCTGATCTTACAGAATTTGTACCCTTCACTGTTAAGTGTTAACATCACTTGATCCACAATACCGGTTTCACTATTACGGAGGAAAGTGGAGGCGTCCCGTTTTGTAAAACGTTTTGTTGTACTGTCAAGCTATGATATGTAACAACAAAATATATAACTTAATTAATAATAAATTCGAAGAAATTGGCATAATTGTGTAAAATGTCAGGAATATACCTCATCATCCGCTTCTGGAAGTGTAATTGTCTTTCCGATTACTACATCGTCGCCAGAGACACGGATACCAGGAGCGATTATTCCATCATCGTCCAGTTTATCATAAATTGCATTGCGCATTCCTTGGCAGGTTTGTCTTGTAGGTTTTTCGAACTGCTCTTCTTGATCACCTATTCGTTTCGACTCAGAATCTTTGTAGGAACGATAAAATACTGATCGGAAGAATCCCCTCTCTACAGCACTTGCATTCAAAATAACACTATCTTCCTGATTGTATCCAGTGTAACATAAAATAGCTACAATACTGTTTATACCAGCTGGCAATTCACGGAACCTGAGATATTCCATAGATCTTGTAGTGACCAATGGTTTATGAGGATAATAAAGCACATGGGCTAAAGTATCCATTCGTACATGAAAGTTTGTGATGTACACTCCCATAGCTTGCTTACCCATAGCACTTTGGTAAGTATTTCTAGGGCTTTGATTGTGATCAGGGAAGGGAATAATTGAAGCGCATACGCCTAAGATCATAGCTGGATGGATTTCACAATGGGTATATGTAGTACAGTAGGCATATTCCTTTTCTTGCCTCAGATCTTCTGGTGACATGGCAATCATTACTGTTTCTTCTTCTAAAGTATCAATATATTCTACTACTCCACTGCCGACTAATTCTTGCCAGCCATCGTTATTGTAATCTCTTTCTTTTAGCATAGCAATATGTCGTTTCTTTAGTAGCAGGCATTGATTTTCAACGATCAATAGCGGCCGACTAATTCTTCCAGCGTCTGTGTATATTCTTATCTCTCGATCTCTAATATCTCTGATCATTGATACTTCCGATACAATAATGTCCATCTGACGCCTCAGTTTCCGCAAAGTAGCCATAAGTTGATCAGGATCCCTGTGAATCCCAACCCAGCATCCATTAACAAATATTTTCGTAGCATCTGCGATTGCACTAGGCGCTATTTCTTCTAAATTTTCCATGGACCATTCTTCCAAGAATTCAAGAATTGGGGAAGGTTGTGAACCAACACTGATATATGCCATTAGTGCTAAATTCTTGACAAGACCTACAGCAGCACCCTCAGGGGTTTCTGCAGGACATAACATGCCCCATAAAGTATTGTGCAATTGACGTGGTTTTGCAAGTTTTCCATCTCTTCCAATTGGAGAATTCACTCTTCTCAAATGTGACAATGTTGATGCAAAAGTTAATCTATTTAACACCTGAGATACACCAGCTCTTGCTTGATGAGCCTTCTTCTGATCTCCCCAATTACCAGTAGCTAATGAATATCTCAAACCATCAGTAATAATTTTGGTTTTAATGGCTAGTTCCAGGTTGAAGTCTTTTCCTCTATCTATGAACTTTTGTGCATAAAGCCGCACTTCTTTCATAAGGTTTTTGAACAAGCCCCTGAATAAAAATGCTAACAGAGGACCAGCCAAATCCAATCTTTTATTTCCGTAGTGATCACGATCGTCAAGTTCTCGTCGTCCCAAAGAGGCCGACAGCAATCTATGCACCATGTATCCAAGGAAATACGCTTTCTTTGTTTCACAAAAATCGCTTATTCCAACATGTGGTAACATTTCTTTTTGTAATATTTCTCTAGCGTATTTAATACGTTTTTCTTTGGTGACGCCAGGCCTTGCCCCACGTGTACCAATAAAATTCAAAGCAACTGTTTGCTCTTGAATGACAAAAGCTTCATCCAAAGATGGTTTCACCATTTCCATCATTTCAGGATCATCGAAGTCATAAATAATATGCTCTAAAATATCGCGATCTGCTACAAATCCAAGTGCTCGGAATACTATCATAATCGGAATTTCTTGTTTAATGTATGGAATAATAGCGATAATACGTTGTCCAATTGCCGATTTCTTGATACTAGCTCCACTCTTTGCCATCATGTTAATCCATAATGTAGAAGTAGGTCTTGAGCTATGCTCCAAGCAAGATCTGATTTCTGCTTTGTATGCATACTTTCCATCTTTCATACTAAACACATACACAGTATTTGTTGCCATCTTTTCCTGAGCAATTAATACTTTCTCTGATCCATTAATGATGAAATAACCACCAGGATCCAATGGACATTCATTTAATTCTGTTAAATCTCGATCGAGTAATCCAGCAAGCAAGCAGTACTTTGATCTCAACATAATAGGAATTTTGCCAATGAATGTCTTTTGATGTTGTGTCTCTGTAAAAAAAAAAGGACTTCCACTGCAATACACACGCAGGGCCATATTCTATAGTATACTAGAAATAATATATACCGATAGAATCTTCCCCATCTTTTACAATAGTTTTAGTTATATCTACGTATAAAGGTGCAGAATAAGTTAGATTCCTAAGCCTAGCTTCATTGGGCATCATTGGAGACGGAGCACCATCTTTCTCCCAGTGAGTGGGTTTAGACAAATAAATCTGTTCGAACTTCAACAAGTGTCTGACAGGATTCTCTATCTCGCCAGATGTGTGCTGTGCTTCCGCTTGTAAATCAATCTGTGGTGAATCTTCCACGATTCTTTGTACAGACATTTCGATAAATTCATCAAAACTGTCGAGTTGTTGTCGTACAAGACCCTTTTCATCGAAGTAAGCATTAATAACAATCCAACAGGCTTCCTGCCAAAGCTTCGACGAGATTTCTTCAGCATCTTCATCGCCGTATTGATCTACTCCAAAAAATGAAATAGGTTCAACAAGTTATTAAAATACAGATTTAAGATGAATCAATTGACGAAGCAATTTGGAGATGAATTATGATTAAAAAGTGTAAGATCGGTCCTGTATATGGTTTTCCGGAATAAATTCTAGGTTACAACCTATTGTTGTACTGTTAGCAATATGACATTACATTTAAAGTGATTGTCAAGTTGGATTACGTACCATCGTCGAGAGAATACATGTTTATTAACAGAAATGATAAATAAAATCACTAATATCGTATTTATGCAGAGAGAGAGAGTACTCCACTATAAACGTAAACCGTCATACGACGTTTCACGCACAGTATAGAGATACTGTGGTTTTACCTATGAACGTTGTTAGGCGCGAATTGATAGTACCGAATAAGATAGTAACGCCCTCTACTAAAAGCATAGCGCTGTATGTGAAATACGTGTTCGTAACCGCGAAATATGAAAAAGGTAAGCGTATTAAGGTAAATAAATAAACTATGGTGTATATTTTAATTAAATAAAGTGTATTTATCAAAATAAAACAATGAGATATATAATAATATCACAATGAAATTAACGTATTGCACTAACTAAAAGTACCAGAAGGAACACATGAAGTTGTAATGGCTGTGGTATCGAAGATCCACTGCGGAATATATTGAAGCCTAAAGGAAAGCATAAAAAGGAATTATTAACACTCATGTACATACAAATATGAAGATCTTTTAAACTCAGAAGTAACAATACTTTTATCATTCGGATCCCTGGTACCACACTGCCTGTATCCCAAAGTAGATTTCCGTTTTGTTGGAATATATCCTGGAATGTAGAGACTAGGTGCATCCAGCCGTCCAGTGGACATAAGTTTGCTAAAGTCTTGCTCCAACTTGTTTGTGATTGGACCTACAAACATAATCGGTTATTTTCCAATTGTCTAAGGTTTATAGAACACGACGATTTACCAATCTACCTTTAAAGTGTAATAAAAATTGAATGCATGCACCGTTGTGCAATGTGTTTGTTTTTCTGTTGTCGATGGACAACATCCATTCGGGTATTCCCATTACCCGTCTTACTTCTTCTAGGAATTGCGCTCTGCAAGTAAACAAGCAATAAGACTTCTGCAATTCATGCATATTATCCTAAATGCAAATGCTTACATCACAAATCGCGGTGGTTTTCTTATATTAGCGTATTTAACAATATCATTATCGGGCTCGATATTCGCGCAAGCGAATCTACTTTGGCCAAAATCCTTGTCTAAGATAACTATTGATTTGCCCATTGCGGAAATGGGTCCTTCTAGAGGGAAGTTCGCATCCGTAAAAACTTGTCGTTCTAAACCAATATTAATCGGTCCTAAACGAGATGAAATATCTCCTGCGAGACATCGTAATGGTAAATCAGGGCCACATTCTTGTCGATAAAGATCACCCTGAAAGCACGAAACATACATGAATATTTAATTTCACTCCATTTTTCATACTTTTACGTAGCAATGAATATTACGTTTAAAGGATCTGCTAGCTGGGTGAAATAAGGATTCCAAATGTATCCTCCTGCCACGCATCGTGTATCCATTATTTGAACCGCTGCGTCTACTCCCACTGGATTCACGTATATCGCCCAATTATGGTTTCTGGTCTTCAAAATAAAATCAGTGTAAAAGTGTGATATATAGATACACGTACAATATGTTTCTATGAAAAGTGAACTTACAACATTTCGATCATTCGTGCCAGGGTGACGCAACTTAACTTCAATTATGGTCTCACTTTTGCTACCATCCCTGTACACAAGTTGGGTCTGCAATAGGAAATTTCAAGTATTTATTATGTTTATCTTTTCTGGTACACTTTTAGTTCTTCGCGTAATTAAGTACCATTCTTATATATCCGTAAGCGAAACCTTGTGGATGATGGAACGAAGCGATCGCGCGAAGTTCGCTAGCTTCCGATGGCGAGTAACCCCTTTCAATTGTTGTACAAGCCCACCTAAATAAATAATACTCTTTAAAATAGTTCTATATTATAGTATATAATGAATTATATCCTGCAGTAATATATACCTTAAATTCTTCTCTTTCTTATGAATCACTACGCTCCGCCCTAATATACTTCTCAATCCGAATAATGGTAACAACGTGTCATTGTAAGTTATCGCATATTTCTTTCTATTATCCAAAGTGCCAAATTTACCACTTAGATCACCCATTTCATACTGATCAGTTGTACCTTCTACAGAAGGTGGAGAAGTATTCGCATTGACGAGCAATGGATTCCAATGTCCGTACAAAGATGTACCTTCGCACGGGAATTCCAGATCAATTTCAACCGGTGTCTAAAAACATATAAATCTTTACTAACTCTAGAAACAAAACAAATCATGCAATTATTAGTTTCTACAAACCATATGTATGTGATAACCGCTCATTTTGCCTCCAAGACCGTCGAGATTAACTTCCACGTCTGTCACGTCGTATTCAGTTTGTTGTATGAACTCCAACTTTCCCTTAACTGATGCATCCTTGCCATTTCCAAACCAATCCTTAGCAACAGCCTTTCGACGATATACGCCACCAATTCTACGAAGGTTGTAGTAAATCGATAGATGATTAAATCTTACCAAAACTTCTGGAAAATGTTTTGTCTTTTAGCAAAGGGATTATTACATAGAACATGCTAGTCTCTCTCCTCTTGCAACTGGGCCGTGGTCATCGTATATCACAAGACTTTTTCCCAGGATACTATGGTGTCCGGAAAGAGGTAACATCGTATCGGTGAAGAGTGTTCGTGTCAATGTGGTTCCATATAATTTTCTTCCAGCGATTTGAAGAGTACCGTGTCTAGTCAAGTCACCCATTCGGCAAAGCGAGGTTTCTGTTGTCGAGCAATATTCAGGATGTTCTGGATCCCAGTTTACCTAAAATTAAATATTGATATATATCTATTTTTAATTTAGGATATATTTCATTCTCAAATTCATCTTCAGACAAGTAAGTTTCGATAACATTGTCTACCTTTATTGGATTGTAAGGATTCCCAGCACTAAGACAGCGAGCGGTCCAATTGTAGAAGTCCTTTCCCGGAGGATTATCATGCACCATCCACCTGAAGGATTTATAAGTATTATTACAATTTCTTTCAAATATATAAGATATTCCTCACCTGTGTTCCGCTGAATTATTCAATGCACTGCCATCTGCGTGTACGAGGTTCTCGATGATGATTGTTGTGTCCATTTCAGGATTATTCTTCGGCTGACGGAAGATTATACTACCGACAAGTGGATATCTGAATACTACCTGGGCGGTAGCCATGGACACTTGTCCTGCATTATGTGGTAAATGATGGTGCAGAATACCACATACCCATGGAATAATACTTTTATTATCAGTCTCGTTATATCTGTAAAAGACGATGATAAATATAATATAATAGAAAGAAAAATAGAACTAAATATAATGGATCTAATAAAAAAGGAATATATGTAATATACTTATGAAGAACGAGCGATCGATGAAGTAAACTATGAGTTCCTGACAAAGGAAGATACGTGTCCCAATAAATACCACTAAGCTTCGCGCTTCCAGGTAAAATGTCATTGTGATAGGAACCTTCCTTGCGACCATGTAACTTCCCAGATAGATCTCCAATAGCATATTGATCCTGTGTTCCAAGACCTAACATATTTTCATTCGCATGATCAATTAAATAGTTCAAAATCTTATGTTAAATATTAATGAATTAATCACCTGGCGGTGGAGTTGATTTTTCGTCGACTTTCAAAGGATTGTACATCTTTTTCGTTGTCTGACATGGATCTACAGTTTTCCCTACGCTTTTCGTCGTTTCCGGTGGTAATTCGTGTATTCTGTATGCAGCAACTTTCGTTTCATATCGTAATCTTGTCTCCAAATCGTTAATTGGTGACAGAGAAATGTTGACCCATGTTGGATCGAACGGGGTCTCTTGGGTCATTGTTACTTCCCCAGTAATACCATGGGAATTTATCAGAGTTCTAGAAAAAATATTTCATTAACTTCCGTTTTTTCTATGCCAGTGAAAAAATGACATTTTCTTGCGGACACTCAAGAATTGGATAATATACATTTGCACTATAATTACTGGCAGATGTCCAGATTTTCTAATGGATTATATGAGATATTAACTATTTTTTATTATAATTTATAGATTTAGTTGATAATATGATGATATGAGCTTTAACGCACAGGCAACTAAACCTTTGAATGATGCCTATAAAAAACCAAGTGTTTTTGCCAGGAGACTTACTTGGCAAGAGTAGGCTTGCGGTGATTGATCTTGGCACAAGCTAAGAAGGAATCATCGTGTGTCGGATGAAAGATGACCAAATATAATAAGCGATGCGGGCCAAGAAGGTCGGCTGGCAATAAAGAAAGTTCCGGGTCCCTGTACGAATTTTTCGACTTCTTTGACGGATTCGTTGCAACCTTTATCTTTCCCAAACGCGCATCTATGTCTCCGATTGATTTTCCACTACCAGAATCATCCGGATCAAAAACAGTCTGCAGAATATTACAATTGGATTTATCTGAAAATATAGAAAAGCCATGTAAAAAATCATTCAAAATCAGTACATTCTTACAATCACAAAACATACCATGTCCTCCGTCGAAGATATCAGTCACGTAAATTTTCCATTGATGTTCAGTAAAATCAACTGGTAATTTTTGCATGTTTACATGATGCAGACTTGTTTGAATGATTGTGTCTGTGGTGTCATCACCAGCGAGACCACCGAGCCATCGGAACCATACTGTTCCCGCCACTGGACCATAAAAGCGGGCTTCAGCGAACTTCTCAGTGTTTTTTTCGAGTACCTAAAAACAAAGGTGTTAAAGGAAACACTGTAATAAATGATGTAAAAATTCTTGTTATTTAACAGTGCTAGAATAATTTACTGTGATGGATGCGCAGATGGTTCTCGGTGTATAAGTATCCCGTAACACGAGACCTTTACCCCACAAACCAGTCTCTCCGGTTAGACTCAATCCTGGCACTTCGAGCGATCCAGTCTCATTGCCAGGCATTTCCAGTGGGCCAACTAACTCCGTTAGATCGATTACACTATGAAATCAATATTATTAAACTGGAATATCAGTGCTCTGATTCACTGATTGAAGTTAGAATGAAATTGTGATATAATACCTCTCACCAATGTGACGCTCATCGCATCTACCATCGATTATCCTATAATCCACGGGGAATTTGCTGACAGACCATAACCATTGCTGATCTGGATATTGGAGAGTTGTTTGAAGGGAAAATCGAATTCGAACTGATGTCGGTGATGCTTTCTCAAATCGAATTTCCCCATGAAGTCCACCGCTGGAAATGTAAGCTGCGAGGCGTAGCGCGTTTCCGGCAGCCACTACATTATAGAAAAGGCAAATGAAGGGTTAATAAATAATGATTCATGAAATCTGACGATCATTAATTATTATTCTAAAAATATAAAATATTCATTTAAGAAAACTATGTTATAATAGTTAGCTGGCAATAACATTGCAGAGTATTTAAACTGATAAACAAACTCTAACATTATGCAATGATACTTGGCTTCAATTTGCCCGCGGTTTATTTCTGATTCACTCTTTCCGGCATATAAACAAGAATCCTTTCGTTACTCCAGTTGGCTGTGTCAGCTGGTGTTTGTCCAGTTATATCGAAGCAAGAATGCCGCGTTCGTTTCGACCGAAACGCTTTCACTTACCGCAGCTCAGGAAGAAGAAAAGCCAGCGCATATTCTTCAGGATTCCAAGATTGCTCTTCCAGATGTTTGATTTTAGTTAAGTAGAAGGGAATCGTTGTGAGTCCATGTTGCAGTTCGTACTCTACCGAACTGGATACTTGCGACGATGACTGGTGGCCAAGGTAACGTCAGGTAGTACTTTCTTATTTCTTCGAAGGCGAGCATGGTGGGAGTCCTACGGGGAGGCAGGGCAGAACGATGACCTTTTCCTTGAGGAAAGTGGGGCCCGAACGCGCGAGTTTTCATCGTGCCTTACTAATTAATATGAAGTTTGATGCAGTCGTTTCTTCTCTTTTTCCATCGAACCACAACGGCATATTAGAAAATAAATCTTAACATTTATAAAGTGTATTAGAAACTTTGAAGGCAATAAAAGAAGCGAAACTTATCAAATCCATTGATGTTTTTTCATCAATCATTAAATTTTATTAGAATATTATATATATTTGTTAGAGGTCATCAAAAAAACCTGTCAATGGAAAACTGTGGAAAAGAATCTGACGTAAGATATTGCCACTGCAAAACATCGACGGAAAATGACAGTTTTAATATGAGAGATAACAGGTATATTGAAATTAAATAGTTCACCGTGTGAAAATGAAGAGCAGTGTGCAAATTCCTTGGATATAATTAGCAATATGTGTTTGTGGTATTTCAGGTATCGAAAGAGTCACGAGAAAGTGTATATTTTTATCTATGTTACCTATCTCTTGTTTTTGTGGGTTACATGCATAATGATCAAATTTGTATTTCACTTGGACAACTATTTGGCAGTCTTATATGACTGCCGATCCAGGAAATCATTGCAGAAGTTACTTCGATTACGTTAATTCGAATTTAATTAAAATTTAAAGGGTCGACAACAGGGTTTTAAATAAAGAAACTCTCTTTTATCAAGCATGCGATTTTATTATACCATAATTATACTATCAGAATACAAAATACAGTTTTAAATGTATGATGTAAGAAAGAATTTTGAAAAATGCCTGTTTGTCACTCAGTGACACATATTTTGCATGCACCATTGACGCAAATAGCAAAAGTCTTCAAGTGAAAACGAGTCGTCATGAGATGACAGCAGTGAGAGAGAGCCATGAGCCTCGTACCGATTCTAAATTGGATTCCAGACGACAGTCGAGAAGAAGTGGTGCCTTCGTTATGACGTAAGGGTTCGGATTCCTTTAGCAAAAGCCATTTAATTTTCCGGGCTTACCACCTCCGCGATTGTCTTTCGAGCGGCTCAAAATAATTAGGCCGTAATACAATATTACGCTATCAGGAAGCCATATCGTCGGTACGCGCCGGGAATACTTTCTTGGGCAACAGGTAAACACTATCCTTTCCGCGTAGGAGAGCCGCTCGATATAGCAGCGACGGAAATAGTAGTTGGTTTTTTCCTTAGGATCAGTTTACCCTTCTTTTATGTATTTATACGTCTATATCGCCTGACCTTTCGAGGTATTTCGACCACTCCGATTCCCCCCCAACAAATCCACCTTTATCAATTAGTAATCAATATTTAATAACAATACTCATACACTATTCTCAATTTTACTCAAAGACGATTCAAATGAACTAAACTTAATTCCCAAGAATTTCTACCAAATCAATCGCACACTTGGGTTGATTTAACGAGAAGAAATAACACTAGCGTAAGGAAAGTCGAGGTGATAAAAAAATCATTGACAAGTTCGACGGTGCAGCTGAAACGCACTGGCATGCCACAGCTCTCAAATGTCGGACAGTTATTTCTGGTGGCCACGTGCTTCAGATATCAGAGCACAAACCGGAAGGCCCGCGCCAAGTACAATGATTCAGCGGTGAAAATCTCCCATTTACCCGGAGAGTATCATTAGCTCCAACACGATCCGGCTCGGAGCATGATCTCATTTCATAAGGGTACTCGCTCGGCCAATCCTTCCTTTTCTAACAATACAAAGCAACAGATGCATTGATCTACTTGGCATTCCAGCAATGACTTTGCAATCTCCAGTATCCTTCCTACATGTTCCCAGTGAAGTCGACAATTCAGCATCGAAGCAAGATTCTCAAGTGTTACCAATGACATCATCGAGCAAGGAAATTTCGAATTTCTGGATGATTATCAAATAAACGAATACGACTGTCAGGATGGAAAGGAAGAGAATGGCTGATTATCGGTGCACGTCTCCAGAGCTACCCTTGACTTATATTTCCGCTCCGAAATGGCGAACCCGACGGCTATGCCTCAGGGGAGACGACGAAGACTGGCGTTGGTTGTGCAGCTTGTACGACCACCGGGCTAAGAGAGGGACGGAAGGAAAGAGGTCCCGATGTTCAAGAGATGGTTCCTCGGGGCGCGTCTCCGTTCGTATAGTCCCCGGCAAACTGTTTTAGTCGAAACGTCGAAAGGGTCGCTATTTTGAGGTGGCTCGCACTAAATATGGTCAGATAGGCGTTGGCGTTGTACCCGGGCAGGGCACCCTGCTCGTGGACCACTAGTTGGTGGGGGAGATCCACGAAAGTTACTTAGACAAGTTCACCTCTATCACTCGGACAGTTGGTTCGTTGTAACCATCTCGTACCATCCTCTCACAAACCAACTGTAGCCATGGTAAGTAGGTGCCGGGTACCAGCGTGAATCGTTCCACGAGCTATCAAAGATTCGTGAGAAAAGATCTTATCCATATTTCCTGCCGGGGGATGAAACATCGGGATACTCATGAAACCTCACTAAAACTAGAGGATACCCTATATGTGCTTGCCCAGGATAGTGGTGGAAACCTACGACTGAACCAGAAATGATTACGATGGTGATTTCACGGGGGAATATGGACGAGCGATGGATTACGCGGAGTGTTCTTCTCGGTTTCTTCATACCAAGTGATGAATCTATCAAGATGCTACACGCATAGACTGTGTTAATGAAGTGCAACAGTGGTCTCCGTTCAAATTTTGGCCGCTCGCCATTTCGCAATCGGTTCTTATGTTAATCGCTCATTCCAATGATTGTTTTGCGAGGTCATAATCTCGCTGCATTGACGCGTTCTTCTTTAACGGGGAAAAGTCGGTGGCGAAAGGTTCTTTCTAAAATGACGTTGATTACGTGTTGTCTAAATCGCGTATTAAAAGCACAGTGGTTGTAGAAATGGAACGGTTGTCATTTTTGATCTATGAAATGTCAATATATCTGTCTGTAAGATTCGACCGTGGCAGAGTAAAATACTTCTTTTCCTTTCATCCGGGATGACATAAGACAACTTATGCGGTAGGGCTGGCTTGACTACAAAAATACGAGGATTACGTAACAATGGTAATTTGAGAGGGTGCAGAGCGTCGAGACGCACCGACTATATTCGACTTGGCTCCTTGTCGCAGCTACCGTGGACGATAGGATCGTTCTATTCTTAGCTTCCTCGAACGACGCCTTCCGAATTTTCCTCAGCGATACTTGAATGAGCCTTTCGAGCGGGCTAAAAACGTGTATTAGCCTATGACGAGATAATCACCATCGTATCGGATCCTCAGTGTCTGACTAGTAGCTGATCATTCCACTTCGGGCTTCTTTTCTCTCATCTACAAAGATAACTGCACTATTCTTCTAATCAGATAAAGGAACATGGTGTGTTTAATTAATAAAACAATTTCATTCTTGCAATAAAAGATTTCTCGGGATATTAAATTAGGATTTCATTGGCACTCTTGAATATAATTCTCAGTTGTTGGAAGTCTTACAAATTCTGGCAATTCCATACACCTTTAGACATAATTCACCTGTCTCTGTCGTAATTCTTACTCGAGTGACATAAGCATTGCACATATTACTTATACAGTAACATAGGGTGAATAACACCAAGTGTAATGGATAATCGAAAATAAAAACAACTGGACATGGCACACGATAGAAGTGGAACGGTTCTAACAAAAGTTACATGAAATTTATCAAATAAATGATTTACAGGCGGATAAAGAGAAGAAGAAGAAGACCAAAAAGAAGGAGGAGGCGCCAGCAGCCGCTCCTCCACCAGAGCCAGAACCAGCACCAGCTGAGGAAAAGCCACCAACCCCAACTGGCTCTGCAAAAGGTACACCATCCGGTTCTACGAGAGCCAGCAGTCGCGGTAGCCGAAAAGCTAAGCGATCTGGCTCCAGCGTATTTTCTATGTTCAGCCAGAAGCAGGTCGCTGAATTCAAAGAGGTAGGTCTCTTCTTCCTAGATGACAGATAGCATTGTCTAATCTATCTTGTCTATCTCGTCAATGGATACTTGGATGGATCTTTCCTCCTATATGGCGATCAATCTTCATCTCGAAGTAGAATCTCGTTGTACAAGTAGATTGATCGGAACGCAAGCAGCAGCCAAGTAGCTCGCTAATGTGTTTGTGCCAGACGCGGTGTCCGTGTAAGAGGAAAGACACATCCAGGATCCTGGGAGAAAGTTTCCCGAATGGGCGAGATGCACAATCGGCCCGAACAGGGCGGTTACCGGCAAACGTGCCTAATTTGCTTTGGCTGGATCTACAGGCGTTCCAGCTTATGGATGCGGACAAGGACGGTATCATCGGCAAGAATGACCTTAAGGCGACCTTCGACTCCGTCGGCCGTCTTGTCACTGACAAGGAAGTCGATGATATGTTGGCTGAGGCACCAGTACCAATTAACTTCACCCAACTGTTGAACCTGTTCGCCACCCGAATGTCGGGATCAGGTAAAATATCAATTAGTAGTCTCTGTCATTCTTTGGCTGCTCTAAGAGCCTTTACTACTTAAAATTCTACTTTATGCAGGAAGTGACGATGACGATACAGTAATTGCTGCTTTCAACACCTTTGACATAGACGGCAAAATTGATGGTGAAAGGTAAGCTGATGACGAAGTTAATAGTTGTTAAATTGATTATTGCTGCTAGTGCAGATGATGCTCGATAGCAAGTGCGATCTAAGTCTGACATATTTTGATGCCAATTCTATCTGAAGCACTAGAAGGCATAGCTACATCATTTTCGCCTGCCCTATTGAAAAATTGTTATTGGGATTTGATGGGAGTGTTGATAATTATTCATTGTCTAGATTGAGGCACGCCCTTTTGACCTACGGCGACAAATTCACCGCCAAGGAGGTCGACGAGGCGTACGACCACATGTACATCGACGATAAGGGCTTCATCGACACCCAGAGCCTCATCGCTATGCTGACCGGTACCGGTGACGAGGAGGAGGAATAAATTTGATGCCTTCTCATTCGTGGAGGACACCAACAAAGAAAGAAAAAATACATGAAAAAAAAAACATTAAACCTCTGTTCATTAAAAGCGAAGTCTCGTATTAGCGTCAGGCTCGCCTGGTCCGCTTCCAAAGGGAATGTTAGATAGTCGGCGAGAACCCCAACACGAGCATTCCCTTTCCTCTCTTACTTCTTCGCTGGCAGCGGCTCACTCTTTTCTCTTAAGGGACGTGTTTCTTCTTCTAAAGCGCATTATTGTACACCTGTTGCAACAATCGCGTACTGCTGCTTTGCGACCATTGAGACAATTCTTTTTGGAGGCAGAAACAGCGTATCTGCCGATAAACGAGGCTTCCAGATATCATATTATCGTTCATATAATAAAACTATTTAAAAAACTCCATGAAAACCGCTCTGATTTCCACCTGCTACGTATAACTATATTTACAATACACACTGTGCATATTCGACACAGTATAATGCAGCGAGGCTCGGTCTGTGTGTAGTAGTACCTATCCATACATTATGATCGTTTGCTTTAAAAGAGAAGTTACTGTTAATGTTTATTGCGTTATTTTTAGAAATTCTTTATCTCAAGAATTTATAACATTAATAATCGATGCGTCCGAAACGTCCGCAGATTCTTGACCTAATTTTTTTATAAATAGACACACGAGATGACAGCGTTCGGTATATTTAAACACTCTGTTTGTGGTGAGGCACGAATAATACTGTAAAGTGCAAAGCTTGGTGGAATAAATGAGTATCGATTGACGATGGAATCCTGCATTTACAATTCATTATCATTATTACGAGGAAGCTGTGAGACATAGAAAATGATATGCGGCACACGCATAAGAAGAAAGAAAGAAACTTGCTATAATCGGATCTTAGGAGTCCAATGGGGTCTGACGCACCACCCTAAAATTATCTAACCCAAATTGTGCAGCTATATACCTTTTTTGCTAAGCTGAAGACTGGAGTGAGGCTTCTTATATCGTGTTTCGAGACGCCTCCTCATTCTATAGCTGGCACGCCACCAAAATACACCCCAATGACAGCCGACTATATTTAACTACACCCCAACAATTAATGCACCAGCTTGGGTTGCTATTATGCGCTCGTTTACTTTCACTCGTTAAATTAAAGATTGAATTTGTTTGAAATAAATTGTTATCACATTTTCATAATGTTGTAGTATTAATAATACGCCGAACTTTAAAATCCGCGGATGTTACGAAACATGCAACAAATGCTAGTTTACGTATGTTAGATTAATAGTTGTCTGTTCAATTTCATTGGGAGAAATAAGAATTTTGAAAGGGATTAAAGAACTGCATAACCATATAGTACCTTTATTAAAAGAATAAAATAAAATTAATTTCAGAGACTTAAGCCTGTCCTTTTGGTGGTCTTTCACCAAATATTGAACTACCCACTCTCACACATGTGCTTCCCAGCTCAATCTGAAATAAGAAGCTATTATTTAATTGAAGTACATCATACATAAACTATGGTATAGAAATAGTAAACTTACAGCCTGTTCATAATCATTAGACATTCCCATTGATAATTCTATTTGCTTACTATCTATGCTCAATTCCTGAGCAACATCTTCTCTACATTTGATCAATGAAAGAAAGTCTGGATTTGGGCCATTCGCTGGGTCATATCCATACTTCCCTATTGTCATTAGACCCAGAAATTCTAAGTTTTTACAATTGTTTATTACATAGTTCACTAAGCTAGGAACTTCTTCCAGTTCACAACCACTTTTCTCTAGAAAAATAAAAAGATTAAGTTCCATACACATGTCTCAGAATTACAATTGTATTTGACCTATCGGATATTACCATCTTCTTTGCTAGTGTTAACCTGCACCATCACTTTCAGTTTTGTATCTTCTGTACTCCGAAATTTGGGCCATGAGGTATTAAGAACACTTGCAATTTTTTCACTGTCAACTGTTTGTATAGCATAAATATTGGGTACCCTAAGGACTTTATTTACTTTGTTTCTTTGTAAATGTCCAATAAAGTGCCATTGTATCTCTTTACACTTTTCCAAAATACTTGGATTGGTTCCCTTCTCAAACAGTTCATTCACATAATTCTCTCCAAAGTGTCTCTGGCCTCCTTCATAGGCAGCAATTATTGAAAGAGGAGGTTTCAATTTGCTTACAGCTACAAGTCGAGGTTCACAGTACTGCAATTCCTATGAGAAGAAAATAATTTGTTTAATTCTACACCAGACACATCAGGATCATCAAACTATTCGTCTATTACACACCTGTTTTCGCCGCGTAGAAGCAGCGATAATTTTATACTGCACTGCCCTCAAATTTGCTACAACTTCCACCATTTTTCATTAATGCTTTTTAATCTGCATACGGAAAGCCATCTAACATATCAGGCTTCGTGTCAGCACATTTCTTATCAGAATTGATAAACACTGTTTATCGTCGTCAGGTTTTTTCTACACATAAGACCCTTTTGAATTTACTTGTTGAAGGCTCTGTAATCAAAATGTCAATACAGCCATCTTTGTTTTTATTTAAAGTTCAGAGCAAGTTGTGTTATTAGGTAGCAAAAGGGATTTAAAGATCTAACACTTAGCAGTCAGATAAAGCTCCATTCACACGCATTGATTGTCCACAGTCCACAGTGGTCCACAGTTATACTATACTGTGCCACGGTCTAACAATCGATATCTAAAAATAGTTGAAAAGCATCGAGCGCAGGCGATTGCATGATTTCGCTTCGTCCAATGTGTATTGTGTATATGATGTATATATAATCGTTTACCGTCACAGGTGTTTGTGCAACATAATTTGTGTATTTAAGATACATAACCATATCCTATTGCAAATGTAGATTCTAATAAAAAGTATATACCAGTGCTCTTGGTTAGAAAGTGTCAGAAGGAATTTAAAAGGGCGGAAAGTTCGCAGTACCAATATCTCACTGTGTTTATAAAAATGAACATTGATATAGGTAGTGATACTGAGGGATCTGTCGAATTCGGTAAGTTTGACGTTAAGATTTAACGATTCTTCTCAACTACAAATGACAGCTACGATAGCGGAATCAATGCTAGAATTGAATTGACACTTTACCCTTTAGATGATTCTAACGATGACCGGGATGAAATTCTCCTACCTGACAGGGAAGATGATAGGGAAGAGAGCGATGATGACCTGAGAGACTTAAATGCAGATCATAGTTTCCACAATGCAGAATTACCTACATTACATTTAGTGAGTTACACATTGTGTAACTGTGCCACTGGGACTGATATTAATCAGTAAACATTATTATTGATAGTATTTAGGGAAGGACTTGATGAAACTGAATTCACCCACTGATCTGCTAGAGAATGTAGTTTACATGAACTTACCTTTACTACCAAGAGGACAATTTATACTTTTCCCTGGCCAAATCCTACCATTGAAAGTATTCCAGAGAGATATACATATAGCGCATATGGTGCAAATGGTGACTAGAACTCATCATTTGGTTGGAGTTGCATATGATTTTGACAATATGACCACAGGGGTTATTGCCGAAATTTTTGAATGCGATTCCGAATCATTGAAAGCAAGGGGTACCAAACGTTTTAAAGTCCTGCGTGAGATAGTAGAGGTTTGTGTGATTAATACTCATAGAACTTGCATATTATGTATACATTACTTTATCCATTTTATAAAATGCCAGGATGGTTATGCATCAGCTGATGTTAAAATATTACCAGACGTTAATCTTGATCCAGCTCTGTTTGCACAACGTTTAACATCGTTGGATCATTTACGAGTAGCCACCAATACCAAGGAAGATCTGGACAAACGTGAAAAACTTGACAGACTAGATGCAGTTATGAGTTTATGGCCTCATTGGGTTTATAAACAATATGATGCTTTAAGACTTACCTTACAATTAAGAAAACTTCTCGAATCTTTCTACTTAAGTGAGATAAACTATTTTTCTTGTGTTCACCTTTCTTCCAAGGTAGTGACACGTTTTATTAAAATGTAACATGTTTTTTGACAGAGGATTGCCCACCAATTATACCTGACCCTGTTGTGCCAACAGACCCAGTGGAATTATCATTTTGGGTTGCCCAAAACATCTTAGTAGACCATGCAGATAAGATGGATATTTTCAATTCTGATTGTGTGATTGATAGATTGCGGAAAGATATTGAATTTCTTATACCGTACCATTATTTCGTTTGTCGCAATTGCGGTGTTTTTATTGCTGATTTATCAGGCTTGTTCCCAATCAGTAAAGATGGTCCACAAGGTATTTATGTTAATGGATACGGAAATATCTACGAAGTATTAACCCTCCTTGATGTACGAGGTCTTACATTGTCTACAATGCCGGCTTCGACTGTCTGCACATGGTTCCCAGGGTTAGTTCTATGCATTCCATTGTATGAATATGTTGTTGCTCCTTATCAAAAACTGATGCATTGACTCCTGCAATAGGTATGGATGGATTATAGCCAAGTGTGAAATTTGTGGAACACAAATTGGATGGAAATTTGTAGCGGTGGACAAAAGTTTTGCACTTAAAACATTTTGGGCATTGGCATGCAACAGCTTGAAAGTCAGTAAAATAAGTAAAAACAATGGTTTAATGATAAGTAAGAATTAAAACAAAAATGTAAATTACTTCAAATCAAATAAATACTTGATCACTGAAGAATAATTAGAAATTAAGCAGTAAAACAAGAGGAATTAATTTAATACTAGCCTAGGCAATCGTCTACCATTGAAATTAGTATTAAAGGACGAAAAAGTGAGCGTGTACATGAATTGTGTTATTGTGTAATATATGTATTAAAATTTAATATAAATTTAGTAATATAAACATCCTCAAAAAGTCTGCAGTATGTCACTAGACTCCTCAACGAAACAACCAATTATGCATTTCAGTAAGGGCAGCTATATTTACATTATATTTGACAAGGATATGAAAAGAGGAAAGGAAAGGTTCATCAAGAATTCGTTAATTTTGCATTTTACTTTCTTTGCGCATATCGTATATTTCTCGATTATCTTAGCTCAAGTAAATTTATAATAATCATATCTTTATTATCTCAATCGTTCTCTTGCATATCTATCATGCTCTCGCATTCGCGTTATAGCAGCAGATATGTTTAACAATCTGCCACAGGGATTATCTTGTCATTTGACGCTTCATGTTATATTATCATTCAGACGTGGTGAGTCGTTATGTTTGTTCATTTTTTGTATATGATTGCAAGTGAATCACTTCCGTACACGGTTGCTGTCTCGACAGCCATTCGCAGTTTGTCCTGATTACATGCTTTCCGACCTTTTTTAACATTATCCTTGATTAATAGGAATTCTTCGATAGCACGATACCCCTGACTTTCGGTGAATGATCCGTGATTCTAAGTAAGTAAGCAAATGCGACGACGTAGCAATTATTATATATCCAACGCTGTTGAATTTCTGACCGAGATAGCTATTCAAATTGGTGGATTGCATAAACGAAGATTAATGATAATAGTCAATCATACTGTCTGACCTGAATGAAACTTAATACCGATTTCTCAAAAACTTGTATACTTGCGGTTGTATACTGCGTAGTAAATGAAGTAAACGCAATAATAAATGATAGTTGTGTTGCCCTTAATAAAAGCTAAACCGGCGATTGAATTTAATATGCTACAACAACTTTTTAGAAGGAATAACGGCAACCGAAATGTCTATTCACATTTTTCAAGATTTTGATTTCATTTATTTGTTTGTACCTATCTGTATATGTTCACAATATTATATCTTGTAATACATATTTATAATATATACATAACAGATCCCTTTGTCTAGCAAGAGACAAACACATGAGTGCTTTCTGTTATAAAATTTTGTCTAATTTCCGACATACAAGCAGCTTGAAGCATGAGTTTATTGTATAATACGTCACTATTTTAGACTATCTGAAACGAGAACGCAGGTTGAATGTAAAACCTACATATCATCCTTTGCAACATAAATTAGGGCTTCCGGGTTAAGAATAAAATTAGTACTCGTTGTCATTAGCTCCAACAAAAGTTGTAAAGGTTGCAGTATAATCGCGAAATGTCTCCCAGAAACTTATGAAAATGGTTACTCGTTTCAATGCAATGTGTTAGTTTTGCTGTAAATAAAGTATCCCGAAAATGGCCGGATAACTAATATGATAAGTACTCATGGTGGTATCTTAATCATTAAATTATGTGTGAATCAGTTTAATGCCTGCATTTCGCGTACTAGATAAACTTAACTTATAATAACAGCGCCAGACTTTTTTAAACATTTCAAATTTACTATAGATTAAATATGAGAATATGGAGAAACGT
Source organism: Ectemnius lituratus (assembly GCA_910593735.2). NCBI lineage: Eukaryota > Metazoa > Arthropoda > Insecta > Hymenoptera > Crabronidae > Ectemnius > Ectemnius lituratus. The sequence continues at coordinate 3,116,836 of OU343040.1, read as the reverse complement.
ATACAGATTTATGTTCGTCGCATATATTCAAAAGTATGCATCATCAAATTATATTCCAATAACCATCGACATCTATTCAATGGTGAATACTTCTTTAGCAAGAACAGTGAAAGTATCAGAATTAAATAAGTTGAGAGATAGATACACGGGTCAGGAAAACGTACGTAATGGACTGCCGTCATTGATACTTTGTTGATTTTCATCTCGTCCCGTGCGGATATTTTAATATGTCTCTTGTACACTTCGTATATTTGTTAAGGTTACAGATCTGTAATGTAGACACATATAACATCCATTGTCTCCTTACTTTACCATTCAGTTTCCTTAAAAAAATCCGCAGAAACTTACTTTCGATTTCCGAGCCTGCAGAGATTAGTTTAGTGTGCGGCTGTGCAGTTGTGCTTGGTTGTGGATTGCTCAGTTGACCTGTAGTTACAGGTGCTGCAAACCCTGGTGGTGGTTGCATTGCCCAATGCTGAGCCGGTGCGTTCTGTTCCTAGACAAGTCGGCATTATTACACACAATTCGATATCTATTAACTATTTCTTGAACTATGCAAGAAGTATGCACGTTACCTGTTGCGCATTATGAGAGACAGTATGAGCAGGATGAACATGAGGAAACTGCCATGTGCTGGTAGTTTGGAATGGAAGAGGCCTAGAGGAACTAACAATGGCTGGGTCAATCGAAGTCCAGTCAGCGATAGGTCCGAAATTGTTCCATCCTCCCTTTTGATGTAGCGCTTGATGGTGAAATTGTTGCTGCTGTTGTTGATTGTTGATATCACACCAATCCTTAAGTGTATAAACTGCATCACCTCCGCACTTACTAATACCTACAACCGTCGCATACATTTTTTTTAAAAATACAAATCTTTTCTATTTCAGTTATATGTATGTAACATACTAATAACCTTGCGAATTCAATAACGGGTTGCCGTTTGGAAGATAGGCACTCTGTTGTGGTGGCTGTGCTCCTGGGAACAATATATTCGACAATTAATTTATATACTTGACTTGTATACTTGTATTTCTGAAGTTCACTAACCTGAGAGGACACTATTCGTGGGTGCTGGCCGCGGAATACCAAGACCAAAAGAGTTCATATGATTTGGTGTAGAACCAGGGAAGCCTGGTGGTGGAAGGCGACTACGTTGTTCCAAATTACCAGCTGTCACGGTAGCCTGAGCAGGACTCTGTGTTCCCGTTTGCAAAATATTTTGTGGAAGACGAGACAATAGGGAATGCGATTGCTGAAGAACTTGGAGATTCTGCAAATGTTGGGCTTGCTGCTGGAGGTGCGCTATATGCGCAACCTGCCAAAGCAACAATATCATCACGTTAGGAATCGAAACTCCTTGAGAGATTTCTTAAGAAAGCTGTCTATTTAAAGAAATTAGGTATTATCATTACCTGTGAAAAGTGTTGCTGACCCAGAGTTGCAAGGTTTTGTTGATGATGGGCCCTATTTTGTTCTTCGCGTTCCCTTTGTTGCTGTTGTTGCTGGAATAGTCGTTGCTGTTGCAATTGCATTTCATTCTCCATAAGCTCTGCGAGAGCCTTTTGGGTCTCATGAAAAGGATCAAAGCCTAAATCGTCATCGGCTTTAATGTCGGAATTGGATTCCGCGTGATTGTGAACTTCGTCCAACGTCGCATGACCATTTTGTTTTATATATTCACAATTTTCCTGATTTTGCTGTGCCTTAAACAATGATAATGTTTTATCTTTCATTTAAAAAGACTTATAGTCTATTAAAAAGTCTGATGAGTCTTTTAACGTTGGCTGATTAAATTTAGACAATGGATATGAAACTAAAAACGTTTGCTTTGTTTGTACCCTATTCAAGTGTTTATAAATTGAGAAATGAAGTAGAAATATTATTTTTCAGACTGCTCACCTGTAGAGCAAGCCTCTGTTGTAACGAATTTTGTTGAAAATCTGCCATGAATTTGGATGCAGGTGAATTAACAAGCAAATTCGATGTAAAGGTACTAGACGACTCTGAGAGTGGAGTGTATTGCGGACTTGTGTACACTTCTTCATCTACAAAGCCTTCCGAGTTGAATGCTGATGTTGCAGGTGAACTAGGGTTTGATTTTTGTACTATAACATGATTTGCTCGCGAAGTTTCCGGTTGAAAACCAAAAGCCGCCTGCCAATCCTCGCTCGAATGAACCATCGGTAACGAGTCGGGAATAGAAGCTAGACCAGTATTTGTCCAATCCAAAGTTGAGTTTGCTGCATATTCAAGAAAATTCAATTTAATTGTGCATTCAGTATATATTTTGGAACTTCTTGCAACGATGTCGTACGAAGAGGAAGCGGCATCGTTAGAAAGGGACGATTTGTACGTGCCTGGCAAAGTAGTAGGTGGCACCGATGTGGTTGTGGATATTTTCTGGAAAGTATTGGAACTGAAGAAACTATTATTGTCCGTCTGAAAGATCGATCGATGATTGAGCTGTACTTGAGACCCATTCTGTAGTCCTGGCGGCGGCTGTTGGTTGGCACCGTGTGACGAGTTTGTGCTAGCCGGAGAGGAACCTAAAGGTGATAGGCACAAACTTCTACACTACGAGATGCGATCAAATCATTTCGATACCTTTAGAATGCCAGAATAAACAGCTTTTTTTTATGATTACTCCTCTCTGCCATCGTCAACAACCTCACGAATGCATAGATGAATACCTAGAAAATCTGTGCAACAAGCACATTGAAATATACCTCCCTGCATATGAGTGTGGTTGTACTTGAGTGGTTGAATATAAAAGAAGTACTCCTGAATATAAAAATACAGTGAAAGTAATAGCACACAAGATTTTCCTAGGTATCTTCTATGCAAGTGTGCTTAAGCATTGTTTACAAGAAGGATTATGTCGAGTGTGTGTACAAAAACACAAAAGACAGCTATAATTTTTTTCCAAGTATTCTCTTTATTTTGGCATATGTCAATAACTATTTAAATTCTATGCTACAGTCGTGAAACATAGGTATTAAACGCTTTTGCTGTACGTCATTGATATATATTACATTTTACTCCGAAGCTACTTCACTCTTTAGAATCGTATAACAATATACAACATTGTAACAGTCAGGCACACATAAAATGACTTAAACTTTAATACAGATACTTTGTATGATAATCCGGGGAATAAGAATTGAAGTGAATGAAATGTGGCATTTAATATGCGCGACTCTTACTTATCTGAAGTTAAAGCTTTTCTAAGCACTGGTTTCCATTCCATATTCCATTTCTTGGAAGGACGACAATTTTTGTTTTCGAACAATGTTCGACTATATAAAATATTCAACAAATCTTAACACAAGGATAGAGGAAATAAATGATAAATATTTTAGTACATTAGAAAAAAATGCCAAATCAGCGATTTCGTTTTAAATATAATCTCAAAGAAAATAATAAAGGATTTTGATCAATGCATATTGTTGGAAGTGCACGTCGAATGTCAGTTCTGACGAGCTTCCTACTATATACCCATTTTAGAAAAAAAAATCAAGACATATAAAAATGATCGCGAGTATAAGAAACTCACCCAAAATAGCAGCGCCATTGTTTTCCTCGCTTGATTCAGTTAAGTGTTCAGATTGATGGATCACATTGGAGTCTTCTGTGCTGGAAATTGTACTAGCCGGAGTGCTACCTTCGCGCTGTTGATCTGTTTCACTGTCGGAATTCCGACGTTCACCGTTTTGCACCACCCCATTTATTTTAAGTTCTTGAGTTTGTTGTTGAATTATTTTAAGCGTTTTGTTAGTTTGTTGTTGCTGTTGCTGCTGCTGTTGAGAGTGTTGCGTTTGCGGCTGTTCATTTTTACATTTGTTACCCAACTTTTGTAGCACTTCACTATTTGTATCATTTGAAAAGTTTCTAATGTCTTTCTGCCCATTCACTTGTGATTGCACATTATTTTGTGTGTTTATGGAACTCGACTCAGATCGTGAGGTTGTCCGTGTACTATGCTTCTCCTTGTTTTGACAATTTTTATGTTTATTCCTTGCAGCTTGTGCTTTACTTTCGCTATTACTCTTTCCTCGTCTTAAACTTAGACATTCTCCCTTATTGTTATTATTCTGTTGATGCGTCGATCCTCCAGACGATAATTGATTTTGTTGAACTGTTGTTGCAGTTCCGCCATTACTTATATTACTTTGCTGGGAATTTGTCTGCGAAGGTGGTGGTAATTTTTTACAATTTATTTGCGTACCTGAAATCATACCCACGCGATTATCAGTGAGATATATTAAATGTTTTATTTACCTGACTTTATCAATATGTGTACATGTATTTACAGTGAATGGAAATCAATCACTCGAAATATGGTTGTACATTATTTACTATATGTTGATATTAACTAATCAAACACCAACATTCTCAGATCGTTATTTCATAGACTGCAGGCTACAAAAGTTCTGCTATAGATTACTCTGACTTACTACTTGTTTGTCCTGTTTGTAACGAAGGCCAAGATTCTTTGGATTGAGAGTTTGTGGTTCCATTTTCTTTAACAATACTGCTTGTAACAGGTGGTGCCGACTGCGGTTTCCTATGACAATCAATTGAACATGTTAATATTACTCTTGTTAACCTAGAAACAAAAGTCCCCAATGAAGACTGAAAATACATAATAAATATGTATTACCGTTGAGCTGCGGATGCATGTGCATGTAAAGACTGCAAAAGTTTACGTTCATACTCTTGATGCTTTCCCTGATGCATTTCCTCTTTCGTAAATGATGCCTCCTGGTCCCCAAGTTCATGTAAATACATGCAATCCGGTTTTGGACACGCCAAATTACGAATAAAGTGTGAACAATACTTTGTTGTTCCCAGCGACGTTTTTATTGTCCGATTATCCACAACAATATTATTCACAGCCTCCACAGCACGTAGCGCATCTTCTTGTCGCTAGGATGATAAAAATATATATCAATAATATTATGGAAAGTAAACATTGAATCTATTTTTGTAACAATGGGTATGGCAGTCAAGAAATTTACTTGATATGTAACGTAAGCCGAAGCGCTAGGCCCTTGAGAACCCGCATACGAAGTACTCTGATTTATTACAACTTTATGAATTTTTCCAAATTTACCAAAGTAATCATGGCGCTTTAAAACCTGGAGAAAAGATATATTTGTTGTCATTATAAAACTAGTTCCCTTTAATAGTGTGGGGTAAAATTCCAATTAAATATATTGCTCACGTCCGCATCTGCAAGCCGCATTGGTAATCCTACTACAAATACTAGATTTTTTTGTACTACTCTCACATCTGCTAGATGTTTCCGATTTTCTGCAACCCTTTGCTTACGCTGTTGATCTTTAATTCTTTTCTCTGCCTTTAATCTGAAATACAAGAAGAAAAAAGCAAAGGAATGAGCCTTGTCCCTTGTTGATGAAAACCATGAGGAGAAACATTGCAAGTACCTTATTATTTCTTCTAGAGTAAGAGGTTTGAAGTTGGCAGGATTTTCAGAATAGGCCTTCCGACATGCGGGACATAAGCCATTTTCATCTGTACGAATTCTGTGCCAGCAAAAACGACATATTTGATATTCACAAGTGCATGGATAGAAATTCAAATCATCCACATCCAATGACTCCATGCACAAGGGACATTCTATTGGTTCTTCTCCACTTTCGTTTGATTCTGACATTTTTACTTCACTTTCTTGCATTGTACAATACTACAAATACAAAGATTTTCCTAGCTGTCAAAACCTATGGAAAGAAGGTGGGTCAGTGCGAGGCTTTTCATAAATAGGGCACAATATGTGTAATAAATAATACAAGTCTATACTAGAAAATCGTATGTTGGATGAACAGGGAAATGCAGCTTACTTACAAGTAGAGCTTGAGAATGGCTCAATACTTTGTAATTGACTGTACTTCTAGCTTCTTATACACTAGTATCCTTGCACAATCTGTAACAAAATAGACACAGTCAAAGCTCCGTCGCGGAGGCATCTCACGAAGCAGGTGAATCATCGGGGAGCATTAGTATGAGCGACGGAGAATGGTTGGATGGCCGATTGAGGAAAATTTTCGAATATAAACCAACGGAATTCGATACTCGGCTGGGAAAAACTCGCGTAACGCATTTAACTCCGAAAGCAGTCGCACTGGCTAAGCGTCGGGCTATTGAGGGGATGCTCGGGGAAGAATCCGTACCGAAGAAAAATGTTGGATCGGGGACCTTTTCGTGTAAAGTGGACAACGTTGCGACGAATGTTTGGCTGACAGACTCGACGAACAGTTGGAAAGGAAGATCCGTTTGACAGGAGCTGTCAGAGGGATGGTAAACGAACAAAGGACGCTCCTGGTTTTCGAGTAGCAGAACAAGTGTGTATGGTCTACGATGGACGTAAAAATGACAAGTTTCTGCGTGACGTTGAGCTTGAAGACGAAAAACTTGCGGTAGGGCCACCGTCTGCACTCTCCCACTCAATCTCCTTCTCTGTCACTCTTATGGTGAGGCACAAACTGTACGAGAGGGCGACGATCGGACGAAACAGCTGTTGGTGGCGTCGAGAGAAGCGAAGAAACGTCAGAGGAGCGAGTGAGAGGTACTACGCCATAGCAGAAACCTACGCGAAAATCCGTGAAAAATCAGTGTGGAGGGGCATGACACGTAAATCCCGTGCTACCTTCGCTGCGAGTATCCACATACGCAAGGACGACGGTCTCGGTGTTTCGCGAGGCGATTTCGAAGTGGGGAAAAGGCTCGCGCAAAGCGAGAGAATGAGAAATGGAAGTAACGAAAGGAGCGCCGCGGAGAGAGGGAGCTTACCCAAGAGAGAGAGATGGAGAAATGGGAAGAAAGAACGAGTCTCAAAGAGACGAGTCGGGATCGGAAAGCGGGCAGAAGAGTGAGAGAGGCAGCCAGATAGACAGGGAGTTAGAAAGAGAGAGAGAGACGGAGTGAAATGGAAGGCAGCGATGCTCTGAATCGTGCCGTCCCTTTTTAGCCAACGGTCAGCATCGTGATCTTGCGCGTGAAAGTAAAAGTCTCTCTCACCGATCTCGCATCTCTCGTTATTGTTACGTACTTTCTGAAAAACGCAATCTCCGTATTTGCGCGACAACTACACTCTCGAGCGATCCACAAGCTCTCTTGGACGCCCGATTAATGTGTATTATAATAGCGCGATCAACATGATATGATTCGTCGTGAACGTCACAAAGGATTGAATGATTTGTCGCCAGAGGGGTTGCTAAATACCCCGACTTGGTCACAGGGTATACTTGGATCTTTTAACCTTTACTTCGCTCAAAAAGGCGACCCGACGACAGTCCTCCGACACCTAAGACCGCGTGCCACTGTCCTCTTCGATTCTAGAGATAGGTACGCGCATTCGTCAGTCCTGATTTCTCGGTTCTTGTTTACTTACGTTTCAACTTTTCCACTAACAAATCTCTTTTTTCTCTACTGGGAAATTTTGTATGCTCCTCAGGATCTTGATCGCATGCGCAGTCCGACTGCGCAAACACCGGATGTTACATACGGTGGCATAGAACGAAAGGCAACTGGAAGAAATTCCCGAGGACGCAGACCGAATATTAGTCACCACATATGATTATGCCCCATCAAATTTATTTCCAGTGATTGATACCTTTTGCTCCTTCGGCTCTATTCTTGATTAGATCACTTTTCCATCAAATACAAAGAACACCAAATTTACGTAGACCCATCTTATTAAAGAGGTCATTGTATCCCTCTCAAGTCGATTCATATTTCCCGCCTGCGCACATACCCATTCTACTGAATAGGCAGTATCGCCAATGCATTAAAATAAATATTCCTAGTTTGGAGTCCAATAGGATACAGTTTGGTTTCATGCAATTATTTCTTGTTGAATTGGGCAAAAACCATTCATTATGTCTTAATAAATAAATAATTTTCCTGACGAAGAGGACGCGTGTTCTCCGAGTACCGTAAACTTCCTAAAATCGAACGTTATGCTTTATTTCACTGAACGTTGTCAATATAACTTTACAACTTCCTCAGTTTCTACTACATCGAAGTAAAAATCTTTCCTCCTTCAATTGATGCAATATACTCTATGTTTGTATTTACCCATAACAGAAATAGCATACACAACATTCAACTGATGCACTGTATACTTTCAATAGAATATTGAACGACGTGTCACCATATTACCTTCATTTGTATCTTTAATTGGATATTTTTATTTAGTCTTTTTAACTTTGCCATCATGATTCACACCAAACAGTGGGTGTCTTGTTTTCAGATTCTTTGGGAATGGTACAGTCGTATCCTCTACATTCATAGGTTTCATTTTATGATAACTTGAAAGTTTTCTTCTGATTGTTATGCCTCCGACTGGTTTAACTTTTACTGTGTAAACATTAATCATGGTTCATAAGTACAATAATACAACATATTTCACACAAATGTTCATACTTGTATAATTACCAGTTTTGTATTGCTCTTTTCCCTTTCCAGATTTAAAGACACAAGTAAAGTCAGATTTAATGTCATGTTTTATAGCACAATATCTTTCTTCATTGGCTTTAAACTTAGATTTTTCACCTAATGTTAAAGTTTGTCCTTTGAGGTCCTGAGGGTTTATCTAAAAAAACAAAGTTTATATAAAAATGGATTACAACGAAATACCTTTTACACATACAACTTACCGTTCTAGGAATATCCATTATCCAAACCTCTTCATCTTCAGAAATATCACTGAAGTGTAATGTAGAATCTGTAGATTCTATGACCAATCCTTCTCTTGTTATTAAATCATCAATCTAAACAAATAAATCATCTATAGTTTTCCAAATCAGACTCAAATCTTTCAAATTAATTCCAATTACATTCATTGGTCTTGATATATTTGGTACATCCAGAGATAATCTCCGCTGGGTTTCATTATTCAACCTTTCTAATTCATTTTCAATGTTCAAAGGCTCACTGATCTCTTCTTTATCAGTATTCTTGCCACTTTTCTTGAGAATACTCTTTCTTGAAACATTATGCGTACCATTAGATGGACTTGCCGGTTGAATTTTCGTATTTATTTTAATTGTCTTTGCACTTCTATGCAGTGGGACATCATCATTTGTATTATGATCCATTAGTACCATAGACCTATTTAACTGTGTATTTAATTTTGTAAGAGAATCCTTGGTATCTATATCAACCATACTGGCTAAAGCACTCAACAAAGCCTATATAGAATTGCACTAAGCTATCTACTTAAAGATTTTTTTTTTGCCACTGTCAACCTTGTCTTCCGTCCTTTCAAAGTAGGGCTTGATGACACTGGTATGTGGACAGGTGTAACTTCATATAATAATTAATTTATATATCCATGTCAAACACAGAACTTCTCACATCACTTCTTTCCTCGATCTTTCTTCCATAGAGATGTTTAATAGACACTAGATAACGGTCAATGATAAGTAGTCACATAAATCTGTATCAAAGTAGATACTATGCAACATGTATTGCCACACACGTGCTGTTGATGTTGATTAATGCGTTATTCGGCGGTACGATTGAAATGTGCACGGCCCCAAAAGTATATATTTAATATTAGTAGTAAACCGCAAACTGCGGGAAATTGAGAACTTAAAACGTGGGTCTAAGTTAAAGTTTATGAGTAATACTTTTACATCAGAGTTCCTTTATAATTATATTGAACTTCTCTATTATTTGCAACGAACAAAGTGGATTTTCTGAACATTGAACATGTCACAAAATCATGGCACACAAACTATACAAATATACAATTTGTGTTTTTGTACATATACTAAGTTCTGTCGGCAAACTTCACATCGTAACTTTGGCGAACAATGAGCATTCAACTTCATGTTGCTGGATGACCAACTGCTCCTCCAATTGGCTTTGAGTTTCAACAAAGGCGCGCAGTTTCCAGATTGGTGTAACCTTAGGACTAAGTTTTCATTTTTATTGTGAATTATTTCAATAATAATTGTGGAATACGAATTAAAATGTCCACTATTTCGGGAACACCTCGACGATCATCGCGGATAAAGGCTTTGGCTAAAGGTACTCTCTAGAACGTGAGAATGTTTGGTAACACGAATGCTTTGGTACGTTATTTGTAATATGTTTGAAATCTAAAATACTTGATGAACTAACAGAGAAATCAGTGAAAAAAGTAATAGACGACGGATCTGACGATGAAGATTTTAATTCAAGAAAAGCGGATGAGATTGCTGAAAAGGACAAAGAACTTGAAACTATAGAAGAAGATATACAAAAACCAACTGGTATTTTTCATGTTAAATGTGGACATTTAATTCAGCATTTGATACCTTGGCACTTTTATTAACATAGTTTTTATTCTTCGCAGAACTATTCTTTGATGATGACATTAGTGGTGAGAAAATGTATGGGTTTGGCACACCCACTAGGAAAAATACAATGACTGATAAAGCCAATCAGTGTAAAACACCTATGATAGTAGCAACACCAAAATCAAAAGCGAAACCAAGAGTTATTCTTGAAAAATTAAATCTACAAAGTAAGAATGGAAAAGTTACAGATGAACTTGGAAGAGATATTGCAAAAAAAGGTAATCTATGATTATTCCTGATTTTATTGTTCATTTCATTAATATTTTGCATTCTCATCCATATAGTGACTATCACACAGAAAAGATTTGCACCTGAACCATTATCCAGTGATAGTGAAAGCATATCAGAACCCAGTGATTACATACCATCAGATGAAGAGTCTAATAGCTCTGTAGAAAGCCATAGCACTGAGTATGAAGAAGAAAGCGATGATGATGATAAAGCTGATAGTAAGAATAAATCATTGCATCGCGTACAAAAATCAATGGCACGGCCCGTATTTCCCAGTACACCAAAACAGCGAGGATCTAAATCCAAGTCTGGAGTTATTTATAAAGATTTTGTGAGTAAGAGATTATTTAAAGTACTGGCAGTGGCAGAAGAGTAAATATTTACCTAATATCAAATTTAAACAGCATATGCAAGCAGATGAATATTTTGAGACTCAATCAGAAAAGGTTGTCACTTCTGATCGAACTCTGGGACGTTTACGAAATTCACGTTTAACAAAAGACAAATTAGAAGAATTATTGGTTGGTCAAAGTAATCTATTGTCAAAGCACAAAACTAATATCTGTAAGATAACTGAAGGCTACATGGAAGTATTTCCCATGTGGTATTTCCTACTAGAGTTAGTATTTTGAAGTAATAGTTTTCCTCTATGGGTAGTGAATATTTTCTATTGCCTAATCATTTTTAGGGAAGGATATACTGTATTACTGCATGGTGTAGGTTCAAAAAGATGTTTAATTAATGATTTCCACAAGACTGTTGTTGCTGATCATCCAACTTTAATTGTAAATGGATTTTTTCCTAGTCTTACAGTAAAAGATGTAAGTTCCCTTTCCTTTTCAAAATCACTTATTTTATCATTGATAGTATATTTTATGTTGAAAAGTATAATTGCAGATTGTTGATGGCATAGTTATGGAGTTATTAGGACAGGCTTGCCCAGGCAGCATGAGTGATTCACTGAGTGTCATTGAAAAGACAATGAATAAAAACAGAGATGATAGACTATATTTATTAATCCACAACATAGATGGTTTAATGCTCAGATCAAACAAGTCTCAAGATGTACTTGCTTATCTTGCCAATATTGCAAATATTTATGTTTTGGCATCAGTGGATCACATAAATTCACCTCTATGTAAGTTTGTTTTGGCATATCCTAACAATGTACAGATTCCAATCAGGCATTATATTATGCATATATATTATGCATATTTTTAGTGTGGGATCATGTAAAACAATCGAAATTTAATTTTTATTGGTGGGACACAACAACATTCCTTCCTTATCAGGAAGAAACCTCGTATGAAAGTTCCCTCTTAGTGCAACAAAGCGGCGCTCTAGCTCTATCTTCACTTCATAATGTCTTCCTGTCTCTCACCACTAACGCAAAAGCAATATATATGTTGCTAGCTAACAATCAATTGAGCAACAATGGAAATACAAACTTCGCTGGTAAACTTGAACTTTTATGTTTAAAATATGAACTCCAGTGCTGCACTATTACAATTATACTTCGATTCTCTAGGTATGGCATTCAAGGATTTATATCGCGCAGCACGAGAGGGATTCTTAGTTAGTTCGGATTTGGCCTTGAGAGCCCAACTGACTGAATTCATCGATCATAAGCTGGTAAAGACAAAACGGAATATTGATGGTGTGGAACAACTTGTAATACCATTGAGCAATAATCTTTTGAAGAAGTTCCTTGATGAACACGACTCATGAATGTTTCAATCAGTATTTACTAACGACCACACCAATCAGTATGCTTGTAAATAAATCTACGAAGTCATGCCTCATATTTTTTGTAAAATAAAGTTTTTGTAGAAGTTAAGGTTGTTCAAAATGCATCAACGAATGTAAATTCGATTTTTTTTTTATTAAGTACCGAGAACGCAATTCAAACTTAAAATTGTTCATCGCGCTATTATACAGTTTGGCATATTACCGCCTGCTGCGTCGGTGCAGCATCAGCGGTTGTACGAATTCCGTCAAGTTGGGGAACACCGAACAGTGGCGGCGATATCGTTATACATACACACATACGCGATTACGATATGGTTTGACAGAATTGGACAGAATTGCCGGCTATTCTACAGTGTATCGCAATAGCAATAAGATGTCAGGCACGTTGGATCGGCGACGAATTTACGCGTTGGCAAAAGGTTAAGGGGGAAACAGCTGCCAAAATCATTAATTCCGCAATTCGGTACGTAATATCAGGTCGATCGTACATGAAAATTTCTTAGTTTCACAAAGAGCGAGAGATTCGAAAAGCGTGTAAATTTCTTGTCAATAAGAATACATGGATATCAATGCACCAGATAATTATCGGGTTTCCTTCGATATTTATGGTCAATGACCGGTTTGTTATCGTGCTAACATCTATTTGTAACCTAGCCTTCCATCGGTGCACTACGAACGAGGCTGTTCAGTGCTTCCAAGATGCTTCGCTTTTTTTAGATCATAGTAAAGTCGTGCAATTGCTAAGTGTGCCGGCGTGTTCGTTCTACTGCGAAGTATGCTTTTTACACGTTACTGTAAACAGTACAACTTGACCTTATAGTGGCAACTTAAGCGACCTTGACTTTGGCAAGTTCACACAATCACTTAGCACATAGTTTGCCAGTTATTATGGATAATTGCATGGTCAAACTCAAGATGATTGCTGAATTTGCAATTTTGATGCTAATATTAAAGCAATATCTTTGGCAGTACATTTATTCATACAGTTGTATTGACATCTTACTATAATGCTTTGTTATTATAATACTTGCCAATCTCAAGGTCCATATAATGGATATATTATACATGTTGATACATTAGTCTTGTTACTGTTTTATCACAGGTTCTGTACATGGCCTTTGTGACGCAGAGGGAGGTAAATTTCACAGATGTTTCGGTGAGTCAAATATGTTATTGCTTTGGGAAATTTTTATTCACTTGTCATTTGTAATATAAAAAATAACCATTAATAAGGAGAGAGTCATTAAATAGCTATCAAAGACAATCATTGTTTAATGGATAGTTCAAATCACATTGAATACTTTCGTTTATCCAATGTTGTCTTTATTAAGAAGTTGTTCTAATCCACCTCATATATGTTTTTTTGACAGTGTGCATTTGTGCCTTTGATTCTATCATTGTTACATTACTATTGCATTTGTTTTCAACCAGGAGCACGAGACTCATTCATTGGTCGTGTTCTGATCATTTGAGCTCCCCTGACTGTTACTGTTATGCATTGACATCTATCCTAAATTTTGTGTTTACTTTTCTTACATCTAAGCATCAAGTCTGTCTTTCTCCTTATAGCAGACATACTTTTTTGTCTTCCTATCCTGATTGAATATTTTTTAAATCCACCAGTACCAAGTGTACTCTATTTCAGAATTAGTTTAAACCCCGATTATTCCAAAATACTCATTTTCACGAGAAAAATTCTTATTCTAATTCAACGCCAGTGCAGTAATCTTCTTTATCGACATGAATGATGATTACATAGCATTGTGGGGCAGTTTCCACTGCCACTCGCCAGGTGACGTCCATATGTCTTCGCTCGCCGGGAGTCACGGACATTCTTTCGCCGGTGTTTTGTGTGTTCTGTGTTTTTTTCAAATTTGTGCGTGTTTAATCGACAATCAAGCTTGCGGTCGCCTGTTTGCTGGAGTGGGGCCGAATTCATGTGGACAAACTCAATGTAAGTAGTGATAATTCCCAATAGATCGATTCATCAGTGTCCGACAGGTTTAAACCACCCAAATTTTTAACTGCGTAGCTAACACATTACAACGCAGTATGAAACATACACACAATTATTATTTCACTCCTAAGTCACGCAACATTTCGTGTAATACTACACTTGTAATATAATATCATAACCTGTGCGAGTGAACAGGTTTTATCTAAGTATACGAAACTTTGAACAAAGTTCCAATATTCTTAATGTAAATCCAATATGGCGTCTAGCATCAATCATCCAAAAGTGTTTGAATCATCCATGATTCTTTACTCTTATCATCAGATGCTCTTCCATTACGATAGAAAATATTCTCGTCGAGTATTATTATTCTTTTTAACCTGAAACATTAGAGTAGGAACGCAAAGGTGAGAATATCACTGCGATCCACGTTTCTCCGGGCGTGAAAGTTGCCGGAGTCGATTTCACAATCAATTCCTTTAATTCGGACAGCCGTGTTATTCCCAACGAAAGCATCCTTTCTGTCTGACTGGCGATGCACAAAATTTCTTCTCCAATTCGTGATATTGGGGTTTGTTGTTCGGTGGTCCTCGACTGCTTTAGTGGTTGCGCTACTTTACTCCCACTGGCAGCTGCAATGGAGACTGTCCAATTGGGCATTAGTCCCTTTTCTTGAACGGGCAAACGAATATTGTGAGTGCGCGCTACATGGCCAGAGAGAGAGAGAGAGAGAGAGAGAGAGAGAGACGGCTACGTCCATTTCCATCGTGAATAAGATCATCCGTGGGATCTTCTGGTACGTAGCAGCAGTCGGGAGCAGCAGCGACGTGCTATCTCGAAACTGGTCTCGTTTCGTGAGCACTTGGTATAGTACAGAGAGGAGGGCGACTGCAATTTCCGTGAGTCATATAGTTATCTTTGAGGGCGGTGCGCGCGGAATACAAATGTTTCGTTAGAAAACGCAAACACGCTTATATACTGCTCGTTTGCCACTCTCGGCTACGGTTTTACCTGACGCCTACCACCGTCAACAGCTCTGCCACTTCCACTTTTATTTCTCCGCCTATTGCTTTTCTCTACGTAGACTTCTGCCTGTGTTGTAGACCCTACAGCAAATTACAGTGGAAGCTATCCTATCTGGTGCTGGTACAATTGGCTTTTCTTATGAAATTCTTTGAGAGTAGAAAGAATATAAATCCAATTTCCTTGAATTCTGTGAGAATTCATTTATTTCCTATCTACCCAATCAATACTTGATCATGGGCGTTCTTCTTTGACTAATGTGACGTAACGAGTCCCCATGCAGATTTCACTTTTGTCAGGACCAACCAATTTCACCGAGTGCTCTCTCACAGTATACTTAAGCGGCCATTATACCTTTTACTTTCTTATCGCGTTTCCCACTTGGGTTTTTCAAGCTTCGTAGAATGCGCTCGGTGCTAATGAGACCCTTTTTCTTGTAATCATCCATCACGTATTTCTTGTCAGTGTCATCAGACTACTTTTCGTTTCTTAATTTGTCTTAACTCTTGATTCAATTACAAAATTAGTTAGTGACACGTCTTCGTTCTTAGCGGAAAATAATCTTTCAAGAATTCCTTGAGAATATACGAAGCACTTTGCAAAGAGATTTGCTTGGAAATTGCACTATGTAACATCATGAAAACTGTGGAGAGTTAGCGAGGGCGCACAAAGCGTATAGAGGAGGCGCGTAGAGGAGAGGCTTAACCAATTTCCGCCCGTTTTACGAAAATCGAGGTCGTGGAGCCGTTAAGCGTCAAGGATCACTTGCGATGATCGAGTCAAGATACAAGCGGGAACATGATTCACGTAATTCTCTTTTATCCCAAGCGCGACTTCCTTCGTGCGTACTTTGCCTGCGTACCACTTGCGTATTTAAATAATGCAGTCTCCCCATGCCGTATCAGATTTCAGTTCACGGCGGTCTTCCCAATTCAGACGGTAATCGTAGGAATTAACTACGAGGAGTATTCATATAATAAGCACACCTTACGGGACACATAAACCTTTTTAAAAACGATCAAATTGCATATCTTCCTATAATAATATATATTCGAGTTTCATATCGAACAATCTATAATTCAGAATGAATCAACGAACCATTGTTAATTCATGTTTTTCCGAGTCAGAGTGAGTTAAGGCAAATGCACCCATTGCTGGTTTACATTTCGTGGGTCCATTGTCCTCTTTGCCAGAAGGCTCGAACTGTTATCCCCTACTCCGTGTCGTTCGGTGTGCGCGTAAACTTCCCTGAAATTTCACTCTACCGAGAAGAGAGACAGAGTGAGAGAGGGGGGAGGTGAGTAAGGTAAGGGGCGCGCGTGGTAATTCATCTCCCTTCCACGATGCTTTCCTGAGTGTTGGTGAAGCCTGTCGCCATGCCTTCGTGCATTTAGCCTGTGCGTCGGTTTGCGGTGGAAGTGGAAACTCTAACCCCTCAATGGCATATTAAATATCCCCCCGCAGCGAGGCGGGAGAGAAACAGTCGGCAGGCAGAGAAAGGGCGGTAAGGGCGAGGAAGGGTGGAGAGGAAAGAGACAGAGAGAGAGAGAGAGAGTGGGGGAGAGAGAGAAGAGTGAGTTGGGTGTTCTCTCATAGGGTTGAGAAGAGGAGAGCTTTGCCAGACGAGCAGGTCGCTCGTGGTCGGCTTTGCAGGCAACAATTCGCGCGGGTTTCGTCGCTCAGAGCGGAAGGAAATGAAGAGAGAAGAGAGGGTCGCCAAAGGAAGGAGAAGAAACCAGCTTTAAAAAGCAACGCGATTCTTCTTTCCGACCTGCGCCCTTTCTTAGCCTCTTATCCTGCTCCTTTTCAAACAAACAAAAAAGCCAACGGCGGCTGCCATACGGCGCGGCGCACCCCAGCACGCGCGTACACACACTCGCCTTCAACAGGAGGCGACTGAGTGTTAATTTTCCTTATTGCCGCAAGGTAATAAGGCAAAGCCAACCCACGATATACCGTTTCTACAACATACCTGTGTTCACGGAAGCAACCCATCAATGCTTCGTCAAGCCAATCGCAAAGTATATACTTGGACCATCACTTTCACGACAAAGGACTCGCGCGTTATGAGACGTCCTGTACACGCCACTTTCACTATCGCGGCCAAGTTTCATAACTGTTATTATCGAGGTCATACGTCGGCCCGGTGAGAAGACAAGGCAGAGGAAGAGAAAAGGATCCGGCGGCAGCGGCGACGGCTGCTGCTGCTGCTACCAATAATTGTCGCGCGCTTGGTGAGAAAAACTGGGAGAGGAAAGGGAAAGAGAAAGAGGGATGCTACGTAATATCACGTCTCGAGGGAAACACACTTTTTCGAGGATTGCAACTTCATTTTCACGATTAAGGTAGTTGTATTAGTACTGTAATATCCAAAAGTCAACCGTTGGTCGATGGAACTGGTAATTTCACTTTGCATATTGCCCAAATCTGAAGGGAAATCGTTCAGAAATTTGCGAAAAAATGAAGTTTGAGGTAGGGCTTTGGAATTCATGTCACTTCTTCCTTTATGCAAGAAAACATTCCCCACCAAATTTCAGCCCCGGAAAATGTCGGGAAGTATGGAAAACATGGGAAAAACCCGTCTAAATCAAGCAAAGTTGATTATTCAAGATCGGTTTTCTATGTGTTTTTGATACAATTCCGGCATTTCTGCCACTGGTTTTATGTTTTCTTTCCGTTTTGATACTCAAACAATCGAAAAATCAGGCGTTCATCAAAGTCCCAGAACCTTCGAAAAATCGAAAATTTTTGAAGGGGTACATATGGAAAAATTTGCGAAAAAATGAATTTTGTGCTAGGGCTCTGGAATTTATATCACTTCTTCCTTGATACAAGAAAACATTCTCCACCAAATTTCAGCCCCGAAAAATGTCGGGAAGTATGAAAAACATAGGAAAAACGACGAAACTTAATTATTCAAGATCCGCTTTCCATGTGTTTTTGGTACAATTCCGGCATTTCTGCTACTGGTTTCATGTTTTCTATCCGTTTTGATACTCAAACAATCGAAATATCAAACGTTCATCAAAGTCCCAGAACCTTCGAAAAATCGAAAATTTTTGAAGGGGTATACCCGCAAAAATTTGCGAAAAAATGAATTTTAAGCTAGGGCTTTGGAATTTATGCCACTTCTTCCTTGATGCAAAAAAACATTCCCCACCAAATTTCAGCTCCAGAAAATGTCAGGAAGTGTGGAAAACGTAGAAGAAACCGGTAGAATCAAGCGAAATTTATTATTCAGGAGACTATTTCGTAGTGTTTTCGGTGCAATTCTGGCATTTCTGCTACTGGTTTCATGTTTTCTATCCATTTATAGAAAACTGTTTTTTGATACAACTACCTTAAGTGGTCGCAGAGCTAGCTGCTGCTCTCTGTTTCGCTCGCCTTCCTTGCCAGGCCGCCATTTCACCACCACGCTTGGGATAAATTTCTCTCTCGTCACTTATTGGCCCGTTCTACCACCGTAAATATCACTCTCCCGAGGATTAGCCTGCAATTCTTAGGCCAGCCTCGGCGAATCGAAAATCAATCCCGAGCTGTCTGTCAATCACTGACAGTAACCGAAGGGGAAACGCGTAAAAACCATCGCTTGCTACAACCGTTAAACACTTTTTGCATCGTACAATGACGTATTGCATTATTCCAGACAGTTAATACCCTCGAGTCAATTATTAGAGGTATCAACTAATTTCTTAGTACTTAATAGTACATTCTTAATAATATGAAATAATAGTTTTACGATCTTAGAATATTAGCGTTTGAAAATGTCTAATCGATAAATATAAAAGGATAAAGCATTGGCTTATCAGTGACATGAAAAAGAATGCAATGGGATTTATTGTATTTCGAGCTGAAATGGTATATCTCGCGAAAATAATTGCGGACAATGCGAAAGCCGGCTTGTCAATCGCATTGACACACATGTTACGTAGAACTCAGCACCGGCAGAGCCACGCTTTTCCATGTGTGACCCGCGGACGAACGTATTCGCGTAGACACGTGTATACAGTCACATGCGACGCATGTGCTTGTCGTGCAGACTGAAATACGACGAGTTTACGCAGACGAGTCGAGGCTGTAACATAATTTTCTGGTGTTTGCACGTGTCAGGGCTGCTACTGCTGCTGCTGCTGCTGCTGCTGCTACTTGCCGAGTGCTACTTTATTTCTGCCTCGCATCGTGATCGTGTTGCAGCTTAAATAATAATTCATGCCTTTTTCAAGAGCTTCTTTACAGAACCAACTTCTATTAAAGAAGAACGAGCAACGATGTCAAAAGATCGAAAAAATCAACTAAAATTTCACTAAATCCTACATTACTATTTCATATGTTCATCATTCATTTTGACCAATCAAATTCTTTCAATACAAATCACCTGATACCAAATCATTTGGAATAAGGAATACTACCTCATTTGGTTTTCATCTGTTCGTTATATAATTCTGTGAGTGTAATGTCTGACAAACGGTGTTCTCTCCACTCAGACAGTGGGTTCAGTGAATTTCGTAAATTGTAACAGCGCCTCGTTACTCCTTTTCGCCGAATTACCGAGCGAGCCGTCGAAGCCTGCGCAATTAATGGGAGTGCTTGCGAGAGGGATGCATCAGAGGAAAGATGAGAAGAGAGAGAGAGAAAGAGAAAGAGAGAGGAGGCCCTATCTGGCGCGTAATTTTCCCGGCAAAAATCACCGGGGATTTGTCTTTCGTGAGCGCACTCACGGGTGTCGGGCGCCAGTCATTTGAGGGAGGAAGATTCGTAGAGAGGGTGAATCTTCCCTCGGTGGTCGTTGGAGCGACGGCTTATCGTGCTTTGCTTTTCAAATAGGTCGCCTCCTCTCGCCTTTCCTTCTCTCTCTCTCTCTCTTTCTTTCAGTACACCCCTGAGTTCCACCCTCGCCATTATTTTTGCAATCGATCCCTGAGAAAATACCGCCTTACAATAATTATGAAACCTTGAACACAGTGGCAAGAACGCCGTCGGCTGTGTCGGCTACGACGGCAATAGCAGCTGCATTGATCTCACCATGCGCTACCTTCCATTCATACACGCGTTTCACGTTTCGTTACTGACACTCTATCCCGAAAAGCCTGCTTGCTTCTGCCCGCCTTTCAACGCATGCCTGCAGCACACTCCGCAAAAGCACGAATCCGAAACAATGGAACGGCCAGAGCGATTAAAATTAATCCGAGATAATCTGCTTTACGTTTCAAGCACTCACACACACACACACACACACTTGTGTCATTAGATTCGCTTGGTTGTACTTGGAACTTCAAGTTAATTCGATTGTGGTCTCTTCAATTTCATCAGACTTTACATCAAATTAGTTAATCTTTTGTCAGAGCTTTCGAGGATAATTACTAGTACATCATTCTCAGTGTGCTTCCCAAAGTGTGTGCATTAGAAAAGAAGTGATGCAAGGCACCGACAGTAATAAGCTGTGCGCAACAATGAAGAACAAGGTCTCGCATCGAATCGGTGTCAGTGGTACGTAGTACGTGCCAGAAAGCCGTGCATTCAGTCCTACTGTCTTTGACGAATCCTCATTCAGGGATAATATCCCGCCATTCGGAAATTGCAGCGTGTTCCACAGGATTTTTCGTGTACGCCCATTTCTATCTTAGAGATGTTTTCCGCAAGATGAACAAAGGATACCAGACAAAACCTTTAAGCGTCACTCTTCTCCATACAATCTGCGATAGATAAGTCGACTAAAACAAGTGGCAGGATATAATAAACATTAAAAACAATTGACTCCTTCGAATGCTTGTTAACAATTCATCAGGAAATCCAATAATCCAATTACGAGCATTCACTCTTCAATATCTTATATATTCTCCTATGAAAGATCTTATAAATTCTATAACCTCATCGATTGTTTACTAACACAAGCAATCCATTTATCTTGAACAAGGGTTGCGCATGAATTTCATTCTGTGTTTAGAGGGATAATAACGTTAACATAGGGATAGTATCGTTGGTATTCGGCTAATCAATCGAAGGCGTGGGCCTTCGTGGCCCCGGACGTAGATAGGAACCTCGGCGACCTCGCCGAGGTTGGGGTTGCTGTACGTGCATTGCGCAAGAGCATTCACCCCGCTCAATACTCAACGATAGCACACAGAGAAAAGCCTCTCGCATGCGGGCGACGGGGAAGCGAGGTATATAGGAAGTTGGAAGCAGTGGGAAAGCAACAGACAGAGAGAAAGAGGGTGGTTCAGAAAGGGGGGTTGGCTAGATACGGAAGAAGCACAGTGTCGAGGGAGACTGCGAGTCCGCGGGCGGACCACCCCCCTAAAATGGGTTACCTACCTTTACCCACTTTGTGTACGATGAACCCCGCCTTTCACGATCCCGCCGTCGATCTTCAACGCTCCTCTCTTTCTCTCTTTTTCCTTCTTCTTCTTCTTTCCATTCGCTCAGTCTCCAAATGTCCCTAAGAGAAAAATGCGAATTCCGATCTTTGATCGGAGTGCAATCTCTCCTGCAAGCAATCGGCCTGGTTTCCTACCGACTTCCCATATGCTTCGGTGTCAAAGATATTGGAAATGTCCTTTGTAAGTGATGGAAAAGTATCAATGATTATCATGTGTCTAGAATCTTGATTGAAAATACCATGTTTGTTCGTATGTAGATAATTTATTCGTATAGAATGAAATGTAAGAGTTGAAGTGAGTATAGATAGACATGGGTGACCGGTCAACAATGTGTCAAGTGATGAAATTTGTTAGATGGTGAAGGGAAAGAAGAGAGGCGAGACTTCTAAGCCGATGACAATTGGCATTTGCTCGATCGCGAGGGAAAGTGAGCGAACTCTCTTCGTCCTCGTGGCAGCGGAACAGTTTGTGAAGAGACTCTCTCGACTGGCGAGCACTGTCCCATGGCAAAAAAGGTCTAACCGGCTTTCTACGAGGTGGCAAACGCCAGCCATAGCGCGACGTGAGAGTATTAAAGTTCTCCTACGCCCCGGGTTTCCACCTCCACCACCACCACCACCACCACCACCACCACCACCTCCTTCCAAGCTCTCTGCCTCCGTGCCACGTTCTCTCGTGCTCGTAAACTGAGTCACGAAATCGTGTTCGCCGAAAGCGATGTGAAACGCGCAGACGGTTTCATTCCAAACGATAGGTACACCAACCAACCTGATAAGAGTTTTGATATGAGTCACGGCTCCTGAGCACACATTTCCCATACTTTGACTAGCTAGTTATTCTATATCAATTGTTAACACATTGTGTTAACCCATTACTTTTTATATCATCGAGTTATTTAATTAACTAAAGTGAAAGAAAGATTTATGATCATTGTATGAGAAATTAAGATTAATGTGTTTATTTAGATTGAATTCTGAATACTGTTTCTAAGTCGTAAGATTGTAATTTGTGAGATCATCAAGCGGAAGTAGAGCTGCTTGAGAAATGTATGAGAAAAAGTATTGGATCGTAAAACGATGAAGCTTTTCCTTCCTAGCCAATTTTGCCCGGAGCAGAGACACTAGCTTGGAATAAAGTCGGACATACATGCATATGTAGTGACGTTGTATGTGTCGGTCGGTTTGTCGTCTATTTGGGTTATCATAGTGACGGCGTGCCGAGGCTTTCTAGCTTTCTATGCTTATGCCAAGGATGTCTACATTATGAAGGATCCCCCACGCAGTCATTTAGCTTCACATTAGCGAGCTCTATTATATTAGCTGTGCGAGTAGTTTACACTCACCTTTGTCTGTTCCGCAATCTTTTACCTTCCTCTCAACATGAATTCTTCTTGTTAATATCTTTCATTGGATTTTTAATTAACAAGAAAAAAAGCAAAATGTAAAAATGATATTAAACAAATAAAAGGAAAATTTGGTCGAGTGTAGAAAAAAAGGCCACATAGAAGAATACAAGCTAGATGCATTGTTATTGTTGTGGTTTGCGTTCAAGTAACAAAGTGTCTATCAACTCTCAGCGTGTAAAATCGAGCACGCCGGTGTTTAGAGTACGAAACTCGTGCTCGCTGCTTCGTGTGCCGGCGTTTTTCATTACAAGCCGGTGTGTTCAATCAGACGGCAAGCTGTAAAAACAAGAGTAACTCGCTGTTTCAAATCCCTGCGCGAATCGCTTTCTATCGCTTTTACGTGGTTTCGCGCACCGATGAAATTCCTGATCGAACCAACGAATATACACGGTACTTCGCTTTTCCTTCTGCAACACTCTTTTTTTCCTATCTTATTGACCACGGTTACATTTTCGTATAACCGGAATCAATAAAACTACACCGTTGCTGAGTAAACTATAATTTATTCATACGTACTCTTTGTTTCCAAACCAAACGATTATTCTTAATTAGTGGCCAGCAGTTTTTTCAGCGTCTCCCACAGTCTGGGATTACGTTATCACCGCGTACAATTTACTCCCCGTTATCTGTCTCACTTTACGAGCCACTGGCACAGAGATAACCTTAATTAAATCGGCGAATTATTAAAAAAAGAAAGGAAAGAAATTTTAAAAAAGCGGGTGATGCCGGAACAGATACCAATGTTTACCGAATCAATTGAAAGAGTGGTGTGCGAACCAGTATTGGAATCCTTTCACCGTTCGATTATCATTTCCGCAAACTGTTTTGCCTTGTCTCTGCGATCCGATCAGCAATACACAGAGTGTGTCTCGTGATCGCTCTTCCAAGATAATGGATAACGTTTATTTATGCGAGTCTTATTCCTGTCCTGGTGTAAACCGCATGTTTCCATGGTAAACATCGGCTTGCTTTTGCTTGGCAAAAATACTTAGGTGTTGCTTGAAGTGTTCATTGGAGGTTTTACCCCTTTGCGAATTTATATTGTGTCAACCTTGTTCTCACATATTCTGCACAAATGTGTAAATACTTTTTCTAAATAAGTCCGCTTGTTTCGAAAGTTTGTTAAGCCTTTTAGTATTTTTATTTTTCGACCTCTAAGTCGAAGTTCGTCTTATTTCATTCTGTTAAAAAACTGGAAAGATTTCTGGTCAGTTTGCCATTTTTCTCTAGTATTCGTTGATAGTTGTGGAGGAAGAGGAAATGTGGCGCGGTCAGAACAAAAGAGAGCTCGAAAGCTGGGCGACGAGCGTCGAGGGAGTAGGAAAGAAAGCGGAAAGAAAGTCTCTCATTGTTGAATGTTCGACAAGGATCGAAGGGTAAACGGTTGTACCGTATTGTTATTACCTGTCCACTTATATTTCTATGGTCAAAGAGAACTTAGCCTTTGCCAAGTACACTGTGAAATGCCATTCAATTAGAAGTGTGCCACCTTTCGAAGGTCTTACTCATGAAATAGTCCTTTGACCTATCTTTGACCTTCTTCTCTCTCTCTTTCTCACTGACAGTCAATATTACAGGCGCACTCTCTTTCATTGGTTCCCTTGGCAAATGCTAGAATGTTAAGTCACTTTACGATCTACCATTCCCGCGCAGTCCGTTGCGGTTTTCCAGCCAACCACCGGCGTGGCAACGAAACCACACCGGCTTACTCCCTCGGCTCTGAAACTGTTTTCGTGTATAACAGTTTCCATTCCCATGCGCCATTCCCGCCTCCTCTCTTTCTCTCGCTGCTTTGCAAGCGTAGAGAAATAGCGTGCAAAATCGAGGGACAATTAGCAACCAATTGTTCAGCGAGCCGCAGTTATCGCCGAGGGCAACGGCTACGCAATGAACGTCGATTATCGTTCCAATGGAATACGAGCATCCTTTATTTCCTGCCTGATTTTCACGAAATTACAACATTAATAAATAACCAGAAAAATGCACAGATTCCAATTGACGATTAGTACATCTATAAATCAAGTCTAATCCAATACTTTTACCACTGCTATTATCAAATATACAATAATTCCTTTAAACAATAATTATAAATCATTCGCTACACATATAATATCCACCCCTACAAAAGTCACCTAAACAATAAATCCTAACAACCAAACAATACTAATACAAAAGGGAAGTGAAGTGTATCTGAACTCGAGCACGGTAACCTCGAAAACAGGAGGCGTGTGTGAGTACACAGGCCGGGCTTGTCACGAATAAAGAGAGAAGAGACCTCGGTGGCTGTTGGCGTCCGAGTGACAAAGACAGAAAGTGAGCGAGCAAGTGAGAAAAAGAGCTAGCAAGAGGGGGAGGGCGTTGCGCGGCGGAAGAAGCAGGAGAGAGGGGAAGGGCAGAGCACGTTACACATATTTGAGGTCAGGAGATATAAATAAATGCTAATATCAACAGGCGCTCTGGCCGGTTTGATATCCAAAGCCTCGTTTCGTGCGCGGCCTGCACGCAGTTCTCGCGCGCGCGCTGGCCTTTGCTTGTGCACACCTCGATTGAGCACAGGTCACCGTCCAATTCCGATAACGCGCCCGATAGGAACACCGCCCTCCCCTCTCTCTCTTCTCCCCCCTTCGCCTCCCCTCCCGCTCCTCTTCGTCACCCCTCTCCATAGTTCTTCTTCCCCTCTGCCGGCACCCCTTCCTCTTCTCATCTACGATTTACAAAATACGCCGGAGCCCGCGCGCCCGACCACTTAACGCCCGATCGAACATCGAGCACCGACGTGTGTCCCTCTCCTAATACACATACATGTTTATATATGACATAGTACAGTGGTATATAATCCATGGATGTGTATATGTGTGTGTGTGTGTGTGTGTATACGCTTTACTCAATGCCCGGCGAATTTTCGTCGGCCTCCCTAGTTTGCCCATGCTTCGTGTTCCCCCCGCTTTACGTCACTTCAGGCCTATTTGTGGTGTATAATAGTAATGGTAGACAGAGAGCCAAGCTGCTTTGTAGATTGCCGGGGTTTAACAGAGTGTTGGAGATTTTTCGGTACGGTGCATTGAAATGGAAGAGTGGCTTTTAATACATTATTGGTTTTAGTATCTTAATTGGCTGATTTTGAATAATGCTTGTAATATAATTGGTGGGATATGATGGTTTAATAATTGTTAGCTTTTCCGTGGGTTTTCTGTATACTTGGGGTTTTGGGTATTCGTTTCGAGGAATGTTGAATGATTTATTTTTGTTTGTATGTTTGTTTTTTTAGTATGGTTTGTTTATTATGTTTGATATTTGTTTTGCACCTTTTAAAATGACTGTGGCCTGTCAATATCGAGTGTATGTTGTGCGCGAGATGAGTGAATCAATGAGGTCGGAGAGAAAGAGAGAGAGAGATACTCGCTCGGTATTCGGCGAGGATTTTATCTACGGGTACGCGGCCGTTCGAGAGAAAAGGGTATTTTACAATGCGCCCCGATAGAATCGTAAAATTTGCATGCTCTAACGGCAGCCTCTCGCACTCGGGAGTGTGATTTCAAATGAATTCCCGATCGGGAGAAACTTTCGTCGAACTGGCATTAATGCGATTTGGAAAATCGTTCGGTTCGAGGTCGCCAGGGTGGGATAAGCATTTAACAACGTATTGATTAATGGTGGCTTGTCGACCAAACGATTTAGTTCAGCTTGGATTTATGGGGGAGTTTTGAGGAGATCATCGGTGTTGTCGAAGTAGTAAAAGAAATCGTTGGACATTTCTGAAGGATATCATTGATATCCTTTTGGACCAATGTACGATCGGTGACTGTTACACCTGTAGCGGCAACTCTCAATGGTGCAATCGCGCACCTTACATGCCTGCTCGTTCAAACATATGTGTGTGTGTGTGTGTGTGTGTGTGTGTTTGTGTGTGTCACAGACTCTCAGGTTGAACACATGTGCTTGTCCGCCGCACAGACTTATCGAAGTAACCTACTCCACTTGTGTGACTGTTTGCTGCCGCGGGAGAGAACACTTCCTCATTACGAGCGCCCACGCTTTTCTATCGATCTTGGTATTCGCCCTGATAAGGCGACGTTCGATTTATCTTCGGATTCGCTTCCCGTATACCTCACGCCCCTCGTTTCCACGGGAGCGCCCGGTATTTTATTACCAGTCGATCTCGTATCGCACAGCACGGGAATGCAGTATCTTTCGAGCCGACACCCTGCATTCGTAAAGTGAATTCGTATTGGCTCCTAAATCGGACACTGCGATTCAGGATTAATGGGAATCCAATGGTAACCAGAATTCTATCCTTTATCAAAACGAGGAATGACAAATATTAATACTAAAATACACTTGTTTAAGAATGTGTTAATTTAGTAAAAAGTCTTTGTGTTCTTTAGTAATTCCATTAGTAGTTAATAACAAGTTTTTAAATTCAAATTAATAGAAGAAAGTTTCGTATATCCAAGTGTCCAAGTTCAAAGTACTTGAGCATTGAATACTTTGCTAAAGAATGGATGGAAAGAGTAATTGGCAGTGCCTCTTTGCAATTCAATGGCGCTCGTATTGTCTGAGACAGGGGGAACCTGGATACGTCTTTCTCACCGTAGACATATATCTTGAATCGAATAGCTTGCTGGCAATTTGTCGAGACGTTTATGCACTTTCGCGGCTCAGGTTCCGGGCGAGACCTATTCCAATCAATGCAAACGTCTCACCCGCCCTATTATTTACCACCTCCATCTTCCTTCTCATTCTCTTAAGACGTTTGCATGTGTGCACGTGCATTGTATTGTAAGACCTTGCACACTTGGTATACTCTACGATTCGATCGATCTGTCCTGTCCCTGACCTAAGCGCGCACACCTCTCTTAAGTCCCGAGAAGGAACGTGCGAATACATAACACGCCGGATCATCGCTAATGATGATACACATCGTCATTCAAGCTATGTATAATAAAACGTAATATTTCTTCTGTAATTTAGATTCTATATTTGACTTTAGTGAAATGGATATTAAAAGAGAGAAATTTCGGTAAGCTTCGTTACGCGGTTCCTGCTTTCAGATTCCTGGTATTACCGCTGAACGTCATTCACAATGACGCGCGTGATTCACTCGGTGCGAGGTAGAAGGAGAGAGCGAGTTTGTGAGAGAGAGAGAAAAAAAAAGTCAGGGTATGCTTGCATTCCAAAGAGCCATCTCTGCTATTCGAATATTAGCTCGCGGCGATTACGCGCGCGCGCGCGTGTCTGTCTGTCTGTCTGTCTTTCTCTCTCAACTCAAGTCGACTGAACTTACACACAAAGTGACGGTGGTCCCCATTTTTTCGATCGGAGAGTAGCGGTATCGTCGGCGAGTTTTGCGCGAATACATACTCGCCTAGTTGAATATGTGTGAGTGCGGCGATGCTGCTGGTTGGTGGTTGGCCTGGTTTCGTTGTTAAGTTGCCGGCTAGATACACAAACTATTAATCTGTTAACCTACCTGCACGCAATACTAGCAAAATCAGCTTTGGTATTCAAGCGAGTACAAACACAAGCCGCGTATACACGCTGATCTGCCAACTGACAGTTCACGAAATCGTTCCATCGATTTTACTGCCCTTTTACGAGTCTCTTCTCCGCCTCTACCAACTCACAGTTAGAATTCAGTCCGAATTCACTCGCCCACGAAAAACCCGGATAAAAATACTTCTCTCCACGCCGAAATCCTGTTCCAGTAATTAACTCTCATTTCCGCTTGTTAATGCTGGTAATCTCGTCAAATGGAGTTCGCAATTCGCTCCTACACCTGTCAGCATTTTTATTGACACACTTATTCGTATTATTGCCAAGCATTTCTTAAAGAATAATTAATCATAAAATTTCAATCACTATAACATAACTAAAAAAAGTAGTACATCTATAACATCTATAAATTCATTAAGGGATTAATAAATCGGATTACAAACAGGTGTTTCAAGAGTCTGATATCTCTGAGGATAGAATATTAAGAGTAGAACATGTTAGGCAAACGAGGCTTGCCAGTAAACAGTATGCATCATAGCAGTTAATATATGCGCATTGATTCGTCAGGCAGTTACTCGCTTATCCAGTAGATTTGCATGCGGGGTCGCAATAATAGGCGAAAACTTTATCAGATTACTCAAGCTGCTATCAGGTATTCGTGTATACATGTACGGAACTGTTCCTGACGGGGAACAAGAACACTAGTGCGTGTGTGTTTGTCTCTCGTGTGTAGAACCTGTGTACTTGTATATGTGTGTGTGTGTGTGTGTGTGTGTGTGAGGGAACGGAGAGAAGAGCGGTAGAAGAGCGGGAACATGAGAGAGTCTGGGGGACGAGGGCAGAGACTATCTTCATTCTCTGGCGAGTGTGTCCCTCCCACTGTGAGAGAGACGCGCCGTTGCTCTCGATAGAACGAGAACACAGGTGACGGGTCACCGGCAGGCTATTTACCTACTTTAACCAACAACCTCCTCGCACCTACTTCGACTTGCCTCGCCTAAACCAGCGGAAAGCGACGCCATAGACAACTCCACGTTGTCCTCTTGCAATTGTCCTACCCACGCCTGAAGGATCTACCAAACTATCAGGAATAATAGCAGAGAAACCAATGCGATACTTTGTTATATATGATTCATACAAGGTTTTATTTCTGTTTTCTGTATAAGAGATTTTATGATATAATATTTAAGGATATTTAAGGATTGTTTAAGGAATGTAATTTAATAGTATAAGAATAGGAATTAGAGAGTCGTGTTTGTAGTATTAACTGAGATCGTGTTGTGAAGGTGAATTTGGTTGGCGAGAGAGTAACCAGTGATACGAGAAGAGCACATGTTCATTGAAAAACTCGTCCTCTTGGTGAAGAGCGAGCACCTCGACCTGGCGCAATAATCAGCTTTAACCGGCTTCGGCGCGAAACGGATGAAATATCGACTAAATATAACCGGGGCCAGGAACCGGTGGAAAAGAGGGGCAACCAGACACGGTGGGAGCCTCGTGCCACAAATGTAGGACATCGCCTCGTCTTCGAAAAGATATACGAACGGGAGAGGGACCGATTACGTTACTGGTAAACGTCCGACGAGGGCACCAGCAAAGCTTACACACCGACTCAACTCACTCCCTCGATTCTCTATGGTCGAGATCTCTCAAACTCATCCGTTTCTTATTGCGTTCATTTCGAAGGCCTGTGCCTTACACACGTGTCCTCTACATTTGCAAGTACATATGCACAGGTTGGTAGATATCATTGCAAATCGAGTGAAACATACGAAAGTCGATGTTTGAAGCCCTGGATTTCATTTAAGGAACGAGATTTCGATATGGTCGAGAAAGTTTCCACTTTTTCGCCGATACACATAGCGTTCAACAGAGTCGCCGGCTCGTCTTCTCCTTCTTTGACTGTCAAGCCGCCGTCCTAAATGAGAAGCGAATAATAAGTAGCCGTAGAATTATATAGCCTTGCCCCGACGATTATTCTGATTTCTCTTTGTCTCCTCGCGCCACACCGCACCCTGGTGGTGTCTGTTGTGTTCGGTACTGCCGTTCTCGAGAGGTGTGCGCACCCGAGAGTCAGGAGCGGCCAGCTTTCACCTCTGGAAAACACTTTCGCTCCGGAGAACCTTTCTGCCGAAACTCGCTTTCCGCCCATTTTCTATCTCAAATATATATATATATATATATTTCAATTATTCTCACAGATATATTTAAATTTGTAAATTTTTGATTATATAATTAGATGAATAATGTTTTAATTAAAGAAGACATGGTTTTGAATGAAAGGATAGTCAGGATTATGGGGTACTGCGCGTTAGTTGGTGGCCCTTGAAAAGGCAGGTTGGCGGACAATTGAGAAAACTAGTTCAATTAGAGAAAAGCGCGGAAAAGGAGATATCTCTCTCTCGGCCGGCACATCGAGGTATGAGGGTTTCGGGGGCAAGCAAGCCATCGTTGTCGGTGGCGGCGTCGGCGTCGGCGGCGGCCCGTAAAAGAGCGGGAGCTCGTGAAATCGGCGACCTTCTCTCGTCCAGTAGAGCCTTCTCCACGATAGGCATCTCCGTCGGCCACGACCCACTGCTGGTTACGCCCCTGGGCCACTTCACCAATATGCCGTTTTGCACCAGCTGCACTGAGTTCGCCGCTATTTCCTTGCACCATCTCAGTGGCCCGCTTTACCTTCAATCGCTTCGAAAGCACCGACTCCTTCGGTTAGAGCGACCGAATTCCCAACTTGTAATTAGAATCGGCACGATTCTACTATACAATACTGAACTAGAATTCCATTTATTATCATCATACTTGAACAAAACTCTGCTTTTTTTTTATATTAAATGTATTATATTAGTATAAATAGTGTTTAAAGCATCGAAATTTTATTTTAATAACTTATCATTTAAAAGTTCTAAGAAAGATCTTGTAAAAAAGTTAATTGGACCACAGTCACACATTGCCACATTCGTAAGTCGATTCACCTGTTAACATAGAGCTAGGTAATCCCGCTTATAGGGCTGATAGTGCGTTGGCACAGCGAGACTCGTAAATTCTGGGCGAACCCGTTCCTCGTGTTTGCGTAGTGGGTCAAAAGAGGATTTAGATATCATCGGGTTCCACGTACGTGCGTGAAGTACGAGCCAGTTGAGATCGAGAGCTCGCGGGAAAACAGAGACTGTCGAGATTGTATCATAATTTCCATCGTTATTTCTCCTATCTAGAAACGAGCGATAGTAACGAATGATACATGCAAACACCATTGGATTCAGAATTTACTGGGTGTTTACTCTAACAGGAGATTAATAAATCTATGCTATCCACATATGATACTTATCTTCTTACTCCTATCTACGATCAAATGCGCCAGTTTAAAAGGAGCATCGAAGCATCCTTTGACACAGCAGTAACTTGCTACTCTCGATTGTAAGAAAGAGATCGCAACATAGTTCAAATCATACGCTTTCTCATTCACAATCCTATCTCTGTTTTACAACCATCCAACTTACAAATCCGGAACAAACTAAATACCCCATGATTCTCTATGTTCCAATGTCATATATATCAGTGATAAGTAAAAGGTTGTTAAATAATAAATCCTGGGAGTAAAGGCGGTATATTTCTCTTGGCATACGCGAATGGGTTAACGAGAGTCTGGGTAGACTTTACAACGGTTGCGTAGGTGCGATGGAAAAAGGTTCGCCGAAAGGTCTTTAAAAGACTGTTTCCGAGGAGTGGAGCGTGCGCGGCGAGTAAAGCGAGTAAGTAAGAACAGTGAGAGGAGAGGAAGCAAAGTAGAGAGAGAGAGAGAGAGAGAGAGAGAGAGAGAGATAGAGAGGAGGAGTAGTAAGAGGAGGAGGAGGAGGAGGCAGATGAGGCAGAGGTAAGTAAGAAGCGGGTAGAGCCAGGGTACCGACGCGGCGACGAGTCAGACGTGCCGAGGCTATGACCGCGTTTCTTGGTGGGCTAAGTGGCACGCGCCTACCAGCCCTCTCTCGTCCACCTTCGTGTCTCCTGGCCCCTTCCAATGCGCATGGTTTTGCCACCTCCCGATATCAAATAGGCCGCACACCTCTGTCTCTACTCTGTCTCGAATATACACGCGCGAGCAAGCGCGTCATTCTTCTCCCTCTCTCTTTAACTTCTCCGTGTCTCTTAAAGTACACCTCTTTCTTACTACGATCTTCGTACGATTCTGGCTCCTTCAACTGGCGCCCCAACTCTTTTTTTCCCCTCCGCTACTCCCCTCTCCACTGGCTCTCCAACACACGTGGATCTTCACTTTCCCCGCGCGCGCTTCCGCCTCCCCGGAAGTAGCGGTGCCACGCGAGTCTCTCTTCTTCTCTCACTCGCATACCTTTCGCGCTCTCGTGTCCGCCGTTCACCTACAACCGTTTCCCGTCTTCCCGCTTCACAACGACCACGTGCTAACTCGTCGACCATACCAGTGTTCTTCTGTCTTGTTACATAGATCGAGACTTCTAATTCTTTTCTATGTCCTATGTTTCTTCTTCCTTTCTAGTCTATCTAATTCCGAGTAAGTCTTCTTGACAAGCAATTACAGCATTCCACGTAACTGGTGTTGTACGTGATTGTAAAGTCTTGCGAGATTTCGGTAGAATTCTAGTCGAGAGATTTTGGAATGAAAACGGGTTCTTTTCTATGTTTCACCTTGGGACTTTGACAATGCTTAGATACCGGATTATTTCGACTTTCGGAACTACAGATGTACAGTTAAAAAGACCGTTAGTATTTGTTAGTGTACAGTTATACAGCTGCTGTCATTTAGAATCTTCTTATTCGGTGAATGTAGATTTGTAGAACAAAATCATCTAGCGCAAAATCAACCTCTAGACTCGACTTGGGATGGAATAATATGCTGAAAGTGGAATCTGTCGTTGATACGAGGATTAATCCTTGTGGGTTGGAGCAGAAATTGGAGTATCGCTCATTGTGTCAAGCGTGTTAACTCGGCGTGCAGTGCTCTCTCGGTTTGCAATCGTTGGCAGATCTAACAGCGCACCCAGTCCTGTGCTCGTTTCCACTCACTGAATGGGAGAGTCCACACGTACATAGGAACATAGAACTCTCACTAAAAAAATCGGCCACCACTCTTACCCGCATAGTTCGGAAGCGAGCGCTAGTGGCTGCTGGTTGCCTATTCAGAGCGAACTGGTCTATCGCATAATAGGGCATCATTGATCATCGAGGAAGAAGGAAAGACGGGGGTAAAGGGAATAATCATGGTTTGCCGAGAGTTGTGGTTTTTTAAATTTCGAAGCTAGCAGAGAGTCAGCCAACTGATAACGCGAAAGCGGAGCAGAGTGCTATTGTGGCGAGTGATTTATGAACGATCTTGGAACAACTTAGCCATGGTATTCCCGCGCGATGCAAATACGGAGCAGCAGCACGGTGTGTGCATGCTGTTTAGAAACAGGGTCGGTCGCATCGCTTGGTAGCTGCTTCTCTTTCTCTCTTATATATTACCAAGCAACCACTGTCTTTCTAAAGTGCCGCCACCCTCCCCGCTACTCCTGACCACGCTCATTATCACGCTTTCCCATTACCCTCGTTGGAATCTCGACGATGGAAGGCCGCGTTATACATTTCACCCCTTAATTGTTCACCCGAACATTCTTTCTTTAAACCTGTAAGTCTTTTGGCAGAGGGAATACATCTCTGAGCAGAAAGTGTGTTTTTTTTTTTTTCATTGTGATTCGTGCAATAAAATACTTGGAGTATTCTTGGCAAGGTCTTTTTTGAAGAAGAAGAAGAAGAGAAAGATATCTTTTGTATTAAGAGAGTTTTAACTGAGAGAGGAAAAAGTGACAGCGACATAGTAGACGGTCTGCTGCATAGCCTGATTTACTTAAGCAAAACGCGGGCGAGCATCGAGGTATTGATGCGCGGAGGGTATTGGAGCAAGAAAAGGAGCATCGATTTCCTTCTCTTGGACGAAGAGTTGGTGTCGTATTCCATCAAGAGAGTCCGCTGACGCGGCACTTCTTCATATATACTTCGCCAGAGAGAGAGAGAGGACCCAAGGGAAAAGAGTTAAACAGTCATGCACTAGTTTACGTTTCTTTGAAAAAGCGAACTTATTAACCCGTTAACCACTAAGTATCGATCATCCATTACAAAATGATTACTAAAAGATAGAATATTGAAAGTAAAGTTATTAATCAAATTCTCTTTCACAATCACAAATAGAGATTGATTAAAAGAAACTTCATAGAACTTAATTAAGATAATTAAACAAAGATCTTATTTTAGATTAGGATTTCATAAAACTCGGTCATTCAAAGTTCCTTGTGTATACTGTTGAGTTTTCGAAGGCAAAGAATTTCGCGCGATCTCACCCGGCCATGGAGAGTCTCTCTCAGATTTCTTTGGCAATGACCTCCTCTCACTTTTTCCCTTCTCTCTCTTTCTCTGCGCTCGCCAGAGATTTGAGAGGCGAACAGACACTAACGATCCGTAATCCATTTTTCCTTCTTCTTCTTCTTCTTCTTTCTCTTCTGTAAATGGTGATGTGAAACTGTGTGTGTGTGTGTGTTACGGTGACGAGAGACGATGTTAGGCAGGAGATCGGGGCTGGGACCAGTACTTAGAAAGCCAAACGTGCCAACTGGTGTAATGTTATATTGCCGACATGCTTTGGGGGCCAGTCGCGTTACCGTTCTAATGCAAGTAGGCGAGCGTAACTAACCAGCCGAGTGAACTAGGCGAAATTAGAATGTTTGCCCGATCGCCTTTACACTTAACGCAACGTGGGAGCCAGTACTGTGCACGTCGATTCCAAGTCTATGTCTTTGACTTTCGAAACACTTGATCAACTCTCTTCGAAGATTCCTTCAATTTTTTATAATTAAAATTGATTGTAAGAAATATTGTATTAAAAGAATGATAGTTTAGTTTACAAAGTTGTAAAGGATAATGTGCAAATAAATAAGGTTGATTGCTTTTATGGATTCGTGGATAATCCTGTTCGAAGGGCAAAGTAGATTCTGTGTGAGTCAATGAAAGAAAATGTCTTCTCATCTCATCGGAGAGATCCTTTTCACGCTCGGTGTTCAATAGCTGACAAATCTCTCGGCAAACGGTTCGGTGCGAGGGCCGAACGAGATTAACGGCTTAATTAAAAGAAAGGGGAACAATGTGTGTCTGCTCATATCGGATCTAGATCGAGGCGGCGGCGCTCGCGCGCCGCCTAGGAATAGTAGTTACTCTCGGTGTAATCCGAAAATACTTTCGTTTCAGCTCCGGCAGAAGAGTAGTAGTGTTGGATTCTGGGATACTGGGTCTCTCTTCCCGGTAGAAATTAGAAAGTCACGTTTTATGAAAGATCATTTCTTTAGGGCGCCAGTAACTTTTTACGGTGTCTGATATTATACACCATATTAAAGAGATACGAAACACAGAGTCGTCACGTGGTTGTGTTCGAGAGACAGTAACAGGGAACAAATGGTTTCACTTTTAGGTCAGCTTTGCGCCTCGCAAGTACACCTCGGATTTCACCATTTCGAGCGACAGCTCGGAGCTGGGTCCTTTCGCTCTCTCGAAGCCGCTCAATATTCCTTGCTTACCTTACCTTCTCCGCATACATCAGTCCTCCTCAAACATACTCCGAACCTCTTCAGTTATTCGCATTGAACCATCGTTATTGAAAGCTCATGAAATAAGAGTATTTTTACTTGGCAAATACAGTCGATATTGATTTAATTCGTAATTTATAATTAACAAGATTGAGAAAGATAATACGGTTTTCAAGTGCTCGAGATTTCGAATTTCATAGAATTAAACGTTCTCTGTCACTCACCTGTTAAACAGGATGGAATGCAAGTAGTTATGATGATATCACAAGTATCAGTGAGATTGCGAGTGTCATAGAAATACTTGATCATTCATGCATATCTCAACTATTATTACAGCACTAGTAAAATTAGTAGTTACGCTTATTCGTTTTATTACGAAAGGAATCATAAGTGTAATAAACCTGATTGAATATTCAGAAATGACTTTGAGAACTAACTATTTTCATAGAAAAGCAATGATAAAAAGGCTTAGCTCAGGATTATTCTTTCGAATGACTAAAAGCTATTCGGATGAGAGTTGGAAATATTGGATGGATGCCTGTGACGCAAACCAGCCAGTCAGAGCTTCTCTCAGATCGAACTTGCAGAGAGAAGAGAATGCAGATGCGCATCGGCGTCAGTGATAAAACTTATAATCTTATTAGCTTCCAACGACTTCGCTCCACTGCCATCTAATTCGACTCCAAAAGATTAATCCATAAGAGTGAGAGAGAAAGAAGTGTTCAATAAAAGAGGAGTTTGGCGCGCAAAGCCCGATCCAATCTGTGCCGGCATTGATTCCGTTCACTGAGAAGCGGAATTGTGAAAACGGTGAGTTGGGAAAAAGAAGAGGGAAAGGAATGTTCTTTTTGGGTGATCGTTTGTTATCAATAGCTAGGACGAGCGGGTTCGAGCGATGGATCTCTTCAGTGTACATTAAAGATAAATGTCTTGCTACCGTTATGGTGTGCGCTAATGATTACTAGCCAAAAGGAGGAAAGAGGCGAATTCGTTATCCGATCGGTGCGCGAAGAACTAGATAGACATACACACAAACACAGACACACATATACATTCTGGTAGTGTTGCTGCTCCTCGCAGCAGCACCGGCACAAAAGGTTCCTTGTGACGGGACAAGACTCCGTCGCGGTCCACTTACCAGCGAGCAAGCAGCCTCAAGTCGCGAGCACATTCTACTTGCGATTTGGAACGCGTGTAGGAGCACACACTGGCGAGCCGACCGAAAACTGGCACATAAAAGTATGTACACACATTTAATCGGGTACAACCGCGCCAGCCAACCCAACCAATGCGACTCATCGTCATTGATTATTATCCAAGATAGACTTTGCCTTTCAGATGATTCTTTCGCATGTCATTCTATCAAGACAGTCGATGTCTTTTTGCTGCTTGTTTTCGTTGTAACTGAATAGTCCTGTTAGTTGGAAATTCAAGGCTTCGTAATGCAGATGTCAGTCAAAGGACTTCTTTTGTTAAAAGTCATTGGAAGGGGATATTAATAAGCGTAGAATATTACTCGCCCGCCTTGATAAGTGAGCAAGCGGAGGGAGAGCTTCCTGAAATGTAGAGCGTGCTTGGAAGTCAATGCAATTTCCATTGTCCGGCAATTCGGGCGGACGAGTGAAAGAGTGAGAGAGAGAGAGAGAGAGCGAGAGAGAGAGAGAAGAGAGGAAGGCAAACACAGACAAGCCAAGAGCGCGGAGTACTTGCGCAATCCGACGGAACGTCGAAACTCGCAATCAGCACTTTTTTTTCCCTCCCCTTACCCTTTCCTCGCTCTCGGTTTTCATTAGGACTGGCCTATCGGTGAAGTCGTCGTCGTCGTCGTCGTCGTCGTCGTCGCCTTCCAATTAAACCTGGCGCGCCGATTTCTTAATGCTCGAAACGGCGATTTCTAATTGCGCTTTACCACTCGCGCGCGCGCGCGCGCGCGCGTGGCTGAGTGTCGGGAAGCCGGTTGAAAGCGACAATTAATCAATGGGCCGATCGGACGGATAAGTTGTGTCCTCCTGGGTGGGTATTAATGACAAAAGCGAATCTTCGGATGGAACGTAATCGTCAGCGGGTGGGAGTAATTATGTTCATGCACGAATGGCCTATTTAATTCAATGAAGCGAGCCACTGACGAGCCTATTCAGTCGTACCACGAGCGACGAGGTCACGTAATACAACAGACCACACCCACACACATGCCAACCATCATAGCGCACACAGCCGCAAGGGAAAATGTATGAGCAACGAGATGAATCACACCCACACAAGGAGAATGCTAGTGTACGAGCAGGGGTCCATTGGACGCGCATGATTGTGAGGCCAGCGGCGAGAGCTACTCGATCTTATAACTGTATCGAGATGCTGCTGGCAAAGTGATGCGAGTAGATCGGAGCGGAACGCTCGGCACTATCCTAGAAACGGGAACTCCGCTTCGCCGTCTAATCAGTCTTCATAAATCACGCGATAACAATTGCTTTCCAAGGGATCAACGCGAACAACGTGCCAAGTACACACGGCATTTACAAAGCCAGCGACCTGTTCCTATTCCGCACTAGCATTATTGAAATCGATGTTACTCCAATCAGAAAATACACTTTGTAACAGAATTTCATTATTATCCTTTTTCTATTAAGAAAAAGTCGATTCATCATACAAATTTCTTTCTATATTCAATATTTTCTAATCAAAGTTTCCGGTGATACGTTGTATACGAGCGTATAATGAGGACAGCGTCTCCATTCCAATTGGCAGTTTATCTGGCGCGTCCCGTTCGATTTCCCGTTTCCTGCGAGCATGGATCCGTTTACACTAGTGCCGGAATTGTTCGATAATAGAATGGTGAGTAAGTCATAGTTAGATTCGGTCGAGGAATTAATACTACGGTGGTGTTTGCTTCATCGATGAGAACTTCGATTCAGGGTGTAATTCTGTGAGCGAGCGAGCGAGCGAGCGAGCGAGCGAGCTGGCGCGCATCTAGGCTAACCGCGCGAGCGCGTGTGCTTCTAAGTGGGAGCGTAACCCCGTCCCCATAATGCGAGAGCCGCCACAATCCTCGTCATCTCAAGTATTACCGAGCGGCACGATTACGGCAACTCGGCCACTGCTATATAAACGCGCTAATACGGTAATCGCCACGCAGAAACACAGGCGAAACTAGTACCAAAACATTTCGCTTTAATCCACCATAATCCTAAATACAATTAGAATGATCTAAAACTAACTTGTGAATGGATTATTAAAAATAATCATATAATTTCATTATTCTTAATCTCTACGAAGATTTAATTCATCTTACATCAATTTAATACTACAATATAATTATCTATTTTAACTATTATTATTAATATTATATAATAAACGAATTTTTCAAGTATATACTGATGAATATTATAGACTGGATGAGATCTTTGTTAGTTGGGAGAAGAGTCCTGGTGTATCAGTGAACTAGGCTAATACCCCCTTCGTAGTGAAGTAGTCCCCTAGTAGTGGAGCATCGCCGTCATCTCGGATATCACTGGCACCGGCGAACACACAGGCCTCCTGCAAAATCAGAGCGTACACCTATTCTCGTCACTGATACACCTTCGCATCTAATACTACCTCTCACACATACACAGAGAGTCTGTCTGTGTGTATGTATGCGTGGGTGTGAACGCAAAGTCCGCCAGTCTACCAGGACCGGATTGAAACTGGGCGGTGCGCGACGAAACCAAGTGGTAAACAAGGGAATTTCTGGAACTCCATGGACTCGAAGAGTGTCAGGGCTCGACTTGCTCTGTTTACCATCATGGCTATCATTATCACTGTGTGTACGTAACACGAGAGCGCTCCTCTCGTACGCCCATCATGATGGCCTGAGAAACTCCAATCAACTCGGATGACCGGCACAAAGTTGAAATTCTGTACTTGCAACGGGCGTAGTTTAACACTAAGTGAACATGAGAAGTATTGTATGCTTTGTTAGTATTATAATTAAAGATTTCAATGGTTTACAGAATATATACAATTTTGATAATATCGTAGATATTAAGGGAATAATTACAACAGAGTTGATTGAATTTTTCATTAAGAAAGTATCAACCTGAGTAATAAATCCGAAAGACTAATATTCATGAAAGTATTGTACGCTTTAAAAAATATGTGATGACAGATATCACGCACGGAGAGTGTTATGTGTACGCATTAATAGAAGAGTGTTGAGAAGACACGTGGTTGCTAGTTAAGAGATGGGAGGATAAGAGTAGAAGAGCGTACGTACGTTGATGTCGGTGATGTTGGCGCAACCTACCTACATACCTACATAAACATGATGCTCCGCTTTGCTTTCCGTTCTCCTTACGCGAGCCCCTGCATTGCACCTCCTCGAGAAAATGAGAGAAAGAGGGCCGCGGAGGGAGGGCCGACGAAAAAAAGGTCGAGAGCTGAGAAAGAGTGCGCGCGAGAAGAAATGAGAGGGAGAGAAAGAAAGAGAGAGAGAGAGAGAGAGAGAGAGAGAGAGAGAGAGAGTGAGTGACTGTGTCAGGGAGAAAGAGGGAGGGATGGCAACCCAATTCTGCCAGAGCTCTCTGGTACATATTCCTTCGATATACGTCCTTCTATGTATATGTGCACGTGTGTGTGTGTGTGTGTCTGTATCGCATAGGTCAAGGTCGACTGCGCGCGCGAGACATTTAACCCTACGGACACATCACCCACCCGCTCGAATTAGAGCCCGTCAAGACGCATCTATCCTCGTGACGGCATTACGAGATCGCCCTTAATAGACCAATCCTCCAGGATTCCCAATTAATTCCAACACCCTGTTATTTAAGATAGTACATCTATTACTGAATCTGTAATACTGAATCGATTTTTCTTAAGTCAAACAGAGGAGATGAAAATGATTCTTTTAATCAAAGATTTTTTATAGGTCAATTGGAACAAGATGGAATTGTGTTAGGGGGATTTTATTCGACAAGTTCAATTTACTTTGGAAGACGAAGCTTCCTTGGGATTTCGATTCCATTACACCGTTGGTGAAGTTCTGTGAAAGAGATCTCTTAAGAAATCCGTGTCGGGCGACGACGAGCAAGCACTCTCTGCTAACCGGTAAATGGGTAGTGAATGTCAGGAGGTCGCATTTTCGGTGGCGAACTCGTTCGGAGTTGGCATGCAAATCTTTTTCTGCGACGGACGATGTTGCTTGGGTATTATCCTGGAGAAAGTGCCGCGCGGTTAGCCCTGGTAATAGTGTGTCAGGTCGATTTAATGTCATCGATAGAGTGGTATCGAAACAATTCGGTGATGTGTGTGCGCTTCTCTCTGTTCGTTGTGTATAGGCGGCGGGTGCGACTAACGGAATTCGATGGAGAATGTTTATGATGTCATCGAAGTAGGGCAGACCTGGGTGGAAGTGCCCTCTCCATGTCATTGATCGGAATCCTAGGAGCGCTTCATCATCGACTAGACAAACCCGATGGGTTCTCTCTCCTTCCTCTCTCTCTCTCTCTCTCTCTCTCTTCCTCTACGTCATAGACATTTGTTATCGAAGCCAGGGGGATGGCCAGAATTTCTATCTCCTCTGACATCAGACAGAGGAGATTGCGTTACTCTCTCGTCTATTATTTCAGTTTCGAGTGGCTGGTAGCATTGCTTTTAAGAGTGAAGCGTGGGAATCAATAAGCCTCTTGATCAGAGACACATCAAACGCCAGAGAAAGAGAGAATTGCCACGCGCGCGCGTGTTTGAATCGCAGACTCCAATACCACCACTGTGTCATAATTCATCCATTCCAATCCGGTACTCCCACATCGAATAGAGAGGAAACAACTCGTCGACACTCGCCAGCATGATATTTTTCTCTATTCTTCGTCGACAGCTCGAACGATATCCGCGTGATTCGAAAGTAATCTAAATGAATTATTGGCTTTGGACGATGAAAGAGTACGCTTGGAACCTGACTGGTAATTGACGTTGGAAATTTTCTACTCGACGATGAGAGAGAGAGAGAGAGAGAGAGAGAGAGAGAGAGAGAGAGAGAGAGAGAGAGAGAGAGAGAGAGAGAGAGAGAGAGAGAGAGAAAGAAAGAGAGAAGGAGAGAACTCTTGACGAAGTATTTCGAGCAATTAGAGAAGTCCTGATGAATCCGGGCCAGCTCGAAAACACTTTGCTAGGTGGAATATCGTGTGAAAGAGGCTTGGAGAACGGCAAATTACGGGCGGAGTGACATTTATCGACACAAACACTATTCATTTGGTGTGTGCGCAAAGGAAAGGTCGCCGCGTGCTTCTGTGCTCTCACAAAAGAGGCTCTATCTTATCTACAGCACACCGCTACACAACAAAGGCCTGAGGAATCTTCCTGTAGTAAAATGGCCTGTTTAGAATACATCGGCCGCACAATAGAGCGATCTTCGTGCCCGCCGCTATGCCAGCGAAGAATAAAGACCTCCTTTCCAGTCCCAACATTTTACCTGACTCTCGCTCGCAATACTTCTTCACGAAGATCTTCTCTGAATCATTCACCTTCGAAACAGTACATGAAACTTCACGCTACTCCAACTTGTTTTAGTTAACAAGTGTGAAAAGAGTTTTTTTTTTTTAAATCTGACTATGTTGGTACAATTCCGGCATTTATTCCATTGATTTTATGTTTTCTATTCGTTTTGATATTCGAATAATCGATTTATGCACCGTTTGGCAAAGGTCGGAAACCTTCGAAAGATCGAAAATTTTTGAAACACCCTTCCCGACCGTTTCAGGATCTAGAATTTCAGGTAGTGATTCAGTATTTAACTAGGAAACAGTGATATAAATTCCAGAACCCTAGGTCAAAGTTCATTTTTTGGCCCAAAAATTCGTCAAGGGGTATACCCAGAAAAATTTGCGAAAAAATGAATTTTGAGCTAGGGCTCTGGAATTTATACCACTTCTTCCTTGATGCAAGAAAACATTCCCCGCCAAATTTCAGCCCCGGAAAATGTCGGGAAGTATGAAAAACATGGCAAAAACCGTCAGAATTGGACGAAAATGAATTATTCAAGATCGGTTTTCCATGTGTTTTCGGTACAATTCCGGCATTTCTGCCACTGGTTTCATGTTTTCTATCCGTTTTGATACTCAAACAATCGAAAAATCAAGCGTTCCCCAAAGTCCGAGAACCTTCGAAAAATCGAACATTTTTGAAGGAATATACTCACAAAAATTTGCGAAAAAATGAATTTTGAGCTAGGGCTCTGGAATTTATACCACTTCTTCCTTGATACAAGAAACCATTCTCCACCAAATTTCAGCCCCGGAAAATGTCGGGAAGTCTAAAAAACGTGAATAAAACCGAACATACCAAAAGCTGTAAATGAATCAGGAAGGCTTTTCTGATTTAATCAAAATGAATTCAGAGTTACAATAAGTTTCAACAAATTTTTATTTATATGCTGAATCTGAACGACGCAAAGAGTACAAATTATTAGTGGAAGCTACAAATGGATATAGTGGAGTGAACGGTTTCCCAAAGTCGTCGGAAATGGGAGCACCATCGCTCAGCGAGGGTCGTCCTCGATGCTGGGGATTCTTGAGCGGGCGGGAACTTGAAGAATTTATCAAAATCAGCTGTCAGGCCTGCTTTCAAGCTGTGAGAGGAGCTCCGATCGATCGGCTTCCGATAAAGGCTGCCTTCGAGAGCGAGCAAACTTTGAGAAAGCCTGATGCATTCTGGACATTAACCAACTAAACTGGAGTGCATTCGTTTAGAGGCAGTTTTCTGAGGCATCTCTTTCAATATCGAGTCCAGGCTTGCTAAAAACGAGGACGTTCCAACTTTTTCCCGATGAATAATGAACAATTCACTTTCCCCCTATTATATCGCTCCACTCTCCATCCATGGAATTCGAATTTCTGTCAGCCAGTAATAATTCTCTTATAACAATGGCGTTCATAATCAACTGAACACTAACGTAATAATGCTTAAAAATATACCTTTGTCCTATACTACTTATACTCTCCCTTAATTGCCGAGGCTAATTGCGCAAGATGTGTCCATCGAGCGATAGAGCGCTTTTTCAAATTTCGCCTGCCTATTGTGCGATCTCAGTGACCGCTAGACAGTTGAAGAGAAACCCTTTCAAAGTGATACAATAGAAACGAATGCGAAACAGCCGGCCGTTCCGTAACAAATTATTCGTCCGCCCGCTATCTTTCTAATGTCCTCGATTTTTTATTCTCCGCTCTTTCTCTCTCTCTCTCTCTCTTTCCTGTGAAATAAATCCAGGGCTCTGCTTCCTCTCGAGGTCATCCCGCGGGATTTTTTTGCCATTCCGAATTATCTCTGGGCATATTCCGCCGTTCTCAGTTAGGTAACGTTCCTCCCCCTCGCCTCTCCCCGCTTCTTTCTCGCTTCAACTGCGGA
The DNA here is from genome assembly GCA_910593735.2 of Ectemnius lituratus. Lineage (NCBI taxonomy): Eukaryota > Metazoa > Arthropoda > Insecta > Hymenoptera > Crabronidae > Ectemnius > Ectemnius lituratus. The sequence goes on along the minus strand of OU343040.1, from coordinate 3,072,278 downwards.
TGAACTCACTCGCTGTATACTTCTATCCTTGTCTCTCCTGACGCGCGATAGATCATTTACGGCAAGTGGCTCTAAATCGTACAGTTATCTGCCAGCGCCAGGGAGAACTCGCTGTCCGCCCGGTCAAAAGCACTGCCATGGATTTAGTCGCACGTACGATTGATTGCTCGGGGATTTGGTGATCCCGCGTGTTAGCCGCACTGCGAACAATGAAGATAAAGCTTGTCGTAGAAAGCCTTTTTTAAAACAAGAATCCCTTGAAATCATGCTCGACAGACTTTCTGTTATGAGAATAAATCAATTGGTTGGAATGTTTGGATTGATTTGTAATAGAAATTGTGATTTTAGTTGAATATATTTTATAGAAGTATTAAAGGTGGTGGTGGTAAATCTTTAAGTCAGTAAATGGGCTATTAGATAATCCAGGAAAAGATTAGGAAATTGGGCCAGTTGGATATTTCAAGCGGAGAAATGAATGCTTGATCACGGACGTTTGTCGAAGAGGTACGAATTCCAAAGGATAAAAGAGCTTTCCTAGGGAAAATTGGGATTTAATTCCTTATCACCGGAGACGGAAGGCGACCCCTTTTAAATCGGAGTCTCTGATCCGCAGTGCTCGATCGTAGCGGCCGCGCGCTCGATGTTCCACTTGGAAGCCGGACAGTTGCGCTTTTTTGCTGGACGATTAGCATGAATCTTTTTAAATGGTCCTCGAGGGATTTCTCTCGCTGGCTAATGGACTATCTGGACCATCCATTTCAGTCTCCTTTGCGTCAGATTCCCTCTCCGCCTTTCGCTTCATCAGTCCTTTCTCCTTTACCGGATCTTTTTCCAGTAGTTTAACATATCCCGTCAGCACCTTCTGATCTCTTTTCTCTCTCCCTTTCTCGTCGACTCTCTGTCCTCCTTTCCACTCTTTCCCACTTCTCTCTAAGAGGAAAGAGGAAGGCAAATGCACGCACGCGGAAGCACGCGTATCTCTTGTTGAGGCATGCGTGTAAGTACATCGATGTGGGCGTCCTTTATTGCGAGTGCTGACTGAAAGCTGTGTGTGTACCCAGTTGCACGATCATTGGTTCAAGAGAGACAGAAGAGAAGCACGCTTCACAGATACAATGAATTCACTCCGATATACCTTCTCTTTACCAACTTGCATCTTCCTCCTCCTTTTCTCTTCTCTTCTTGTAAAAGAACGCGAATCCACAGTACTTCTGTGTTCAAGAATTCCAAGCTCTGATAAGAAAAAGTCTGAAAGATATATCCGATTCTAGCTAACCGTTTACTTTCAACAGAGAAATCAGCGAGTACTGGATTATCAGTAACAGGAAATAATAGAGCAGCATTAAAACTTAGGATTAATTGGAAAGATGAAATACCAGAGATTCATAAATTTCAAGAATGCAAAGAAATTTCATAAATCTTCCAAAGCAAAATCGACACGCAAGGAGTGGCTTAAGAATCTCGAGTATGTCAGATATTACAATTTTTAACATCTGACAGTTAATATTATGATTATCCTTCAGTACGAATACTTTGTTGCAATATCTCTGCTGGTACTTGATTGCAGTAGCATTTAAGGGTTCCATAGAATGACTATAACCATAGGGTTTTCTTCTAGCGAATAATTCTTCTAACTTTGAAGGAGCAGATAGTTCGCCAAGAGTAGATAGTCACTTTCAGGAACACAAGTTGAAGTTAGCTTCCTTCATAGTAATCATTCGTTGCATTGTCGTTGACAGTGCGCGCTCTACAATTTTCGCTAGGAATTCTTGTTAACCATTTGACAGTCTGTGCGCTGCTTTCTGTATGTGTGTGTGTGTGTGTGCATGGTATCTAGGATCGTCCACTGGTTGGTCCTCGAGCAGGCGGATAATGTTGCGGCATGGGGAGTGAAAGCGACATAGTGAACCCGCTTCGCGAGGTTACCCATGTACTTTTACTCGATTCGAGCCGTATTATAGTGACTACTTACCCGGCAGTCCCTGGCATAGTTACCACCAGAAATATCGCTGGAAAGCCTGGCTGTTCCATTCGCGTTCTACCCACTCACGAGACTCGATGCTGCTGCTGGTGCTGGTGCTTGTATTGGCTCGAGAAAGAACGCCCGCGAGCAAGTAAGCAAGCAAGCAAGCAAGCCTGTCCTACCGCACGCTCTGCAAAACTCGACGATGTCTCAATATTGTTTCGCCAAGGAAAATCTTGCGCTCTCTTTCGTCCCTTCACTTTCTATAATCAACATTCGTTCATTCAACGAATCTTTTTTTATATATATAATATATATATAGAGATTTTATTGTAAAAGTTGTATAGTAGATTGTTGTATGTATGGATAATATGTAAATTGGCAGGTTTACGTTTCACCGTGGTTGGTGAGAGGTGGATGTAAAAGCTGTTAAGAGGGAGAGGTTTTGCTCTTGTACGGAGAAGCCGTGGAGGTCGAACAAAGGGCTGCCATATGCTAGCGGGGACAATGAGGACGAAATAAGAATCGACGAAGGGTGTGCGCGCAGGGCCCTATTGACCGTCGGACCCAACACAACCCTCGCATACATTGGTAGAGAGTAACAGCGGCCCCTTCAAGATATCCGCGTCTCTTTCGATTCTTTTCGGGGTTGCCCTTCCAAACGACATCGAACCCTCCGTGTCTGGCTCACTCTCGCCCTCACCCTCGCCCTTCGTGTTCACTCAAAGGGATCCTAGCCACCCTGATTCATTCATTCGGCAGTCGTCACTCAAGAGGGAAGTCAATCAGTACTGGCGACCAATATTCCAGCTGGATTAGAGAAATTAAAAAAGTTTGTCCGATCTGTTTCATCAAGCATAAAGAAAAGATCGCTTATTTAAGTCTATTTTATCCTTGGTTCACCCTAACCACTCTCTCTCTCTCTCACACAATAAACTCTTCGATCCCCTTTTTTTCTTTAACTCAACACGCACCAACAAGGGAAATCTTCCTCCCTTTTTTTTTTTGTCTTCTTCTTCTTCTACCTGTTAAGACCACACGCGTGTTACATGAAGTACATCGACGAGGACAGTGTATATTCATCCGAAAATGAAACCCAAGCCATTCTCTGCTGGACAACAGCAAGTGGCGTCATTGAAACTTTCCTGGCTGCTCGAATTTCGCGACTCTCAAAAGTCCGCAGGTGAAGCTGGCGGCTAGAAAATTATGGAAAGTTCTCGCCGTCCAGTTTCTCCCCACAATTTCTCTCTCTCTCTCTCTCTCGCTCAGTGGAAGCTAGTTCACCAGGCTCTGGAAACGTGGCGCGGTGTGCTCTACTTTCCTGGAAAACTCGAGGAAATGAGTTAGAATTCGGTTGGGAGTATACATATAGTCCCGCTTGGATATCGGAGAATGGTGTCTACCGCGTGCCGGTTCTAGAAACGCATCTGGTCACCCTCTTCGATCAGCATCCCCTACGTTGCTAGCAGTCGAACCGGATCCTACACGTATACACTTACACACACACAGACACTTACACAGACACACACACATATTGGTTTTACCCGACTAAAAGGAAACCATGAGAAGAGAGGATGGTAGAAGTGAGAGAAAGAAGAGAAGAGAGGGGAGAAAAGAGTCCGAAGGGAGAAACCCCTCGTTCTTATTCCATCTACCACCCACCGAGACAGAAAGCGTCACGAGATCCCAAATGCGGGACTAACCGGACCAGGGATGAATGTATCCCCCAGCTTCTCTTCTTCCCTTCCTTTCCTTCTACCCGGTGATTCCCATCTCCGAACGTATGCTTCTCAAAAATACGACTAATACCTGACCCGACTGGCAGATACAATTTTCTGAGAATATCCGCCCCACGTGCTATCATATATAAGTATATCTAAGCGTAGAATGTTTTATTAGAAAATGTTAGTTATACTAGAAATCTTATAAAAAAGATTTCATTGTCACTGAAATAAATTACTAATCAAGAGTATATCTCTTTTGGCATCTGATCTCATCCGATGGCATCCTTGCTATGTTCGCAATGGTAGATGTAAGAATTTTTGGCAGGGTTTACTAGTGGAATAAAAGAGAGAGAGAGAGAGAGAGAGAGAGAGAGAGAGAGAGAGAGAGAGAGAGAGAGAGAGAGAGAGAGAGAGAGACAGAGAGAGACAGAGAGAGACAGAGAGATGACGAGAGATTAAGTGATCATTAGTCGCGTTGGAGCGAAGCCACAGGGTGGTAGAATCTAGTAATCCTGTGGTGAGGAATGAGTAAGGGTTATTAAAGGGCTCTCGGCAAACATGAGCCACCCTATGTGTGTATGGCGCATTGAGATGCGAAGAGTAGGAAACGTGCAACAGTGATGGCAGTCGAAACCGATCGTTATCAAGGGTGAAATGGTCTATACGGATGAGGAGGAAGCACGTCCGAAGCTGAAATCAAGGGAAGCCTGAGAGAGCCGAAGGGAAGAGTCGAAGAGCGAGGGTGGAAAATTTTCGGCTTGGAAAATAAAGTGTAGAATCTCGTCGAGGGAGAAAGATCAAGTTCCAAAGAGTAGATTCCTTTGTCGAGTGGAAGACGAGCGAAGAGCTTCGTACGATCGTTAAAGATCGACCTCGCTGTTATGAGTAAAGATTGGCCTCGATCTAACGAAGAAAGTGTATACACTGGCATTGGTTGGAGGTCGTTCGTCATCTCTAAAGAACGACTATTCACTAATAATACTTGTGATGAATTCAAGAATGATTCTCCATCGAAATTGATCAGTAAGATCGCCCATCAAGCAGGATGGAGATTATTCGCTACTGTGATACGCCAACTCGTCGCGTTGAGCTTAATGCTAATTTAATCGATCTCAACACCAGTTCGTAACTCGAGGGCCGATTTACTGGGAACTGGTTTGACTACTTCAGCGGTCGACGGGCACTTAACTCGATAATGTTAACGATCGACAATTTTCGGCGTAACACGACGATAAGATCGATGTAACAACCTGGTCCACACACAATATCACTCAAAATGGTTAGAGTCAGACAGGATATTCAAAGAGTATAGTTCGCATGGAATGTCACTTGGTAGTTCGAGTAGTAAATCGAGGGTACAACAAGAATAGGCATAGGCTCTCTTGAATTGATATCTATGTAATCGATCGGTTTGATGGCACCTGGTCGACCTAGTAGTACAGTTAGACAAGTAGGAGTGGATATTAACATCGGCAGAGAGCGTCGACGGCGGGCAGAAGCACACGGGCGCTACGGGGGATCGAGGTTAACGATAAGTCCTCTACTCGCCAGATTAATAAATGTCTGAAACGAAGAGAATGACGGACATCGAGGACGATCATATTGATTCGCGTATATAAAACATACGTAAAGTCAAAGAAAAAGAATGTCAAATAAAAGAAAAACTATGATACTTTAACATACTTGAATCAACATACTGTCGATTTAATGCTCTTTAGAATAGTTGGAAAGATCTTTTTCCAAAAGCAATGTTTGGGAATTCTACGAAGGAGAACTTGATGGGAGAAACGAGCTAGTTGTATCGTCTCGCTTAGAAGGCAAAGCCTTTGGAATTCGACGACAAATTACCGCTGGAAAGCACGCCAGTATCTCCTAGCAAAGCGCGCAGACCAGGCATACCACTTGGCTGCTGAAAGCTCTCTTAGCAGAGCGGCATGCACAGCACCACCACCAGCAGTTTCGCCGATGCTTTAATGCACAAACAGAGCTGGAATTCAGAGCCGTGGTTCTGCTCCAATAGCCACTCGCCGGCAAACCGAGCACTGTGCTTGCCTGCCTCTCGTACACACAGGTAGGAAGCCCAGTGTCCCGAAACACCTCGGCGAGTTTAATCGATTTTGCATGCGATTCCGAGGGTTCAACCCCATCCTCTCCAACAACCCCCTTTCGGCATTCAGGGAATCGCTTCTCTACCAACACCAATACGCACCTTTGGTCCTCGAAGCTTGTCGATATATTCCAGTGGATTTACACCCAGTGTACAATTTCCTACATCGATCAAATGGGAACAATGTTTCGAGCAATTAACATTCTATCCTACTCGATTGGCAAATGTAGGCCGCACGCAATGTTCAGTATGATATATCCGGTGCAACTGAGTGGACTTTCAATTTTTCTTACGTGGAAATATCAGTATTTATTGATTTAATTATTCTTGTCTATTGTATGTTCGATGTTAATATTATGACACACGTGTTGAATGGAATTGTATTCGACGCGCGAGTATTGGTCGTTTTCATTGACGAAGCACGTGTCTTCCGCGCTTAGAGTGGCCAATGATAGAATGCTCATCGTGGAGAGGTGAGAGTCACGTGCGAGATGCACCGACGTGTCCAGTAATAGGAGACACGCGTTAATATCGATGAGAGGCCGCAAAGTCAGAGACTGATCCGTTGGTGGACTCGTTGGCAAACGTAATTAAGCAATAATGCCCTGAACAGTATATGTATGTGTGTGTATGTTTATGTGTGTGTGTGTGCTAGTCAGTGTTCCACATATCCAACATTGAACATCGATTGTTTGGGCAACATTTGAATAAGAAGCGGGTCAACATTTAAGCAATCCACATCGACGGACCTCTGCCATCTACTTGACCTTACACAATACATGCGAAACTCTTTCCTCGAGAGAGCCAGTTGACTCTAAGAAATCAGAGCTGTCCTGCTCTTATTCCTTCAAGCTTCTTGCGTCATAAAACTATACACAATGCTCTATAACATTCTAATACAATCATTATTACAAATCTATTAAAATTCTATTAAAATTTCAAACTCTCTTTTATACTTCACATATCATCGATAAAGAAAACTCTTCATTCTTCAATCTATAAATATCCTTCGACGATAGTCTCCAATTGAGAGGTCACTTAACACTTAAAACTTTGATGGTTGTTCGAAAGGAGTCAGGATCTACTCTTTACATTGAAACTGAGTGATCTCTGTGAGACGCAGGTGTGCCATCGGTAGTTCGAACGAGTATGTTTCTTTGAACATAAAGGGAGGATGGGTGGGGGGAGAAATGTGAGTGTGTAGGCGAAGAAGAATCGCAGGCAAGCGTTCAGAAGGGAAGAAGAACGATGGAGGATCCTCGGGCCACTGTACATCTGTGTGTATGTGTTTCTCTGTGTACGTATGTATAATGGAGGCTCGAAAAACGTGGCGAAGTGAGGTGAAGAGAGCTGACCTACTGTGGCAAGTGGCTCAGGGCCGTCGCTGTCCAAATCGTCCCCCCGATTGCCCCCCTCGAGCCTTCTCTCCATCCGGTACCATACGCAGTATTCAGGTCTCTCTTCTGTCAAGCTTTCGTTCTGTGTGTTCTTGTCTCTCTCTCTGTTCATCCGTTTCTACGAAGTCGTCGCTCACACTCTTTCAAAATACCACTATGAACTTAATTGGTCTCTTCGTAAAGCACCGAACTTCGTTTGTCTTTCTTTCCATGCCCCTACGGAATGTAGAGTCCGTTTGTGACCCTGTCAATCCTTCCCCTCCGCATCCACTTGTTCCATCAGGCAATCTTTAATTATTGTTCCGTCCACTCATTACCGAGGAGAGCGGCATTATTCGCTCTTGACACGGTTGTCGAGCTTATTAATATTAGTGAAGACGATTATCCTTATCATTGCAGTTGGTATTAGTTATAATTAGAAAGTATATGTGTCTGGTTTTTCTTTCACATCTTTTCTATTTCGAGGTTATTTCACTTCATCTTTTTTTTTCTTTATCGTACATCGTTTTCTTTTGTCCCACGGTCTTCTTGTTCCGCTTCCTTATCTCTCGCGAACAGCAGTCACAGTTGCCCTCGTGCGTGTGCTGCTGCTGTTCGAGGCTCTCCTGATAACGCCGAGCAGGAATGAAATCGTAGTGTGTACCTACTTTTACATTACATATTCGTGTCGGGAAATAGCCTGTGAAACATATTATTCCCTTGGTAGTTTTAGTTCCCAGGAGTCTCAGGAATTGAAGACCTGTTTCCTCGCGTAGAGACTGCTGGGATGCACCCCCGAATTAAGGCCTCTTTCTATTTTGCTGAGGGGAAAAATGGGGAGAGTCTGAATGAAGCAGACTTCACTCTCACGGAGACACGTAAGGGAGACGAAATCTCACGATTTTTCCTAAGCTGTGTTATTATTCCACTGAACAGGATGGAAACGCCCACACGTGTGTAGGAAAGTGAATGAGCCGGTAGTGAAAAGCAAGCCAGTGAAAATGTTGGCGATCTACAAACCCCAGAGTCTCTGTAGTTTGTAGAGCGTTCGTTACAACCTCACCGATTTGAAAGTTCCTGACTTTTGCGACCGAGTAAAGTGATCCGATGATTTTCACTTTGCCCGGCGAAACAGAACTTTCTGGATACCATCTGGTTCTGAATAACATTGTAAATTATCGATAGTGCAATATAGTTTGTATTAAAATAAATGTAATGTAAATTGTAGGTATTTTATTGTAATTTACAGGAGATGTAATTAAAGTTTTATTAATGAAAGTATATGATATATGCGGTTATCAAGAACGACGATATAAAAGCTGATCAAAGCACGAAAGCTTGTACAGTGTATTATTCCTTGACGTGGTTCTCTTATGTTGCCTCTCTTTCTGTCGTACACATGCTTTTGTCTGGGTTTATTCCCGTGTATCAATCTTTCGTTTTCTTTTTTGGTTTCAGATCTCCTTTGTTTGAGCTGTACTCAGGCCTCGTAGCCTGAGGAGAGCGAGCTATGTCGACGAGTAAGTAGAAGCATCAGCAATTGCGAGCTTGCCTACTTCTTTTTCTTTCGTTTCTTTTCTTTTCTTCCCTTCTTTTTCACCTTTTCTTCACCAATGCTATTGGTAGTTTACTTGTCACCTCATTAGCGTCGTTTCCGCGTTCAATTTTCCACTTCTTTTTCTTACCCTTTCTTTTGTTTCTTTCCTCACTGCGTCGCTCTTTAAGATCGTTCGACGCGAATGCACTTGTTTCCCTTCACCGGCGATCGTCCGTTTGACTTTCTCATCGACCTCGAAGTCCACCGGTATTTGTAACCAAGTTGTCTTCTGTACTGTATTGCGATTCTCTTTATAATTAAGAGGATATGTTGGAATGTACATGTTGACAAGGAGTCCTGAAGGATCGTTTCCAATGTTTTCTCACTTTCTTAGGTTTCACCTTGCCGACAGGTATTCCACTACGATAATTTGCAATGTCTTTTTGTCAAAGTGCGCGAACAGTCACGATATTCATGGAATCACGGCTAATTAGTAAAAGCAACTTTTCGATGTAGATGCGCGGAACCTGTTTCCTTGTTTACGCGAACTTCGGCTCGAGAATCCTTTAACGAGCTTTCGTGACCTTACAATGTGCAGTCTCGAGGATGGTGCAGACACTCTTCCTGTATCCGAGAACTCCATTCATTTCATAGTGATAAAAGGGGTTCCGCTAAGTTTCCCGACAAACAAATTCAAAACATCGTCTGCTCTTGATAAATCTTGCTAAGGACCTCGAAAGTATATATAACATTGATTCTCCACGTGTGATTTTTGATCTTTTAAAATTGTCTTATTATTCAAAATTATTAATAAGAAAATATGTTATTTCTATTTAACATACACACTATTAACTCGTCTATCCAAATGAATAATCTCGACTCGTAGAACTGTGTCGCATTATCTAACTCCATCTGGAAGTGTGATTTATTTAAATCTATTTAAAATTCTAAACTACTAATCGCAGTGGTAAAGAATATGTTCCAAGTTTTCTCAACGTTGGCTAGCATAGATTAATGAATATTGAGAAGTGGAAACGGTTGATCGATGCCAGGCACTCATCCTGTAATATCGTCGGCATTAATTCGTTATTTTAATATTATAAATTCCTTCTCCTTATTGACTGAGAAGGAGAGCCTTGAATCATTGCTGGCGTGTTACATTGCGGTTACGTTTGACGGGAGGATTTTATGGGCGCTAAGTGTGTGCCCGGCGCGGACGCTTGGACGAGCGAAGAGGAGTAGCGCCGACAGCAATTTGTAGCGCAGCCTGGTGTCCATTGTGAATATGCGAAAGTGACATCACTCGTCCTCGGTTACATAAAGATATCGTTGCTAATATCGATGATCCTTATTCGTCTTTATTGCGCAGACGTCGGCCGACTGGGCCACCGGAGAAACAGAGTGAGAAAGAAGTAGCACGCGCGCGCGCGCGTACGCGAGTGTAAAAGAGAGGGAGAAGTGTCCAGGCAAGCACCATTTATCGGAGCCGAGCGTATCACGGCGCGCGCGTTAAAGATCAACTCTGATTTCGGTCGGCCAATCGTGTTAAATGGCCAACTTTCAAGGCAATCGCGCTGGGAGACACTAAAAGACAGACAGTATGTGACCTGTTTAATTATAGAATCGTTTAGATCGATCTTTTTCTACTCACTGAAATATTCCAAGCATACAAAACTCTTTTTCTTTCCCTCTTCGATTCATCATTTACCCTCGACTTACTCCATCGCTTCTCTTCACCGTGAGGAAAAGCCTCGCTACTTAATTCGCTTTACCTTCGACTAAATATAATGTGGTTCGTTCTATCGCACTCTGCGTGTCACTAATAGTGAACTTTCCCTGGTTCTCAAGAATTATACCTGGGAAAACTCATCTACTAGAATCAAAAGTATCTCTAATCATTCGACCACTAAGTATTTCGAAGTCTCTAACAAGTCTAATATACACCGAGTGAAATTCACTCGTTTCCCCCTTTTTTTTTCCTGCAAGGTGTACGTTTTCCCAGCATTTTCAATTCATTAGAGGAGGAGGAGGGTGAAGTGGACGGCGAGCAGTCGACTTATCATGAATCGTTGTAAATCAAAATTTCAACGAGGTGGAAAGGGAGCTTTTTGCCAGAGGGACGCGGCTTGGACGCTCGGTTGCCGGGATACGGAAGTGGATTTAATTTAAGTCTGAAACTCTCGAGATTCGCGCGCTCTCCTCGTTTGCGAGAGGCGGTGCTCCACAGGAAAGCTCTCTTTCTCTTTCTCTCTCTCTCACTCTCTCTCTCTCGTTTCTCCCTTTAGCTCTTTCCTAGCAGCGGTTGCTTCCGGGATTGCGCAAGTGCGCGATCGAACGGGAAAGCACAATGGGTGCGTGGAAGAGAGAGAGAGAGAGAGAGAGAGAGAGAGAGAGAGAGAGAGAGAGAGAGAGAGAGAAGGCGAGGTTGGAGGCGTGGGTACACTCAGAGGCGACCATCGAAATGGTTATTTTTGACGGTGAGGTCGCCTAGGACGCGTAAAACGAGCACTCGAGGACGTCCTGCGAGGCGCCTCTCACCATTTCTGTCTTTCATTCTCACTCTGTCTGTTTCTGTCTCTCTCTCTCTCTCTCTCTTTTCTCTTCTGCCTACTCTCCTTGCCTTTACATTCTATACAAGCCTGTAACTACAGGCCAAGCCTACGAATCGACCTCCACAGTTTCCTGTTCGATCGCCGATCGTTTCGACGATAGTACCGAACGTCCACCACCCTTTCATCTACCTGAACCCTCTTCTTGAAAAGAAGCTCCAACCGATCCTGGGAAGAGAAGTCTTCTTTTCTACCCTCTTCGAACTCCTTTCTTTCTCTCTCTCTCTCTCTCTCTCTCTCTCTCTCTCTCTCTCTCTCTCTCTCTCTCTCTCTCTCTCTCTTCCTCTTAAACGACTCTCTTGGGAAGCCAGCAGCTCGATACGGAAACTCCAACGCTTTCACAACGGTTTCCGCCGAGTCCAGAGAAATTGAACCTTCTTATTAATACAATATCCTCGTCTTTTTATTGTGTATCACTTTGCCAACCTTGCTAGGACTCATTGATGTTCTAGATAAAGTATTTATCTATCCAAGGTATAAGATAGATTGTCCCACACTACCAGACGGAACTAACTCAGTCTGAATAGTACTGTCTGGGTCACAAGTGGTACTTTGATTGCCACACTCTTGTCACTACCATTTCGATACGGATCACCCACTTCGTTGATAGCTGTAATAGTGATAATACGAACACACTAAATCCATTATACAGTAAATTCACCGAACGATTTGATAGAAAAAGCATTCCAAGTATTTGAGATATTATTGGAACGATTATGTTTCATTTATTCCAATGAATGATTGCATACTCGACTTCGTTAAAAGGTGCGTCAGCTAATTCTCTATGAAAAGATGACACACCTGATTTTCTGAAGGGCGCATTCGACTGTAAGAATGCGTTGTTAGGAGAAATCATTGTAGATAAGTTTAAAGTTGGCAAAAGTTTTAATCAACAACTTTCCGTAACGATCTTTAAAAGTGGATGTTCGATACTTTAACTTAGCTTGCCTTCCAATTCTCGAAAGTCTAACAACTTGTACGCGTGCGCCGCTACGCTATTGCAAGCCAATATCATGGCGATAATATTTATGTGTCACATATGCCACAAAAGATAAACCACAGAGCTCTGTTGCACTGTAAAGTATGCGGTGCACAGTGGATACTCGCTTTTCCCATTAAATCGAAAGTAAGACCGGACTGCCTGGCTTCCAGTAATCGTTCCAGACATTTCCGTAGACAAGTCGATGGTTTATTCAAGCTTTTCGATTGGATATTAAACACTGCAGTCTGAACATAACACACAACGAAAGAATACTCTCCGATAACAAGAAATTAAACAACTATGTTTGAACAATAAGGGTTGTTTTAGTGAATCCTTTTATTACGAGCTTGGGATTAGAAATCTCTTCGATAAAACTATTATATACGAATTCAATAGAATCTTCCATATAGAACTATCATGGATTCTACTTGTGCACTTTTGTACTTATCTAGTAAAGTAAAGAGAGGACATATCAAGAGAAGTGGAGAGTGCGAAGGTCGTAGATCGCAAAGTGGGTCTAGAGCATAGAATGTAGGCCACTCGCAGCAAGGACAATGAGTTACTGATATGAATAATGTAATCATTACAATTCTCGATTTGACTCTTCCTGTCTTTTAGTAATCGAACTTGGTTGAGAAGCGTCGAGAGAGACGAGGGAGAAATGTGTGTTGGCTCTAGAGAAACTTATTTCAAGGTTCACCGGCCGCCGTGAAGTAACCCTTTGATGTTCCCTCGCAAAAAGGATTGCTCGCGTTAGATTGAAACCACTTGCGTCTCGCCAGTCACAGCCTCTCTTTCACTCTCTCATCTCTCTCATCTCTCTCTCTCTCTCTCTCTCTCTCTCTCTCTCTCTCTCTTCAGTCTGACGAATGCACTCGCAAAATGTTGTTGGCTGGAAAATGTCTCTGGGAATGGTCGGCGGCGCGGCGCCTTTTCCCGCTTACGATTCCGCAACTTTCTCATCGGCATCGTCGTCGTCGTCGTAGTCGTAGTCGTCGTCGTCGGTAAGCAGGCGTCGGCCCTGAAAGTTTCACTCGGCAGGAGCGAAGGCGCGTCGAAGGACTCTCCGCTCCCTTTCCCTCTTTTGACAATGAGCATTTCTCGAGGGAGCGATGCCAGGGGGCCTCGCTCGCAATTAGTACGGAGAAAGGCAAAGGCGGACGAGCGCACATTGTGTGTACACTCGCGCAGATCAATGCCGGCAGTAATTAGTTCGCCGACGTTTTAGTGTTCCTTTAATTCTCGAGCGGCCGGCGAACGGCTCTCCTCTTTCCTAAGTGCACTAGGGAGCTGCTCCCAGTCTATTCCCGTTTCCAGTACCAAACGTGTGTTCCTTTTTTTTTTTTTTACTTTAAACTTTAACACTTTGCCCTGAGATTCTCACAGGAACAAATGTCACACTAGAATCATTAACGATTCAAATGAAAAGAAAGAATTTTATAACGATATTTATATTTTTAAGATATGACAGAAATGATTAATTAATTCTTATATCAGTAATCTTTGTAACCCGATCAATTGACAATCGTATGATAATCAAGTGTAATATGCTAGACAGGTGGCAAGGTCCTTTAGTAAATGGAAGTAGCTCATTTGCAGGGAGAGCGCATAGTGGGTACTAGGGCGATTAGTTCTCGCGGCTCTGCTTGGGAAGATCGATGATGCGGACGGATGGGAAGGTGGGCTTTAAGGGGAGGTGAGAGGAGGAGGAGGAGGAAGAGGAGGCTTTTTCTGCGGAGGGATCGGTCGCGTTGCAACCCCGTGTCTGACGAGCGAGATAGGCTAACCTTAACCTCGGCGTCGATAATCGATGCAATTGATCGCCGGTAGGCTGTCTGCCCCTCCCTCTTCGCTTCCTCTCAGGCTACATGAAAGTGTCCCAAGGTTCCTGGCGCGCGCGGGGGAGGCCAGTCGAAGGCTACCACCTCCGACTAAATTGGACCGAAAAATTCCACCTTGCCTTTTTTACTACTTAGTCTCGAGGCTGGCCCGACACTCTCCTTTGCCTGCTTTCCTCATTCTATAACTATTGCTTAGTTCAACCTTCTTCCTGAAAGCTTTCTGTCTTTGTTCATTTAAAAGATATTTTTCTCTTTTGAATGTAGTGTGAGTGTTATTATGAATCTGTGTTTACATCGGAATGAATGTGATGCGTTTTGATATTACGAACGAATGTTTACATCGGACTTGTTGAGGTTTCAGAGAGAATAGATATGTCGCGTGACAGTTTATCATACTCGCGGAATGTCCGGCAGAAGGGCGGACATCGGGAATAAGTGAGAGAGGCAGCACAGCCTTGGGCGTGAATTTGGAAATCGGCCATTACGATTGGAGAGTCATTGCCAGCAGTAGCGAGCGAGTGTTCGGTTTGATTTGTCCTTAACCCGGTTTCCCAAACGCCAGGAATTCTGGACTAATTTCTGCATTACTCTTTGTACAATCGATGGGAATCATTTGGTAATTTTTGTCGTTTGAAATGTTTATTATTTGATTAATTAATTTAGTTTCATTGTACCGGTCGTTGAACGTGAGACGGAAATTCTTTATCGTACCATTTTTTTAAAAAAGTAGTGGCGCTTGGTAATGATGGAACGTTACGTAAAATAGCAGGCGTCTTTTAAAGTCACGCAGATCACATATTTGCTGTAGCAAGAGACGAGGCGAGGTTCTCTGAATTACCGTGTCACACCGCTCAGAAAGAAAAACCGCTGTTCACTGGGGAATAGGGTAAACACACTAATAACGCTCCACTTCTTTTTTGCCTCTTATTTCATCCTCTCAGTGTCGCATGAAATCCTGTCACTGTCAGACAGTTTACTCTACTGCACTTAAAATCCATTCGAAATGTGCAATCCGTGTCATTCGCGGCAAAGTCACTCCTCAAGGGAGAACGTGCCGAGGACGAACGGTTGACGAAAGGTGAAGCTATTCCTGAAACTATTTCTTAATTGATCACCCGCTTACTTCCGTTAATGAAGCAAGATAAGAAAGTTCCATCAATCAATTTATATTGTAACAATTTCGACTACAGACTTGATGAGCTATAACTTTCCAATCACTATTAATAACCATAACACTCGATTATGAAAGATCTTTCACTCGTAACAAAGAACTCTAATATAAATGACCTATCTTTTTCCATCACCACTAAAATCCAGGTATCACAAAAGACAGGTATTCGATTGGATCTCTTAAAACACATTGGTCTTTAAACGATTTTCATTCGAACGGCTGTACTCGCGAGTAATTAACTCAGTGAGACAGACGAGCGGAGAACCGTTAATTAATTAGTCATAGCCGAGGCACCCTGTAAATTCCTAGGAACACCATTAAACGCGCCCTCATTCGCCGCAAGTAACCAGCGGGAGCGGAGCAATGGGGAATCGGTGTATTACGGGATATCCCGCGTGTTAATGAGGTTCGTTTAAGTGACCAGCTGAGTAGACCATAAGTCTTAATCGCCACTGTCCTCTCAAGCATATACTAACACACATATTCACAGAAACCTATATGAATCGTAATACATACAGTAATCTACCTTATCATTTAAGCGAGCTGAGTTTACGAGCTTTCGCGAGACCGGCAAATTGCTTTATGCCCCCGGCGAGAAGCCAGCGTCATTGCGTCCGGTAGCTTGCATAATTTATCGCATACCAAGATCGCATCTCTTATCGGGAATTACGAGACTCGCACGAAGCCCAGTATGCTATTCATTCGCAAAAGCCAGCATCTTCCTGGTAGAATGACGCCGCGCCCTATTCATCCTCTGTCAGATTCTCATTTAATCCCTCGGCAGAGAGCTGGAATCTACAAAGACCATGTGAGATTTCGTGTCAATTTGAGTAGGTCCCATGTTTTATCTGGATGAATGAAGAGAGACTCGTCTGCTTTTTGGCAAGATGTCGAATGGGAACGAAGAGTCTACTGAAATCATAGAGGATGGTAGCTTGCTGAGTATTTCTGTATTCTACTGGAAAGCTTTTCATCTGCATTGTCTGGGTTAATAATATGGCTGCGCAGAAGCAGAGAAGAGATTCGTTAAAGACGTTTTATTGATTAAGGAAAATAGGTTTGTGGCTCTCGTTGGGTTAATCGAATGTTTGGATTTCCTGATCAGTAATCAATTGATGGCCAAGAACGTTTTGAAGCTGGATCGATAATTTACTGGATTAACTGGCTATCTATCCTTAGTGAGGGGTCGTTGGAAAGTAGATCAAAAGTCTCTTACAGTCGTGATTGAGGGTCAAGATTTTTACCTGTTTACGTCACGAGAGTCGGAGAGCGCTCAGTGGAAAGCACAGTAACACGAAGGTCAGTGGTGACGTTATTCAGGAAAATCGCAAAGAAAATTACCTCTTTGGATTTCGCAGCCTCGCCATGTACTCTCTCGTATTCTTACTTACATGTTCGTATGTACGCATCATCCACTCTCGGTCAATATAAGTCAAGATAAGTCAGATCCCCAAATGGAAAGAGCAGGCCTTTCGATTCCATCGAGTTGAGATCGAGTTCTATTAATGAACCTTCGAGCAATCCAGAAGTTATTTCGAACAGAAACACATATGCAACTCTCATGTTTCTTTCTCAATGATTCAAGAAGAGTAATTCAAACACAGTTTATCACAAGTATTTCTATTTATCGAACCAACATTCGGTACTTGATGAATCGATTACTTAGTTTCAATCATACACGAATATTTCCAAGCAGTAATAAAAATAATGATTTGAGTTATCAAAATGGGAAAACCTGAAGATTTAGGAAAACAATTACGTATCACGTAAGTAATGATTCCAAGTGGCTACCATACACGCGTCAGTATGTTACGTGCATTGGTCACGACACTGTACAAGGCTGCACGTGTGCACCTTCTTCCGGCCGGTTTTTTTCCTTCGTGGACGATTACTTTTCCTGTTGGCTGATACGTGCACATCCACACGAGCACGTAAACGAGTAATCCATGATTCCAAGTAATATCTGTATCGCACAGTCGATTACACAGGGCGATGATGCACACGCGCGTACAGTCAAATATTGCTGCTTCGTTGGAAATGTCCATGAACGTAAAATACATAGGCTAGAAGAGAGAGAAAGAAAGAGAGAAAGAAAGAGTAGGAGAGAGAAATTGGGCCGAGTGAGAGACCTTGTTAAGGCGTTTTATTGGAGCGAATAAGGGCGCGCGACTCTTTTCATCGAAAGCGGCGAGGCTGACTCCTGAAACGGGAGCAGCTGTCGCCCACCGTGCTTGCTTGCACGTTGCCTCCTTCTCAAATTTTGCCCGGGATTTTGCACCAGCCATATGTGTGAGTAGGCGGAGGAATACCTTCACTTCACCTCCGCTGGACTCATTAACGAGGAGCACACGCAATATTTATTTTGACATTTCTATCTCGACGAACTCTCCTGTAGAAAATTCTGTATGTCATTATAAAATTCGAATTATGAACGATTCATTAAAGCTGTGATCTTTTTGAGAAATGAAAACATTTATTACAAGTGATATATTTCGATGTCTTTTTTAAATCGATCGAACGTGAAGTCGACGCGCGGTGTAATTAAGTTTATCTGCGAGCACCGACGAGCTTTCATTATATCGCAAACGATTTGTTGGAGTGCGGTGAGCTCGCCGTGTGATCTCACGATTAATAGTAAACGCGTATCCCCTCGTGTTTCATGGGGAGGATGTGCTCACAGTTCGCCCTCGACTTGTCTCTCTCTCTTTTTTTTCTCTCTCTCTCTCGTTTTCTCTCTGCAGGATGGAAGTTTTATCTCAAACAGAAACAGCCACGCTTCTCTCTGATGTTCACTCGCCAAAGAGATCATCCAAGCCGATACTGGGGAGACTCTCATTCGGTGGTGATGCTCAAAGACACGTAACCATCCTGCATTAAGTGTCGGCTCGCTCAAATAGGATGAACTGTGCGAGTATTCGATGACAAGCTAGAGAATTTCAAGAATTGCATCGAAAACAAGTGGAAAAGACCACCTGGATAGTCAATTTCTTCTGATTTAGACGGGGTTTTTCCATGTTTTCTAGTCTTCCTGATTGTTTCGAGGGCTGAAATTTGGTGGAGATTGTTTTCTTGTATCAAGGAAGAAGTGATATAAATTCCAGAGCCCTAGCTCAAAATTCATTTTTTCGCAAATTTTTGTGAGTATACCCCTTCAAAAATTTTCGATTTTTCGAAGGTTCTGGGATTTTGGCGAATGCTTGATAATTCGATTGTTTGAATATCAAAACGGATAGAAAACATGAAACCAGTAGCAGAAATGCCGGAATTCTATCGAAAACACATGGAAAACCGATCCTGAATAATTCATTTTCGTCTAATTCTGATGGTTTTTCCCATGTTTTCCATACTTCCCGACATTTTCCGGGGCTAAAATTTGATGGGGAATGTTTTCTTGCATGAAGGAAGAAGTGATATAAATTCCAGGGCCCTAGCTCAAAATTCATTTTTTCGCAAATTTTTGTGGGTATACCCCTTGACGAATTTTTCGGCCAAAAAATGAACTTTGACCTGGGGTTCTGAAATTTATATCACTGTTTCCTAGCTACATACTGAATCACTGCCTGAAATACTAGACCCTGAAACGATCGGGAAGGGTGGTTAAAAAAATTTCGATTTTTCGAAGGTTCTCGGACTTTGACGAACGCTTGATAAATCAACTGTTTTCATATCACAATTAATATAAAACAAAGAATCAGTGATATACAAGTCAGAATTGTACCGATAAATTTAAATTTTCTTAAGAATCTAAAGTAACTTATCAACATAGCTGACTCACATATGTCCGCATCAGCTTGCACACGTGCCAGAAGCGAGTGCTGCGAGAAAGGAAAGAGAGATAGAAGTCAGGGGAAGCAAGAAGAGCGGATAAGACAAGTAGCGAATAAATATCCGGGGAAAGTGGCTGAGAGCTCACTGGCGATTAATAATTCTCGCGCGGGCGTATACGTGTATGTGTGTCCGTGTATATAAACGAGCGAGGGAGCGAGCGAGTGCGATTGTTACTGAAAGCGGAGATCAGCTACACCACGTGCGGTACCTTGGCCCACAAGAGGCGTATGACCCCATTTTTATTGCGGGCCGAGCAGCGTGTGTCCTCCTCACAAGCGCGCGCCGCGCGCTAGAAGAAATGTCATTGATCGTTAATGGATTGCACGGGAGAGAGAGATTTTCCTTGACCGCTGTAAAATCGTTACACACCCGCCACTCATCGACATTACGTGTGAATGTACATATTCGCAAGTATTCGCACATTAAGTCTCTCTTATACTTAACTTTACATACCACACTCATCTCACAAATTCATTCCCTTTTCCAATTGATATACATATATATAAAATATATATATACATATATATATATATTTGCGTTCTCCTTTCGATGTTGCGGCGTATAAGTAAATTTCGATGTGGTCTATCGCGTATCAAGCGAAAGTATCTCGTCGACTTTCACGCCGGGGCGAGCATAGTATGGCTCGAGGATGCTTTTCCAGGCCGATTTCATCTTTCCCTGCTTTCCGCATGGAGAAAGAGAGTGTCATTGATAGTTAACTTTGTTAGGTATTGGGGCTAGTCTTGGAAAATGATTTAAAGGTGAGAGAGAGAGAGAGAGAGAAAGAGAGACCGGTCAATTTATCGTACCGAGGTGAGTACACATTGTATGCTGGTATGATAGTTGGTGTGTTGTGTCGGCTGCTGCGCGTCAATGTATTCGCGATTGCGTTTAAAGTGTGTGTCCTACGAGAGAGCTCTAACGGTCTTCTGCCTTGACCGAGTTGAGCGAGGTCCGTGTCAGATCTCCGTGTCTTGACTTTGACTCCGTTTTATCGTAAAAGTCATTTCCACGATCAATTACGCGACGGCCGCCACGCCGCGCCTCGCCTTCCTCCACACGATGTAGCTGTATCCTCTCCCGCCAAGAGGTTCGAGAGACACCTCGAACGAAACAACCAAGCTAGAGTATAAACGTTAGAGAAAGAACGAATAAGAGAGAAAGAGATTATATCAGTGGTAGGATGAAACATCGAAGATCGAACGACGTTTATCTTCTCTGCGCGAAGTGGCACGTGGTGTACACATAGTCGACAATTCTCTAACAGACATACATAGAGATATATCTGCTACGATGGGAAGTCGAGCTAGTAACAGAATAGAGTTTATCGATCGTTTATTTACATGTGCTCTCCCGCATCGCGTCCATCTACTCCCATCGTATTCATCGAGGTTTCCTGCTCTAGCAGCCACCGCTAGTATTCTCCAGTGACTTCTTGGAGAGTCTCCAATTCGCTCTAGCAAGTCGACGAGAGAGAACGGTCGTGGCGCTCACGTGCTCGCTCCCGTGAGAGGGCCGATGCTCTATGCTGCCCACCGGGAACGTGTGTGCCTCCTCCTCTTCCACTACTCAGTCTTTCAGTGTACCCTTCCTGAATGCCTAATGTTCACTACTATCATTCCAACCTTATCGAAGCTTCTCACGAGGCAAGCCGCGCGACTCTAGACCGGACGAGGAAGCGCCAACAGGAGACACGTGTGAGGTCACACATCCTCGAACGTTTACCATCTGGTTAAAGTCCGTTGGCGAGTCACTCATACTCTCCACGCCTATCATTTATTCTATCATAGAGAAAGAGAGAGTCGCTTGTCACCCTAAACGATGCCTCTCCAAACATCCTGGAGATTTATCTCAATTATTACCAATTGCCAAATTCTATAAGCGTTCTTTAAACATCGAGGTCAGAGAGATCCCTGTCGATTTATTACAGAGATATAGGACAAAAGCTTTTCGAGTCATGGAAAGGGATGGGCTGTCGAACTAGCCGTTCGCGTTGATAATTAGCGCGATTAAGTACGCGCCTACTCGTGTACGTTCAGGCTGATGGGTGCGTGAGTTTACTGGTAACCGGCGTGCTAGGGAAATACATGTGTAAATACGTGTGGTGTGTGGGCATAGGTGGTAGCTTCGTTCTATCGACCGAGCAGCAGCACCACCAGCAGCACCACCACCAGCAGCAGCAGCAGCAGCAGCAGCATACAGCTCGTCCCGTGACCTGACCTCGTCTGAACCCTCCATTCCACTCTGCCTCGCTTCTAACACAATCACCTCTCCTCTCTTCACTGTTTCCCTCTTTCTCCCTCGGCCTCTCGTCCTTTGACTCCCTCCTTCTCTTTCTCTATGTGTTACGCCTCTCTCACTCTAACTTTCTTACAGTTGCTCTATCTCTCTTGCTCTCTCTTTCTCTCTGTTACTCCTTCGATGTATGAGGTCCCCGTTGCTCTACCACCTCGGCATCGTCGTCGAACCCGACCTCTCGCTTCTCTCTACCTACAGCCTCCACCACCTCCGTTCAATCTTTCTCTCTTCTCCTTCCCCCCCCCCCCCCTTTTTACTACCTCTCTCTTTCTCTCTCTCTCTGTCTGTCGTGGTTCTACTATGCCTCGACCTCTCTCGCCAACCGTACAAGAACCCTCCCTGGCACTTTCTATACAATATTAGCGGCCGAACTGGAACAACGCCCGAAACTCACCAACTCCTAGCGACACGCCGCCGGATGTATTGTCGACAAACCCCTCTTCCTTCCCTTGCCATACACCACTTTTCTCTTGCTTCCTCTACATACCTTCCACGTGTGTTGCTATACTCTCTCTCTCTCTCTCTCTCTCTCTCTCTCTCTCTCTCTCTCTCTCTCTCTCTCTCTCTCTCTCTCTCTCTCTCTCTCTCTCTCTCTCTCTCTCTCATCGTACTTCAGAGTTTCCTTGTATGTGTTAGAGTTGTGTATGTGTATATCGAAGCTTTTGCCCAGTTGAGACGTTAGTGCGACAGAGTCCTTTTCATTCTGACGAACTACCAAGTCACCCTGAATTTCTACGCTCCTGGAAAATCACAGGGAAAAGGGACTGTGGAAATTTCCATTAGCGAAACACGAATTGGCTAAGAGAGAAAGAAGGAGAGATGAGATGAGAGAAAGAGAGAGAGCGAGAGAGAGAGGCGTCAGGTCGATGAAGCTTTTCTCCATCGTCCGTAGGAATTAATTTCGCCGGGCGATGAAAAGCTCTTGAATCCTTGAAGTGAGAGAGAGAGGGAGAGAGAGAGAGAATGAACCGAGAACTGGCAACCCTATCGTTTGGAAGGTAATGATGGTGTCGTGTCACCAACGTGTTCCTTCTAATTGATACACATACTCGTCGACATGTATGCTCGACTTGATGTTTCCCCGAAGGAGAAGTGGATGGCCGATGGTAGGAAAGGGATGGCGGGCAGAGGGAAAGCGGCTTCTATTTTGAAGCACGAACGGGTTTCGACAAGGCCTCCTTCTCACCGTTATGTGTGTTAGGCTATATTTATGCCGGCCAACAGAGAACGCTGGCTTTATGTGGAATATTTTCGAGCCAGCAATATAAAGTAGCTTGCAGGGCGAAGGGCTCTCTCTCTCTCTCTCTCTTTCTCTCTTTATCTCTCTCTCTCTTACTCTTCTCTTCATCCTCGCGATGTATGCAAAAACGCGTCGATAAAAACAGCGAAAGTACTCGAGTGGACGGAGGCGCAAGGCAAGGCCGCAAAGTACAGGGCGAAAAAATTCCACAACCATAGGGTTATAAACGTTCGTGGAACTTTTTTAATACGATAGAATCTACCATAGTATCGGTTAAAAAAGACAAGGGTGACTGAAACGATGTTTTATGGTCGTTCTTGTTTCTATTTGTTCGCATGGATATTAGGCAAGTGTTCATGTACGACTACCGATAGACGAAAGCAGAAGGGTAAAGAGGAAGAGAAGAGACATCGTTGTATGTGCGTGCAAATAGTGGTAGAAGTCAGTGAAGGGGTTGCGGGCATCAGTTGGTTTCAGACTCCCAACTGCTCGCTCGAGAAATCATAGTACGCTGGTTGCGGTGAGCGCGCGTTTAAAGTGCAATTGACGAAGCATTCAGTACTCGCACGCACGCCTTGCGAAATGATTCGGGTGTTTCTAGACTCGTTGAGAAGAGAGACAGAAATGGAATTAGACAACCGTATGGGTAGAGTTTATATTTACTTGATAAACGTAGTCAGAGTATTCGAAGGTTTTCTTTGGTTAGTTCGCTTTCTATTTTGAAACTGATTCAACGGGTAAGCCAAGTCCCTTTTGGCATAAATTTATGAGCACTCCGGTGCAAACTTTCTTCCTTACTTCCCTTGCTTCCTTTCTCTCTCTTTCTTTCTTATTCTGTGTTCGCTCACCACAGAGAGAGCGCGCGCGCCTTCTCCTTTTTCCCCGGAGTCACAGGCTTATTTGCGAGCGATGCCAAAACCTGAATTCATACGGGCTGGTCGAGCATTATTATGCATTGTTACTGCCCCGGGCAAAGTGATGGAGCTCAGCTCCCAATGCATCCTATTGGAAAGACAGAGAGACATTGGTATGTTTGTGTGTGTATGTGTGGAGGGCTCGTAAAGCGGAGCGGGCCGTGGGTGTCACGGCAACCGTGAACAATGACTCTTTTCCATACACTTTATTCGCGGGCCGAGCGACTGGAAACATCAGTCTGCCGTGCGACTTTCCATACTACTTATCGGAGAAAGTCGCTGTGCCGAGAGACAGACTTTAAAGCCCACCACCCTGCAATACAACGTTTCATTCACATGTCAAGCAATTCTCAACTTTTGCATCATTGCTCCACCACTCTTCTATTCTACCTCCTCCCGCGTTATTAAACACGCTGACCTTTTCCAAGTTGGTCATTCAACAGCAAAAGTTCGTGCCCGCATGCAAAACGACCGCCGCCGCCGCCGTCGCCTTCCAAACTTCCCCTAGAGCGATTAAATCGCCTTGTGGTAACTTGTGAATCAGGTATCACGTATACACAGGTGTGTGCCAGTGTACAAACAGTAGCATTGCCTCGAAGGGATTCCCGAGCTGTTTTTAAGGTTGCAAGAGAGTAAGAGAAGGGTAGATGAAAATGAGGGATGCTTGGAGAGAAAGAAAGAGACAGAGAGAGAGAGTGTAACGCAACAGTTTTTATGGCGAAGGGAGAAAAGCAGCTGGACCGTAGAAACGAAAGCCCGTTACATCTCGAAACCGAAATCCCTCCGGGCGAGTAGCTCCTTGCTCTTCAAGGCTTTTCAAACATTTTCGACGCTTTCACGAATCCGCCCTGCGTCTCCTTCGACAGTATTCCCTCCCTAAGTTCTTTCTCTTTTTTAGAAGGCCACCTTTGATAATTACAGATACACGACCGTCCGCATTGACATCGAAGAATCGTGAGGGATCCTTCAAGGAGAGCGTAGCATTTACCTTCCCTCTCACATGGTATAAAACCTCGATGTATTAAAGCCCGTATATAGGCATGGATTAGATGATTTTTCTTTCAGTTTTAATTAACCTTTAACACCTTCGTCCATCTTACTTTTTCTCCCTCTCTTTTACTTCTCCCATTTCGACCAGACATTATTTCGTCAGCTCATTACGAATAGTTTACGTGACGCGCACGGTTCCTTCGTATTGCTCAAGCGGTCTGATCTCACATTTAACTCTCCTCTTATACATACATACAGATGTGGTGCGGTTTGGATTTAAATTCGAGCGAGATCTTTCATTCAGATGGAATCGGAGGAGAGCGTCGGCCAGGAAACAATTACCCACACTGAGACGCGTAGAAAGGGGGTCGGAGTTAAAGTTCGTTCTCAAAGCCTCTTGAGAGAAGAGAGAAGAGAGAGAGAGAGATGGTACTCGTGCGAGATGCGTAACAGATGAGATGAAGACTAGCATAGAGTTCCACTCAGAGGAAATCGGACCTTTTCCCTAGACAAGTTACGCAACTGACTATAAAATGATCTCTAATAGAAGTTGGTCGGATAAACGTATTTGGATTAGAGAGCAGCGCGATCCACTCGCTTGGATACCCACTGACGTAACTCCGTGCGAATTAATTCAGCCCGAGCAACAGGCTCGTGCCGGCCTCCTGCCACCGCCATGAGAAAGTTAAGTGACCTGTATCAAGTACCTTTTCTCTCCTCGAAACGCTTCGAAAAATCGGTCGCGGAGAGACACTTTCGAGAGTAGCTAGGCAGTCGCGCGTTTACCACTGCCAACGATAGCGTATGTTTCAACCGTGATCTTTTTAATTATTAAGTAATGAAATACAAGGTTGTTAAGTGGGAAGTTTGCCAGATGGGTAAATGTTGAGATTGCGTGAAATTGGAAATTTCCAGTGGGTAGAAAGAGTACTTGAAAGTCGATGAGAACATCATTTCTGGAAAGGATCCGAAGGTCGGAGAAAAAGAAAGGAGATACGTGAACGCGCCACCCTCTTGGAACGGTCCAAGTGGTGGTGGTGGTTGAAATGGAATCGTCGATATTCCCAAATATTTGTCGAGTTTGATGCGTATGCCCTCCGCAGAGAGTAGTCGGTTGTGCTCTCCAACTTTTACGACGAGGACGTGTTCGTTGGCACGTGTGTAAAAGCCAGGAGGATTCAAGGGCTAGAATTCAAAGAAAGCCTCTGCGGTGAGCAGAGCGGCCTTCCACAGCCTGCTAATTGCACTCGCTTCGAGGTGAGACACGTCAAAGCTACTCTCACGCGCTTCGCTCACAATGATTCGCACGCGACGTGAAAAAATCATTTCCTAAAAACACGCTCCAGCAGGAATTTTAAGAGAGGGTTGAAAGAGTACGCTGTGGATGCGCCTTGCTCAGTTGGTTGCGGGGATGAAGCGTAGAAAAAGGCGTAGCAGGAAGATCGCTAATTCACCGACATCGCACACAGTGCAAGGCAATATTCCTTTTTATTTCAACTGCGCCAGCATTCCCTGTGGGCAACGGGCGCCGAAGGTACGACATGCAACGAGCGCGCCCTGCCAGTCAGGCCAGTCGGAGGAGCAAGCAGAGCGTCGGGGAAGCGTCGGTGTGGACAGAAAAAAAAAAAGAGCGCCCAACGAGAACGGTGGAGGGAGAAGGAAAGAAACAGAGAGGCTGATAGAGAGAGAGAGAGTGAGAGAAAAGGAAGATAGAAGTGAAAAACATAATAGAGTTTACATGGTACTGCTCGCGTGTTCTCTCTCTCTCAGGGGCGAATGAGACTCAGGGACGCTTTTTTTAAGGGGGTCAAGGGGACCCTGCTCCCCGGGGCCGTCCTTATTAACGCTGACCTCCCCGCTCCGAAGTCAAGAATTTCAAAATTCCCCTGAACAAAAAAAAAAGTACACCCGTCCACTCGAGCGCTACCTCTAACTCGTTATCCTCCAAATGTCGCCTTTTCTAATTCGCAATGCCTCCTTTTCGACCGGGCACACA
Source organism: Ectemnius lituratus (assembly GCA_910593735.2). Lineage (NCBI taxonomy): Eukaryota > Metazoa > Arthropoda > Insecta > Hymenoptera > Crabronidae > Ectemnius > Ectemnius lituratus. Next base: position 3,045,702 of record OU343040.1, on the reverse strand, counting down.
TTCATCATGCCTCTTTCTCACACTAAAGCTCTCTACGCGACGCTGCCGCAAAACGTGTCGCCTCCTCTCGCAGCAGCAGCACACACCCACTTTGTATAATAGCTCGCTACGAACGCTCTTAAGCCGCGTGTGCATTGTTGAGCGAAATATTGAGAGGTATGCGTGGTAGTCGCTCGTTCCGAAGCGCTGCGGCAGCAATTGAAAGTTTTACTTCTGTTTTTAATTCCAAGCCAATCCTCGATATTTCACTCCCATTCGAAGGTAACAAGAATACATGGAGCCACCCTTTTTCCAGAAGGCAGAAGGTCCAATTAATGGGACATTCACTGGCACCCATAGTTCATCTAGTGCGTGTGGAATCGTATGCGTTGGAATTTCTCTGGTTGCGGCAAAACGGGAAATGGAAATAACAAGCTCGAAGCTGAATTGGAAACGTCAAATGCACGATACGGAAGAGCATTTCAGGGATGATCTCGATGCCTAAATGGCACTGTCCCGAAAGAGAAGTGTTGTCGTCGCATTGGAAAATTCAGGAATGCCATGGATTCGACCTATTTCTGTCATTCACGTTTTTTTCCCCCCCGAATCCCGATAATTAAATTGAATATTTTTTTCTCTCACGTGTGACCCTTAACGCTTTTATATCAATATCGCGAGAGAGCAGTATTCTCACAATGTCACGATCGCCGTGCGTGATTCCGGCACGACGTCACGGTCCCATTGACACCGACCCCAAGCACCACCTTAAACACCCATAAAACATTTTCGTGACCTCTTTCTCGTGTAATTCGACGAACGGAGGCTTGTTCTCTCTCGGTTTCCGGTGGCATGAAAGCACCGATGTGCCCACGACCGAAAAACCTTTCACGCGCGCCTCGCTCTCTCAGCCATTGATCGCCCTCTCTTCCCGTCGTCTCTCCGAATTCGTCGGCTAGCCGAGGTCCGAATGGCCACCGACGCCACCGGGCCTCATCACTAATTCGAATTCTTCAAGTACGTCCCGCTCGCTTCTTCACCAGCATGAATAATTCTATTCTATGACGACCTTAAAAAAAAGGAAGAAGAAAAAAAAAGATTCCTTCCCATAACTCTCACGAGTTGTGGCACGAGACTCCTTCGTATTGTATTTAGTCAGGCACTAGTTACTCTCGCCGGGTTCCCGTCGGACTCCGTTTGTACGGTATCATACATCAACAATACTGTACGAAAAAGTGGCTCAAGCTAGGAGCCACGTCTAAAAGTAGTCCAAGCCGAAGGCGAGTTAACAAGTAGTCTCGCCAGAGAGACTCATCTCATCGTATACGAGAGTTTCTCGGAGGATTACGCGCGACAGTATTACAGTTGATACAATTTTGGTGAAGGAGCGTGTCGTAGAGTTGATGGGTTGGGGTTGGTTATAGGAAGAGTGGGGGGCGGGGGGGGGGAGAGGGGCAGGGAAGGAAGGCATTCCCTGGTCGAGTGTGTGTTTCCTGTAGGAGAGGAGAGTGGGAGAGCCTTGAGGAGAGAAGCATACAGGCGATGTTGTACATAGCGAGGGAGCCGGCTCGACTCGACTCGTCGCGCCTCGGCGTTCTCGGCTCGCGGTAAAGAGAGAGTATCGTCTGCTTCGTTCTATCGTTGAACACGAGGCGAAGTCGAGGGCGACCGACGAAACACGAGGTTGGAAATACAAGGGTGGGGATTGGCTTGCGTTCAGTAGCTCGTCTCAGTCGAGCCAGCGCTGCGCTCCGTGTTGGAACAGTGACTGGCGGTGTCTCGAGCGGGCCGGATTCATCGGCGTTCTCTAGTCGCTCCTGAGAGTGTAATATACACGCGCACGCACGAATCCCATCGCAGCTGGCCGGTGCTCAATCGGCCGCCGCGCGAGGTCGTGCACGACGAACGATTATCCAGCTGGCAGTTGTCGATTCTCTACGGCTTATACTCGCACGCACTTCGACATCCGCTCTCTTTCTCTCTCTTTCTCTCACATCCACACACTTACATATACACAGAGATTCATAGATATTCGGTGGTTTGTCGGCCGACGAGGAACCCGGTGTGTTTCCTCGCTCGCTCTGTGACTCTTCAGTGTGTCTGCCTATAGCAGTACTACTACTACTTGATACGAGAAGGCCTTCCGAGAGAGAGAGACAGGTCGACAGAGAAAGATAGATAAAGAAGGAAGGCCGTCGCCGCGCGGACACGCGCCAGTGAAAATGAGGTGGTGACACACAGTGCAAGCACTCACACTCGAGGAAGATCGCATTCGAGTTTTCGTAACGAGCACACTTGGAGACGACAGAGGGAAAGGACGGGCGCGAGGACGCCGGACGGTTTTGTATTTGGTATATATATATATATATATATATATATAATATATATATACCTGCTGCCTTGCTACTGCTCCTCGTCGCTTGTATATATCGGCGGACCCGGTGTGCACGCATTTCGGGCGACCCAGCCTCTTTCTCTCTCTCTCTCTCTCTCGCTCCCGGCGGCGTAACTGCTCGGCCGGAAGTTATGACGAGCTCGCGCGCTTCTCGAGGAGGAAATTGCGCGCATGTGTCCAGTGGGATTTAGTGTCGGCGACAAGGCACCCCTTGCAGATCTGGATACCCTGCTCTCGACACCATCGGGGCCTGGATTATCTCATGACAGGATGGCGCTGGCGCGGTAGGTACTCGATACACACACTTCCCCTGATTCTCCTCTTCCACCTCTCCTTATTTTCTTGATCCTTATTCCTTTTAATTATTATTATTTAATACTGTTAGATCCTTTATTAAAGACTATTTATTCCACTTGCCCTTTTTTCCACCGATTCACCCGATAATTCTATCGATCCAATATGCCGGCTGACACCCGACCAACATTCGCCGGAACAAGTGTACCCGGCGAATCGGTAATTTCTCTATCGATGAGATTTCCGGGATACAATGTATCAGATTTTATTCGTTGTCAGAATAGAAATGTATTCTTGTCGTGTAGCTTTCGTGTCCGGTATTATCTCGAGCTCTTTGTTTTGGAACAGTCCAATGTGATAGCCGGCGCGCCGCTCGCTGGTATAGAGTGCGCACTGGTCAACGACCCATCCCAGTGGTAACTACAGTTACTGATTTAACAGAAGCGAGGACCGAGAGCACATACACACATATATACATATATATGTTTGACAGTGCACACCGGACAATGACTATCTAACAGTGAGAGAGTACCGAGCGGTTATTACTACGAAAGTTCTTGGTCAAGTAAAGCTGTATGCGGCGTTCGGTGGCTCGTGCAAAGAAAGGCTTCAAGGTTAATACACCTTTTTACATTAGCTCGACCTTCCGAGCTTGATGCGGGCTTCGTCACGGTTCGGCAGAGTAGCGTCGTCGTCGCTCTTATATAGCAACGAGCAAACGAGCGAGCGCGCGCGCGCACGTTTGACCGTGAATATACACGAGGAGGAATTGGAAGCGACAGAAACGGCATGTCGCGCATTCGTTTCCTTCTCTTTTCACTGCTATCTTTCGCTCAAAACTTGCCGCTATTGACATGCGAAAGCGCCGCACGTGCATCTAACCACCAGTTATGTACTCCGCGTCCTCTTTCTATCATACTTTTTCCTCCTCCCCCCCCCCTCTCTCTCTCTCTCTCTCTCTCTCTCTCTCTCTCTCTCTCTCTTGGCTATTCTTGCCTTCTCGAAATTCCATTGTTGCGCACCGTCCTTGGCGAGAATAATGCCCGAGCTATATGTAAGCGCTGCCAGGTGTCTGTTGGCAGAACTGACAAAAGCGTTATCGCATTCCAATATAACGAGAACCTCCGGAACACACCTCGGGCAAACTCGCGAGAGACCAGACACCGTTCTCTAAGGTAGCGGACGTTACGCTTTAAATGACTTTCCCCTGGGAGAGATTAGTCCTTAGAAGAGTTTAGTCTATCCTCTCTGTTAGTAGAGAATCACGCGCCCGCGCGCGCGCGCATACATGGAGTGCGCGGTGAGAGCAACCTTCGCCAGTTATGTGCACGTACATTTCCATGGAATCGTGACGGAGCTGGCAATGAAGGCTCCTTTGACTAGGCGCTCGTATCCCTTCGAATGACATTTCGAGCGAAGGATCGTTCGATAGCCTCGTTTTCGCGCTCCGTTCGCTCGATTCAAACCGATGCGGCGCTTTTAGCCTTTATCTAAAAGCATTCTCGCTCCAATGACTTTTTATTATTTTCAAGATACCTTCCAATTGCCAAGCTTCCTGGCGTTGCACGATTTTAGTCGAGCTTGCTAATCGAGTACACTTTGGGGCCTTGTGTTTCTTAATCGTTCTAATTAAACGATCATCTGGCTAACATGGGGGTTTTAGAATCAAGTGATCGCGCATGGGCGTATTCTAGTTTCACCAATAAAGATCTCTCTCTCTCTCTCTCTCTCTCTCTCTTTTTGCGTCACTCATCGCTTCCTGCTGCTGGGGGCCCCGCTATCGGCCAAAGTGATGAATCACGCGGCCGTAAACGGATCTTCATAATTGTAATTTAATGGAAGCGACTCCGGCCCGACATTTATGCAGTCGTCGCGCCTGACAGCCTTGGCATTGCCATCGGCAAGTTTTGCATAAAAGCTTTGCACACACACACACACGCGCGCGTGCTTGTAGTTTTGCTTCGGTCTCTGTTGGAGTAGCATGTAACATTGCGTTACCCTGTAATACCACCCTCGAGTATTGCACGGACTCTGAAGTTAAGTGTACCAACGAGCACAGACAGTAAAAAGAACGCTGTCATTAATGATGGAGCTGCAATAGTTACTTCATCAGCAAACAGCGCCATTATCATCACGATTTGTCATTGCGAATGATGTCGCTCTAGAGAAAAAGAGAGAGAGAGAGAGAAACACGTGTGCATGATGACTTGGCACTGCGGAAGCATACGAATTATCGGGCATTAGCTGAACCCACTCGCCGCTCTTCTGCGTGCTTCATTCGACCTTAACACATGTGGAAAACACTCGGAGTCTGACTGAATATGGAAGTAACCAGGGAGAGATCGATGGTAGGGCATATGTTGCCAACTCGAGGAAGTTCGCCATCGATGCTTGGAGAGGCGTATCACGCTTTTGTATCACAGCTGTGGCGTTAATGAGTCTTTAACATTCACATGGTACTAATGCGTTTCTTATCAAGAATTATAATTAGACAGTTTAATCTTCTTAAGCGTAGATCGCCGAAAGAGTAAAATCTTTATTCAATGATTTTGTTCTCTTGGAAAGAAAGAAATTATTTACTATTAACTGACAAGCGTTAATAGATGCCACTCTCGAAAGTCAATCAATTCAGATATGAAATAGATTGAATTATAATTTCCCACGGCACTGATTGATCGCATTCTCTTCATCGATCGTGTTACTTCTCTCACTCTAACTCTAACTCACGCACGCGCTCGCGCGCGCACACATATACACACTCGTTGACTTATGCTAATGACAGCGAATGACTTTTCGTGTAGCCAGCCGTTACCCAGTCGACCGAGAAAATCAACGCGCGTGGCACAACCTTGCTGTGTGTGTGTGTGTGTGTGTGTGTGTGTGTTGCGCTATGTCAGCGCTGCGATTATCTCTTTCTCTTAGAAGCAGCATTTTTACGCTCATACGTGCCGCCAGTTGAGAATGCTTGTAGTACTATCGACTCTTTCCTGGTAATAGTATGTGGTATGTGTGTAAGCGCTATCTCTCGTTGCGCTGATTAACGCCTCCTGTTAGCTCAAACTCGACCTTCGCGTAGGAACCAGTTGAAAAGCGCATGGTGTATGCGTGCACTTGTACCCGGATCATCAGTTTACATAATGTTGATGGTGCGTTTAGGATCTTAGCTGGACATCGTAAAGTCTGTTTACTATCGCAAACAACTAAGGAAAAATGTAGACATTCATATGCATTTGTAAATTAGCCCTACAATTTCCATTTCCATTTGAACTTTGCTTGACATTGTCATTATCAATGGAAATTCCAAGGATCTCCTTAAGCAGTTTTTTTTAAATACTTGTTTATCAGTATTGTATTATTTCTCGTTGGTTTTTTATGGATTTAAAAGTTCGAGTGATGATTTTATGGGAGATAATCGATAGATTTTATCGGACAGGTGAATCGAAAAAGTTGCAACCTTATTCCTGACTGGGTTCACTCTTTCTCTTGGTATAGGTTTGCGTCACAATATTTCCTCGCAGTCGCGCACACAAAGCCCTGAAATCGCTTTGAGTGCCGGCGTCCTTTGTCCCCTGGCACAGCTGGTCGCCGGTGTCGTTGCATGTTATAGCCAGTCGGTGATAGCTTCTCGCACGTGTCCGTGCGTGCTCGAATCATGGTGGGAGAAGAGAGAGAGCACGTACACACACACACACATACATACACCAATCAGTCGAATAATTCTGGATTCCCTTGAATAAGACACCTGTTCGGGTGAGAGTTGCATCGCAACGCCAACTTCCTTGGCGCACCCTTGACAAACTTGATGATTGTAAATAATGATAAATTCTCGCGTGTTGAATACGAGTACTGAATATTGTTACGCTGCCATTGCAACACAATGGCGGCATTGCTGATGGATGGATTAATTCCAGACCACTTGGCAAAAAGCATCATCCTATCAGGATATATATCACTGTTTACGGATGTCTCGCTAGTATCACTGGATTGTCCGGCGTGCACACATTATGTAATTGGTAGTGCAGTATAAACGCGTAGTGTGTGGATTAATATGTCCACTTGTTATGCCGTCGTACGTGGGCAAAACAAGGTAAAAAAAAAAAAAGAAGGGGCCACGTGGATCTTGGTAATTATATTTCACTGTGACATTTACATGTATAAATAATTTCTGCATAATTTACCTTACAAATAACTGTAACCTTTGTCTAGAAATGATTTTTCCGAGACATCTACTGCGTGGAAAACATATGCTTCTATCAGGACCGATTATTTTGTTTCCCCCCTCTCGTTTCTACCATCGTCGTTTGATTCGCGGTGCGTTGTGGGAACGTGACTGAAACGGCGTTTTATTGGAAACAAGCCCGGCGTGAACGGCGGTCTTTCGCCACTCGTGTTTGCGCTCGCATTCCGGCGCATACACAGACACACGCACACACACACTCGTCGTTAAACGGAGCGACGGTAGAGATACGAGAGGAGAAGAGAAGTACGCATACGCGGAAGAAATTTGTTGAAAATAACACTCGAGCGCATAACCGGTCTCGCCAGTTGTAGAGTGGATTGCTGGTAACGGAGACAGACGTTTATACCCATCTTGCTGTTTGCTCTTCTCGTATGCGAGTCATTGATAGCCCAGGAACGCATACTCGTTTTTTTTCCCTTCCTCGCGCCATCTTTTTCTCTCTCATTCTCACTCATACATTTATATACCCTTTAACACCTTGTATTGGCATCGTGTGACCTCGCTTCCTACATAACTCAAGACATCACTGATTCTTTTGGCAGATCAGCTCCGCGCTAATTATCCTTCACCGCCACGTTCTCGGCCTCTTGTAATTATACGGATGTCAGTCCATGAGCTATTATCCCCGACTGTTTTAATGTACTTGTATCGCTAAACTGTTACGACTCATTTGTCCGTCTTCTTCGCTCTGGCAAGCCCATCTGCACATATATATATATATATATAAATGCATAGGTAAGTGCATAAAAGAGCCAAGTGGTATCAGTGACAAACACGTTTAAACGACCCAAAGTACATTCTACCATCGCAAGGCCGAACATTTCTGACAAAACCAGCAATCCACTGGATTTCAATCATCATCATTCCGTTCCATCCCTCTTTTTTTTTTATCTCCTCATCATTCGTATCTCAGTTTCCTCTGCAATCAGAGACTTATTGACGCATCAAATATCATCAATTCACTTATCGAATCGTCATTTCCACATTTTTATTCTTCACTAAATGGACAGAAATCGGAGGTAGAAAGATGTTCCCAACATTACTTCCGCGTGCGTGCTTCTGGGAGAGATTGCTCTCGATTCGGGAAAGCTTGAGCGGTTAACGCGCTTGCGAGCGCTATTATTATTTAGCCAGAAGAGCGAGCGAGAGAGAAAGAGAGGGAGAGAGAGAGAGAGAGAGAGAGAGAGACTCGAGGCCAATCGATGTCCGGTGCGCGCGCGATGAAATAAAGCCGAGCACAAAGGAGGACGCGTTGTAGGTGCGCGGAGCGACGAGGCGGAGGGAAGGAAGGAAGGAAGGTTGTCCCTCGCTAGCGGCAACCTTCAGCTTCAAGGGTACAGGGCCGCACAAACGTATACACGTCCCCTTTTGCTTTTCGTCCACCCTTATACATATATAGCATGTCTGTGTATGCCTGTGTGTCTCTGTGTGTGTGTGTGTGTGTGTTCACCTTCCGTTGTGGTTGGGCTGCCATTAGCACGCGCTCCTTGAATTCGCCGCTCGCTCAGACCCCTGTCCGCTTCGTTCCAACCGTAACTCTACTAGGAAAACGCTTAGACCACCACGGGAAATTCTAAAGATTCAATCAAGTCACCAAGATTCATCCACTTTCCTTTTTACCCTCTTTCCGCTGACGCATCAAGGAAACATATCCCTTTCTTTCTAATCGAGTCTTATGTTTGTTTAATAAATTTCTCGAGGATTAGTAAGACACAATTAACGAAGGATATATCTTTATAAACGTGTTCAGTGTACCAAAACTTAAGTTGTTCTATTCAAATGTTTACCGTTAAATGATTTATGAGAGAAGTCAGTCATCCATAAGTTAAGGGATCGCTCATTATTCCGGGCTGTACTAAAGTAGTATTAAAGATGACGTTCCAGGGTCTGTAGTAAATACTGAGTATTCGCACTTTGTGTATCCTCAGGTACTCGAACGGCATTCGAGCAGTAAACGAACCTCAGGCTGGACTCGAAGGGACCACCACCACCACCACCACCACCACCACCACCACAACTACCCCATATCTCCGTCCTGTGACCGTTGCCTTATTCCCACCTCCGTGGAATGCGAAAGCTTGTGCATCGAAAGAGAATTTCCACGAAGTGTCCCGTGGCCACTCTCGAGCTCCTCGAATTGGGAGAGTTTACTCGAGGTAGGCTACTGTACTTCTCTCTGGTGGACTTGGTCGAGCCACCCTCTCATATCGGCCCTTTTTCTCTCTTTCTATCTTCTTAACGCACTGTATCTGCTTCTTTTTCTAATTCCTGTGCCCTGCACATCTATTTCGAAGCTTCTGTTTACAATAGTCTTTACCAAGCGAGCGAAGGGCCGAGAGCGGCTCTTCTCTTTTCGAAGAGAACGACGACGCTTATTTTCGGCCATTGCCAGAAGAAAGAACTCACCATGCTTTGCTTTCTTCGTTGGGCCCTTCTGGTCTCCTCTTCATCTCTCTTTCTCTCTCTCTCTCTCGCTCTGTTCTCTTTGTTCCCCTTTGCGTTCTCTCTTTCACTTGTACCGCGTGTGGATTCCTCTTTTTTTTTTAATGCCTGACGCACGCTCGAGACTCTCTTTCATGCCGGTTACTGGCCCTTGAATAATCGACGCATGTGTACTGGGAGAAGAGTAAAGGGCCCCGGGGGTGACGCAACGTTTATAGTTAACACTCGCTTCGCTTCTCTGCCGCATGACTTTTATACACGTCGCACACACACGCATACACACACTTCTCTATTCGTTTCTTCGCCACGCGGATGTGAGTAATGCTTGTTCGGATTTCATAGAACTCTGCATTTAACGCACAGGTGTTTCTTAGTCGTTTGCACTTATTTATTTCAGTTCATTCTTATACAACTGTGAGAATTCTTTTTCTATTTTGAGAGCGATCTTTGTGATTTTAATAAGTCTATGCCAGGAGAGTTGAAGTTTGAGAAGAGGGCATTCCGGAATTCCTCTTCGGACACCGGTCTGTCTCTTGCGAGCTTTTGTTACGCTCTCGCTCGTCGAGAAATCCGGTGTAAGGGCTAAAGTACCTAAAAGCCCCACGTGGAGAAAGGAAGAGAGAGAGAGAGAGAGAGAGAGAGAGAGAGAGAGAGAGAGAGAGAGAGAGAGAGAGAGAGAGAAGGAAGAAGAGGGGGTTTCCGTAGCACCCCGTGCGCGCCAAGTTTCTCTCTTGTTCTCCAATTAACCCGAATTGCACTTTGAGCTCTGAACCGGACAAAAGCTCTCTTTCAGTGGTTCTCCGCTTTACTGGCACCTCCGTTCTATTGTCACTTCGAATTTAAGGGGGCTAACGTCGCTTTAAATAATTCCACCAACCCTCTCTTGTTTCACCTTAGTACGTTACACGCGCTCGAGGAATTCCAGGATACACAATAACTCTTACTTCCTGTGTCACATTAGTCGCACGCGCAGCTGTCTTGAGAATTCCTTCATTGTATTAGGGTTTCTTGCCGAGTGTAATAATATGTACATAGTAGCAGGATAGGATTGAATGCGTTTGATGAGGAACTTGTGAGTTTTGAAAGTTCGAAGGATATATTTGTATAAAGAAGAAGGCTACGATGGGGAGTCAGAGTTCTTTATACCTGAAGGAGTGGTTCGTCCTTCTAGGGCCGTAGGGCCCCTTTTCTCTGGGTGCGTTATATCCTGCCAAGGGCGCAGGGAAGCTCCCTGGACCTCCGACTCGTTTCCAACGGGGGCCAGTGGCCCCAGTACGTGGGATATACCGGACGACCTTGGGCCTCACGGCCAATTTGCGAGGTCCATTCCCTCGAGATGGGCCCTTACCGCCGTCTTATTAGCCACCAAGTCACTCGTCTTTCCCTCTGACCGCCGAAAGCTCTTTCCCACTTGCCACTCTCTCTTTCTCTCTTCTTTCACAACTACTACCTTTTTCCATAGTTCCTCGCAACGCGCTTTACCATTCATTAACACTTTGTCCAACTTGTCAATTTTTCACTTTTTTTTTGTATTATACTTTCTTACTAATGTTTATTAATGGTGTTTTCGTGAGAATTAATGTCTGTGAATGAATGTTTGGGTGATGGGATGCTTATAGTGTTAAACAGTCTCTTCTTAATTAAGAATTAATTAGTTGAGGATTTTTCCGTCACGTGTGTCATGTTTGTCTGCCCTTGCCAGTTCGTCCTTAGATTTTTAAGACGCATAACTCGTTGCCGTTTTGTCACTGCGGAAGTCTACACTGACTACGTAATTGCGGTGAGCAGATAGATCGGTGCGGCAGCAACCCGTCTCTCTGTTGGAAGTGTTACGCGTCTAGTACAACACGTGTCCCACCGGTAATTTAAGTACCGGACAATCCATAGAGGAGAGACACACGCAGAGACAGAGTCAGAGAATTGATTCTTAAAGCGACTATAAAAGCATACAATTGTCGCTTTGAATTCGAAAGACATCACACCACATCTTTTATCTATATTTATCCAGGAAAGATTCTGTAGGAATAACTAGAAGACGACCTGGTCGACAAAAAATCTCATTTAGGCTGCTGTCATTCGAAATCGATGCTAAGATAATAAAGATAGAATCATTATCAAAAGAAAAACAGCACTTTGCTAAGCATCATGTAGTTAATCCAAGTACTTCAGGATTCTTATAATCAATTTTATCTATTAAAATGTCATCTTTTTTTCAAGAAAAGAGACTTCAAATATAATGAAACAGGTGGTGTTTGATAAGTGTTGGAAAGGACGGTTAGAAATGTTACAAAGAAGGCAAGAAGGTTATACAGTGGAGGCGAAACAGAAGGTTGCCGTAGCATGTGGTGCGCGTGATAGGTCTTGAACTGGTTTTCTCAGTGCGTCTCTTCCTCGTCTCCATACTGCGTCTATCATTCCGCGGAGAGAGCTGGTCACAAGCGGAAAGCGATGCAGCAACGCGGAGAGAAAGAGAGTAAAGAGTGTAAAAGCGTAGGGTGGCAGAGAAGAAGAAGAAGAAGAAGAAGAAGAAGCAGCAGCAGCAGCAGCGAGCGACAAGTTAGCGCGTGCGAAACGTACGTAAAGTAGTCGCGCGAGAGTCGTGGCGCCCTTGAAGAGAGTTAGCCTTTGTCTTATCACACTCAGCTTGCGCCAAGCATCAGCCTTGACTTCGCCCCTCTTCTCTACTCGCACACACACACACACGCACGCACGCATATACATAAACACTACGTCTCTTTCTTATGTGCATGCGTGTCTACTGGCTTTCCTGCGAAAATCGAATGGCTCTGCGAGAGTTTAAGCGCGCAGAATGGGGCGGATTTTTACACGCTCCACCTCCCCGCTTCGACCCGCGCGATATTGCGGATAATCCATTAGCTATCGGTGACTCCCCACACACACGCATAATGATTGAACGTCCCATGACGAGCTTGTCGCGCGCGTGGAATCGTAAGTGCGAGCAGAAAAGTATATCGGCCTTTTTTTAACCCTGATAAGATATAAGTTGCCCTTTAAATGCGTTGTACGTATCCGAAATTATGATATTTCGCCCTTGGAAAGATGCGTTTTAATTGATTAAATATCGAATTGTTTCTCACTATTGGTATCGACGTAAATATTCTTTTTGAATTCTGTGGCGCATTTCGCTGTCAGGTTGATCGTTGTCAATTGGCATCATGACATTGGCAGTTCCATTTAATGTCGCGCGTTTCTCATTAGCTTGGTTCGGTGTACGACGTATTAGTTATCGGAAGTCTGATTACCAAGCGAATGGGTTTGTTTAATACTTCCAGTATGTGTAGTTAGGATCTCGCGAAGTATGAATGTATGTATGAGAGAGTGGCGTCAGAATCCAAACTCGTCGCTCCAATTTCTGCTTGGCACACGTTTCACTAACATATACGTTTATAACATTGGTATGCGAGAGAGTGTGTGTGTGTGTGTGTGTGTGTTTCTGTCGCATATCATCTCAGGACACAATGATGTTGTGTGTCATCAAGAGCGATTCTGTTTTTCGCCATTATCGATTCCGTCGACGCAAGAGAGTTGCCTCGCTCGCTCTCTCGTCGCTTTTATCTCGTTTCGTCGCAGTTGAGAGAAACGAGGACGTCGAAGAGGCAGGGCGGGTTGGCTGGCGGACGAAACCCGAGAGCACCCGAAGAAATCGGAAACCGGACGAGGTCGCTGTCGCCGGAAAAGTCGCAAAAATTCCCAGATACGATATCTGCTCGACTATATGTGGGGGCAAACCGAAAATTGAGGTCGCCAGCCTGGCCTGAACAGAGACATTGTATAAAAGAAGAAGAGAGAAAGAGTGAGAGAGAGAGAGAGAGAAGAGGAGGAGTGTGTGCGCATGAGAGAATTGCGCGGGTGCGAGTGTACTTTAATATAATCTACTTTGCGTATCATGGCTTTATTGCCTTGAGAGCCGATATCGATCTGACCTTACCGATATCGCTGTAATTCTCTTGACACGGCCGGTGCGAAAGCCAACAAGTACGTTCTTGCTCTCTTTCACTACACACACGCGCGCGCGCGCGCGCGCGTCTGTCAAAAGGTATCGTGTGAAATTTATTTGGCAATTTTGCCAAACTACGTTCTTACTCCTAACTTTCTAACACATATCGAATGTGCTCGCATTGGGAAATGACATAAGACTGTAACTATAAAGTGTCATTGATATAAAAGTGACAGAGTCAAACAGTAATTTTGTACTGTGAAATATATTTCCTTTAGTTATGAGCGATGTAGACAGAGAAATTGGATATAAGATGCCATTTCAAGTAGGAGTGGGTGAAACGGATGACTCAAAGGGAAATCGAGCAATGCTGTTAAATTCGAGCGAAGAGGCTGCCTGGCAGATTTTCAGGCAATACGTCAGCTTTAGTGGGGAAAGCAGGCGTGGGCGAGATAGCCTTAAATAGGGTTGCCTCAATCGAAAATCTATTCGTCGTGGATATTGCCTGTGGAAAGGATCAACGTCTATCGCAGGGAATTTTCTTCCTGGCTTCAATCGCCCACCTATTTCCCTGATTTAGCATCGACATTCTAACCCGATGTTCGTCATCATTGCTAAGAGAAACTTATTTTCATAACTTTATTTTTATTTCTATGAAACCTTATCTTAAAATATATATCTACAATCTTACATTTCATTTTAACATAGACAATATTAAATAACTCGAAAGTATTTCCTATCATTATTAAGAGCACAAAGGAAATGAGTAACAAGAAGCATAACAACTGTGAATTACAGTTTTCGTAATCGAAAGGGGGAAGAGCGAGACTGACGAGGATAAGTTAGCTCTGTCGTGACGTGGGGAATCAGCAAAAATCTTCCCGTGCAAGGCGGGTTGCACAGTCTCTATAATTACTTGGTTTCGAGACGCAGTATAGGTGGTTTTCACCTAACTTCCTCGTTTTCACCAGCTCGCCAGCTCCGAGAGCTCTGTTCTACTTTCCCTTGTGCGCGCGCGCGCGCGAGCGCTCTCTGCTCTCTGGCCCACGCCTCTACCGGCCGCCGGCTACAATTCGAAATCAGATACTGTAATTGACAAAACGACACTCGTTCGAGATCGCGTGTCAGCGATTCCTTTTCTCTCATCCGGAACCAACGGCACAATTGATAGAATAAGGAAGAAGATATAATAAGGAAAATTTCTCGCGTAGCTTTTCACTCGTTAAAATCAATATGTCGTTGATATTACACTGTTCGAATTCGATTGGCGATTATACGTTCGTGAGCAAGCATCTGAAATCTCCCAACTTTCCCTTCGTGCATTAATACTTCAAGCACAGACCATACATACTTGAAACACACATGGCTTCTCTCATTGCACTCGAACTCGATTTTCCGTCATCTTACCATCTCTTTCTTTTTTCCCTCTTATTTTCATATCAGACAGTAATAAATACTTCTGTCAGTTGGATTGTCTAGCTATTGGTACTTTGGAATACTTCGCCGTTCAGAATTGCTCGACTTCCTACGAATCCCCTTTTCTTCTTTCTCTTTTATATCTTCTACGCTTCATTTCCGTCCTTCTCTTTCTCTGCCTCTTGCAATACCACGGTTGGTAGTTTCTCACAAAATATCTCGGCTATCGAGCGGCGCCTGAAGTTGCGAGATAAAATCGTTTGTCTTTTCCCTCGGCAGAATGTCGTCGTCGTCGTCGTCGTTCCCTCACCGTTCCCCCTTGCATGGGGACTCGAAACAGGGCCGATAGAGAGCAGACTCTCTTCCCCTTTCGCTCGCCAACTTGCTTGGTACTTGCGCGCTCGCGCGCGCGCGTTACTCTATCTAGCGCAAAAGAGACGTGGGAGTCAAGCATGGAAGTGAAAGTTAGAGCACCGAGCAGAGAACGGTGAACACTTGGCGGCAACAGCAGTAGCGCACAAAAGGCGCCGGGTTAATATGTCGGCAAATAGGAGATTTAAGGGGAAATGAAAGTGCTCGCCTTTTGCGCCATGAAATTGTAACGGATACGGGCTAATTAAAAAGGCATCGGCGCGTGAATAGTTACCATTGGCACACCCTCTATAACGTTTTACACTTCTAATGTCTTTCACGAACATTTTTTTCTTCTACTTTTTTACAATTTCGCCGTGAAATATAGCGCGCCGTACTGGTTTGATTTCATTGGCCGTTGGTAGATTGGAGAGAAAGCGTCTCGTTGGTATTCATTGAAGTTTGGGGGAATCTCGTACAATTTTTCGAGAAAATTGCGACATGACCCAAGAGCTCTATCTCGACGAATAATCAGAGCAAACTTGTTCCCCTCGATGAATCTACAGTGCGAGGAGAGGGAAAGAAGAGACTGTAATGATTTTTGTCGATGAGATTTCTTATCTTCTACGAATAGCAGCATTTACCAGAGGTTTTGCTTTAAGAGATTCCCTCAAATGTAAACGTTACGAAGAAGAATTAACATGTGTTTCCTTAAAAAGTCATTTTTCACGAAGGCGTCAGACGTATTTGGATGTGCGATTCCCGGAAATACGTCGCATTTGGATTCTCCTTGGGAAATCTCTTGAATATGTCGAGCGGCTTTCAATTCACCAGGCTAAATCTGTCTTACCAACTAACACGCTCTTTTTTTCCCCCCATCGTCCGCTTTCCCCGAATCAGCGATCACTTTCGTGTCCGCCTGCTTCGTAAAAGAGAGGCGCGAAGTAATCGTTCGCGGATTTCTCTTATCTCGAGAGAAGCGAGGATCTCAGTTCTCGCGCGAATCCATTGGAAAGTGAAAGGAGAAAACGCTACCGCTTTTGGCCTATAGAAGACGCCGATTATCTCCCGGAAAAGTGAGACCGCATTGTGTCAGTCCGATGAAAACCGTTCGAATTATAATTCTCTGCTCTGTAACAGAACTCAATATCAGTTCACCACACACACACACACACACATATACACATTTACGATGTAATCATGTTTGCAAGCAGACATTTGTGGAAACGGTGTTTCTGTGACCGCAAGTATCCCATGGCCGGGCGATAAGCATTAAACCAAAACCATAAACTCCACCAGTAATCGTGATTACTACTCTGCTCCATATACTATTAAACAGTTCCGTCCTTGGATACCAGAATGTTTACGTAGCTCCACCCCAGTTAAAACACACAAACTTCCTTCGAAAATGGAACGCGTACAAGATCTTAAAATGTCCGAGAACGAACAAAAGATTAATGAAGTACTGAAGGGAAGTATCTAATAAGGGTTAAAGGGATGATATCGAATGAGAGAGTAGTGGTGCGAGGTTGAATTTCTTAGGTAGAAACTAAACGGCAGGTCCGATGAACCTGCGGGGCTAATGTACTCGAGTCGATGATGCTCGAGCAGTTCCGTACTTGGCTCGCACGTGAGCACCATCGCGTGCCCTGCATACCCTTCTTCTTTCATGATCCCTTTCTCCTCTCCCTTGCCCTCTCCCGTCGTGCCGTGGCGCCCTCCTTCTTTTTCGCGAGCTTGCCTCCGGGGCGAGAGAGAGAGAGAGAGAGAGAGAGAGAGAGAGAGAGAATCTTAGAAGAGAAGAGAGTGAGTGAGAAAGGGAGAGAGAGAGAGAGATTCCCCTCCCAAGGCGGAGGTGGCCGGTTCAAGCCCACGGGATACATACGCTCCGTATATTCTATTCCGTACAAGACGGCCCCGATCAACCGCTCCGGGCCCGTTTCAACTCGCTCTGACCTTCCTCCTAAAGAATCCAACGAAATTATTCGGTCGGCCGACGCGTCCTTCGCTCGTGAACCACTCAACGACCAAAACTCTTTGACGATTTCGACACGCTACGTCGACCTCTCCCTACCGTGTCTCTCTCTTTCTTAGTCTTTTTTTCTCTCTCTCTCTCTCTCTCTCTCTCTCTCTCTTCTAACCCGGTCTTTTTTCTTCATGGAGATGGCAAGGACTATAGCGCGCCGATATCTCGAGAGGGAGATCCGAGCCACCACGCCGAGATTAATTACACGATCGCTAGGAGCCTCCGTGTGGACGCTCCGCCCGCAGTAGAATGTTCCTCGCCTGGCGGTACATACATTTCTTATCTAATTGGTTTTCTTCTCTGCTACCTTCTCGCGTCGATTAAAACGTATTTTCGGACTGTTTGTTGAAAAAAAACAAAAAATGATCGCTTCTTGGATCGATGGTGAATTGTTTCATGAGAAGTTCGTACAGTTAGTGTTGTAAAAATAGTGTTAGAGAATTGTTGAAGAAACGTAGTTGTGCTGTGCTGGGACTAGTTCTGATCAGTGAACAGGTGGACTTGGAGACTAACATTGGAATGTCTCTGTGTGTTTGCAGACTTGCGGTGAGCGACTGTGCGCCTCAAACGTCACGGGTCAGCTCAAACTTGCACAGCAGCAGTAGCATGGCAGTAAGCCGTGTACCAAGCCCACCACCGCCGGAAGTGAACACCCCCGTTGCCGAGAATTGGTGTTACACGCAGGTACGTATCCCACACAATCATTCGACCCCATTGTCATCGTCATTATTATATATGTCTCTCTTCTTGTATGTGTTTCTATGAGTGTGTTTGTATGTCCATTGGCTACCACACCTCACTCTCTAACGTGCCTATGGCTCGCATGCCGTGGAAACCACACATCGTACGCGTTTGCTAGTCCAACCACATACTCGAGCCTGTACTATCTATCCTCGTGACCGACGATGTACGGCTTTTCAATCTGAGAACTACCAACAGCCGAACTATCCTCTTTCGTTCGAGCTAACTATAAGTTTCAATCTCCCTTTCTTTATTCAATTTTCAAACTCTCTTAAGTTTTTAACACTTTAATTCTTACGGATATATTTCAAAGAGGGTTTATACATTTATAAGATACAAGGAAAGACGTCAAGTAGAATAAGTAGATAAAGTCGCTAGAGTGTAGAAGGCAAGTTTCGATCGCCCACCCCACGCGCGCCGCGCACTCTCTTTTTTCTTGAACACGTGGAGTGAGCACCGGAGCAACCCAGGGTCACGTTGGTGTGCGAGAGACACGTGGAGAGTCTCGACACACACACACACACACACACACACACTCTTATAGCTTATCAGCGTGCAGAGCTCATAGTGTGGCGGTAATCATATCTCGAGAGGTAGTTTAGTTTGCATAACAAGAAATTTCCACCAGTTTGGCGGGTACGTAATTCACTACGGTGGTACTCGTAGTACTCTGACAGTCGTATATCTGTGTATATATGAGAGAGAAAGAGAGAGAGAGAAAGAGAGAGAGAGAGAGAGAGAGAGAGAGAGAGAGATAGTATATGTGTAATGAGGTTCGACTTGGAGAGTTGGTTGTTGGTTGAAAGAGCGGCTGGGTTCTCGCTTTCCTGAGAAAACTTGTCTTGGCTCTGAGTTGGAGAGTCTTCTTTGGTGTATGTTCGGAGAGTCACATAGCCGACGGCGACGTGCTCGTCGTCGATATCCTCGTCGTCGCTCGTAGTGCGTGAGAGCACGCGCTCCTGACGCTCTCGTTCTATTTTTACTGCTCCGTCCCCTCGCGATGTGAACGACCTGCAACTAGATATCTCTATCCGTCTCTCTTTCTCGCCACCTCCTCTTTCTCCGCCCTTCCTTATACACATCCACTCGGGCGCGCGCGAGCGCGCGAGAGTACACCGGGTATTTTCTAAAGTGGATGTAAAAATGTTTAGTAAGTTTCTGTAGTGGAAAATTGGCGGGCAATCTATAATGTTTCCTATTCTGTCTCTTGACTTATTTTGCAGTGTCTACCAATGTCTCGATTCAAAGTTCGTTCTCATTGTCAACCGACAAGTTCGCCGCTTGTGAAAGTTCAGGCGTACATAGAAGCCCTTCGTTGGAGAAACCACTTTGCTGACTCTGGCGGAACAAATTTCATAGTAAATGCGATCTTAACTGAAAGGAAATACGTCGGAAAGAATTGGTAGGGATTAAAGAAAAGAGTTAGAAGTACGATTTCAGATAGTCAGTTTTCTAGAAGCACTCTTCTGCTAATCCGATTCATCTAGCAGTACTCTTGAGAAACAGTAGTTTAAGGAGAAGAGTACTCTTAGTTTTTCGAATGAGAAAGAGAGAGAAAGAGAGAGAGAGAGGCAAACCCTTGTCCGCCAAATCGAAAGTCGATTCGTGCTCCAGTTAACTTTCGTAATACACGCCGATTTCGCCCCGTCAGCAGCGCGAGTGGTGCAGTAATCGCGCGCGCGCGCACCTCTTCGTCGTCGTCGTCGTCGTCGTCCTCTTCGCGGTGCCGGTTGCATCTGTCGTAACGCGCGCGTCAACCAACCGATCGATGCTCCCGATAAACCTGTAGAAAGCGCTTGGTGGATATATACGCGTGTTACAGTATGAAAATCAGCTTCCAATCCTGGCGTATTTCGCTCCTTTGCAGTTCGAGCACGTACGAATTACCCGTTTTCCACGAGTGAACGTCGAGTGCGAGGATCATATCGAGTAACAAGTATCTTCACTGAAAGAAGAATTCTCAAAAATAGCAATACAATTCTACCCTAACTTTTTATCACAAACATATTAAAATCACTTGTAAAATAATCATCAAAAATTCGACATAATTCCAAATACATTCTTTCCCTTCAAATAACCACGCACGCCTTTTTTTGCACTTCGTTCTTTCCCCGTCGAGTTATAATGCGTAAGGGCGAGGGTGCCCTGGAAATGGCAATGCCCGCACATTTTCGCATCGTTATCCTCGGCTGTGCGCCGTCTGGCCCGGTGTATAATGTCGCTCGCTCGCATTAATCAGAGCCGCCCCGTGGGCATCCACCGAATTCTTGTGGCGGAGAGTGCTGCTGCAGCAGCAGCAGCAGCCCTCCTGGCTCTCGAGTGCAGTCAGACAAATGGCTTTCAGGATACGCATGCATTTATACCGAGGGCGAAACTGCCCTTCTAACCAAGAGAGAGAGAAAGAGTGCATTGGGATCGACATTGGAAGCAAAAGCTTTAGAATGTAAACTCGACTGAAATGTCCTTCAGGAGATGCTAGGATGAATAAAAAATCGGAAGTGGCTCGAGCAACTTGACCAAGCAAGCGCGTTTATAGGGTCCTGGGTGGTAAAAAAAAGGTCGGGTAACTGACGAAAAATCGTTGGTTCGTTCCGGGGGCTAACGGTCTCTGATATCGATCGTATACGGCGGCGCCCGGGAGAGTCCTCTTTTCACAGGATACAAGCTTGCCTCGGGCTTGGCAAGGTGGCTGCTGTTGGCATTGCGGCTCGTTTCCAGAAGGCACGAACTCTCCGATCGTTTACCTCGGCGAAGGCCGGTGCTCGAGCAGCGTGTCCAGGACTCTCTTACCGGAAGCTTCGACTTGGTCTGGTGCTTGAACCCGCGCGCACGGCGCTCCCGTAAACGGGCACGGGTGATTCAAGGCCGATCGTCGACGAGTGCCGGCAGCGGCAGCGGCGGCGGCGGCGGCGGCAGTGGTGAGCAAGCACACCAGCAGCAGAGCAGCGGGTGAACGACTCCTGGGGGCGTCGACCGGGCCTCCTCTTCTTCTTCTTCGCCGTCGTCGTCGCCGCCTTCCTTTTCGCTCCGCCGTATTTTCTTCCACGCGGAAACGTACGAGACGATGAACTTTGTGCTGCTCCGCGCGCGCTACTCTCTCTCTCTCTCTCTCTCTCTCTCTCTCTCTCTCTCTCTATCTCTCTTCTTATTCGTTCTCTTACTCCTCGCATACGCTCTTTTGCCTGCCCCAATGCCACAGGGAATCTTCGGCTTTCCTTCGCTCGGTCTCTTCCTATTCGTTACACAAACCTTTACCAGGCTTCTTCCTCTTGATCGAGGTTTCACGCTCGGTCGCAAAGTGTCACGATGATCCGTTTGTATGTATCTGTACTCAACAACTTAACTGTGAGTAAAACGCCTGGGTCACTCGTTATGCTCTACTCTCCGTACGCCGTGGAAAGTCGGGCTCGAAACCGACTCGAAACTGCTGACGAACGACCACTCGCATCGGCCTCTCAGTGGGACACGACCTGCTTCGCTTGGAATCTTCGAAATTGCTATCGAGATTGCACCACTACCTTTGCCAGGAAATTTAATCCTACTCTTCTCTGTTGGACCATTCGTTTCTATTGGCGAGTAAAGTCGTTTCGCTCTCAAAACTCGTTGATCTTGATAGTTGTATGCGATAAGATTTCGTAAGGATCGGCGATCTTTCACCGATCTGCTACGAGGGTCAACCTACTTCCATACGAACCAATGGTGTACATATACGAAGGCAGAATGGTTTGACTTATAATTCGTAGGTGATATCGATCATCGATTTATCTTGTTCATGAAATACACGATTCAAGGACGATTACGGCCAATCATCTTGGGTTGAACGACTCCGGGGGCATCGACCGTACCCCGGAGTCCTTGTCGCGGTCGAAGGAAACCATCGAATCTTATCAGCATTCTCATTTACCTTCTATCAGACAATTCACAATTAACTATACCTTTTCATTATCTCAAAGAACTTCGAACTCTACTAGCAAATCATCCTGTAGAAATACTCCAATTTCACGAAGCTATCATCGCAATGAATCACTGTAATCAGTGATGAGATGGGATTGCTCCAATTTACCAAAGTGTAATACTCTGCTCCACATAGACCGAGTTCGGACTAATTAGTAGGTAATAATCGTTGGTTGAGTGAGTCTTCTTCGAAGCCCTTTTACCCGAAGGGGTTAATAGAATGCGCAAATGGACTTGGAATACGACCAAGACGAAAAGAGTATACTTGGCAATACTTGGAAGTCACAGAATTAGCCATAGGAAATGACACACTTGCCCTTCTTTGATCTTAATAATTCTCTTTAACAAAAAAAAAAAGATCTGACTTCTTACAACTACTTAAATCATAAATCTTTTAAAGTCTGTCAAGATAAAGATCAATCGAACCACTAACATCCTTTTTCCATCTTTCAAAGCTCCACACATAGTATCAGTGACGGTTGTGCGAGTATGTCGTGCGAGCGCTTGAATTCCACGCTCGATTTAGTCTTCCGGCAGAGAGTCTCCGTCCGGTGCAAGCCTGGCGAACGGAATCAGCGTGCAGAGCGGAGAAACCGAAAGCCGTAACATTTTCCTGGCGCGATTCGTCGTGAGTGGACGTAACTGGTTACGAGATTACGTAGTGCAGAGGCGGTGCGCGCCGGTGGAGGCTCTCTGGTGCGTTGAACTCGTGAGAGACAGAGAGGAAACAGCAGCAGCACCAGCACCAGCAGCACCAGCACCAGTAACATCATCAGCAGCAGCCGGAGCAGTCGTACCTGGCCGAGTGCGAATGTTGACCTTAAGCTTCCGATGCGCGAAGGTCACGTCGAGGTGAAGATCGTCGACCTGCGCGCGAACACGATGGGCGATGATGAAGGCAGATGTAACAAACGCGTGTGTCTTCGTCCCAGGCTTTCCACTCTTGATAAGACCTTCGCCCTCCTCCTCCTCCTTCTCTTCTTCTTTCGAGGTCTCAAAGAAGAGGGCACGCACTGTGCGTCCACATTCTACATTCTACTTCGTCAAGGCCTCGGCTGACACGTCCGATTTGCTCGGGTTAATGACTTGGTTGATCGTGTGACCCTTCGTCCTCACATGTCCACGCTCTCAGGGTCGACAAACCGCCTTTCCTCGCTCTCTCTCTCTCTCTCTCTCTCTCTCTCTCTCTCTCTCTCTCTCTCTCTCTCTCTCTCTCTCTCTCTCTCTCTCTCTCTCTCTCGAAATACATTCATAGTAGTCAGAGAGACCTTGCTATACTCTGGTAAAACGACACGTGCTCTCCAAGCAGGAGCGCTTCCCCTGTCAAGGATACCTAACTCTTTCGACACACATCTTGTGTCGTTCGACCAGCTAGTTTAACTCTCGGGTCAGACCCTTTATTACTCGCTGACACCAAGCTATGAAGAAGATGCCAGAGTTTTAACGAGCTGGATAAATACTGAAAGTTTTCTTCGAGGAAAGCCTAAAGTCATGCTGTAGAGTGTTGTCGTTTTGTACCTGAATAGGAAAGCGGTATTGTTTCAGGGGAAAAGCGATCGAAGAGAAGAGAGACTTTCACTTTGACCAGGGTCGTCGTGCCCTGCGGACGTTTCTCACGCTTCCCTTTGTATCGATTTCAGTATCTAAGTGCATTAAGAGCGAGGCCGGCAAAGAGGGCTCAGGATGAAACGAGCTTGCAAACCCGAAAGCCCTCTTTCAAGCAAAAGGCAATTCTTCTCTCTTTCTCTTTCTCTTTCTTTTTTACGGATCATTGTCTCGAGCTATTGTCTTAGTGTAAGTTAGTCAGATATCCACTAGGATTTAATCGCAACGGGACCAACGGCGACGCTTTCCAAATTAAAGGCCAACGCTACATTTGTCTCCATTGAACTTCTTAATTGATTATAGCCAAGCGGAGCGGCGATTATCCGCTTTACCAGCGTGCGCCCGTTTCTTTGGCTTCGCTCCGCACAGCGGACTTGCAGTAAGTGGAACGATTCATTATCCGCTACCGGCATTACTGAACTTCCTTCGAAGAAGAGTCGAAACTTGTACACTCGTCGACAATTTGTTCATTCTATCGGATGATAAAATAGTAGATATGACGTATATGCTGCCGCCTTCGCTATCGGGTTTCCAGTATTTCCTAGGAATAGCTGTGCCAGCACAATGACGATAGTAGGTGTGAGAACGAAACTGAAACATGAAACGGACCTTGCCTTCTTGTGCTTGTGTGCCACGCATATTGCGAGTCTCTTAGTCAGCAACCGTTGCTTTTTAGCTGTTGGTAGAATCATCGCTTTCCTTGCCAGGAATATCAAAATCCATTTTGGTTTCCTATTAGTCGAGATTGCTAAGTGACAAGCATTCTCTCGGATCTCGATAAGGCCAGGAGAGTGTAGAGAGCGTGTGCAATCCAAGTCCGCCACGAGGTAGAGCTAGACAAATAGATTTGGCTGCGGGCACGGCTTCGTTCGCCAAGGTCGCGCACACGCGTGACGTCAGAGATCATTGACTTCTGGGGGCTCGACCTCGCCTTCTTCGTCGTCTCTTCGTTCTCCCCTTTTTCCACCGCTCTTTCTCTCTCTTTCTCATCGTCGATGTGTCCGTTTCTTCTCGCCTCTCCTTCCTCTTCCTTCTCTCGAACACGCGCGCGCGCGCGCGCGCGCAAAGGCTTATCATCGCACTGACTCTTCTTCTCTCGCAGCGACACCGCCGCTCAAGTCCTCCTTCTTCCTCCTTCTGCTACTCGAACAACGCTGCTCTTGAGGCCGCAATCGCGGTCACAATAAATGCGCCACTGTAAAATATGACGCGATAAGCCGCACTCGCCTCTTTGGCGACCTCCTCTTGGCTCCGGCCTAACTCAACCGTATATGTCTCTTCTTCTTCTTCTTCTTCTCGTACTAACTTCGAACGTCGACTGAAATTTAGTTCGACCCGAATCCAGAGACTCCTGAAAAGTATTACTTTCCTTGGGCGAGTGCCTCTCTCAAGTATGAGTTATACGAAACTTAAAGTTCCAACTAAAACGAGGCTTTATGATGACACCAACGAAATATGTGCTTGTGTATCAGTACTGTTACGGAACACGCGCGTCAGAGGGATAAGGAAGAATATGACGAAGAAAGACAGGAACACATGTCTTGTACAATGGGAAATGTAATGATACTTGTCAGTCAGTAATAGTTCTGAGTATAGAAATCTTAGTAGTAAGTCTACCATCGTCAAATGACGTGGTTATTTATCCCGATTTCCATCTGCATCCCACGTAATCCGATGTCACATATGTCAGCCGTTGCATAATGATTACGCATTGATTCTCAGTTTTTGCGTTTCCTTGTTTCCAAGCGGCGCTTGCTTTCAACGAGTCGAATCGGTACTATTAAATCGAGCATTATTACTCGGAGATTTCCTTTAATATTTGCTCAATCAATGCCGATCTAATAGGCTTTTCAGATAGGAGAAATATTGACGTATCTTTACGAGTACGTATTTTATCGATTAGTTACTCGTTGCTTGACTCACTTTGATTTGCGTAGAAGCAAAGTTCCGTCTTGGCTGTCCTTCTTGCTGAGGTCGATCAAATCGACACAGTAAGCAAATTTTTCGGGCTCGAGTATGTATACACATAGAATGGAAGTGGTTGCGTCCATCTCCTTCGGCAACGTCAGATCCCAAAAGGTTAAATCCTTTTTCCGCGATTTCCAAGGTAATTACGTAAGAGGCACAAGTTCAATTTGACCCTGGCTCTCTCTCTCTCTCTCTCCCACCACTCGTCTTTATTCCGTATTGGTGTATACTTGAGAGTGGTGTGTCTAGTATTCGTTCTCTTTCCTGCTTAGCTCTACCGGTGCGCTTAGATCGTTTTTCCCTCTTTCTCTCTCGCAAACGCGTGCTGGTACTTGTAGTACTTCAGCGTGCTCGTCTGCTCGACTTCAAGGCCGGGTTCAATTTAGCCGTAAGAACCTCGGCCGCAACCGAGAGAGTATGCTATGTGCGAGTTTTGCTACGAGCACACGCGGCAAAGCAGTTCCTCTCCTAGCACGAGGTTCCGCCTCGCTTTTTTCCTCTCCTTCGCCTCGTGTCCACGCTCGCCGCGTGCAAATATATCCGAGGACACGGGGATATCATTGATTACGCCAACTTTACCACAGCCGGCACAATGTGCACGCACGCACGCACGCACGCACGCACGCACGCATTGGACAATGAGAAGTATTCGTGTAGATTTCTACGTAATTTGCCGCATTCGTTTCCGTACTAGTTTCCTTGGTACTGCGGCGCCCTTCTCGGTCGTCATTGCACACGACATTGCCCGACTTGGACGGAGGAATCACCCCAAGCCCATCTCGTCATTGCGGCTTTCCTCTAATTCTTGAACCATCGCCAAAGCACTCTCAGTAGTCAGCACTCTTTCTCTCACTCTGTACTAGTTCTTGCCCTCGCTCTCTCTGTCTTACTCACCAGAGAATTTCCGGGGTCGATCTAGCCTTTGGCTTATGATTCCTTGGCGAATCTATGTATGCATATACAGCTTTTGGCGCTTCGTAAGAATTTTAATATTGATTGCCGGTAGTACTTGTGTTAGTAGATTGTCGAGGATAGTAGATTTCGGGTCAATTAAATGAAACTTGTATGTTGTAATATGATATCAGCGAACTTTGTGTGGTTTACCATGTGTTTCAAGAAGATGAATAGAAGGATGACTAGAAACTTTACCAGAGCACAGAATCGCGGTTCGATTTTTATCTGGACGTACCTCGCATTGCTAGAGTGTGTTCTGTGCGAGGATTTTTGTAGCCCTTAGCGTAGTTCACTGAATTTAGAATCTTCGGGATTGATTCTGATGTGGTGTTGCATTTGAAGGTCTTGTGTGCACAGGTGAAGGTGGTCAAGTTCAGCTACATGTGGACGATAAATAACTTCAGCTTCTGTCGGGAGGAGATGGGAGAAGTACTAAAGTCGTCCACCTTCTCAGCTGGGGCCAACGATAAATTAAAATGGTAAGGATAACGCAGATGCGAGAAAAATTGTTTAAGATTCTTTGCATTGCATACCAATCATTATTGACAGGGATGCTATCTGTGACTTTTGGTCACTGCTTTTGGTCATTTTAATTATTATACTGTTTACATCCTAGATCCATCTTCTTTTATTATGATCTTAATTGTTTTGAATTAGCCTAGGCCTCCTGAATTGATGGGAGGGCAAAATTGAATTGTTAAATAAACAGGAACTCTGTTTGGCGGGATGGCAGATTTATGTGGACGCTAATTGGTTTTAGGTGCCTAAGAGTGAACCCTAAGGGTCTGGATGAGGAGAGCAAAGACTACCTGTCTCTGTATCTTCTTCTCGTTTCGTGCAACAAATCGGAAGTCAGAGCAAAGTTCAAATTTTCTATTCTTAATGCCAAAAGAGAGGAAACCAAAGCAATGGGTAAGTCGATATCTCGATCGCATACATCAACACTACTGTATTGTATGCTTATGTGTGAAACGGATGCAATGCAGGGTATTTTAAAGATTTTCATCGACAACTCATGCCACTTGAATTCGAACATTTTTTCCGATGCATTCCGATAAGTCATTAAGATATCTTAATGACTCTGAGTTGTTCCAAGACGTAAGTGTTCTTGTGGTATTGTCAGTAAACTCGAATAAAATTTCCTGCAGATTCAGTTGATCACCCAATAAAGAAACTGATAGTGCTACAATGGAGAATCAAACGACCTTTTCTATTTGTGTTTTCAGAAAGCCAACGCGCTTACAGGTTCGTCCAAGGTAAAGATTGGGGTTTCAAGAAGTTTATCAGGAGGGATTTCCTTCTGGATGAGGCTAATGGACTCCTACCCGATGATAAACTCACGATTTTCTGTGAGGTATATACCTTTGTATGTTAATTGTCACATTTAACTAATCGAAACCTCGCATGTACGATGTCAATGCAATAAACCGTATCGATGCAGGTCAGCGTGGTAGCGGACAGTGTAAACATCTCTGGGCAAAGTAATACGATACAGTTTAAAGTCCCCGAATGTCGATTACCCGATGACCTCGGATTACTTTTCGAGAACCAAAAATTTAGTGATGTCACATTAACTGTGTGTGGGAGAGAATTTCAGGCGCACAAAGCAATTCTTGCAGGTTGGTGTGAAAATCTATGACTCAATAGTGATTATGATAATACCATTAAAAATTCGTCTCCAACATTCATTTAATAATTTGTTTGTTTAGCGCGGAGTCCTGTCTTCTCGGCTATGTTCGAACATGAAATGGAAGAGAGGAAACAAAATCGTGTAGATATAACCGACGTGGACCACGAGGTGCTAAGAGAAATGCTACGATTTATATATACTGGAAAAGCGGCGAACTTGGAGAAAATGGCCGACGATCTTTTGGCTGCGGCTGATAAATACGCCCTGGAAAGGCTGAAGGTAATGTGCGAGGAAGCACTCTGCACGAGTTTAGCCATCGAGAATGCAGCTGATATCCTCATACTTGCCGACCTCCATAGCGCCGATCAACTAAAGGCGCAAGCCATAGACTTCATTAATACGTAAGTTTTCCGGGAGCTAAAGAACATGTTCATTCCAAACTTGAGACGAAAAGAATTTTGATGAATCGAGACTGCCAAAGTTTTTTTGTCCTAGGAGTTTTGGTTGATGTAGGCCTTATTCAGTTTAATTAGACTAGACTAACAGAGATGTTTCCAATTGTTGATTTTAGACATGCAACAGACGTGATGGATACTGCGGGCTTTAAGTCGATGGTGAACTCTCATCCGCACTTGATAGCAGAAGCGTTTCGCGCGCTCGCGACCCAGCAAATTCCGCCGATCGGACCGCCCAGGAAGCGAGTGAAACAGAGCTGAAAACAATCACCGCTAACACCGGGAACGACCTCCACGTCGCCCCCGCCTCTTTTGCATCCTTCTTGACTTTTGTGTACAGTGATACGAAGTAGTGCTAAATAAATGTTTCCTAGTGCGCCATCCTCTGGTCCACTCGAAAGGAACTGTCGTGATGAAGAACTGTCAGAGCAAGCCCCGGCACTCGGGCTGCTCGATCACGAGGGGATACGTTCTTTGGCCAGTTTGAAGCGAGGCGCACCCATGCCAGACTCTTGTGTTCAGTGAATCGTCGGCGGCGTACCGAGATGCGACGGAGAAAAATCTCAGAGGCTGTTGGGGAATGCAAGACATGGGAAGAAGATGGAGCTGTTGGAAAAAGCTCCTTCTGTGACTTTACCACGCTCTTTGGATTGCGTGGCAATATCACGACCAAACCAACCGGGCCCCGAGATCGAGGTGGCGCGAATCGCAAGTTAGCACAGATTTGTGCTTCACCATCCTTCAATGCCAATAATATGATACTACGTCAGAGCAGCGATACGTCAATGCGCACTCATTAGGGTCTTACATGGATTTGCTTTCGTCTCTGCTGGAAGAATCGTCAAGAAGCGGTCGTCCGTATGAAGAAATAAAGCAGCCGAATGACCAATGGCGAAATTGAGGACCGCTGCTGGCGCTATAACACGTACGATGCACGAAGGAAGTTGTGATAGACGTCGGCCAGACGATTAAACATTTTGTTCCTTTGTCAAAACGGATCAAACAATGTCCCATGCCTGTCCAGTCCGAGACGACCGGCAGGAAGGATTAGATACTATGTTTATTACAGATAGTGATTTTTAGTTATAAAGACATCAAACTCTTCCAGAATGGAGAAATGATTCTAGTTAGTGTTTTTTATGATCTCTTTCTCTCAACATGTACGACTACTACTATGATTACTATTAATGCTATGCAATCTGTGCCCTGTATTTTTGTATATTTTTTGTCTGCAGATGCATCCCCGAACATGTCCAAATGCAAACCCTATCGCGATACATCCTCCACCTTTATGTGCCCAGCCGATCTTGCGACCTTTTCCCCTTCTCTAAAACACTTTAGGCACAGTTTGTTTTGTTTTCTCGAGTATTGCATAGTAGAGTGATAGATTCAAACGATTATTAATTGATAACTATGAGTTTATTATTATTGTATTAAAATTAGGGTTGTCCATAATTTATCGGATTTTACGTTGATTATTATTGAAATCTTTATCGTACTTGAGCGCAAGATAAATGTCTATCAATTAGAAATGTTACTAAGAAAATCGCAGTCAGAGTCGATGACAGTTTACTAGGCGTATTAGAAACACAGCAGGAGGAAATCAACTGAAAAAAATTAATGACAAGTTGTATAAATAAAAGTTAGTCAATTATATAGTACGATACATTAATCGTATTTTGTGTATCTAATTATGGAATCACAAAAAGTTCTGTGGTCAATGAACTGAATTATGGGCAACCAAAAAGAAACAATAATCATCATTTAGTACCGTACTGGCTTCCTGATCCTCCGACGTAGCTTTACCGAACGTTTTAAATATGAAATACCTATCATTACGTGGGTGATGACGAAGATTAATGCCATACATGTTCTGTGATAAGACCACTGTAATTACTGCAATTATATCACTCCTTTCTAGATCCCTGACGATCCTGGCAGCCAGTGAACATTATCTTTTAAGAAACGGTCGCTACCCGGACAGTCCCAAATCTAGCGTCCCTTTCGATTTTAAGGTTTTTACTGTACATATCTACTGTATTTTATAAGAACTGGACCGAACGGAACCATACTTTTACGAAGGGTACAATAACCAACTATAATTTATTCTATTTTACAGACTGTGCTAAACTCATGTTCCTTGAAACACTAGCAATGCTTTAAGTAAATGTAATGTAACGACAACAAATTAATACAATTAGAGTGTACGTAAATTTTGATCTCGATAGGCGGTTGTACGTTGACGGTGTTCGCCGAAGCCGCCGCTTCATTCATATCGGGATCGAAAGGAATCCTGCGGAAACATAGTATTTAGGGAAAGAAAGGTTTTCCACCGTTTTTTACACGCTTTTGATTTGAGTCGTAGATCTTTAGGGCTTAAATAAAGTGAAAAAAGTGTAAGCGGTTTAAGGAACAGATTTTGGCAGTGCTCGCTCACATTTCAAAACAAATCTACGTCCATTCTACTCATCTATCTTTGGGACTGTGCGGCGATACTCTCATGGAACTCGTAATGTTGAATGTCTTTTTCCTAAAGGATGGAACTAATATTAATCCGTACGACAGTTCGAAACTATTAGATGCAATTCTTTGAACCAATCTGCAGCAAGAATATATGAGCGTATGACTGGATAATTTGATAAACTAAGTACAAGTAAGACAAGTGTTACCTCATCATCAAAATCAGCGGATCCATGTCACACACTAGCTACTACTGCGCTGCTGTCTGATACACTTCCGTTGTATATTGCATTTAAACCCGAAGCTTTTTGTAACGAATAGTTCAGCAGTGGTAGCTATATGAAGCACATGGCTGCTGTTCATCAAACCCAGCTCATACAAACGTTCATTTTTCCATTTACTTTAAGTCATTGCACCACATCAAATAAATGACATTTTCATTATATAATCATGAAGGCTTTGCGTGATTTTCATTATCCCCAATAACATTATTTCCAATCAATTGTCACATGAATCTCAGGTAGTTCGTTGTTACATACATCATTAGTGCGAATGAATATGTCTGCTGAATGAAGACAAATCCAACGGATATATTTCGCTTAAAGTAGATTCGGATTTATTTCACTCAAAAATTAATGTCATAAATTTCAATGACCTTATGGCGTATATGTAAAATTGGGCTTAGAGTGGGAATCCCAGTTGGGCCATATCAGATATGGTTTGTTATCGTGGGATCAGTCGGATGTGGCGTTCGCTCCTGTGCTTTCGGTGTGTCGGGGTACACCGGTGGTGCGTCCAGCATCGACACCTAAAAGAGATATAAGACAAAATAATTTCTGTTGCAAGATCATCTTCTCCAGTATTAAAAGCATTAATGTACGTCTACGTACCCTGTTGTATGGGGAGGTGTAAAGGGGAGGGGCACTACAAGCTTCGTTATAACTGGGCGGCATGTCCCTTGCGAGTTCAGATGGTGGGTAAGGCGGCCCAGATACACAATCGTCATTTCCCTCGTTTTGAAGCACAGGTTGGCGAGAGTATTCTGTGGGCGCTGGCCTAACACGTGGAAAATGAGCATGTTATTGTCAGAGTAACAAAATTTACCAACGGAGCACTGTAAAAATAATCTGGGAAAACCATGTGAAATGAATACATCATAGAACAATGGTATTGTTGCAATAACAAGGTCAAAGTTTCGAGATTGTGATATTTACCGGTCAAAGCCTTTCGCAAAAACACCGATTTACAGCTGATATTGAATAGACTTCACTGGGTGGACATTCTTATGATATAAGCGATAAATTAAATGGATGATATGATACCGGCAGTAAAATGTTTCTACCATACAAGATTAAGCTGAATATCTCCTCTTGAGAATGAAATTGCGCAATTTGAGTAATAACTTTGCGGCATCGGTCGGACCAAACAACAGTAATAGTAGACTAAATATTTTATATAGCCCGTTCTCAGAATAACAAAAAGCAGTTAAAAATCAAC
The DNA here is from genome assembly GCA_910593735.2 of Ectemnius lituratus. Lineage (NCBI taxonomy): Eukaryota > Metazoa > Arthropoda > Insecta > Hymenoptera > Crabronidae > Ectemnius > Ectemnius lituratus. Next base: position 3,013,340 of record OU343040.1, on the reverse strand, counting down.
TGGAGTAGTAAACGTACCTTCTGCAGACTTTGAAGTACATTACAATGACAGAAATGATACCCAATAAGAATAATATGAATATGCTAATTTGCGTTGCAGTTATCAAACTCCATTCCCTCGACCTGTCCATCAACACACAGAAATAAGTTGTATAATTATATTATATATTGTCCAATAATTGGTAGTGGCTTTTCAAAGAAAATGTATACTAAAGTTTGTTACATACCAGCACTCGGTACAGTGATAACAGATGCAACATAGTGCAAATTTTCGACAGCACCAGTTACATCCCTTCTCTATAAAAAGCAGAAATTTATATATCCGTCTAAGTTTATTGTTTGCATCGGCTGAAGAAAGAAATTTCTCTGCAACATACCCGTACAGTGTCCACATGTACAGTACAAGTTCAGCTCGGCATCTGACATCTTACACTCAAGTTCCTGAGTCCAGGCCCCAGAATTGGTGGCATCATCTTCCGCATTATACAAAGATTGCGGTACGCGGTGATCTACAAATAGTGAACAGCAGAAAAAACCTGTAATACTATAGTGCACCATTAAATTATTTATGTGGAGTGCTATTAAAATCACGTGACGATATTTACGAGATTAAAAGTCCAATTAATTTAAAAGTACATACCAGAATCATTCAGCGTATACATTGTTTCACGATATAATAAATATTTACAAACGGATTACACATAAAGAACATTAAAACTGAAGTATACAGGAATGAAAGTGTAATGATTGTAGAGCATTCAACTTTTTATCACTGATAAGAACACACTTGTAGATTTACTTCACAAATTCACACAATTTAAATGTTTTAGCATTAGGCGTATCTCAGCTCACTAGTATTTTTCATATAAATTGTTAGGGCTTTGGCGAAATAAGCAGATCATATGTGTAGGAGCTGATGCATGCAAGTAAATATATCGCTTCAAACTAAACTGGGAATTTTTTGCAGGTATAGAAGCTACAATCTTATCAACAGGAAACTCAGATAAGAGCATGTAATCAGTGTCACAGTGTCTTTTTCCACAATGACACTTAGAACCTGTTGGATCAGTTCGAAATCAATTGTTACCTTCCAGGTACTTTACCCTTCATGCAGTGGTCTTTCGTGCATGTATCAAAGGCAATAAAGACAGATACAGTCACATAAGATATATTTTGTAATATACATGAATAAATATTAATAACCCAAAGTCACAACAATTTCTAAGATTGTATAATGTACAATGTAAGTTGAACTTATGCGTGTTGCTTGACGTTTTATATTTTGTACAGTCAATTCGTTAGAGTAATTAATGCCTCTACAACATCCCCTCTATGCTCCCGTAGTGTTTGTTCCGCTAGACCACGATTTATTTCCATCTCCTTCATCTAAAAGAGGAATATTTTTTATTACAATAACAACGGCTCATGTAACTGACCTATACAAAGTTTGATACTTACGATTAACTCAACATCCTCCTTCTTGATGGAAACTTTTTGGAGTTCTTTCTCCTTTGCTCTTTTCTCGGCAGCTTCCTTATTACGCCGGTCATCAATTATACTTAAGGCCTAGAAGAACGTTTAATTTAATATAAAGGACACCCTATCGATGCGGCATTGCGAAATCGCACTGTCAATGTAGTGCTTCTTGCTATGTTGCAGGTTGGGTATCCACTTTTATTTTTCGTGGAAAGGTAGCACTTTATAAAGTCACGCGCAAATGGCACAGAAATTAGAATACACAAGGTACTGGCAAAAATATAAATTAACACAATAAACATGAAAAAAAATGTAGATGAATTGACAACTGAAGAACACGTGGGTTGAACGAAGGACAGAAGACTCACGCAAGAAATGCCATCGGATGAGGATATTTCCTTTTCCTCGGCGTAATCCGTTACTCGTTCCAAGTCTGCGGCGCCGCTATCATATTTTGCAGCCTTCTTTTGTGATTTTTCCTGTTGCGCTTCATCAGAATCCCCGTTGACGTCCTCATCCGCCATTTTTCCCCTTTTTATGTAGCATACTTCAAACCAGACTGCCTTCATGAAACAGTGTTGCCCACGAAAGTTTAAAACATCGCATAGTTCGCGAAATTTACATTTTACATGATGGGTAGCCTGTCAAATATTGGAGTCGAATATATAAGGTGTCTCATATGTAAGGGGTGGTTACAAAGTGTTTAATCTTGCAATTGGATGCAAAACCACACGCAGTATTACGGCACCCTGTATAGACCGGCTGACAACAGCTGATTCTATTGAATTAAATGTCGTATTGTGTACGTTACAATCCTTTAGTCCTCTCTAAGGAAATCTTGAACGTGCGACAAAATGGCGAATAAATATTGTTATGCAAAGCAATAATGGTTTGTGATTCTTCAAGTGCATTAGCACTTTACCATTTACGAACATCTTAATTAACAGAGTAGCACTCCGATTTCATAATGACAGACGAACGCAACTTTCGTTCCTCCTATTATGAAAAGGTAATGACATTGTAGTCGCAGCTACATTCTAAGACTACGATTTTACAAATCGCATTATCAATAGGTGGGGTTTCGGAGTGTCGAGGAAAAAAGGTCACTGGAAATTTTGTTAAAGGAGAGACCTTTCGATAAGGCGAAGCTTAAGCAATTCTGTTTGAGATTCACAGTACCTGCTATATATAGAAACTTTTTATGGAAGATACTATTAGATGTTATACCAGTCTATGTAGAAAGTCACGAGTTTATAATGAACCAGAGGAGAGCAGAGTTTGAAGATTTACAGAAAGCTCTGAGAGTCACCAAAATGATAGATGATTTCACAAGACCACACGTAAAGTTTCTTACAATGTGGCTGTTACGTACCAGAAGAGCCAAACTTGACATGGGCACACAATTGGAAACTCCATTACATAGGTTTTATTAAATTTCTAGTGATGCGTCAGATCACTGAACTGATTCTTATTGTAACATATTTTACTTTTAGAGCTATGAGCAGGATGGCTGAAACATTATGGCATATTGTAGACATTGAGTCCCATGAAGACAAACTGGTTGATATATACTGGATACTGTGTGGGCTGTTAGATCAGGTGCAAAAATTTCACAAAGAAGTTATTAGATTACAGGAATGCACGACTGTAGTACTGGAACGAGAAGATCCAGACTTGTATAAACATCTACTGAAGATAGAAGCTCTTAACAGTCTTCCTTTTGATATGTGGTTTTACTCATGCTTTGCTGGAACCATATCAAATGGATCCATAGTAAAGTAAATATTTCAAATTTTATGGCTATAGATCGTTTTGAGAGTATTGAGATGAATAATGTTCTTTTGTAGGATTTGGGATAAAATAGCAGTAGGAGCTCATAAGATTTTAGTATTTGTTGCTGTGGTTACATTGACTACTCTCAGAAGACTTTTGTTACGTTGTGAAAACATAGATACTGTATTGGACGCCCTTAGTAGTGTAAGTTTGATTTCAGCTTGAACTTTAATCTCTAAATACAGTTGTAGTTACATTGATTTTTTACAGATCAGTGAGGAAACATCTGAAGTTATAGTAAACAAAGCAATAGAATCTTGGCAGAGTGGTTCAACCATGTAATAATACTAAAATAATCTGCCACTTACTTATCATGTACATCTTATTAAATTATTTTAATGAAACTTCAATTAAAGAGGGATACACCCGAGGATCTTTGACTCTGTCGTGTAAATTTTTATCTTAAAAATAATTTTTTTTTATTAATGCATTCGTCATACATTGTACATATACAATTACTTAATTCACGAAAGTGTTAAGTCTTAATCTAGACTTTATTCTTAATATGTCATAGAATCATGATTCGTCTGTTTCCTTTCGTAATTTCAGTATGATACAACTGTATATATGAACTCTAAGGTATAAGAGCAAGTCTGTCAAATAGCTTCTACATAAATGAAAATTTAATTTCTTGTATTCTTCACATTTCTATTCTCCAAGTATGATTATTATATTTCCTGCGACTGGCATCACGATTAAATAAAAGATGCAAGTTTTCTTATGCACAAAACACAACTAAAGATAATCCGAATGACGTTCAAAGTGGACCAATAAAAAGATTTTTAAATTGAAACTTTCACTTTTTATGACAACCCTTCTTTATGATTTTAAAAAATAATTCAGAATCCAGTTAACGTGCTTTTAAATTTATACAAACGAAATAATTTATTGTGTCATATGTACAATCTTCCTTGTGTCGAGGATGGGAAGATTCTTGGAGAAGAATGAGATCATACAAAAATGTTATGCCTTACTCGCCCATTACAACTGTATCTTTCACTGGTTTTACTGCTGTATAATATTACAGTTGCCTAATAAATTTTCTGTTAATATTCATTCTTTGGCTTTAATTGGAGACTGAGCATCCCTTTTTCTTTTCGTTACGTTGTAACAAACACTTCAACAATTTGACGGGTACTGGAAAAAATGGAGAAGTATTATTCCAAGTCATGTTCTTTCAGTAGTGGTTTGAGCACACCCTTTCGTGCCTAGTTATAGCGGTGATCCCATTTTGGGTGGCGAAGTGCACAGAGATGCAAACTTAAACTCACTCACTTATATTATTGTATATTGGCTATAATTTGAGCGGGAATTCCGAATTTGGTGAGTTATTACACTATGGCAATGCACATACAATTCTGCAGACGCTATTTTCCTCGTAAAATACAAGTGAAATGCACAGATACACTACACTATCTTCGTATTCGTTTAACACCAATGGCTCCGATTACAACATGCATGTTTTAACGTTAGAGAATCGCTATAGCTTCCCAATTAACGAGGTTTATTTACCCCTGTTCTTATCAGAATGTGTGTCTACCAGTGCCTTAGAATGGTAACAAATAGTTTCATATAAATTGCTCTTTTCCCTGATTAAGGCCATCGCATATTCTTCCTGACGAATTCTAATTACTAAAATAAATATTTTATGCAAAGAAAATAGTTGACGTACTTTACAAACATTGGCTAAATCTTATTAGGTATTATCTGCAATTGGAAACTTATGCTCTATTTCACCTACATAGAGAATTTCACATGTACAGGATCTACCCGTTTTTCTGTACTTATTGCACTTATTTTTTCGCTTTTAAATGTATTCTTCGGAGAAGGAATGTATGAAATCTAAGTGTAAGCGGGTGTTTGTAAATGAACGGGGTTTCTCGACACTAATAGAATGTGTATGTGATCGTAAACATTTGTTTACCTATAAGATTACTGGTAGGTGTAATTTATAGCAGAGAGGTACTCATTTAAAATGAAAAGTCGCAATGTCTCCGTACTCGCAACAATAATGTATGAATTAAAGGTTGAAAGAAAAAGGGAACGACGTAAAGTTTAGTTAATAGTTGTCATACGGCTAGTAAAAATACTGGTTACAACTTTCATTTATCTCGCCGATATTGTGCTGTCGGCAAGCTACACAAATTAGGAATCACTGATGAATGATGAATAGTTTCACAGTGTTTGACTTCGTGATAACTTGCAGCAAAATGTTGTTTCTTTGAAAAAGAAAGAGGTAATATGCACACTTTCTATGACAGAACACCCAAACTCTGGTCAAATGGGTCAAACTCAACACAGAGGTCAACCTACATGACATCGCACAAGCACTGCTCGTGCAAATTCTCACAACCTAAATATTAAGTTGATTGGTAATCCTAAAATCAAGCTTAGTTTCTCACTTAAAGACATAGTATAATACAGTATAGACAACTCTGTTACAGTTCTTGTAGAGTAGGTGCACTTGGTAGTATCAACCATATCTTTAGTTACAGACAGAATTTTGTCGATTGGCAAGGATGCATGTCCATTTCGAGTTTCATGCCTTGGTGTACACTTGACAATAGCTATAGAGCAGCAGAGTTACAATTGTCGACTAGAGGTGACAGGGGTCCGATCTTTCCCCTACCGCTACCCAATCTGTCTGTCTCATAGTGTACATCCACTGATAAACCTACAATCAGGGAGAACAATTAGTATGATCCCCCCCTTCTTAACAAAATAAGACATAGATTGCATAAAGTAAACTATCTTCGATGAGAAGAACTTTAGCCGCGATGCATCAACAAACCCACCACCAAAAAATACATCAGTCTTTTAGCATAATTGGCAACCTGTAACGTACATTTCTGATATGCGTATTTACCGGAGGGCCTCCGGGAGGTGGATGGATGATGAATGGTTCCAGTTGGTATCGTATTAGCATCAGGAATAAATGCAGCTACCAGTAACGCGCAAATTACTAGCAATGCACCAAACACAAACGGTGGTCCTGGCACATGCTAAACATTACAAAACCATTATAGTATCTTAAATATTGTGTTTATTAAACACATCAGATGCTTTTGATACGTGGTAGAGTTAAACATACGTACATGGGGCATAATATCAAGATGTTGTGTGGCAGTTCCCGTTTTGTTATTTTCATCAAAAAGGGATGGTTTCAAAGCGAGAGTGGGTGTATCATCGTTGAGATCAACGTGAAAGAGGTAAAATATTACACCGAACATAGCCGGGCCAAGGCCATTGCAGAGGCCACGCATGCCGGTTACCATGCCCTGCACCAAGCCTTGTTTATCGGCGTCCGAATGCATGGACACGAATGCAGAAATCGCGGGATATGTGATACTGGATACAGAAGCGAGAATGCCAGCCGCCCACATCATCCTTAAATAGTCGAAATGATCAACATGAGCATAGCAAAAACATCATCTAACTTACATTCTAAAATGGAAGAGTTGATATTACCATATTTGGGAGCCAAAGCCATACCACATAAGTTGGAACATCTCAAATAATAGACCCAACATTATGGTGTGCTTACTTCCTAGAGTTCTCATTAATGCGCCTAGTACTATTTGTGCCAAAACACTCAACATTCCCACAACAGCAATGAAAAATGCCACCATTGCTCCAGAAAATCCCATAGCCAGTTTCAAGTAAACAAATATACAACTATATTGCCCGGCTTCGGGGAGATAGCTCAGGAACACCGTGACACATAACATTAAAATAGTGTGGTCTTTGCCAACCTGTTAGAAAAGAATTAGTATCACTTATTTTTTACAGTCATTCTTATGAACAATTTGCAATAGGAACAAGTGAATTACTTTTCCAAGTGCAGCAAAGGGATCTGCTTGATCCCAAGATATGGGTGCTGGTGGACGTGCCTTCTCAGGCAAGCTTTCAGGTACAGCCACTAATATAAAAAAGACATCCAAGACTGCAATAGCAGTTGCTAGTGCAACTGCAAGATTTTCGCCGTATTTTGCCATGGTATAGGCTCCTAATGCCGGGCTTATTACCATACTTGCCGCGAATGTCGCTGACACCTATAAGCAATTTTATAAATAATACGTGGAATCAGGCTGAAACGAATATAAAAGTCTTGTTTAAATATTTACCAAACCATACGCTAACGATCGTTGACTCTCTTCGGTTACGTCAGCAACATACGCAAAGACGACCGAAAAAGTACAAGCAAATACGCCGCTTATTGAAATCATAGCGAAGAACCACCATGTATTAATACTCATGAGGGGAATCGGTGCACATGTGAAAGCCACAGTGATTAACAGAAAGAATTTACGGCCCCATACATCCGAAAGAGCTCCGATAAGGGGTGCAGAAAGGAACGATAGGATTCCTTTAATGCCCATTATTAACCCATTCATTAGGAACGTATGATCCGGAAAGGTTTCATTCAAAACGGAAATAATGGGCATAGTCAGAAGACCCCATGCGAAAAATTCCAAAAATATTACGACCAGTGCATGATACACACTCGCCTCACCAACACCCGAGCTCTGAAAAAGAAAAACGAAAAAATATCGTATAATTCAATAACTTATTTGCTTTGATAAATACCAGACTCATAAGCGGCCATAGTATCTATTTGTGTTGCCTAATAATAATGGAATATTGTAAGGAGTACAACAATATGGCATAATCATAACATTGTTTGCATTTATCAAAACTATAAGCGCTTTGCAAATTGTGACAGCTGACCTTGAGATGTCTGTAGCATTGCTGAGCAAATGTAAGAGGAGGTGTGAGATTAGCAATAGCATGTTCTTGGCTGTTGTGAATTTCAGAACAAGAGGGGCCCAAGCCCTCTGCTCCATCTTTTGCCCCTGGGGGCATGACCCCTAAGAAGTGCTACTATATATATTTCTTTCCATATTTATAATTCTACCAATTTTTTATCAGTTGCTCAGACCCATAATATACTGTAATGAATAAGCTTGACTTAGCACCATATTAATTTTCTACTCTCAAATGTTCAACCTAAGCTTTCTTGTATGCTCTTTTAATTTTACTGTTAATTTAGTTTTCCTCCTTTTATTTTGGAGCACAGTCTATATATACTTTATATGTATAGACATATTCTAAATAAGTTTTATACATATGCATGTGCTTTCTTGTTCAGATCTTTGTGTTCACACACTCACACACACGCAGATTGACTAAAGTTTGTCACTAACTTAGACAGTCTGCACAATCTTTATATGATGCTGCTTTTTTTGCTAGTTTCATAAGTGCAACAAGCTTCTTTTTATTGTTCTCTTCATTTTAGTGATAAGCAAATCTTCTTGTAAAAACTGTTCTACTTAAAAATTGTAGATCTGTCTTTAAATCATAGTCACTTTTGCTCACTTAGACTAATATTTTTAGATTACTTTTTTTTCCAGTTATGTTAGTATATCTCAGTGAGAAATAATTCCATTTGGAATATTGAAAATATAGTTTTATAACATTAGTCAATGCATATAGATTCTTCACCAATCACTTCTTGGGATACTGTTTAAGCTCTTTGTTCTGTTAATGCAAGTACAGTTTCTGAATCTTTTGCCATGCATACGTTTTGTGTCATTCCTTCTTAGATATCCCAAGAATTCAGAATAAATTAGTCTGTCAGCTCTTTAACTCTGTCATGGTAAGGAATGCACTCATTTGACTAAAGAATACTCAACAATAGATAACATATGAGTAGTAGTCATTGGACTTGCACACTTCGGTTGTTAGGAGGCAATCAATCTCATATCACATTTTGCAAGTCGCATAGCATTAAAGGTGAGCAACTGATTTAGTTGTACTACATTGTTGACAAATGCTGACAGGTTGAAGTCGTAGAAACCAGCATTTCTTTCTACGTCGTGTCATGCGAGCATTCTTGCGAAAATATTTCCGATTGATTGAGAAATCGTGGAAAGTTTATCATGAACATTGTTCGCTCAATCCGCCTGTGACTTGACAAGTAGATCACGCGCGGTCTGGCTTCGAATCGCAGCTGACACGCAATGGCTTTCGGTACTCACAATACCGTAGATGGGCTTTGTTTCTCATTTAGATGTATCTCCGAGCGGGTACTGCCGCTAAATCAGCACGACAGGTCATCATTCACTCAATAAAAAAGAGAATGCTCCATGCAATGTGCACTCGCTGGAGATCTATTATGTCGAGTGGAGTTGTACACCATCGCGTATTTCGCGAATCTTAATGTCGGAGTTTATTGTCAACGCTCAGCAAATGGTATTCTCGGCTATCACATCTTTTGTCAGTAGGTCTGCAGTCACGTTGTGATCAGTACTTTGCGTATTTCATTGCAGGTATCGAAAAATATGCACGCCAGCCCCGAATCACTGCATTGCAACTTTACCAGTGTCACCCCCCACTATTCGCTATCAGTCACTCTCTATAGTCCTTTGATAACTCTGGATTCGATCTAACCTGAAAGCCCAGACTGCCAAATGCATATTCCACCGCGTACTGCGCATCATGCTCTCAATGCGGAGACTGCATTATAAAATTGATATTGTCAAGCTGCCTATGAGAGAAACTATATTCGCGTCGCATTAATTCTCCCAGATACACGTTGTCAACCAAGTACTACTTCTGCCTCCCTGATCAATATACGTGAAAACAATTTCTTTCGGAGATCTATATATGGCTTCAAATACGATGAGAAAACTTTAATAATTAACGAACAGCTGATCTATAGTCATCATTTAACTGGGCATTTCATTTTCCAGACTTCTACGCGTAATACGGCAGCCCCGCGATTCTAATGAAAATACGAGCATGTGTCGAATTTTAATTGGAGTATATCGAGACGTTATTAATCTTAATAAATATACTAGAAAATTGTCATGACTTATATAAAGGGGAGACTTAAACTGTAACATATTTGATTTGTTCGCTTGTAGCTAAGGGTTTAATATAAGTATTGGGAGATGTATCAGTGTGCTTATTACATATGATTTTTGTATAGTTGTTCTCGCAGCCATAAAGTGTTGGTATTTACCTGTTTCATTGAAAAATCTGTCTTTGTAAATAATAACTCAAGGAAATTGTTAAGCCCTTAATCTATACAACAACTTAAGTAAGGTATAAATTCATATACGTAAAAAGCAATTGAACAATTATTTATTTGCAATAATATTATTATAATTTGAGTGCAAGTTGAAACAGTATATAAGAAACCAAGTAATATAAAGAAGCTGGTTGCAACTATAAATATTACACAACACTCTGAGACAGTATATGTAACTTAAAGCCCTTGAAAGAGCATTATGTTGAATATTTGTGGGTCATATTAGGCTAAAGTTTTATGTACTGTGATTAGTGTTCCACGTTTCTCATGAATTCTGGGTATCGACGAACAACTGGCGAGTGATAAGAACACATGTTGGAATAGAGAACATGTGTTTGAACAGTATAATAAACAGGGGATGCACAAGTTTCTAGTTGATATAGCTATTAAATAAACTAACTATAAATCTCTATCTAATAGAGTCCAAGGCTATAAAATACACATTATTCATTTATCATCAGCAGTGTAGCATATGCTTGCTAGCGTAACTGATTCAGCATTCACACTGGTTGATACACAAACTCCATTATTCAGCACATCGCACCTAAGTATACAAGTGTTCTTTTCGTATCAATTGTTACGCACTACTTGACAGACGATAAACAGAGGGGCTGGTATCGTTAACGCTATCATGCTCTGAACAAAAGTCGTACTTACTTTCGGCTCGAAATTAGAGGAAATATACGAAACGATCAAGATGTAACTTACAAATCTAAAGAGTATGGTATTGAAATTTTTAGTACCGTAATGACCCCATCCTTCATAATGGATTTTCGGCTTCGTATGATCATGCCCACGACCTTCTTTGAGACCTTGGCGGGCATATTCATGCACTGCGCGCACAGACTCTTCCGCTTTTTCAGTTTCATCAATTCCTAAAAATTCGATGACACTCGGCGAATCATTTTCCTAAGATACCCCTTACGCGAACACGAGCAGCAATTCTGATTTTCGAATTATTCTTATTATCGGATCTACATAGTTCAACAATCCACAGATAACCATGTCCGCAAGCAATCACAGACCACCACGGACACACAATACGCACTGTGGGAACTGAGAAACAAGAGTATACGGTGTGAACTATTCCCTCGTGTATACTGCCCTCTTACGACACAGAAAGCAATTCGATTTTGAGCGCTATCTGCTCTGCCCACTTTACCTAGAATATGAAAATATTCTATGTTTGACGTTTATTTCAATTACAGTGACATCAGGTTTCTCGGTAGCAGAGTTATTCATGCGTTGATAGATTAGAATGAATGTTTCTACTTAACTGAGGATTAGTAGATATAATTCTTAGAAATGCCGCGCTATATAGAATTATCTAACTGGGTGGTAAAGCTCCCTCTGTACTTGTTCTGGCACGTACCTTCATAAGAATTTAAGGGTGCGTAGGGTGCATCTATCTCTCAGTGATCGCTCATGTTCGGAGCACCACATAGCACCGCGAGATCGCGCCGCATCCAGTAAAAAAATGGTGGTTATTTGGGTGTAGTCGGGCAATTTTCTGCAACACAAATGTGAGTACCGGCTGATTAAGGAATTACGAGTGCTGTTTGTCAGTGCATCACAAAGTTAATATGACCGGGTTTATGTCGGAGGTAATGATACAATTGATTACTAAGCTACTGTCACTCAATAACACGCGAGAGTCCGGGAGTAAAATAGGTATTGTTGTTCACGCATCTCCACACGACAAGTACTTGGGATCTTTGGATTCTATTTTATCAGTCAAAAATTTGAGATAGACCGCTGGCCTACCCTAAGAACGAAGAGATTTGAGTCCGTTCGCCTTCCCCGGAGTACTCTTGTGAGGGACAATGTGTGAAATATGCACTGACGCGATATTTTTGGGATAGATGTCACATTATCTTGATGGCAGTCTTCGTGTCTGTGTGCGCACGTACAAATGCCTGCATTTATTTGATTTACGGTATACGTGTGTGCTACACTTCCTCTACACCCCGTAATACGCAGTCGTTGGTCGTGTGTAGATACAGCATGCGGTGCGACGGTGTCCGTAAGATACGTATATCACAGTACATACGTAAGACCTGCTACTTTACTATATACTGTCAACATTTTTCAAGTGACTGTCCCATGATGCTTGACAACATTCTGCGACATTAGCAAAGTCAATTTTTCCGATCACTCCCGCAATCTAATTACTCGGCGATAATCCTTTCCCGAACTATTAATTTTTATAGTCTCCCTTCATTATTGTGGAAATCATACTATGTTTATTGGTAACTCTAGGCTCGCCTGCAGAATTCGTTCTGAGGCCAGTTCGGCTCTCACATTTATTGGCAAGTGACTGTGATCAGTATTATACTATTGATGATGTTGCTAAATTTATATTGAACCACACAGTGCACACAATGCACTGTGCGTTTGCAAAATCGGAATTGCATTGTATAGCAGGAGAGAAATAGATTAATTCAAGCTTTATTGGTGGAATACTGTGTCAACCACAGCAAATGTTTATATGAACATGTGATCAAATTTCGCTATTATTCAGGGTGAAATTATCTTGCTGAAAATATGAAATTAAAAAATTATAGAGGGAATATAAATTAAACATATGGTAGACATAGATCTATTGTTGCTTCTCCCTTAATTGTTATTCCATTATTTAACTTTAACAATTCCACAACATATATGTCAACTTTGAATGTTTATTTACTGTGTGTATGCTGCAAAAGCTTAAGAAAACTAATACAAAGTTTCTCTTTGCTTGCAGGTTTCATCAATTTTTTTGCTACTAAATACTTGTTAAATAATAAATGATTATAGAATATGTATATTGAACCAAAAGAAATAACAAACTGTGATGAGTATAACAAGATTAATCTTCATGCTGTGAATGCACTTGAATTTGGCACTCAGCGATTTGAAATATTTGACTTTTATTGAGAATGTTGAATTCTGCGTACATTGAAGAATATGTCTATAGAATTTCTGGTTAAAGTTGCATTGGAATAAAGTTAAACAGCAAAAATTGGCAGAATATTATTAGTAGCATTAATTTTGCGAAGTGAACTCTTATTCAAGTTTGTTTCGTGCAATGCCGAGATGCTACAATGAAAATAAAACAGTGAGTTCGGTGAGCACCAGTCGTAAGCACAACGCAGACGATATTTTACTGACACAGACTCGTGCTTTTGCAATCGGCAATCAATTGGAATTAGAGGAAGATCCACCAATTGTTGAAAAATCTCATCGAAGAGTACGCTGTGATTTAAATCCAGTTCCGACGAATCCGAGTTCCAATTTAAATTTAAGATACTTAAGCTTAAAGGTAATTTGTCTGCAGCTAATGTATTTCAAATGATTGATCTGCTCTCATTACATTCTTTTTTGTATCAAGCTATTAACATAAAATTATTGTATTTCAGGGAGATAAAAGTACTCGCACAGAACATCAAGCGAGCACTGGGTCTGGTGGGTACCGGGAACGGGAGACTAAAAAGAAAGCAGCTATAGGCAATACAGTGCGTGGACTGCTCTCATCTGGCCACAGCAGGCAGGACAGGTATAATGATGTCTGTATCAAAATCATGCTTTTTACATTGACATATTTTACCTTCTCACCAGTTTATAATTTCCCTTGCTTAACTCATGGTTTGCTTTCTAGTTTAAAATCAATATACAAGTGATGACACTATGCATGTTTTACTGTACTTTTTACAATGAATTTCTAAACTTTTATGAGTGCTTCGGCGGGTGACATACATTTATACAACATATGAGGAAATACTTCAGAATATCAAAAGTCTTAGTCCTCTTTAAATTTCATGAATGAAAAATACAAATCAGTTATATATGCGCACAGATACACACTGATATTGTCTCTTAATAATTATCAATATTCTTTTGTTCTTTCCCATATACGCGATTTTCGTTCTTCTTCATAGTATAGGGAAATAAATTCAATTCAAATGAAATTGACGATTAATTATTGTTTGTTAACAAAAAAAAAACTTTAGTACAAATTCGATCGAATTTTCAGAATTACAACTATAACTAACTTACTGAGCCAGCTTGAAGTATGAGATTTTTTCATTATTAAAGGTTAGTAATAACATGTGTTAAATTGTATTCAACAATATAGAGTACTGATTTAGCACGCCTCATAAGTTAATCGACTAAGATACAATATCGCCATAATTGGGAACCATACTTACAAAGTTTCTGCCAAATGAATGTTTATTTACTTTTTGAGCGATCTTGTCTAAGATGCATGTTATAAGTCTAAACAAAAATTCTCAACTCATACAAGGAGCATACCATGCTACCATAGTGGATAGATTGTAAGTTCAAATCATACTTCTGAATAATTTATACATATATAACAGTCCATTGCAAGTGCACCATGGCATACCATCCTGTTTAATACATACATCTCTTTTTAAGTCATATTACATAAGTTGTATAGGTACTTAGTAAATATGTGTAAGTTGACTCATCAAACAACCTTTTTCATTCAACTACAGCTTCTATCATATATTTAAACGAATGCTCAAGCTGGTTTTAGTGTTAGTGCGCATATATTTACATATATCACACAGTTCATAATTGGATGGAATTTTGTTCTACAGTAGCACTATTGGTGGTAAAATGCGAAGAATATGATCACTGTATACAGAATTTTCAATTTATGACTTCACTCTTGTCACAATATGCCTACACATTTATATTCTATGCACACAATGTTTCTTTTATTCATTAAATGAGGACTAAGTGCATTAGTAATTACACATTTGCAATAGTATACTTTAATTGAAATCCCACATTTTCTGCTGTTATAGGCATTAAGATTGTCTGGCTTTAGTAAAAAAAAATTGAATTCTGTGATGATGAATTATTATTCATCTTTTTTATTTTAGGTATGAGACAAATAGGCAACGCTCAACGGGTGGAACTGGCGGCTTGTCTAGTTTATGTCCTAAGCTGGTGGGCAGTGGTGGTGCCAGTGGTCAAAGTGGACTCAGCCTGGCAGTGGGCCACTTAGCCCCTCAGGAAGGTGGAGGCCCTTGTACAGTTGTCACCACTCAGAGAGTCCACAGTCATTCGCATAAACGCCAAAGAAAGTTGTCTATTGTTTCGCAAGCGGGAACTAGTGTTCATAGTCCTGGGGATCGAAAGGTATATTGAAAAGCGGCAATTCGTGTTTTAAAAGAATCTTTATTGAAAAAGTCCAATATCATCAATAAATTGTTTTCAGACAACATCAGGTATAAGTCGTTCCTCTACAACAATTTACAAGAAACAAATTCGAACACAGCGGACTGAACATAATGTGGATTCATTGTCTATAACAAGTAACGGGGTTGCGAGTAGTTCACCTTCTTCAAAAAAGAAGGTTTTATCTACGCTACGCATTTCTGATAAGTTGCCTCCGCGAAGTGTTACTGCACCATCCTTAGATCATGAAAATGATCGCAGTTATAGTGATGCGGAAGAAGCTATTACAGCAACAGAAAATGTGTTCAATGTGCCAGGCAGTATGTACATATCACAATATTATCATTTGTCCATGCTGAAATAAGTTTTTATATGTATATCATTCTACACAGGATGCAGTTCCACTCCTTCCACACCACTTGCACGATTAAAATCACGGAAGTTAAATGAGGATGGGGCGGTCGTGGAGCAGCAAGCCCATGTACCAAGCACCCAGGAAGCATCCATAGATTCTCAAGAAGAAAATATATCTGCTTCAGAATGCACGAAGTCCGATAGAAGCCCGACTCAAATTAAAAAATCGTCAGCGAATAATATTGATGGAGAAACAGTAAAGCAGAGCAAAGAAAAATTAATTTCTACATCCTCCACAAGTGCGAAATGTAGCAGCATCGGCAAAACGTCATCTAAGAACAAATACGATAGAGAACAATTAAGCGAGTATACAGCTAGAGATATTGAAGAAGCCGGTATGGATAACACTTTCGATACTGCTACATCTATGGAAGTATCAACTGGTTCAGAAATCACGAGTAAAGACGGGGCTAAAATGATGGAGCGTGCTGAAAATGCTGAATCTGCCGTAATTGGTGTTGCAGAAGATTTAAATAATACTTCCGATGCAGATGTGGAGGAAGGAAAGAAAGAAAACGGTGGGGAAGCAAGTGAGGATGTTGTTGTGAATTCAAGATTCGTAACATCAGAAGTATCGGAAGAGGCGACTGACACCGAGGGTGAACCGGCTAAAGATGCTGACTCCCAGAGGGATGACGAAAAAGAAGTAACGATTTACGATGAAGATGACAATGGTACCAGTATCAGTGATATTGTTGCTGCTCAAGCGCTCCACGAATCTTTGAGTAAGCTTGGAAAAGTGCCACCCTTGGATGCAGAACTCGATGATGTTAAAGACCCCAATGCATCTAGTGAGAAGAAGATGGAAAAGGACCCCCAGAAAGCAGTCGTTGGTCAGGAAGAAACGGCCGAAGGCTTCATCGGCCCATTACTGGATGAAAACTTTAAAGCTGACGAAAAATTGACGCAAACTATGGCAATGGAAGAAGTTCGTAATTTAATGATGAAAGTTAAAGTGCAAACTATCGACGACGATGACGATGAAGAAAAGGCTATTGGTATTTCACCAGATGGAAGATTCTTGAAATTTGAAGAAGAAATTGGTAGGGGAAGTTTCAAAACCGTGTATAAGGGTCTAGATACCCAAACTGGTGTGGCAGTTGCTTGGTGCGAGTTACAAGTGAGGCACAAGAAAATTAAATCAACTTAAATAATAATCATTTTTATACCTCATATATACTATCAAACATAATTTATTTCAGGAGAAAAAATTAAATAAAACAGAGAGATTAAGATTTCGAGAGGAGGCCGAAATGTTAAAAGGATTACAGCATCCAAATATCGTTAGATTTTATGATTATTGGGAAGTTACACTTACGCGTAGAAAATACATTGTACTAGTCACAGAATTAATGACATCAGGAACACTAAAAACGTGCGTTTAAAATATAAACAAGTTTGAATTTTATACTGATTTACCTCATAATAGTGCATCATTCTTTATAATTCATTTTTATTGCAGGTATCTAAGAAGATTTAAGAAAATAAACCCAAAAGTAGTAAAGTCCTGGTGTAGACAGATTTTAAAAGGTCTTAGTTTCTTGCATTCTAGATCACCACCAATTATTCACCGTGATTTAAAATGCGACAACATTTTTATTACGGGTACAACTGGAAGTGTAAAGATTGGCGACTTGGGTTTAGCAACATTAAAAAATCGGAGTTTTGCAAAAAGTGTAATTGGAACTCCTGAATTTATGGCACCAGAAATGTATGAAGAACACTATGATGAATCAGTGGACGTTTATGCGTTTGGAATGTGCATGCTCGAAATGGCAACAAGTGAATATCCATACTCGGAGTGTACTGGTCCTGCACAGATTTACAAACGTGTGGTTTCGGTAAGTTAATATTATGAATTAATATGTTTATGTCAATATGTACAGTATTATCAATTAGCTATTCAACATAATATTATCATTGTCCAGGGAGTCAAGCCGCAAAGTTATGATAAAGTAGAAAATCCAGAAGTTCGCGATATTATAGAAATGTGCATTCGTTTAAAAAAGGAAGAGCGGCCATTAGTGAAAGACTTACTTAATCATGAATTTTTTGCCGATGATGTTGGACTGAAATTAGAAATGGTATCTCGTGACACGGCAGTTGCGGATTCAGAACTGTCGCGGGTAGAATTTAGGCTGCGGGTATTAGATCCTAAAAAACGTAGTAATAAACACAAGGAGAACGAGGCCATACAGTTTGAGTTCGACATTCAAGGAGATAATGCAGAAGAGGTGGCTTCAGAAATGGCAAAATCGAGTCTCATTCTTGAGGAGGATGCAAAGACTGTAGCAAAAATGTTGAAATCTCAAATAACGGCATTACTACGAGAGAGGGAAGAACGAAAAGCCAAAGAAGAAAAAGAAAGACTAGACAGGGAGGCTGAAACGAATAACACTAATGCTGAAAATTTATTACAACAGCAGCAGTTGTTACTTCAACAAATGCAATTGCAACAGCAACAGCAAATGCAATCCAATATAGGCATGCAAATGCAAGGTCAGGTGCAAATGCAAGGTCAAGTGCAAATGCAATTGCAACAAAGCCAGATACCACTCCAACAGTCACAGCCGATGCAGTCCGCTGGTCCACAACCGCAACAAGTTCAGTTAGTTCAACAACAGCCAATGATGCAACAACAAACATCAGTTGTTCAGCCTCAGCAAGCCCAGCAGATGCAACAAGTATCGCAAGCAGCCCAACAACAAGTTCAATATCAACAACAGTATCAGCAGCAATTGCAGCAACAATATCAACAACAGCAGCAGCAGCAATATTCTCAACATGTCACTCAAAATCTAAATGCAAACTCACCACAGTGCTCAACACCGCAAACCTTACAGACGCAACCGCAATTTCCACAAGTGGCTCAGCAACTTCAACAACAACATATGCATCAGCAACAGCAGCAGTATATACAGCTGAATCAAATGAACATGACACAACAGATTAGCCACCAGATTCCACAACAAATTCAACCGCAAATGCAAATACTCTCTCAGCAGCAACATATACACCAACAGATTCAACCACCTCAGCAAGTGCAATATTCACAGCAACAAATGCAGCATGTACAACAGGTACACCAGCACCCTGTAGGTTCCCCTCCAATTCAAAATCAACAATACTATCAACAGGGAACTACTGGAACATCAGGCTATACTGCTTCAACCATGTACCAACAAAATATACCTCAGCAGGTGTATCATGCATATCCTGCGTCCTCTAATCCTCCCGCACATGTAGAAATGATTCCCACTACACAATCAACAACACAGATGTATTCTCACGCAAATATCACCACGGGTACCGCAGCTCCTACTTCTCAGCCATATATTCAACAAACGGGTCAAGTTCCACCGTCTATGCCATCTACCATAAACCTTCAGAGTTCTTCTGCACCTACGTACACGCAAAATGTCCCGACATCAACGATGCCAAATATGCAACCAGCGGGAACACTTATTCCGAATGCTGCTCATCAACAACCACCTCAACAGAATGTAATGGTACAGATGCAATATTCACAAGGTTCCAACGTCGTTCCACCCGGTCCAGTGCCTATGGGCTCGAGTATGGGTGCAACACCACCAACTTCAACATTACAGCAACAACATTTCACCCCTAATACAGACCACTCCGTTACTGACAGATCAATGTTAACCAAACAGGATACAATGGATTCTGTTCAATCTCTACCAGTAGATGCATCGCTCAATACACAAGAACAAACTGTGGTTCCAAACCTTCCTACATCTAACACTACTTCCCAGGTTGCCTTACCGTCTGAAGCGTAAGTAACAATTCATTTTCTTATATATTTTTGAAGGAATTCAATTTACAGAATGATTTGTCGTTGCAGTGTAAGTCAGGAAAGTTCCGAAGCTGCTGCGCCTTCTGAAAGATGTAAAGTAAAGCGATCGGGAACCAAACGTAAGAAACCAGGAATCAAATTAACTGTTCTGTCCGTGAGTAGCAGTGAGGGCCAATCTGTGACCGTTGAGTGTCAATTAGATACAAGCAAACAAAAGACAGTTACTTTTAAGTTTGACCGGGATGATATGGTTCCTTCCGATATCGCAAACAATTTGGTACGTAGAGTTAAATACTTGTATCAATACTAAAAAATTCCAGTATAGATGGTTCATCACATATTACGTCTTTTCTCAGGTGGCAGAGAACTTGTTACCACAATCTCAGTGCGAAACATTTATTGAATTAATAGAAGACATCGTTAAGCAGTTGCGTCTTGATCCTACACGTGCTTTACCTCTCATCGCTCATGGCCCTCCAGATCAATCTGCTGGCGGTAGCCCAGTTACAAGTCGTCGACCTAGAGATCGTGACCACAGTCTTGACACAACAAAGGTAACGTTTTTTTTAGTAACGTTTTGAACTTAAAAATTTCAGTATATCGTTTGAAGAGGAAAGTAATGCTTTAAACTAGAACCAGAACATATATTATTTAGTTCAACAGTTATAACAGGTCATGTAACATAATTTGGCGTTAGTGCTCGGTATATTTCGCAACCCGAAATAAGGGTGTATATATATATAATTAGTATGTATCGTTTTGGACGCAGCAGGTGAGACATGGCTCGCTAACTCGTCAAAGCAGCCACCGATCGTCGTACAAAGTCCATCGTAGGCACCGTTCGGTGAGTTCATCGTCCCTACCGAACCTGCTCCTACCTCCCAATTTTCACATTATTCTTGTTGACGTTTACGTATCCCTTCCTATCAAAGTCATGAAACAGTGTTGCGATATCTCCGACTTCGAGATTTGTGGATGTTTTCGCCCAGCAGCAACTTGTATGCGGTGACAGTTCTGATACTTTGGAACTTAGCTGGTCCACGTCTATAAGATTGGTGTATATGTACATATCATTGTAGAAAGCCAGATTGGTGTCTACCAACTCGTGTACTAATCCATTCATTGTATGACTCGTACATGTACAACATTTTTGGAAAGGTTTTGTGTTATTGTGAAAGAATGTACTTAGCTTGAAGAGACTAATTGAATTTTATTTTTTATGGTATCATTATGAGAACATAATGGTAATCATAGCTATTGTGATTGGTAGGGTATTTGTGTGTTTTTTATGGAAGCCTTATTGAGGAGTCTGAACGTTTGTGTACTATTATATCTGTAATTTTTTAAGGGAGTATTATGATGGATGTATTTCAGTATACTGTCGTATATAGTTAATAGAACCTTTATTTATGTATTGTTATTGTCCATAGCAACAATTTCATAAAATTTAAAACTTAATGATAACGAAATTTTCTGTGCTTTCAGAGAGACGAAACCTCCAACACCTCTACACCTACAAAATTGTTACCAATCGATCAGATTATTTCTCACATCACAGCTGCTTCCTCGGACAAGCAGCAAAATGCGCAAACACCCGACAGTCAAGTAGGTCCGGAGAGTACATCAGCAGATGCATCCAGAAGATCATCAACATCAACTCAAAATACTGATACACTCACGCCTACAAATATACCGAGCGATGTAAATGATCATCAAGAAAGTATACTTTCTGTTACATCTGCCGATACTGTTTTGGAAATTCATCAAACAGGCCAAGATGATGCTGTCATCAGATCCTATCCATCTACAATGTCTTATAGTCAAACTCAAACACCAGACACATCGGGTGGTGTGTCGTTAAGTGAGGGGGTAAAAGATGCTCTAATGCAAGATGGAATGGATCTTCAGGATAAAGAAGTGTATAATGAATCTGTTCTTTCCGAAACCGCGATCGCAGAAAATGCAGCAAATCTTGCTCCACCAGCACCAACACGCAAGATTTCCCGATTTTTAGTTAGTCCTGTGGTTGAACAAAAGGTTCTTGCTGCAGACGGAAATACTGTAACTGCAGCTGAAGACCAAGACAAATTAGGCACGCAAGAAATTCAACAACCTACTCCAACTATTGATATGAAAGGTAAACAAGAAGATTTGGAAGTTCACGTTCTCGAGGCTCAGGCTACTTCTGCAATTGAACATTCGAGTGGAACCGAAATAATCACACAAGGCTTCCAACAGTTGGGTGTTGAACAAACTGATAGTACTCTGCAGACAGTTCAACAAGTATCGCAAAATATCACCGTTCAAACTTCATCCCAGGGACAAATCATTCAACAGTCCGGGCATATACAACAACAGGCCACGAGTACTGTACAATCTAATCAGCCAAATGTGATTGCGCAAGGCCCTGGGATTGCTCAACAAAATTTCGTACCAATGATGCAGAAAGATATGCAGGCACAGCAAATTCAAATGGGCGGCATAAGTACACAGCAACAATACCAGACACAACCCAATATGTGCCCTATGCCAACGCAACAACAGCCGCAAATACAACAAATACAACAACCACCGTTACAACAAACTATAATTCAGAATCAGACTCAAGTTCAAAGTGATCATCAGATGCAAGGGCATATGCCTACTCAACGGCCGATGCAACAATTCCATTCTCAACAAATGCAATCGCATCAGCAACAATACGTCATATTGTCTGGGCCTATGCAACAGTTACAAACTGTGACAGTGGATGAGAGAAATCGTAGAATTTCCAATATTTCTATGACATCTAATGTATCTACGGATTCTCAAGTTTCGGATATAAGTGGTTTCCCAGATGATAAGAAACAAGTAACAAGTATAGGCAGTGCGCCTATGCAGTATGTGCAACATATGCAAGCTGTAGCATCAGATGGGTCAAGTAATATTCCTTTAGCACAGAACTCTATGGAAACTGTGCAGCAAGCACAGCCACCCATACAAAATATGATGCATATTCAAGGGAACATAGCTACTTCGGTCCCACTTGCGGTACATTCAACTACTGTAACTGAAACTGCGCCGAAAGTCATAGTAAAACCAAAGGAAGTATCATCAACTCTTCCAGATTTGGCTCAAAATTTGGCGAACATACTTTCAAATCCAAAAACAAAATCCGTGACGCCACATAGCGTACCAACGCATGATCCAAACCCTACAGCAGCAGTTGCACCAGTTCCTGTGCAGGAGTATAAACAAACCCTACAACCTGAACAATATTTTCAACCCATTCAACCTGAAACCAATCAAATACCTATTCAACCACAAATACAACAGAACTACCAGAGTTCAATCGGTCAACCAGTAATGCAGCAAGTTTTTCAAAATCCACCACAGTTACAACAACAAAATCAAATGCCTATGCAACAACAGCCTATGCAACAACAACAGCCTATACAAGTAAATCAGTCACAGCAACAAATCGATACACAAATGCAAATGGTTCAACAGAATTTCCAGACTATGCAATCCTATGCTGTACCTATGCAAGGAAAGTGGGTTGTTGCTGCAAACCAGACTGTTGTACATCAAACTGTTCCGATACGGCATCCACAGCAACTTCAAAATCAAGCTCATTTGCAGCAACCGGTACAACTGCAACCATTAGCACCGTCACATCCCGCGCATATGCAGGATGTACAACATGTAGTAGAGTGTTCTGCGCCTGAACAATCACATTTTCATTTAAAACTACCAGATCAACAACATCTTGGGAGGACCTTAGAACCTGAAAGCCATGAAGTTACCAACATTATCGGGTATGTCACTTTCTAAACATAACGTTTGGCTTATAGTTTTACTCAATAATGTAAAAATGTTATATTATTATGTTAGCATTAGCCGAACCAGTTCTGAATGCCATTTATTGCCCTCTGAAAACGAAATCTCCAGCCATGATATCACACCAGAACACACCTTAGTTGAAGCTGCAGAACCACCTGCAGTTATGCAAAACCAGGCATTGCAACAACAACATCGAAAGCTCAGTCAACAAAACTCTTTGGACAAAGTGCCAGATGGGAGCTCAACGGCAAACCCAATCGGTGGTACGGGACCACAGACTATTGCTGATTTACATCAAAAGCTTGTCCAACTAACAAGTCAACCATCCGAGTCCCTAAATGTCGGTACACCGCCGATAAGTTACCCCGCTACACCTCATAACCACCAAGCGATCGGCGGATATGATGCATATATGCAATCTTTGCAACAAAAACTTGTTAATATTGGAATGCCGATTTCATCTGCTCATGGCATAGTAAGTAACGAGAATTCAGTATTCTGTTTACTCTTTATTTCTGGTAAATACAGGAAGTCGTACCTAACTTTTCAGGGACCACTATCTCCGCAAACTACAATTCACTCTGCTATGCCACTAAGTGATACAAATACAGTGGCAAATGTGGATGTGGCACAGGAAGTATCAATGCAGCAAATTGGCCCATCACAAAGTGTAAGTATGCACACGATTATCAAATGAATATCAAATAATAATTGATCAAGAAATATAGAATATTGGGAGGAATAATACATTTTTTCACTTACAGGTGGAATCTGCTCTTGATAGTCCGACACCCACCGGGGCTCCTGCAGGGCAGGAAACTATGAGTCCAAGTAAAGAAAGTGTAAAAGTACGAGCACAGAGACCCGGTTCTAGACTGCAAGAACTGGAGCAAGAATTGGCGAAAATACATCATAGGAGTTCAGTCCTTCCAACTGCATCACCACAACCTCTCACCCCACCAGTTCCTGCAATTAATTCTGTTCAAGTACAGCCACCATTGCAACCTGTACAAAGTTTATTGACCACCATTCCACCATCAGCATCGGTTCCTGTTGCAACCGTCATACCAAATGTAATTGCATCACGCTCTGATACTAGTACTCCCGTGCAAGCAGATTTACAAGAAAATGTTTCCGAGGTACTAATATGTGCATTGCTATATTTATCAACTCATTCTTGCACGATATAGATTCAGTTTCAAAGAATAAAATAAATATCGTTCCAATTTTGCTAGAAGGCTAGTTCCACGCAACCTGTTAGAAAAATATCAAGATTCGTGGTTTCCAAGGTCGCAGGTCCCCCCGCAAATAGCAGTGCAGTACTCCCCCAACAACATCATGCAGATGCATCAAAAGGACAAGCGCAACAGATGGAAGAGACGAAGGTGCACCCGCCTGATGTAATACATGGTAAGTCTTTTGCACACCTCCCATTTATATGACCGACTTTTCTACTGATATTTTTTGTGCTTGCTAGGAGTTGCTATGCAGTTAATTCATAGTCGAGAGGGTTCAATTCCACCAACACAATCACATGGGACTTCAGGTATTGAAGTGAGTATATATTTTAACGTGTAGACTTTCCACTTTCTGAATAAGTCATCTTTGATCATTTGGATGAATGATAATACAAACTTTTTATTTAATACAGCCGTCCGAAAAAGAGGAGCGCCTTTGGACATTAACACCAAGCGAAGAATATCAGTTACTTATAAAAAGGTAGATATTCAAAATAAGAAAATGATAGTAGAAGCAATAGAATTGTTTGACATTTATTGGATAATAATTTGTAGACAAACTTTGGAATTGGAGACGTTGCAAAGGAGGCATAGGGAAGAACTGGAACGGTTTCAGCAACACCAATTGCAATTGTTAATTCAACAACAGCAGCAAGCAAGTGCACTTCACCAACATCATCCGATGCTTTACCATACTGTTGCAACGAGTATCGGAGGTCGGTAATTCGTTATTATGACAATTTTTAGGTAATGAATGTAATCGTTAATTGGCACGCCTCTCCTACTATCTTTCTTTAGGTCAAACTAGAATTCCCGGCGCAGAAGATTATATAATGTTTAGCACAGCACCACAAACTCCATTACAAAAAGGTCCAAGTAATTATCCAGATACTGAGGAAACACTTCGACTTGCCATGCAGAAATTGAAGCAAGCACCGTTACAACTCCCACCTCAACAGGCAACAGCTGGAATACCGCATGCTTACGTTATTCCAATTCCAGTAGTGCCTTCCGAAAGTATACCGAATGTAGTTTCGCAGCAGCCTAGTAGTTATACAAGCGAAATGACGGAACCTCCCGACCCCACTCATAATCCGACTATTATTAGTTCAACTCAGTATCAGTTTGCCCCAATATTACCAGATGGAACGAACATTGCAGTATCCACGGGAGGGCAGTTGGCTGCACCAATACCAATCTCGAGTGCAGCTGGGGCTACGGGTTACATCCAGTACCACGATAATCAGGCATTAGCGAACTTCCAAACGTTCAGTTGTACACCTCACAGTGGTTTCTTTTTACCCGCTGGATATCGGCTGATCTACGCGCCGCCTGGTGTATCTCAGTCTCAGCCAGCGACACCTGCCACTCCACATATAGGTAACTCACACGACGGTACACCTCCCGCCGAACCCCAGCACGGCAATGTTGAAAATTCGGGCGCTACATCCCATACAGATCAGTAATATAAGAATGTTACAATATGCAAAAGATTTACTATCCAGTCTGTTTAAGTGACGTGATGCACTCATCTAATTTGTTTAGTTTACCGGAGAATAATTGAGTAACATTGAAACTGATTATTAATGGTTATTATTATTATGATTATCATGATTATTATTATTATTATGATTATTATTATTATTCCTTATTCAATCTAGATCTGCTGAACGATAACAGCATTACTATTATAAATATTCCCGTGGGTGTAAAACAGGGAAGCGCGAATGAAAGTATTTTAGGATGTACTTGATATTGTACCATCTGCCGCGCGTTAATCGCTATAGACTATTCTTGCTCTGTCTACGCGTGAGCATGATATTAGTGTTTGATATGTGCCTCGCAGCAAACGTATAGCCGGTACCACATTCGGAGGATATTTTGGAGGGACGGGAAAAGTAGGTTTTTCGAAACTTGTGACATAGAGATGAAAGATAGAGGCCTTTACATGTACTGTGCTCTGTAACATGTACAACGCAATATTTCCTGTTTAGCGGAATGCTTGAAAGATCTTTAACTGCTCTCAATCCTTGATAGCACAGTCCATATAAGTACAGGCCTCAGCTAGTCTTACGATCGAAATGGCATGTAGCCATTCTGCTCGATGTATATGTATAACTGTTAATGTATACTGAATGCTTCAGAGGGAGAAAGAGAAGAGAGAACGATTGAATGTATGAATTGTGTGCGTGTATGCGACAGTGGGAGTCAGACAAAAAAGGAATATGATTAATATAGTCACTGTTATGCTTTAATGTATTTCTAGCGATTTTACCTACTTCAATGAAAAGAAAGTCATGTGTTACTAGTTAGCAGCCCCATGTATCTTAACGAAATATTATAATGACAAATATCTTTTTTAGACTCAATTACCGGTATTTTTAGTATCATATATTTAATTTATCAAAGTTTAAAAATCGTTTCACGTGCATTGGCATTTCGAGTATGATGTCCAGAATGTGTTTGCACAACTCATTCCTCTAGTTGTTTTAGAAATTTTCTAGTTAATTAACATACTTTGTTTCCCAGAAGTGCAACATCATATACAAATTTCAACGTCAATATCAGATTTGGTACCGAAGTTTAATGAGAAGCTCGAAAAAACATCACATAGCAACCAATTCGTTAAGATTCGAGTTTAGAGCTCATTTGAGATTTCAGACCTTACTCGAGATCTATTTTTAATTTATCACCTATGCTATAACATATTGCATCTTGCAATATAGTTACGAGTAGCTTATTTGTATTACTACAAATTGTTAGTGCTGTTTATTGAGATAATAATGCTATATATCTATTACTTTTAAAGGATTGCAGTTCACCGCTTTTAATACAATGGCAGCAATGACCGCATCTGGTATAAATTTATTATCGTCAGTATTATAGCAATGAAGACTATCATCAAACCAATCACATACATTTCAATTGATCTCTGGCCGTGTTTAGCGAATATACGATCTAAACTTCAGTAAGCCTTTCAATGAATCTTAGTTCCTTTTTACGCATTATGAATGGCTCATTAATTCATTCGCTCGAATATCGTGTATTGCGAAATAAATACGATATTATCAGCTTCGAATTCAGTCAGTCAACTCGACGATCTAGGCGTATTAATATAATAGCTGTATGTATTTCTTATAGAAATGCATTGCAAGTACTGAAATGAAATCTAATTGTCCAATAAATTTTTGAAATACTCCTGTACGATGTGTAATGTTTTATTCTTATTTATTACAGTACGGTGAATTGGTTGACTTTCGATATCCATAGAGCTTCAGAACTTAACAATTTGAAATAATTACCTATTATTTTGGCAAATAAGATTTGATGTTGCGACTTGTGTAATTGTTCGATATTTTATATAGTTGAACGAACGCGAATGGCATAGTTATGTTCTTCAATTTCTGTTACAATTTATTCTGATTACCTGACAAAATAAAATGTGTTAGGATGAGAGTCTCTCCGTTACAGGATTTAATATGAAACTGCGATATCCGAAATCTGTTCGAGTACACTTTATGTGATACAATTCCGACTTCATAATGTTATATGATGGTATAGTTATATTCTAAATACTCTTTATAAAGCATTTTGTCCGCCTTACCAAAGAGTACTGAACTGCACTGTTGAACCGAGAAAAATACATGAGTTAGAATCAGTTTAAAGCTTCTAACAAGGTCGTATTTAAGTTAACGGAATTGAGCTTATTTATTATGCGCAAAAGACACGACATATTTTTTACAAGCTGTCTACAGAATCCGAACAATTTGTAACCGACATTTTCATACGTTCTGAAATCAATATTCATAAAACGTGATTATGGCCAATTCTGATAAATTATAATTTACAGAAATTGTTGAGCTTATTTAACAATCTGGGAGTATGAGCAACCATTGCAATATCATCAGAAACAGACGCCGCTTCGCTGATTTATATATGTATATATATTATACGTATCGTATAAGCGTGTACTATTTTAAGATTCCATGTATGTTATACGATGCTTCTGACACACGAATTTCTTTTCTTTCTTTGTATGCGTTTTGTTCGTTCGTAACCGATCATTAGCGAAGAGAAAGAGAAACATATGATCTTGACTAAATAAAGCTATCGTCTGTTTTATCTCTAGTTAGCATTTTAAAAGAGCAACATTGTCGTCGAAATGCGCCGCATCAGGAGAAAACGGATTTGTAGCTGATGAGAAGATTATAGCTCGACTATCGGAATTCCTTTTATGCTAATTGAATACTTATCTTCTTCATTTGTATCACTGGGCTGAGAATAAGAATGATTAGAAACAAGCTATCAGTGAGCTTTCCTGTGCTAACTAGTACATAAGTTAGTAGACGCTTTAAGATTTGCGTAAGTCATGGTGTATGGGATTCTGTGAGAAGATTTATAAAGACTGATTAGATAAATCATTAATCAGCGTGTGAAAAGTGGTACATGAATATAAAGATTAAATTTATTTCCTCGGCATACTAGACAAGAGAGTATATTTCCTTTTCACACAGGTCTCGACAATTTCATTATTCTGCATAGAGGAACGTGACATGAGTTAGGTGGTTGTGCTCAGAATGATATTATACTTTCGTTCTCAAATTTCAACAGGAATATGTTATACCCTTTAGCTTATAATGTTAATTATTGCATTGTATATTTGTGGAAATTTGACGAATATACACATATTATGTAGACAAGATTTCATGCAGACTTCATCAGTGCCATGGAAAAATATATTTCATTGAGTAATCGAAAAGGAGTTAATTATATTGAGTTATGTATATTGTGCTACCAAAGATCATAATGGATCAGAATAACAAGGCATTTTAAGCCTTTATATTTTATTTATTTCAATATAATTGTAGTTATAACCTTGCATATGAATTATATGCAATTTGTAAGCCTTAATCTTAGTTACATTAATATTATTTTAAAGACCTATAGCATTGTTGCCGGTGCAATATGAAACTACAAAAATGGAACAGTATATACAAGACTTAACAACATAGAAAATATATTTTCTTGTAGAGTAGAGAAAAGCCATTTGTGAAAGAATCAGCAACTTCTGATAAACTGTAATTCAAAGAAGAGCGGAATTACATTTGACTATCTAATATTAAAGCTTTTATAGGCACAAGATTATTAATAATTCCAAACTTTCTAAGGTACTTACATTTGGTGTTAAGTTGGATTATGGCATATTATAAGGACTCAAAGTTACTTCTTCTCCTAGCATACGCGCCCATACACGCAAAAAAGCCGACAACTCCTATTGTCAGCCCCAAAATTAATGCCAAAGTATCACCAAAATCAAAGCCGGAGGATGCCGCCGCGAAGTCAAATGTCGCGAAAACGGCAAACAACAGGTAAATCCACCACATTTTGAGAAGTCTCCCGTTATTCCTTATCTGAACGAAGAACGTAATTAATATTAATACGTATTTTATCGGAGTCTTATAAAATATCTATCATTATAAAATTGTGCTTTCTTTACGAATTATTATTATATACGCACAATTCTGATACGCTGTGTAATACGCACATGAAGTACCGCTGAATATTGGCATATATGTGCATATATTCGTTTGTATTATTATTTGGCTCTGTTTATATGTGTGGTGCAAGTGCAGGTGCTTTGCGTGACTGTGTGTGATTTTTCACAGCTGATATCTTACTCTCTGAAGTTGCTTATAGATCATTTAAACCGCTGAACGTTGCAGCAGGATGTGCATATATATATAATGTATATGTGTGGCTCATATCGAGCCGGTAGATCGCCGGTGGTTTCGGTTTCGTCTCCCGCCAAAAGCAGCGTGTTGTTTTCTGTTGGACGCTGTGATTCAAACAATCAGTTGTTTATAATAAGTTCTTCCACATAATTGCTAACAATGGATGCTGGAGATCCGCAAGTAGCAAGAATCCGCGTCCCAGATGAGATCGGAATCAAGTGTCAAAAGTTATTTCAAGATTTCCTTGAAGAGTAATGCTTTCTTCTTAAACAAACCCAGTCGAATGACATATATTTTACAGAGATCATGTTGAATTGTGACAAAGGTGTAGGTAATTCGTATAATTTAATCGAAACATTTTACACAGATTTAAAGAGGATGGAACTGTTAAATATTTGGAGGTAGCTAAGGAACTAGTGAGCCCTGAACGGAGTACGTTAGAAGTCTCTTTCGACGATGTAGACGAATACAATCAAGTACTATCTACGACGATAGTTGAAGAATATTACAGGTAAATGAGTGTTTTCAAGTATTCATAGGTGTATAATATTGACACCTTTTCTCTATGCCAATAGGGTTTATCCATTCCTATGTCAGGCTGTTTGTAACTTTGTCAAAGATGTGGGAGAGTTAAAGAAAGATAAGGAATGCTATGTCAGTTTTGTGGAAGTGCCTACCAGGCAGAAACTAAGAGAGTTAAATGCGTCAAAGCTTGGTACTCTTATACGCATATCTGGACAAGTTGTGAGGACTCATCCTGTCCATCCGGAATTAGTGCTGGGCACATTTGTCTGTATGGACTGTAATGCAGTCATAAAAAATGTTGAACAACAGTTTAAAGTATGTGTTCTTACGATAAAGTACATATTACATTAATGAAATAATATATTAATGTTTATTTAATTTCTTGTAGTTTACAAATCCAAGCATTTGCCATAATCCAGTATGTAGTAATAGGAGGAGGTTCATGTTAGATGTGGACAACTCAATCTTTGTAGACTTTCAAAAAGTAAGGATACAGGAAACACAGGCTGAACTTCCTCGAGGATGTATTCCTCGGTCTTTGGAAGTGATATTGAGAGCAGAGAATGTGGAATTGGTTCAAGCTGGAGATAGGTATATTTAAGAAAATAAGACTTATGATAATCTTATTAAGTTTTAAATTCCTTAAGTCATCCTGTACATTTCTGTAACAGGTATGATTTCACTGGTACTCTTATAGTAGTGCCTGACGTAGGAGTGCTCTCTTTTGCTGGTGCTAAAGCAGAGATGAGTTCAAGAAGACATAAAAATTCTGAGCAAGGAGAGGGTGTAGTAGGGCTCAAAGCTCTTGGAGTTAGAGATATGATTTATAAAACTGCGTTTCTGGCCTGCAGTATTACCGTAACAAGCTTTCGTGTAAATATATTGCTTATTTATACAGAAATCATGCAGAAACACACTGAATATCTAAAAATTATCATATGGAATGTTTTTCTCCTATGTAGTTTGGTGGCACAGAGTTAGCAATGGAGGAAATCTCACAGGAAATGATGAAGAAACAAATGTCTGAGGCAGAATGGAATCGTATATACGAAATGAGTCGTGATAAGAATCTCTATCAGAACCTCGTGAATAGTTTGTTCCCGTCTGTGCACGGTAATGACGAAGTAAAGAAAGGGATTACATTAATGCTTTTCGGCGGTGTTGCGAAGACCACATTAGAAGGCACATCTTTAAGAGGAGACATTAACTGCTGCATTGTCGGTGATCCAAGCACAGCTAAATCCCAGTTTCTGAAGAACGTTGCTGATATAACACCAAGAGCTGTTTACACTTCGGGAAAAGCTTCTAGTGCTGCTGGTTTAACAGCAGCGGTAGTGAGAGATGAAGAATCGCCTGATTTCGTTATAGAAGCAGGAGCTTTGATGCTTGCTGATCATGGTATATGTTGTATAGATGAATTTGATAAGATGGACCCTAAGGATCAAGTTGCTATTCACGAAGCAATGGAACAACAAACCATTTCGATAGCAAAGGTACGATTCTCTATGAATGACTTGAAAGAGAAAGACATTTTATATGCGTAATGCTTACAGGCGGGTGTCCGAGCAACTTTGAATGCTCGAACATCTATTTTAGCAGCTGCAAATCCAATTGGAGGCCGATACGATAAAAAGAAGTCTCTACAACAAAATGTACAGATGACTGCACCTATTATGTCCAGATTCGATTTATTCTTTGTTATAATAGATGAGTGCAACGAGATTGTCGATAACGCCATCGCCAAAAGAATTATTGATCTGCATTGCGATAACTGGCAAAGCTTTGAAACAATTTATTCGCAGGCGGAAATAATTAGATACATCAATTTTGCAAAACATTTTAAACCGATACTAAATCAGGTAAGTTACTATGCATTCTAAAAAAAGAGTGATCTATATTATATTACAAATGATAATAGGATGCTGCAGAGTATCTTGTCGATTCTTATACAATGCTCCGACAAAGAACTGGTACTGGCTCTGGGAAGTGGAGAGTGACTGTGAGACAACTTGAAAGTCTTATTCGTTTATCGGAAGCGCTGGCAAAATTGGAGTGTGTCGATGAAGTATCCGCCAAGCATGTAAAGGAAGCGAAGCGGTTACTTAGCAAGAGTATCGTTACTGTCGAACAACCAGACATTGATTTAGATGATGAAGGCGACGTTGATGGCAATGTGGGCTTGGATGTAGCTGAAGCTCCACCCCTGATGGCTGCCTTGGATGCATTAGGTGGCAAGGAGAGTTCTACTACAGCTACTCCTTCTACTCCACCATGTAAGTAAATTTACTCTATTTTCATTCAGCACAAAAGCTTCGTAAAATGATCGCTTTCCACCTATCCTTTTTCAGCAACCTTGTCTACTGAAACACAGGATCACCAGAAGAAGAAATTGACGATGTCTTTCGAGGAGTATAAGAATCTCTCAAATATGTTGATATTGTACATGAGAAATGAGGAAAGCCGTGCTGAGAGTGAAGGTTTCTACTACCTCTACTTTACTAACTGTATTTAGATAAATAATTTAATTTAATTGTCTAATTGAATATTTACAGCTGATAATGCTAAAGGCGGTTTAAGAAAATCAGAACTCGTAGCATGGTATTTGGATCAAGTTCAAGATCAGATAGATTCTGAAGAGGAGCTTTTGGAAAGAAAAAGTTTTATTGAGAGGATTATCGACAGGTTGACGTATCATGTATGTATCCCACATGTTACTCACTATGACTATAATTTCATATTCTAAAATCTGTGGTTTTTTATGTTTCAGGATCAAATTATAATACCTCTTACCACGACAGAACTCAAAGGCGGCCAGGAAGGAGACGGCGAAGAAGATCATTTGCTCGTTGTGCATCCCAATTACATAATTGATATTTAGAGTACTGAACAGTGAACAAAAAGCAGACGTTGCCAGTATTTTTATATATTTGTATGATGACACGCGAAATAAATATTTGTACAATAAATCACATTAAGTTCCTTACATTCACTAATACCTTCTTCCAGTTTCGCCTATCCAGCATTGACCCGTTGAAGAATCGTTGACCGAGCACACTCAGCTCATAAATGGTGTTAATTATCCGCGTTAATTAACAACAATCATTCCAGCAATTTACTACGGTATTCAGTGCAGCGTCGATGAAAGCGTAACCGAGGTGTATGAATAAGATGTGAAATAAAGTAATTCATGATTGAAAATCAAAAATAATTGTCATGATGATCCTAAGTTTCAGAACAGAAATAGACAACTGATGATTCCCTCGAACGTTGAGCTTTTTTATCTTAGCACGTAACCAGTCGTAAACTATTTGTCGTGTAAATGAGCGTATGTTTGTTTGACGAAGCATGTGTTCCTTTTTTGCGTGGTGGGGAGATGTAGTGCAGTGATTAAGGTAGAGCTTTGACGGGGAACGAGCACTCTTCCCGATCGCTTGTCCCGCGATGTCCTCCTCGAGAGAGCGTACGAAAAAGTCCCTGCAACGAGTGAGTATCGTGAGCCGATACCCCCCTTTAAAACTGGCAGTCTAATAGTAAAAACCCATAATTTATTACCCATAATTAAGCTAACACTTTTCGTGCTGTTAAATAAAATTGTGGCCAGTTTTATTATATTATAAAATAAAATTATAAAATAAAATTGAGTGGATTGTAAAAAAAAATAGTAAGTACATTCTGTTGAACAGGGGTATCCGTGGGCAATCTGCGTCGGGGATTTCTCCCTACTGAAAGATCGCTTAAACGATAAGGATAATAAGCCCTGTTGGGTCGCACTGCAATTATTCGACGCTCTTCTACGAGGTTTCGGTCAAGTAAGTCGAGCACATACTTTCAAGCACCGTATCTTCATCTTGTATCCAAGTGGTGTTCAAAGAAATACAGTCTTGCATACGGGATTAACACCAATGCTGAAGAAACATTGGCAGACTTTCTCTTTTCGAAACCATGTACTTTTTACGTGCGTTCGTCTTCTATAAATGAATACCTAGCATTCTATAAGAATGTTAAAGTTTTAAGTCACTGAAGTCACACAATCATATTTTCAATTTCGATGTTCTCCCTTCGAATGAAACATTGAACTTTAACCGGAATCCCCGTAAATGCAAAACTTCACCATGGCACTAACGAAGTGTTCAAGACACAAGTTGATTGAAACATATCTACCATAAAACGAAGGATTGCAGGACCATAAAGATAAATCGATGCATTGCACTGACCCATGTTACAACAGGTCGCCTTCTCCAATAACCCGATCAGTGGTCTACTGATAATCGCCGCTCTTGCAGCCACCGCACCAGGCACACTACTTTTCTCAGCCTCGACAGGTTCCTTAGGTCTATTACTTTCAGTGGTATGTAATTGCATTGCTCTAATTATTAAATCTCTCCAAGCCAAGGGACAAAAAGGCATTAGCAGTTTTTAATTAAGGGGATAGTCAAGGGAAATGCACTTTTTCCTGCAATTAGAAAACGCCATTAAATCATAACTTTTTGTTGCTGGAATTTATGATTTACTGAACGCCACCCGCTTCTTTTTTTCTTGAGCTTTGCTGGCTGTGGTGGACGGTTGGTTGCTCTGCGTTGGTTCAGTCGAGGGTGCGAAAGCGGAATCACTGCAATGCGGAACTCTTCCGCGATGTTTAATACAGATGCTCCGCAGTGGGTCCGCTGGAGTGATCCACGATATACAGGCGTGCATACTAGGCAGGGAATGCTTCACCCGAGACAAAGACATAAGTATTCTTGGTTCTAGCTGTTACGCCATTCCCAGCATCACATTGAAAATGGGATAACTGTGTTGAATCCATTGCTGGTGGGAGCAATCTCCTTTGTCATCATACCAAAAGTCTATGGATCACACGATGCCTTCAGTATCCTCTTGGTTCTACTTGGCACGATCTTCTGGTAAGCTCTTCATATTACTCTTCCATAGGACGAATTCAAAATCGACATCTACTTGAAACTTTCCCACAATCTGATAATACGTTCATCCAACTTTCAATGCTAAACAAGACTAAAAAATCGTCCCCTCAATTTTCGATGATTAATGCGTCATCGATTGATCGGCAAATTTCTCATGTTCCATAAATATTTTCGACAAGAACTCCCGGAAGTGTTACTTCTGCTTCCGCGATCATTACTGTATGCTTTCCGCGTTCGTGCTTGTTTATCAGGCAGAGTTACGGGCAGAAATTAATTCTTAACAAATCGGAGGCTGACTCAGTGTTCGATGCACTGCGCCGAGGACTCTGCCGTGGTAAAGCATGCAGGCATACACGTGACACAGTTCCCGCAAGGGGCCGGCTTATCACTGGATTCCTCACGCAAAACGAACGTAGTCGTGTTTAAAACAACAGAAACTTTGTGCAAGTTCCTTTGGAAAATCGTACATCTTCGTATTTTGCAGTGTCTACTTGGCACGCGCTTTCAGCACTGGTAAAACTCCCTTCATAGTCTGGCCGTTCATTCTCACGGAGATCTCGCTGTTCTTGGTCCTCTCAGCGCAGAACAATACCACCGGGGAGATTGTACGAGCAACGCAACCAATTGTCGTGGTAAAGCTATATTGATTATCACTCGTCTTGGGAATACTGTTGGCAATGTTATCTTTTGCTAGACCGTCACCATATCGGTATCACTGAACCCAAGATGTATTTAGACTTGGAATTCATCCGGCGTAGTAGTTACAAGAACTTCTCTCACTGTTCGATGATTTTATCGGAGAACAAAGATTCTTTTCTTCAGAATTTCAACTAGATTCTTAAGTTCCTGCAATGTCTATGCACATCGTAGCATATTTGACCTCGGTAGAAACTCATTGAGTATAATGAGGAACAGATTGCCGATGTATCTTTAAGATTGGTCGGACCTTACGATAGTAATCACCGGAAGAAATCTTGTCTCTAAATACCCAGCTTTGTGTTCTTTCTTCCTTCTTCATTGCTTATATAGTTAACTCGTGTAATATTCTGTTTGTCGATTGGCATTGCGGTAACGAAGTAGCGGACTGAGTTAATTTGTTCTGGTACCGCAGGGTTTATTGTACGTGTAGCACGCTTTTAGAATTGGCAGCACTCGCTTTGCCATACACTGAACCATTTAACAAGGATTTCGAGGCCACACAATACATGGTTTGCGAATTCTTTCGAATCACTGAGAAAAATAGCTGATTAGTACTTTACTTGATATACCAAGTAAGTTGAAGTAATTGCCTGGTGTACTTAGGAAGCGCGTACTTTTCTCGCTTTTTGCTAGCCATTCTGAATGAATGTGCTATTCCGTTGGATAGTTACGTGATCGCCCGAGACTTCTGCAAGGATCAACACGTGCCATAAAGATATCAAGATAACGAAACTCGCGCTACAAAGATTACACCTTACATTCACATTTACAATTATACTTTGATACTTGTACACGTGCAATACACGTCACGTCCGGATGGCCAGTTATTCGTCGTTGTGTTTTATTGACAGAGATCGCTGTGAACTAAAGATTCCTATATTCTGCCGTCGACGTATTATCACTGTTTGTTCGAGTTGCGACATTAAAACTCTCGTTGTTCCACGGAAATCCCGAATTCGTAATACATATTCGCTACTACTTGCCTGTTTATGACACCTCAAAGTACGAAATGCTCATCCGAGTAGCTTTGACGCGCTTAAGTATGTAAACTATGCGTGTTGTAAAACCATTTCATTCGGATTGTAAGGAATTTCGATTACTGCTTTGGTTCACTGCAGATTTTACTGCTCAATATTAATTCAGAATTTTCAAAGGTAACATAATAAAGTACGGAATGCCGTTTGCCACTTTTATAGTTAAAGAGTCGAACGATATTTCAGAGCTTCATTGACGTTTCACTTGAACTTTTTCGACGTGGACAGTGAAATATGAATTGGATTCGTAATGCCAAGCGATTGCAAGGCGTTGCTATTACTTTGGGAATAAAGCTTCGTGCGAGATGAAAGTCTGGCATAGAAGGAAACAGGATGGACCGGAATCGGGGCTATCCATATTTGAGCTGGCTCGAATACACGGGGAATTCTCCCATGCCCTACTACGTTCACGATCTCTCTCACTCTCCTCTCTCTCTCTATCTCTCAGTAGTATTGATCAACCACGGAGGCAAACTCCCTTGTTGATGAATTACCACCGTGAGGATTTGTTTTATCCTAACTGCTCTCGTCTTGCGTTGCCTTTTTTGCCCTTCGATTTTCCTAGATATTGCACGGCATTTCACTAACTTCGCAGGGTTTTAGCAATAGTTATTAATTTGATTCTATCTAAATTCGAAATATTCACTAATCTCAGTTTAATTTAGACATACGAGATTGCTGAACGTGTGCGAATATAACATCGGTCGAGACACGCTATTCACACGTGGCCGTAAACTTGTCACGTGTCACTTGTATCTACTGTTAAAGCTATAAGATCTACTTGAGGATAATAGTAGCTGCGGAGCCCAAACTTGAGATTATTCAGCTTACCCTATGATAAGAACAGCTATTTAATTATTAACACTTTATGCAAGATGTTTGCTACTTAAATAATTATCGGGTAAATGTTTGGTATTGTATAAGAACAATCGACTGGTGGTAGTGTACATTGATAATGACTTCGATAGAAAGTTGGTTCGACCTGTACGAACTTTCGTTTGCAAGGATTTGTATAACAGGATAGTAGGCTTTAGTGAAATAGTTTGCTATATATCATGTCCCAACAAGATTATCCTGCGAGGCGAACTATTTCGACGGCCTCCTCGTAGCAGCAAACGCGGGAAAGTTCGCGTTCTAATAAAAGCTCGAGTGGCACTACGCGGAGATTTCTGTTTCGCGGCGAGAAGAGGCGAGTTCCGCCAAAGGGGCCAAGTCGAGAGAGAGAGAGATTTCACCGGATATGAAGGCACATTTTTATCGACCATACCTCTCTCGGAACGGCCACTTTCGCGCACGTCGGATTTCACTGGCACACTTGAAGCCTTTCATCCTAAAGTATCGTGCAAGGAGGTCAAAGACGACGAGGAAGAACTCAGGAACGGCTGACTCTCATACAGAATTCCAGGATAGCATGACGAATTTAATAAAACGCGTCGGCTTCCACCGAGCACGAATGTCGCCAGCAGAAATTCGTTCCTCTAATTCTCTTTTCACGTTCCGACCAAAACTTTCACGGTGTCACACGTGTTCCTGAAAGTTTCCGCCAGATTTCTGTACCCTCCCTCGAGAATCACCCGGTAAAATGTCGGCAGAAGTATAATCTGAGGTTTAGGAATATATTATTAACGATATATAATAGGTGAATGAAGATTTCTCTAACAGTTATGACGAAATCATAAAATCTCTAATTTGAACATTTGATTATCATAGTAAGAATGTGCTACTTGTCAAAATAGAATTATGAAAGGAGCATTATTTAAAGCTTAACGGGATGGATAAACATATCTCGATTAAATGTGTGTCACGATTCTACTAGCACATACGTTCATACAGAAACCAGCTGTTTCCAGGGAGTACAGTGCTATTGTTTGTAGGACAATGCAACAAGTGATGCGACGAGCGTCGATGCCAGTTTCATCGGTGAAAATGCGACGGATCTGGACTGGGGAATGGTAAGGGTTGTTCTCTTTGCGTAGACGCGTTGCTCTGCTCCACTTTCATGTGCCTCGCCCTTTTCTCACCAAATTCCACCCCTTCAATCTTAACACGACTCTCTCAGCCTCATTATTTCCCTCCCACATAATTCCCTTTATCTGCGAGTCATATATTTCTACTTATACGATAGACCAAAATAGTTCTTGACACTTTTCCTCGTCATTTTAGGTCTTCCATGGTGTGGTTGTGTCGGCGTCCCAGTTGTTTGCGCTTAACAATGTGGTCACTGCTTCCATGATTTACTTGGCTGTCATGATTTACTCGCCGACCACTGCTACCTTTGCTTTTCTGGGCGCACTAATTGGAACAGTGACAGGTTGAACACTTATGTTATGATAGTCTCATAATTAATTAATAATTTGATTTATAAATTAATTCTAGAAACTAATGTTTTGAATTTTGAAACAGATTGTTCTTGAATTAGAAATTTAATACAGACGAGGGTTGTTAGTTTCATTTAAGTGTAAGATTGTCTCGAAAATTACTGTCTGCAGGGCTACATTTGGGCGCCAATCTCGAGGAAGTCTACGAAGGGGTCTGGGGATTCAATTGCTTCCTCACAGGTGCTTCTCTGGGCGGAAATTTCCTTGTGGTGACGGGCCAAAGTACAATGGCAACTATCGTCGCGATCATCTTCACATCTGTCGTCCAATTCGGCGCGAATATCCTAATGACGAAAGTAATTATCCTTCCCTTGAATCGATTATTACCGGGTTTGCAATGGGAAAGCATTACTGTGAACTGCCAGTTTAATTCTAGGTCGGTAAAGTTTCATTTCGAGTGGGTATATGATCTTTGTTATCGAACTCCTTTGTTACTGCCTTTATTATAAGAGCACTATTTTTTTTAAATATAATTTACTATGGCACGATTCACTTTTTTCTTCCTTTCTCAGTCTCCGCCGAACTTGTAATTAGGAAGTGCTTGTGATGGAAAAATAGTATTTCCGTTTTGCGTCTTCTGTGGTCTGGCGTGTTTCGTATTAAAGTTGACGTGAAAAGAATTTCGCCACGGGCAATCCAATTTTTCAAAGGGCTCTTTTTACTGCTCGTCCGTTATTATACTGCTAAATAGTTGCTATTGTAAGAGTAATTACGTTCAGTAATTCAATATAAGCACAAGAGCTTAGAGAGACTGTGAACATTCTACTGGAACAGTAATTCAACAAAATTTCATACACGTTGGCTAAAGTAACTTGGGAGTACTTATATTCGGAGTTGAAAGAATGAAGTACTAATTACATTTTGTAGATGGGAGTGCCAGTATTTGCGGTTCCTTTTGTGATGGTGTGCACGATCTTCTTGAGCTTGAGAAGTAACCCAGAGGATCACACTTTCGTCGGTCCAGTGGTGGTCTCTTTTCCAGAGAAACAGCGCCGCGATTATCTTGCCAGCCGGCGTGCTGCCCTCGCCCAAGTACGTTTTACCCTCGCAACACACACATACACATACAGGCAGCCCTATGCTTTTGCTGCCGAGCTGCGCCCTTTTTTCGCAATCTTTGCGTGCGGATCACGTAGAGCTTTTCTGCGAGATTAAAGTAGGTCGGCCGTGATCTCTCACTCGCTCCTTTGGTGATGAGCTCCAGCGTAGCCGACGGACGGAAACAGCCTCAGGAAAAAGAGAGGATTTTCATAATATCCCTATTTGTCTCAATAAAAGCCTTCACCCTACGGAGAAGCGCTCCTGCTTATTGTTAGACAAACAAGGCTAGCGACTATGCGAGAAACTCATAGCTATCTGAAAGCTCGTATACTTTCTGTCAGAGACTAGCTAATGGCACAAGGCGACAGAATACACTGTTCGAAAAGACTACGACGAAGATGATAACCACGCCCTGAGGCAGAAAATACATAAATTGATTTCTGCCTTACTTTCCATCTTTTTGTGGAAGGTTTGCTTTGCTTTAGCGAGCAGGACCACCCGGAAGAGGGTTGGCCGCGTGTGTTTCCATGCGAAAGGTAGTCGATGAAGGTGTGGAACCTTCTTTCGAAGTCGTCCATTCACGAAACAGAATAATGCGCCGAAGGGTGTACCATTCCAAGGGTCGTGACTGCTCTCAATGCTCCCTTCGAATGATTTACCGCTGTCCTATTGACGTTGTTGCTTTTTCTTCCGCTTTCCCTTGTATTTCTTTCTATGTGAAAAATGATCCAGCATTGAAAGGCGGTGTTCTGTTTTTTTTTCTTCCAGCGGATAGGTGAATTGGAGGAAGTGGATATTACTGGCAATAATAAAAGATCGTCGCAGGTGGTAGATATCTAGGCGTAGAAGAGAAGGCTTATTCGCCTGGGACAGTTTTATACTCTCTACGGTAAGGATCAAGCTTCATGGGCGTTCTTATACCAAGCTTTAGACTGGAGGATCTAGTAAACCTGCTCAAATTGCTTGGCAAATAGTCGATCCTTCTTGTGCGTTGTCTTCGTACTCGTAGCTGCGAACCCCATAAACTACAGAGATTGCCAATAAGTTTCAGCTCCAGCTTCCCGCCTATGTATCCGCATGTGTTTGCCTGCATCCCGGAATCAATCTTTTGGAAGCAGATACAAGGGGAGTATCCATCTTCCCGTTGAATCTCCCTGCGACTCATCCGAGCGATCTCGCAGCTGTGGTGGCGGGACCATTTTTACGATGTTTACACTGCATACATGTGTTGTATATACCAGATGGGCGGTGTGTGTATATATTCCCACATATATATAGCAGAGATCTGCAACGAGTGGTGCAGCATGTTCGGATGCTGGTGGTGCTCGTAGATCGCCTCGTTTTCCAGGGATGTGGTTTCGTTCTGGTGTGCGGGATCACTGCCTGACGTCAACTGGAGCTTATGGGCCGAGGGCTCACGCCATCGAACAGACGATACTTTATGCCTGCCAGGCCATTTTCCATCGCATTGATTTTTTTTTTATCTCCCACCGACGCCTACCCGGTCCGGTGCTCAGTGATATTCCCCGAGAAATATGCCACCGAATTTCCACGATATTGCTGTAGATTGATCCCTTTCATCTGGACTTTGAGTTCCATATGCATCGGCATATTGCGAAACATTGTAACCAGTATTATCAGAAATGAATGTTGAAATAAAGAAATTGGAGAATCACTTTTAGTACAGTTTTAGTACACTTTTAGGTAGAAGGTATGTTCCTTTAAAGGGTGTCTGTGGCTGATTAGTATAATCTACTTGTATATTAACCGCCTTCCAGGAGGTAGTTTTGCTACCTTGTTTTATGGAATTATTCTTTATGAAACGCTTGCTACATGTATGTACGCTCATTACACTATTTTCTCATTGTGAAACTGTGGAGATAGTTTAGTGGGATGCTGCGGGTAGCTAAGGGAAAGATAACATCAAGATACGGGCTTGGATTACGGCAAGTTTCCCTATTGGGCTTTAGTGTATTATCGTTTCTCTGTAAATTGAGATTACTAAACCCATGTTTAACGGGTAATATATCGTATGTGTATTTTCGTAATAATTTCTCTGGAGATATTCAGGACAATTTATTTTGTTGTCTGAAAAACTCGGAGTGGTACTAACCAGAGATTTTAATACACGACAATTAGTGCGTGGACCATTCGTTTATTCTTTCAGTTTCCACACATAGTCGTTTATTTGTTGTGGGCACAAAAGATCCATTTTCTACCAGTTGGCAAAAGCTCTAGTACGAAAAGATAGGCACGCACAAAGCAAGCGTATAATTGCTCGCTGTGTAGGAGATGCTCGGTTCGTGTTCCAGTGATAGCAAATGGGAAGAATTCATGGCGAATTATTTACACGAAAAAGAATGGCATATAACGTTGAACAAAGGAAAGCCAGTGAGTATACTACTACGTGGAAGAATTATTCTTATCAGAATTTCTTCGCACTTGGAGCCTCTAAATTTTTAGAGGCTCTACTAGAAGAAGAAGAAGGAACGAAGAAGATGGCTGGAAAGCGGTGCTATCTCGTCGACATTCTTTATGCTTCCTCGTGAAATATAAAGTCAACCTGCGAACGTGTTAATCTTCTTATCTCCTCCCTCTAGCAACGGAACGAAGAAAAGCACGGTCGCTGCCGTCGCTTCTAGCTTTAAAGTCGCTCCAAGGAATTGTGTGTAACGTACAATGTATCCGAGAATCCACAGGTCGATCGATCACACTTATACTTCGACCCTCTCGTACAGTCAGAGTAAATTTTCGGACTTTCTCAACCGACGGTCAATACAAGGATGCTGCTGGCAAGTACAATCTTTTCTACTGAAAGATATATTTACTGTTCAATATACTTCAATTTATTTGAAATAGGGAATTATTATTATTACCCTTCTCTCATTTCCCATTGGATCTTTTATCGTACCGTGTACATGATCGACCATGAGCTAAATATCAACGTTGACATAATGCGCTTTTTCACGGTTCCAGATAACACTTTGAACGATGCAAAATTCCACTCGACTTAGTTGCTCGGGCGTGACACTCCGGCCGTTTCATAACCCGGGAGGGTCGAATTTAGA
This sequence comes from Ectemnius lituratus, assembly GCA_910593735.2. Lineage (NCBI taxonomy): Eukaryota > Metazoa > Arthropoda > Insecta > Hymenoptera > Crabronidae > Ectemnius > Ectemnius lituratus. The sequence goes on along the minus strand of OU343040.1, from coordinate 2,969,068 downwards.
GCAGCGCCGATATTAAACTTCAACGGAGTGCAAGTCTTTTATTTTGCCAGCCCGGACGTGCGCGACAAACATTTTTATATGGATGCTATGAACTCTCGACGACCCAGTGAATTTTATGTATTACAGGAGATACTCCCAGCATCCAAAGTTCATGAATTATTCAGTAAACTCTTTAACCAACAGCTATTTAGGTATTCCCGGAAGTAAGCGCGTGAATACGCCTGTTCAATCTTGACACGAAAAAGCGTATTAAAATACCGTGAAATACTACTGATTACACATTCGTTGGCTTTGCGTGAAGATCGATCCATTCGAAACGCCATAAAGATATGCAATAGCAAGCAATTACCAATGAGCGTGATGCAGCGCTTGACAAGTCAAAGCATCAAGGAGATTCGAGTGGTAACAGTATTTCAAACTGTAGATACGAAATGGGTTGAAGCAATGGGTTACAAAGAGGTACAAGGTTTCGAAGCCGCAGGCACTACCTCCTCTAAACTGTGGCCCATCTCAACAACCCCTTTATACAGTCATCCACCATGTGTCATTATTCCCACGCCCCAGGGTGATACACCATTAATAAAACCGAGATATCCAATCAAGTCGAAAGGGTCCACTTTCCAAAACTCATATCTCGAAATGGAAGCTTGTTATCGGCTCATCGAGAGCGTTCATTAAAGCCACGGGAGGACCGTTGATTTCTACATAAAATCGTATTGTATCGAGTGGGCAGGAAAAGGGAGCGAAGTGAGGTAGATAGGAAAGGGTTAAGCGATATCATTCTGCCGGACTATAGCCCTCAGGGTAGCTAGGTTGTGTGAGAGAGAGAGAGAGAGAGAAAGAGTTAAAGAGAGAGAGAGAGAGAGAGAGAGAGAGAGTGGGAGAGGGAGGAGTGAGGGTGGTTTTGGCAGGGGTACGCCAGGGGCAGTAGTAGATGGAGTCCGTGCGAGAGCAAGGGAGGAGAAGGTTCTCTTGCTCTAGCAGGAGCGCTAACCGGGGAGAGAAGCCACCCCCCAAAGTGTGGGGCGGCGATGGCGGTGAGGACGTCGTCGGGGGGAGGCGGGATGGTTGTGCGAGGCAGTAGGAAGGGGTAGTGCTGAACGCATCCCTGCCAGGCCGGCTACCTGCCTGCCAAGCCTGTGTCTGCCCGACGCCGCCGCCGCTTCCCAGTATCCGAGCGATCGCTGGAAACCGCGCACGCGAAAGCTGGCCCGCGTCGCCGACGACGACGACGACGACGACGACGACAACGACGACGACAACGACGACGAGGACGTCGTCGAAGAGGGTATGTGCCTCGATCGCGCCACCGCCACGACGGAGAGCGTACTAGCCAGCAGGAGGAGCAGCGTGGCTCCGGCTGAACCGCTCCTACCGCTACTACTGATGCCACCGCTGCCACTCGCCGCACAGTGACACGACGAATCACGTCTACGCTCGCCCGCCGGCCCGTCTGACTATATCGGAACATGCACTACTGCGGACTGCCTGGAGCAGCAGCCTCGCGCCTCTACGCCACTCTACGAATACTACTTCGTTCTACTATTCGCTCGTCCTCGACTATGGATCTGTCGGCCAATCGACAACCATGCCGTGGCTTGCGACTGCCAAACATCTCCACTCGACCCTCCTCAAACCTTGGATCGCCCTCCGCTGGCATTCACTAAACCCGGCAAGCCACCGGCATTCAAGCTTTCTCCCTCCATTGAATTAATAGGAGGACACTGTCTTCTACTTAGCCAATCTGACTCCTCAGGAGAGGGTTTATAGATTGAAAGGTCACAACCTCTGCCAAAACAAGAAGATATTTCGTCTCTAAAGTTCTTCTTTGAAAAGCAGGATTAACTACGGATTTAAAGGGACGCACAGAAGATAAATCTATGACCCCGATATTTCGGGTTTGGACACTCGGCGCTGTCTGCTGGATTTTTCTATTGCGTTCTGCGTGGTCCGAGTGCGTTTGTATTCCACTCGAGATAAATAGAAGAGTGTTAGACTGAATAAACTTGAAGAGAAGACAGGTCACGAGTGAATCGCACATGTTTGAAACTTGTGCGACACTTGGCATCCCATCACTACTTCATTTCTTCTTTTGAACTTCGTGGCGAAGTGCTCGCTTGTTGAGAGTAGTGCAAATAATGGAAGCGGCGGCTCTGACTTCAGTTACGTCGGCTCAGCAATGAGAAAAAGTGCGCGGGGACTGAGTTGTATTGTAATGGTCGCCGGGAGAAATAAAGAGAGCAAAAGGGGAGCAGTGAAAGGGTGCCCGATAACGATGATTAATCGTACGGGTAATACCGATCTTTCTATCACTCACTCAAGATATTAAGGCGAAATTGATCTTGAACCAAACGTGAAAGAGACTCTGACGGAGGGCATTGATCGAGAGTGCGAAGATCCCATCGCGAAGCCGGGTCGAATAAAGTCGCCTCATTTGCTATGCAAACATATTCTCCTCAGGATTTCGAAACCTCGTTTCGACGAGAATTTAAGCATCAGTTAATTCACGCAGTGAATGAATAAAATGAATAAACGATGCTTCTTTACTCGAGTCAAACAGTGTTGTAGAATGAACCTTTCGAAACTCTATTTCAAATCTATAAACAGACAGATCGTCGGACTAAGAAAGCCAAGTGTGAGTGGCTTGAAATTGTAACTAGAAAGAGAGACAAGTGACAGACGCGAAGATAACTTTATTACTCAAAGGATTTCAGGCGTGTGTACTTTCTCCACTTAGGCTAGTTGCCTTTCCCGAGGCTTCTTCTCTTCTAGTTTATCTTTTTCCTCATCTTGACTACTCACTGTGGATTTGACACTGTAAACACACTTGACACAATCACCAGGGCGGCCTGTACTCGCCCCTTTCGAAACGTGAACTCAGCACACTCGGCCTCTCCTGTTCACCCGAGCTACTCCAGCTCGCGCCTGAAATGGCTACGTGTCTCGAGCGGCCTTCATCCCGCGCTTTGGAAAGGAACGAGGTCATTACCTACGCGAGAGGCCAGGAAGGGTCGAGGGAAGTTGGCCGAGCGAAAATAAGTCAGCACGGCAGACCCGTTGCGGCGTCCGCGTCCCCAGAGGACGTCACCGATGCACCGCCGTCGTTGCTCAAGGGATTGCTGTTCTCCTTCAACGTTCTCTTCGATGACCTCGCATCAGCTCCGACGCGTTCTTCACTGTCCACCGAATACTCCGTCAGCAGTACTCGAAGGTTTACTCGTTAACCGCGTGCGAGCACGTGGAACTCGTTAAGCTGCCGCAACCAACAGCTCGACGAGTGAACGAAATCCCAAGCGTAACTCGGAGGCTGTATGAACGCGTGAATTCACTTGAGAGACCAGTTTAAAAGAGGAAGTAGTGTCAGTTCGTTGACGACGATTAATCGGCGAAACGAGCAGAAACGGCACTAATACGTCGAACGTAATTAAAAAGGTGCCGATCACAGGCTCCAGTGACAAATCACTGCGTAACTTGAAAAAGAAGCAAGGACTTACTCGTTCCTTCTGGAGTTTGACTCCAGTGAATACCAGGTGATCTTATGACCTGTAAAAGAGAGTCGAGATATTCGAGATAATGGGGATGGAATTCCCAGGGGAATTTTTGCCGGTTGAATGCAAGATTTTCTCTCGATCAACTCGTGCGACGAGTTCACTGGTACCCATTGTTAGATAATGTTTATCCGCGGCGCACACATCGTGCTGGTCGATAAACGTCGACCACGGTATCCACGTTCCAATGACTAAAGTGGGAACTCTTAGCTCCGACGAGTGCTTTATCGAGCACACACTTTGTTGACGCGTAAAAGGATCATCGAACTGACAAGGCGAGCGAGCAATCGAGCCGCTGAATCAAAATCTATTTCTGCCTCGGGTAAGAATACACATCCGACCCGGCGGATATCCTACGAGAGATAGGCGAAAGATCCTGCGAGCACGCAAAGAAAGCCAACCAAGAGTGGCTCTCTCTCCCCTGTGATCATTCCTCTCTTCTATTTCCATGCGCTATTCTCCATAAATATGGATGCTCAACAACGCCAATGGGAAACACCCGTCTAAAAAGAGCTCGCCCCTTACCACTGAGGAATAAAGAGCGACTGGGGTGACAAGCGGACAAAGTTCTGCTGGTGTCATCAACTTCGATCTTCGATTAGAACTTGAAACTCTCTTTAAAAGAGAAAAATATACCAATAACCAATATTCCAATGCTATACTAATTATCCTATCAAAAGAACAAAAAAGTATCCTTGAAAAGAACAGAATTCAATACTAATCACAAGGCATTTGCGAGCTTAGTAACATTGAAAGGAGGATGACATTTTTAAGAGAAACTACGTCAAGTTAGAGATCGGCTACATGTTGTCACGATTTATACGCGAGTTGTCGGTAGATGATATCGAGGAAGAAGTAGGTGGTGATAGTCGGAGAGTAATCACAACTGGAGTTGGTTTGTGACCATTGGAGAAGCGGGGCGAAGGTACCCGCACAAAAAGACCTTGTGGTCTCGAAGTGAAGAGCGGCGACGGCAAATTGGCCGTTGGGGAACAACGTAATGTGACAGGAACCGGCGAAGAAATGACGGTGACCCCGTCGACTTCGGATGTCGCTGACAAAGCAGTCTCGACAGATGACGGCGCCGGAAGTGGAGGCATGGAATTGGCTCGTCTCGAAGCAGTCTTGGCGGCTCTTGTTAAGGCAAAAGTGGAGGCGATCAAAGCATCATCAGGCCTTGGCAAACGTTGCGGCAGTGCACCTGCTAGTCCTCATAGGCTTCGCTTGACCTCGACCTCCACTGCTTCCTCCTCTCTCAACCACCATCACCACCACCACCACCACCATCACCACCGTCACCACGGTCGGAAGAGCCACCAGCTGCACCTTCACCATCTTCACCATCGCCGCAGGAGACACGACTCCGCACCCTGCGGCGAACTCATCGACGACACTCATGGACATCCCCGCAGATTGCATCATAGTGAGTTCTTGATCAAAATTTATATTTTTCTATCTTACGGTAAATTGTATAGTAATTTGGATTATTCCTGTGATTTGTCTTGTCGATTTTTTCATTTGTCAGATAGAATGTCGTAAGTATATTTCAATCGGGTGTTTAGTTTCTCAATCGCATTACAGTGGACTCTCACTTTGTCGTCCTTTATCCTTACCTTTCTTTCGTTTTATCGCTTAAGCCAGCTTGAAACGTCCGTGAAGAAGGATCAGAGTAGACCGAGCGTAAGAGATAAAGGAGTTCCACGTCGATCGGAAAGCATGCAATCCTGACCATCGTACATCATCGTAACGAATGAAGGACCTCTTTTATCTTAGCTGTCTTGTTATAGTCAGAAAGCGACGTAAAAGAAAAATATTTCGAGAGAAAAGAAACAGGCTGTTTCGTCACCTGCGTCCAATTACCAACGAGAAATTTCCTCTTGTCGTGCGATGTTATATCAGGCGGTGCCGCAAGTGCGGCAAAGCAATCGCACGAGATTTGCATATGAATTGCCGTGGAAACCCATACCGGGAACGGACGTGGCTACTGGGATCCATAGCACAATGATAGTACACATTTTGTCACTTCTGCCTGTGTGTCCCGCATTGCGCAGCACTGTGGTCGACGATCCACAGGCGCGATGGGACTTGAATTCGAAAGCATCGAGAGAAATCGATGCAAGCAACACTCATAATTGAGATAGAGTGTGAAAAATATATTAGTGATCTTTCATTCGAATTTACTGACTAATTTCTCATTCTTGACAGTTTTATCTTCTCATTTTCTCATCTTCTATCATCCTCTTTTCCTTTTTATTCCTATCTCTGACTTGATTTCTTGGTTATTTCCGTCGAAAACGTACGTAAAAAGTACGGGGAATGCGATTTATATTTTAGCACATGTTTGATTCGAAACTTTTCCCGCAGTAAGTACGCCAGACTCCGAGCCGTCGAAATTGGGATGTGGATCGTTGAATAATGCACTTCGAATTCGCAAAGAAGATGCATCTCATCCTTCACCTGAGACATCGTGTAATGTTCTTGGTAGTACATGTGCCCTCTGCTCTTCCTGCGAATTAGGTTTAGTTCCCTAACTTATTCGAGACGTCCTCGTTAGGTAGCGCGCGACGCCCACCAAGTAGTCCTGTAATTGAAATTATCCATTTACCGAGTTTCCCCCTCTGGTATTTTGCCGCATAGAGTGCTTCTCACTTAGTTGCTACGTATAATTAATCATTACATTACATTATCACAGGAAACATACAGGAATAAAGAAAACCTTTTAAAAATATTATTATATATTTAATACAATCTACTAATTTCTAAAAATTTATTTCTCTCTGTTTTTAAACTATTTCACCTTCGTATTCAGAGATGCAAAGAATGTTTGAAATGTTCAACATCTGACTTTTACGAGACAATATTACCTCATCAACAGCCTGTGCACATCTGCACCAGAGCGAGCACAGGCCTCGTAAACATTGCAGTATTTCCTAAGAGCGTATTTCAAATGATGATGTATTTGTGATGACTTTCTAAGGATGTGTATTTGATTCAGGTAAAGGCTGGCGAAGATCATCGGAAAGTCCGCGTAGTCCACGGAAGCGACGAAGACATTCGAGAAGTCCGAATCCTATTCATGGTGTCGTCCAAGAAGTTCATCCAGGCCTCGACTCGCGTTTCCAGCTTCTCGCGATGGAGCTCGGTGATCAGGACCTCGCATTAATCAACTCTGAAAGGACGCGGGAGGTCCTAAGCGACTCCTGCGAGTTTCCGCGGCTGCACCGAAGTGCCTGCTACTTTTCTCAAAGCACAGCTCAATTGTAAGTGATCAATTTTATTCTTGTACTTCTAATTTGGATTTTTTTCTATTCATTTTGTGAAATAATTATAATGTGTATAAGATTAAATATTGTATAGTTTGTTGGTATCAAAGAGTAGTGGTTAATGATAGAAAATTGGATCGTTCTTGCACTCGGTATCTCTCTTTCTCTTTGCTTTATTCAAAATGCTCATTGTGTCGAGGAATGAAAGGAGCGCATTGGGTGAATGCGACTCGCGAGGTCCGCATCAGTGTTCTCTTGCCACTTCGCACAATGCTCTTATGCCTTCTCGGTCCATGCATATTTATCGTATGTTTCTATTTCGAGTCTCCCTAAGTACCACTCTCAGAGGTGGCCTCCACTCGCCCGATTGAATGGCTTACCAGGCACACCCTCCTAGGATCTGCAGATTCCATTTTCCCCGGCGACTCATCTTTTTAGAACCGCGCGTTTCATTATCAGGGAAATTTATTCGGAATGATTAAAGCCATGGTAGTTTATACACGGGCATGAATATTCCAGTGCCGAGCGCTTTGGTACGTCAGTTAATTATCTCTCATAAAATACGTCGAGGATCGTAAAAGTTCTGACTAAGAGTCAATAGAAATCAAGCGCGCAAATTGACCTTTGCGAAATTGATGGATTGATAATACGATCAAAAAGAATAACTTTCATCGGCAAAAGTTTATCGACTTTTTATTTGCCAGTAGTATTTTTGCAATTGGGAAAAAGTTGTTTGTCATACGAATTCCACTCTTTTGGAATTGCATGTTGGAACACTCAGAACCCGAACTCCCTCTAAGCGATGTTCCTCTCTCTTCAGAATCCGGCGTCAAGGCGCCGACTCTTTCCCACTCCGGGCTCGGGAAAGTGATTAAGGAAACGGTTTGCTAGTGAAAAAGACTGCTTTTTCTTTTCTCTTAAAGCGTAGCACGTCCTGGAAAGTGGGTCACCCGGGTGCGTGCGTGCGAATGTGCCCCAGGCTGTCTCCATTCTACACACACCCCCATGTGGTTCTCGTTGCGGAATCATGTAGCAAACAAAGCCAATCACTGCTTGCTCACGCAATTGAGCTGCAGTTACTGGCACTAACTACATTCGATATCCGATAATAACCATCCCGTGATTAATAATATCGGGGATATCTGTTGCATTAACTTTATCTTTTTCATCTTTTGTCCGAGTCTTCTCTGACAATCATTTAATCATTATAATCTATCAGTATTTGATCGATAATAACGAATTGTTAAATGTTTAAAACTCTATTCTCATTGTACGATTCAATTTCAAAGAGGTTGCTTGAAGTTCTGATCATTGTGAGCTGCATTGTTCTACATGACTAGTACTCTTGGCACATACAATAGTGCTGATGATTCAGAATCAATTTTTATATACAGAATATCTTCTTTCACACGAAGCTTCTACAATGCCTTTTGAAAATAACAGGATAAAGAGTGAGACGAGGCTCATATCGCGTTGACGTCAGCTGCCGGTGTAGTGCGCGCGCCTTTGTCTGACCAAATACTGGGTTGTACTACTGGCCACTGCAGACGCACATGCTGCTGCGCTTACGCAGTGAAATTCCGACTTGTGCTATTACGTCTATTCACTTTGGTCCATATCTTTAAATAGTTATGATTTGATCTTTCTATTACCATGACTCTTTCAAACATTTCCTGTTTATTTCAAATTATTCATAAATTAATGGTTTAGGGATGGAAACGTGTAGAAAACAAAGAATCAGTAGTGAAAGTGCCGGAATTGTACTGAAAACACTCGGAAAAGTCCTCCTGATTAGCTGATGCAGTCTGATTTAGACGGTATTTTCCACGTTTTCTAAGCTTCCCGACTATTTCAAGGGCTGAAATTTGGTGCAGAATGTTTACTTGTATCAAGGAAGAAGTGATATAAATTCCAGAGCCCTAGCTCAAAATTCATTTTTTCACAAATTTTTGTGAGTATACCCCTTCAAAAATTTTCGATTTTTCGAACGTTCTGAGACTTTGGCGAATGCTTGATTTTTCGATTGTTTGAGTATCAAAACGGATAGAAAACATGAAACCACTGGCTGAAATGCCGGAATTGGATCGAAAACACATGGAAAACCGATCCTGAATAATTCATTTTCGTCTAATTCTGATGGTTTTTCCCATGTTTTTCATACTTCCCGACATTTTCCGGGGCTGAAATTTGGTGGGGAATGTTTTCTTGCATCAAGGAAGAAGTGATATAAATTCCAGAGCCGTAGCTCAAAATTCATTTTTTCGCAAATTTTTCTGGGTATACCCCTTGACGAATTTTTAGGCCAAAAAATGAACTTTGACCTAGGGTTCTGGAATTTATATCACTGTTTCCTAGGTACATACTGAATCACTGCCTGAAATACTAGACCCTGAAACGGTCGGGAAGGGTAGTTCCAAAATTTTAGATTTTTCCAAGGTTCTCAGACTTTGGCGAACGCTTGATATTTCGATTATTTGAGTATCAAAACGGATAGAAAACATGAAACCACTGGCAGAAATGCCGGAATTGTGCCGAAAACACTTGGAAATAGATTCCTGAATAATGGATTTCATCTAATTTTGGCGGTATTTTCCATTTTCCAAGTCTTCACGATATTTTCCGGGGCTAAAATTTGATGTGGAATGTTTTCTTGCATTAAGAAACAAGTGACATAAATTTCGGAGTCCTATCTCAAAATTCTGAAGGGATATGGAAAGATTAATCGAACAGATCCATCGATATAACTATTATGTTAGTGGATTCTTTACTCTTCGTTGTGATTCCTATATATTTAAGATGTATTTTTATATACACCGCAAATAATCCAATTACGTCAAGTGTGTCGAGAAGCGGGTTGAGTGTCTCGTGGCAAACGCGATGTGTGATCGATAGACCATCGGTCATCGTTACACTCGAGCTTTCCTCGCGACTGCGACCGAAAGAAAGAGAGAGAGAGAGAGAGAGAGAGAGAGAGAGAAGGCCTTAATTATCCGCACTCTGACGTCGTCACGTCTATTTTCACCGTCACGCATTTAATAACCCCGGCCGAGGCGATGAGAGAAAGAGTGTTATATAAAATTGCGAGCGCCTCCGCGCGACACTTTATATACCACGCTGTCTCTAAATATAAATTCTCGCGTAATCCGTGAATATGTATTTTTATTGCCGCGTGTGCCTATTTTTAGCACGCAGTCCAGATTTACAGGTTTCGTGGTACCGAAAGTGTGTCGCAGTTGTATGAATTAAAGCGATCGATTAGTTGGCGTGGAACGCGTTAGATTAAAATGCCCGGCAGTTGCACGGGCGTTTCCTCCTCTCGCTCGCGGCTGCCACACGAAACGCTAACGGGAAATCCCCTGTGACGGGTAAAAAAGAATTCCCATTGTTCCATTGTGCCGTTAGCTCCCGTGAACTTGCAAGCGCTGCTCTCGCAGTGTTAACGGCCGTCTTGCGAGGACGCCGGCAACTTTTGTCTCATTTCTCGAGCCCGCAATTACGCTATCCGGCAGCGTTCATTCTTTATCGGGCGAGTGCGGAGGTCTGCCAGGCCAGAAATGGCAGAAAAGCTTTTTCCGATTTTAATGAACTTTATCGTGACTTAAACGACTTTCAACCCGTCGTCATTTTGCTGCTCTATCTTTCAAGCTTAATGTAATGAGACGCCTGCTGCACCTTTCTGTTCGAGCTTGCATTGAAAGTGTTTGGTTATTACTTAAATAGAGTTCTACAACGTTGAGGCATTCAAATATTAATATACAGTTAATATTTAAAAACTGGAAGAAAATGTAATAATAGATTTTCATAATACTCTTGAAACAATACTGGAAAATATCACATTTCAGAAAGATGCACTACGACGACGACGATCATGTTGCGTTGAACATAGCCGACGAGTTGGAAGAAGAGGAAACACTGAGCGGTCCAGGGAAGATCGAAGCACCACGGCAGAAGTATCATAGACCTCGGAAAAAGCGGAAGCGGCGCAAAGTGGTGAATACGACTCCAGTGGAGGAGATACCGGATCCCGATGAGTTACCACCACGAGCACGTTGGACCATCGTTGCAACCGCCTGCCTTCTACTGGCGATGTCTCTCTTACTGGTTGGAGTGACATTGCGAATGGCACCAATCATCGACGAGATGGGTGAGTTTCTATCCTTTTATATCTAACACCAACGAAACCCGAAGAACTACTCCAACTTTATCCAAGTTAAACTCTTTGGAACACCTTATTTCTTCGTACCAATACCTGAATCCATTTAAAGTTTCTCCAAGCATGCATAATTTAGAATGGAAGTTGGAAAAGTTCCATATACTGTTGCATACTCTGGTATATTGGATCCACTTTGTATCCATATTGCCAAACTTGCGTATCGAATGTAACGGGATTTCGTCGATATTGCCGATACTGATACCTTACCAGTTAGTATAGTGGCTAATGCATCTGAGCTTTGTAGCCAAGCTTTCCATACATTTCTGCAACGCTCTACCTTAATGGATTCCTTGTGTGGGATACGTTCGCGTAATTTAGGAATTTGGGACGCGTCTCTTGAGAAGACGAATACCAATTGGCGGTCACAATGAATTATCCAGACGATCCCACGAGATGTCACCTGGTATTGCAATTACGATCGTTCAATGTTTTAACGAGCCAACACACTGCGGTCTAACCCATTAAATTAGTCGTGTCTATCACCAACTGCGCACGAGGAAAACTGATTTCGAAATCAGAAGAAAAGGTGTGGGTCATATCTATAATTTGCAGGTGCTTTTAATTGGAAATATGATCTAATATACGAATTTTTTCGTCGGTTTCCATTAATTATCATCGGAGAAGTTAATTAAAAAAGCAGGTATATTTTACGTGGGCTTCAAAGAATTTAGTGGGTCGATCGTCGAAATGTTGGACGAACACAAAAGGAGCTTGCGAACTTTGAGGAATAACTGACTGTTTCCAGGCAGGCTGGAAGAGAGCGATTATGTTTTACCGTTTTTAAGTGCCTGACGTCGAGTGTTTACCTGGAACGAGGCAAGTATCACTTGACTTTGCATATCGGTGGCAGGAAATCCCTGTGTGACGTGTGCTAGTTCTCGAGTACAATTCAAATGCCGACGAACGACTGATTTTTTGAAAGCTTCATTAAAAAGCGCACGCTTCTTCCAACTGCTGACAAACAGTATCTAAGGCAATTATTGAACACTATCGATATCGAAATACAGTAATAATTTTGGGGTAGAAATCTCTTGTCCAATAAAGTTCTGTTTCGGCAAAAAAGGCTTGACCCCTTTTAGAATTTCTGCGAACCAGCACTCGACGTGAAAGTGTCCTTAGAAACGAGGTTACTCGCCTAAGTGTCGAAAGCTCGTTGCAAGGCTGGCATTGTCCAGCGATGATTGCATCTCAATTTAATTTTCTCCATCATATTCTAAACCACCAGCAACGTGAAAATAGTAAATCTCACCCAGCGTATATTCTTCCTGGGTATAAACGCATGAGGACAAAAAAAAGCAATCAATTATTGCAGAGGAATAAAATGGGAGGATGAGAAGAAGGCCGCAATTTCCGGAATTGTGCGGCATCGAAAGTAACCTCGGGGAACGGACGAGCACGACAGTTCAATTAAGAATTTCATGGAGCCCGTGATGTCTGACTTGCGCTCGACCTGTTCCACTTGATGCCTCCCCCGGCCGGCTGGATTCTCACCTTCGTTCCCATCGGCAAACTTTTATGCCTCAGTTTAGCCCCGGCGTGACACAACGCGTAATTGCAACGGGACTCTCGCAAATTGTTCCGTAATTCGCTTTTCCTTCCATTTCAACTTTATCAATTCCGGAGGAAATAGTGTGCTGGGTCTTTCGAAGTCAAATGTACCATCCAATTTGCAGTCTCTTTTTGATACTTTGAAGTAGAGTCGTTACACTTTACATTCATATATTTCTATGGACTATTTAAACAGATTTAAAGATTCTACTTGTTAATATGACTCAAAAGTAAGTGATCTCAATTGAATGAAACGAGAATCTTCGTAGCGAATGAAATAATAAATCTACATCTGTATTAATCAGAAAGAGGTCGAATTCGTCACTATTAAATACAGTTATATCTTAAAGTATTAAGTAGTGGAAGTACATGACAAGTCAGCCGGTTTTCAAGGCGGGTCGACAGTCCTCTAAACGTAAGAACCTTCAGTATGAAGAGTATAGACCCGCATTGTGTCGGAGCCCTTGGCCAATTAAGCGTCCACGGCACGAATCGCAGGACAACGGGCTGAGTTGGTTGCAATCTTGGCGTTACGCGAGAAAGAACATCCACTCGTGAAAGGCGGCGGATCTGCGCGGTACTGTGTATCGGTGGCACGTGCACACATACGTCTCTCATACAGCGGCGGGCACATGGAACGGGAGCGAGCGAGGTCGAGGGCGCTTCGCGCCTCCTAAATTAAAGGCGCACGTCTGTGAATCCTCCAGTCAGCCGTCGGATTTTCCCTGGCACAGCCACCGGCAACACTCTTCCACTGCTTGTCAGCTTTCCGCCAGTCGACAAGACGGGCTATCCTTAAGCCAAAAAAGACACTTTCTTCGTCCCAAAAGGGCGCAGTCGATTTACGAAACGTGCTCCTTGGAATTCAAATTTGAACTAGCTCGATGAAGTGTTAGTGATATTTTAGTGGTGTGTTTTACTAAGTATTAATTTAATCGAGAAGTAAGTTGTGTTACTAAATTGTGTTGGTTCTGTGCTGAAGTATATGGAGAAAACTAGTGACTGAATGGAAGGGTATAGTAATGCAATCGGTGGAAGAGTGCTCACTGAATCATCCTCTCCAGCGTCCTTTCCCACTCCGATGCTTTCGGCGCTCGTAACTCATGTCGCGTTAGGAATTAACAAGAACCACCGACTCGCGCGATCCAGATAAAGTGTTACTTTTTTTCCGAAGAAACCGCCAGCTCGTCTAGTCGAATATTACTCCCAGAGATTCTTGATTCTGGTGTGCGAGATAATTTCCAGAGCGTGATCCAGTAAGATCGATCTGATATCCGACCGTAATTAACAGGAATGTTCAGATTGATGATGAGTACTTTGAAGCGGGAGATTGAATACGGATTCAACTGGTAATAGTTCATTTGAAATAAGAAAACATACTTGAATTATAAATCCAGTTTCATATTCTATTTCGATATAATAATATAATACTATAATAAAAATGATAAACATACTTCAACATAAATATTCTCCTTCGAAAAAACTACGAACTTTAACATTCTCTTTTTGCCGTGTTGAAACCGGACAAATTGTACCAATGTGCAATGAGGCTTGTTGAGATATACTGCGGACACTCGCATACGAAATGAATGAACACAGTTGCGTTGGGGGTCAGTACGATTAACAGTTCCAATTTGATCGCTTTGCGTCGCTGGTGCAATCGGCGACACGCCTGATGTAGCAGATAATTGTAATACCACGACACGACAGACAAAATGAGTCAAATAGAGGCAAAGAGAGAGAGAGGGATAGAAAGAGGGAGGGTTGTTATCATCGGGAACCTATCGACAGAATGCAGGACGATTAATCTTCATGGCAGGTTGCGAGCAACGTGTAATCCCAACCGATGATGCTGATCAGTAGTAAAACAGTGTCACTTATCGTTTGCATAAACTTTTCTATGCTCGACCCTGACACATCCATTAATAACGCGGGGGTGGATGGTGCTGCGAGAGGGAGGGGGAAAGTCGAAAGCGAGCGCGACACATTGATCCAGGTATCCATGCTGGGCATTGAATGCGAATGGATATCCCTTTTGCATTCGGAGTAATCTAGGCTTGCTGGCAAAGGAGTTAAGGCGAAAGAAAAGGAAGAATCGGTGAGGGAGAGTGAGGGCAGAGGAAACTCGTCGCTGGCTCTGAACTCGACTAGTGGTAAAAGGCGCTCTGAAAGGGGCCAGAAATAGAAGTGAAACGACGGGATCTCCTTGACAGAATAGTAACACCGGGATCGTTGGGACGAGTGGTGTAGGTCAGTCTTACTTGCAGCTAAGCGCACTAAGCCTTGATAGCCTCTGTTACTTTTCATGAGCAATCTTTAACTATTGAAGTCTTCGGTAGAACTTTTTAATATAAGTATTGACATTTTTTAGATTGTTATATTATTAACTTTCTTTAAAGTGGGTTAGCCTTTTTGCCTCGGATTTAAAGTTCTGAGATTTTTCTTCAATGTTTTAGAATTACTGTGCATTCTTTTGATATTGGATACAAGTGTTTGGAAGTTCACTGCGACTCTTGTTACCGGATGATTCTCGTATGAAAATTGTTTTTTGCGACTAGGTGGAAATTCGTGTTTCACTAGAGCGTTCGTGTTACAAGTCTGACCAATGAGTGCGCGGAGGAAAATGCTCTTATTAACGGGCAGGATTACCGTAGGATTCGGCGTGAGGGATACCTGACCCCGGCATCGTGGATTACGTTGAATTTAACTACATTCACGCGCGAGGCGACCGCCTGACCTATTTACAGGATGCGCGCTCGTAATCTTTTTCGTAATCACAGACGAAACTAATTACAAAGCAATAGAAATTGGACGCACGGTTTTTTTTTTTAACAAAATATATCGAACAGGTTTGAGTTAACTGCATGTCGGTGATTTATTTTTACAAATATTTGCTTTACGAATACGACCTGAAATCCCGATTTTTTTGCAATCATAGAGAGAAGTGCTTTATCCGATTGGTAAAAGTGGAAGTTCGTGCTTCTGCTTTAACAGAGTTTAAATATTAAGTCATTATTTTACCTCCGTGTGTTCAAATATTTATGGAAAGAATATCTCGTCTCGAGTTTATACGTTTGCTGTTTCAAGATTTTCCGGAAAAGTTATTTCTGGCACAAGAAGACCGAAACGCGAAAAATATTTCCGAGAAGTGAACGGTAGGAATTCCCGAATGAAAATCATGATATTTCCCAAGTTCTGAGCATTCAGTCGAGTAAAGTGGACTACTAGAAGCACAATGGAAGTAAAATGAGACTTCAAATATTCTTGAGATAATGAAAATGAATAAATAGGTTCTTCGCTATGGCAGAAGATCTACTATTGTCCAGAATTCATTGTGATATTTCAATATGAAAGAGCCAAGCAATCGAGAGTCCAATGCTTTCAAGTCGTATCAAGAAAAGCTTCGATAGGCACACTAGCTTGATCGAAAAGGTGTGTATTCGGCAATTTAGCTTTCCAGCCGCCAGTTATTTGCCGCCTTGGCGCTCTCTTCGTGCATCGAGGCTGCGTTTTATCTTGCCGAGAGTGCAGCGTCGACTAAAAATAGCAGCGATCCATTTGTCGAAGCGCATATCCGACTGGCATTTTAATTAAGTTTACCTACCCAGATTCCAGGCAAAGCATTGCCTAAGAAAAATTGCATGCCCTGTTCGATTGAATTAGAACCGTAAAATAAAACAATATAAATTCTTGAAGATCAACAAAATGTCTAAGAATCATTCAATACAAATGTGTGTATCTTGCTTTTTATCGAGCGCAACTTCCTGCATCGTAGTCGCGCGCGTTCACGTTGGAATGCGCACCCCGGGAAAATCAGGTCATGTCTCGCAGCCGGTCGTGTTTTCCACGACGTTCGATTTCGCGGTATGCATCCACCTACGTCATTAACGGGACAAATATAGAGCGAGATCGTCATCGACGGGGCCTGCTGCTGTCCCTCTCCTACGCCAATTACGATAGCTTCCTCGCCAATTCCTATATCGGGAGGCAATTTGTGGAAGCGATCCATCAATTAGGTAATGCGAAACTGTTCCCTTTGTCGGTCGAATTCGCAAACACCTGCAAATCCTTTTGTATCAAAACCATGCGTATATTTAAACACCAATCGCTATTAATTTGCATGTAATTTACTCTTCGTAATATCAACAAGTATTATAGTTTCAGTATATGATTATCTTCGTTTTTGCCATAAAGCCTGTTAGAGTAATTTGAATGTAATCTATGTTCTTGAATAATTCATCTCGAAATATTTACTCTCGTGGCTTCTACTCTAATTGACTCCTTCAAGTGATGCGAGTCGTTTTGTCTAGTCGTTGGAAGACATTCTCGGAGAAAGACGCTTTCTTCTCCCAAGAGACATTGCATTCTCACAGATGAAATTCGTTGAAAGCGTAGGGAATTGGGCCACAACTGAAATCTTCGACAACGGAGTTTTGGTAATACCGTCGAATTCAAGTTCCTCTGTCAAAGATATTGGATTCCAGAAGGTCCACAATATTCGTGCACATTCTCACCTGTCGATTCTTACTTAGATCTCATAGAAAATGCATAGAAAATGAATTCGTCGAGTAAAAATGTTGGCACAATGCGGATTTTGAAATTATATTCCACTTCTTCGATGGAAATATGCCAAGTGAAGATACACCCTACAAATTATCTCAGTGCTTTTCTCTTCTTTTTTCTTTTTCCAACAGTTATTAGAACTCCATTAGAACGTCAGCTCGAGCGAAGTACGATGTAGTAATGCTTTCCACTTCGTCGCTTCTGTCTCACGATTCTTTTAATCGCTGTCTCATTACCATTTTCTCTGTGGCTTATAGAACGTCCGCAAGTTTTTTCCACTGCCAAAATTTTCCACCAGTAAGGAAAATTATACGTGAAAAAGGGTGTGAAGTTTCCCCCGAAATTTCACCCTTCATTTGAAATGGAAATATGGAAATGTAATACTTTCAAGTCTGAGAGACTTTCGGGAAAAGTAATGAAATGTCAGCAAGAAACTGAATCATTTTATTAAAAGAGTTTAGGGATGCCTAGAATTTTAAGGAGATTTGAAAACTGTAAGTGGTTGACTTTAAAGAAGGTCAATAGTAAACAACTCTCGAAAGTTACGAGAGTTACTAGGACATGCTATAAAAGACATCCATTAATATAGCAAAGCAGTAACTCAGGGTTCTCATCTGTATTACGATAAGAAGTAAGTGATATTAAAGTGCAGCTAAAAGAGATGATGGTTTAGCTAGTTAGGCTGGCTTCTCCGGTGGCGCATATGCGGTTCACTGCTGCAGAAATGGCTCTCCTCGTTTACTCAAACTTCCGAGAGGAGGGCTCGCAGACTTCGCTACGTACACAAAACGTGCCAGCCCGCCTCAACTGTGCCCGGTAAACACTTGATAATGTACTAAACGTCATTTCAAAGGAAGAACGTGGGATACCCGGTAATACACGCTAATTGAGAAGCCGGTGAAAGAACTCTTTTACGTGTTATCCCTGAAAGCTCTCTACTTAGTCACTTCTACTAATAATTGACACTTTCCGGCGGCACTTTCCGTCGCTAAATTTCATTAAATCTATCATTATGCAAGCAATGTCATTCGCGCGGTAACACACTATTCACAGGCTAATACCATTTATTCAGTAAGCATAATCGCTTTGGCTATCAACGCGCCAACCTGTGCATTTATTAAGCACGATCATGAGAGAGCGTACCAGCGTTGGTTTATACTCGTCCAATATATACTCGTACGCGTTGGCCAACAATTTCAAGCGTTTTCAAGTGTATTTGTGTGTATGTGGCTTCGAGAGTATTAAGCTGCATTCGCTGGGTGCATTAATGGAGCAGCCAAAGCGTTGGCATCCGCGCCAAGACCGCCACTGGCTGTCTCCAGTCGTGAAAACGAATTGGTCGAATGAATCGATTTCACGGCTCGTCTAGTTCGCCCTCACTGTTCGCAGATGCTCCATTGAAAAAGAGTGGATCGCTCTGAGAAAGAGAGAAGTTTAAATGTCCTGAAAGCAACTGCCTGTGATCGCAATCTGTCGATCACTTGATCTTAAAGGATATTATGAAGTCCTCAATTTATTCGGATTTATATCCTCATCGTAACCACTTGGCAAAGGATAATATTTGTCCAGCAAACGAAATAAAAACTCGTTATTGTTTATTAAACGCTTCTCGTATTTGCACGATGTGTATTTTATTTTCAATCTGCCCAGAATTTTCATACCCCAGATTTTGCCAACTGGACCTCGCGAATTGAATAATAATAATGGCAGTTTGTTCTCCGTTATTTTCATCCGTCAATAAACAGACATTTTGGTTATTCAATGTAAAATTGAATAGAGAGGATACTAAATTGGGAAGCATTATTTCGAGTATGTTGCATTGCCAATTTCGTTTACACTGCAGAACGACATAATTCATTTCTGGTGTTAGGATTCGGTCGGAGTGTTGCCTAGGGAATCCCGAGGATTTATTGTACGCGAAATTGTTTAATGTACCATATGCGAGGACACAATGCTGCAGGCTTGCTTCAGTGCGGTGTTAAATCTCGCACGTTCCAAGATCGCGGCGAGAGCACGGATTTTATTTCGAGAATGATTTATCACCGGCTCGTCCAAAATCCCTATTTCCGTGCATCGTATATTTTGCCGGCTTGAATAATTGATGAGCCGTGCACGAAGAGCTGCACAAGAGAGAATGAGAAGTCAAGAGAAGGAAAGGCAATTTAAAAGCTAAGCCGGCGGGCATATATTTATTTCCGGAGTCTGTGATTAGTATTGTGTACATTTGGAGAGGCTTTTAATATGATTTGCTAGTTAGAGCGTTCGCCCCGACATCTGCCATCTGGGACGAGCAGTGCATAACGATCGCGCTTATTTCTCCTTTAAAGCAGAGGCTGCTGCTCTGATATTGTTTAAACATACGAAGATGTTTGAACGAGCAATTGAAGGATGAGCTTCCCAGCTCGTTGCACTTAAGAAGCAAGGAGTGGAGCGCAAGACTGCCGAATGGACTCCCCAGCTGGGAAGTCACTTATCCAGGATTGTTCTCCTTTCATTGTTTAAGTGCGCCAAATATTAGCCGTGCTTAACGAGAAAGTACACCACCACCATCCACCACTTTCCTATTAGGATTATTGCGCGTCAGTCCAGCGAGCTTAGCAA
Organism: Ectemnius lituratus; assembly: GCA_910593735.2. Taxonomy (NCBI): domain Eukaryota; kingdom Metazoa; phylum Arthropoda; class Insecta; order Hymenoptera; family Crabronidae; genus Ectemnius; species Ectemnius lituratus. The sequence continues at coordinate 2,949,332 of OU343040.1, read as the reverse complement.
AAGGATAAGCGGAGACGTGAAATCCCTTGGCGAACTTTTAATCGACTATTCCGCTTACAATTTAGCACTCGAGCGACAAAGACACCCGCATTTCTTGCCCGCCGCTTCTCAAGGAAGCAATCTTCTCTAATTATGCCTTTTTCTTACGTGGCTTTTATAGAAGGTTTTGTGTATCCCGCTTACAATTTTTTCAAGGTTTTTCTAAGTTTTCCCGATTGTTCCTAAATCAATTGTTTAAGTATTAAAATGAGTAGAAAGTAAAGAATCAGTGGCGTAAAGGCCGGAATTGTATTGAAAACACTCGGAAAGGGCATCCTGATTAGCTGATGTGGTCTGATTTAGACGGTATTTTCCACGTTTTCCAAGCTTCCCAACTATTTCAGGGGCTGAAATTTGGTGGGGAATGTTTACTTGTATCAAGGAAGAAGTGATATAAATTCCAGAGCTCTAGCTCAAAATTCATTTTTTCGCAAATTTTTCCATATGTATCCCTTCACAAATTTTCGATTTTTCGAAGGTTCTGAGACTTTGGCGAATGCTTGATAATTCGATTGTTTGAGTATCAAAACGGATAGAAAACATGAAACCAGTGGCAGAAATGCCGGAATTGTACCGAAAACACATGGAAAACCGATCCTGAATAATTCATTTTCGTCTAATTCTGATGGTTTTTCCCATGTTTTTCATACTTCCCGACATTTTCCGGGGCTGAAATTCGGCGGGGAATGTTTTCTTGCATCAAGGAAGAAGTGATATAAATTCCAGAGCCCTAGCTCAAAATTCATTTTTTCGCAAATTTTTGTGGGTATACCCCTTGACGAATTTTTAGGCCAAAAAATGAACTTTGACCTAGGGTTCTGAAATTTATATCACTGTTTCCTAGGTACATACTGAATCACTGCCTGAAATACTAGACCCTGAAACGGTCGGGAAGGGTAGTTCCAAAATTTTAGATTTTTCCAAGGTTCTCAGACTTTGGCGAACGCTTGATATTTCGATTATTTGAGTATCAAAACGGATAGAAAGCAAAGAATGAGTGGTGTAAAGTTCGGAATTGTACCGAAAAAGTCATATTTCTGTCAAAAATCTGGAGTGTTATTCCTTACTATCTGGGTCATTCGGCATCCGAGTACGACTGAGCTTTTGCAAAAGACTAAGATTTGCTTGCCTTGGGTATGCTTTTAAACTTCGCATTCTCGCACACTCCCACATTGTTCGGGGCTCGAAGTTCGCCATCTGCCAAATGAAGTTCAGGCTGTCTCTTGGCATGAAGGAATAGTTCTCGCACTGTTTGACTTCAATTTCGCCGTTCTCATTTAATCCCTGCTTTATCGTTCCTAGCTTCATCTGACTTTATAATCGAGCTGCCAATGTGTTTCTTGAATCAAGGCAGCACCCTTCATTGAAATTCCGATGTGCTCCTATTAATACCCGTTGGAGGATGCAGCCGCCACCACCGCCGCCGAGGCGCATTTCCGGGCTGCATTTCATGCAGTGCTATCACCTGTTACGCTTCCCCTTCGTTTGTCCTCGTTTCACGAACATCGCCGGTTTCATTGGATGACCGTCCTTAGAGTCCTGGAGCGCGTCTGCTATAGGATGTCAATTTTATTGCATAGGAAAAGGAGTTTTTGCGTATATCAAATGAAAATATTCAAATGAAAATATAAGAATAAAATAGATAAATTCACCATCTTAGAAAGACCCAATAATATCTTTTAGAAATTGAACTCAGGATAATAGCTCGATCAATTAGGTCTTGTTCCTGCTCGTTCTCGTTGGCAATTTTCCCAGGACCACGAATGAACCTTTTGCTGGGACACGTATCAAGTGGCCGCACAATTCACATTAAGGAAAGCCAATTTCACGGATTCCGCCCACACCCTGACACGTAGCATACCTATATCGATATATTCTTTTCATTTCCGTGAAATAGGAAGGGGTGGAATTGATCGTGAAACGCAGTGGGATCGATTCCTGCCAGTGTTTTTGATATCGAGCAATAATGCCAGGACTGTTTCCCAATGCCATTATATCGATTGCTGTGGTGGGCGGCTTTATTTGTTTGCTGAGAGATACGGGCAAATAAGCTCGGTCTTGAACTATTTATCCGAGGGGAGCGCAACATCTTCTTTAGCTTCGGCGAGAAAAGCAAAAGCACAAAGGCTTCTCTTGCAGATTCGGCCACCATGCTTGCCTGACAAACAAACTGACATTCTGCAAGAATAATGCTAAATGCTTTCGACATGTGGTACCATTTGCTAGATTGGAAATTGGAAATGCTGATACAACTCATCCATTTAAAGTTCGACAGTTGTTGAGTCTGAGTTAAATTCAAGGAGTGCATTGCACTCTCTTAATTATTTATTGAAATACTTTTGAAAAAACATAGTTGAGAAACATTTTTACGATGGCTGTCTGTTTTCTTCTTCGTTTTCTATTAACATCGTTTATAGCATTGGTGGGCGTCGTGCGCACTAAATATTTGGCGAACTAGTGTATATTTATCGGAGCTGTAGTACGAGGAATTCCATTACAGATGTACACCAAAGATATTTTTATCCTGTCCTTAGTTAGACTTTTCATCTCCTTTTGCTGCACGTTCGTTCAAAGATAAAAAGCTTTTATTCGTAGACTTCTACGAACTTTCACTTCATACGAAAAGACTATCAAAAGCTCAAATAGGCATCTATGCCTGAATCCTTTGCTTGACAAGTTTGAAAATATATGCACTTTTGCTTGAAAAGCATAGAAATGAAAAAGTGTTTTCCAAGTGAACTCCAACATATTTTATGTGGATTCGTTTCACTAAATATTCAAGAGAAATATTGAAATGTATTGAATGTCAGTTCACATATTGATATTTACAAAGGATGGAAATAAAATACACACCATATTCCATTAATCTGTATTTTAAGAGGATAATATTTTTTATAAAGCTCCATACTAAGCATTGAATTCAGGATTCAAGATTTACCTCGAATGACAAATGATCAATTCATACATAATCCGAATGTCAACAGACATTCTCGCGCAGAGGTCTTTTAGCAAACATAGAGTTTCTCGGAATATATGTCGAAGGGGACTTCATTCTGACTCGAATCTATGAATGCCAGGTTCTCAATGAGCATAGAAGGAATCCGCGTCGTAGAAAGTCCATTCTAGACGATTTAGCCCGAAGCAGCTTTTCTTTGGTTGGCTGGCAATTCTCCCTGGAGCTTTTGCGGACGTCGCGAGTACTTTGTGTCGTCTTAACGAGACTCCTCACTTAAGGAACATGCTCTTGAATAATGTCTTACAGTCGTCTCACATGGCAAGCTATAGTTATGACTTACTATTAAGGTCAAACCGTAGCTTTTTTTATTGATCGACTAGCTGATGTAACATACACAGACTTAGTCAGGTCAGAGTCATCAAATACTTTAACTTTTATCGAATCAAATGTTTTGTTTTTTCATTTAAACACATGCAAATGCACTATGTTTTAACTGCAAGTGCATTGGATTGTTCGATTGTATATTGAATCAACGAGTTATCCCTTACAGCATTGTTAAACTTTACCATGTGCGTGTTCGATTACATTAAACGCCTCTGTGAAACCAGGAGCGAACGTTTAAATTATACGAGAGTTTATTGTGAGAAGATGCTCTGCACTCCGTGGTAAAAGCATCGCCGTTAGTCTCGCTAGGAGCGGAAGAAGGGCGGAAACTGATTACGCTAATAGAAAGGATGGGTATTCAGTAATTTGGAATGCTTTGTTGGCCTCAATTTTGAAAAGGATTATTCTCGAAAGCTCAAGGATAGTCCTTTACATTTAATAACCGTGAAAGTAATTCAAATTCAAGGGTAACTTATCTGTGGTCTTGGCTGGATTGTTTTGGGAGCAAGTACTAATAGGAATAGTGTCCGCGGGTATAACAGGGATGCTTTAGACAGGGGTTTCATTTAAGCTCGCCTCTGGCATGCGATGCAAAGCCTACGATTTAATGGGAAAGCCGCTGGCGCGTGTATACCTTGACGAGAGATCCGTCGTTGCATACTAATCCGACGAAGATAACGGACGATTCGCTTTAGCAGTGCACACGCGAGTGCGTTATAAACAACATTTCACTTGTTCGACAGATATCTCCGATAATGACTGCTCTTTCCGGATACAAGCGTCGCTCATAGCACTGACCAGTGGCATTGCGTGACAAAAATCCATCCTCTGCGTTGAGCAATCCACAAAACTGAACTGCATTACTATCATATCCACTGACACTGCAAAAAGTAAACTACCATTGTGTGACTGACACATTAATTAACCTTTTAAAGCACTTCGCAAACCGATCGTGTTCGACTACAACAACATTGAAAGGCCAATTCAATGGATTTCCGTTGTCTGCCAAAATTACAACACATTCTTTGTATCTCGAAAGACACCAGCCGTCACAAAGAGTGATTAACAACATAGATGAAAACTAGAACATGTCAAGTGCACTATTGACAAAGAAAAGCTCTTCCAGTTTAACGATTTAAATTCATCGATAATTGATGAAAGTGGAGCATTGAATAGATTCCATTGGAACCATTGAAGAAAGGCATATTGAATTTGAATAACGAGAATGAAGATCGAGTGATAATTGAAATTGAAAGTATGGACTCAAGTGAGAAGGATGATGCGACTCGGCGGGCGTCAGGTTCGTCCTCCGAGAGGATAATATTCTACGTAGATGATTCATCGGCGGAAGTGGTCCAGGATTATCATCAGCCTGGTGAAGGAAATACCTTAGCCTTTCCATCGGCAAATTCGAGTAGTCTTCGAGTGGATGATCGATTACTATTCTATCCGACGAATCCAGACGGGACTGCTTTCCAATTGGATGAGCGCTCGATTCTCTATTTAAGCAGTCAGGAGGACGCTTCACGGCGTCCAAACTCGACGCGCTCGAGCATCTCGAAACAGGGTAGAAGTGGATCGGAGGATTTGACACGCGCTGCTCGAAGAACAAGCGTACAATCCGGTCGGTCCAGAAGGAACAGCTGTGCCAGGCCAACACCGTTAGGTAGGCAGAGATAGAGGGTTAGAGAGAGGGTCAATTGGGTCATCAGACTCTCGCGCGATCGATCCTTGCCAACGATACGCAACTCGAAATACACAAGCCCCCGCGCGTAGTACTACGCCGCCGGCGGAAAGAGTAACCTCTCATGAGATAACGACGGAGTATTCACTCTCTTGTTCGTAGTGTGCCGCTCGATTATTCTCTTTTACACTTTTTCGGATTACATCGCTTTCATAGAGTTTCGACGTCGACGCGCTTCAATGCCTCTTGATTCGTTATAGCAAAAGGGTAGTCCGACTGCGGCGGCGAATGCACCGCGTGCCGAGAATAGACGCTTTGTTTGCCGCCGATTGCAGTTAAATCTACTTCGTCTGATAATAGACGCTTTCGAGTCAGGAATCCTTCGAGTAGAAAGAGAATAAATTGGTAACAATCGTTCGTTTCTAATTGAAAGTATATTCGGTGATTTAGAAAATGATATTGTATTCTAATTGAAAGTGAAAGCGTGAAATTTAAGGAGGAAGAATGCATCAATCTTCGCCTGGGTTGTTTGATGGGGAATTAGTTAGAGACACTGTGGAAAATGTCATTGTTGCGGAGAATGACGAGTCATTGGAAATTAAAACTATAGGCGACGGTCGAAGAGCGAGTACCTGTAAAAGGCAGAGGTCAAAAAGAACGAGTGCTGCGAGAAGGAAGGATTCAGTTCGACCGGCAAGAACTGCTTTGAAGGAAGCTCGAAAGGTGATCGAAGATGCTCGGGAATTAGAGCAAGCAAGGAGGCATCGACGAATCGCTATGATCGTTTTGGGCACTTTCCTCTTTCTCCTGGCATCCTCGGTCCTGGCAGTGGTGGTTACACTGACGCACAGCTCCTTCCTCAGTCCGGTTGTGGGTTCCAAAGAACTGGCGGATCATCGAGCTCAACGTAAACAGCATGATGATTGATTTACATACGTGGGAAAATGTAGCAGATGTATTCAAAAATTCTCACTTCTTAGGAAATATTACTTAGGATCATGCTAAATAATGACACTTATATGAAGTCTGCTTTCACCTTCTAACATGATTTATTACATCCAAAAGAATACCTCTTGAAAAGAGGGTTCGTCTGCCAAATTTTAGAATTGGATAAAATAGAAATCTTAATTTTAAAACTACTAATTAAATCCATCTAGTTATAGAACTCTTTAATGGGTACAAGAATATCAAAGTCAAATTGAAAGTGACCAGTACAGTGATCCGTCTGTATAAAATCGTTTTAATTGTTCGAATTGGAACGCGACGAAAATGCATCCGCGTGAAATGCATACCCTGGTTTAAGGTAAACCAATCCGTCAATATTGTCGTGTTAGTGTATATATTTCTGGTCGCCTCGACGCTTTCAAAAAATGTCATTACTTAGCAATATCCTCTATTGGGGTACTGTCTGAATGCTTCCAATTCTAGTTGGGGTTTTGTCGTTCAAACCGAAATAGCATCGAGGGAAATGACTCTTCCTGTCGGGTAGAAGTCCCCTTCGTATATTACGAAACTCAATATCGGCAGTATCGACTTATCGAAAATAAATGTTGTATTTTTAGTTTTTTTTTTGAAGAGGAGCTAAAATTAGGATGAGTAGCTGATGAAGGGATATGCAAGTATGATGAGTGAGCTAAGTGAAACTTGTACTCTTTGCACAGTTCGCAGGGAGAACGAGGAGCTGATAAATTCCCTAAACAGGGAGTACGTGCCGGTAAACACGACGGCACCTCCCTAAGGACGTTCGCGTCGGGAATGTTGGAGTCTGCTCGTCTCCCTCAAGTTCATTGGCATAATCCTACAGAGAAGAGGAGTCTCTTGCCCTGGCAGAGCTTTCAATTGAGCAGTGGCCAAGCGGGTTGCCCAGAGAACTAGTAAATTCGATTTCGCAAACTCGAACTCTCGCTCATAAACCGACCCATCTTGATCGAACGTTTCCCTGAAGGGTCACTACTGCTCGCATCACGGGTTCGATTTACTTACCGACTAGTTGCAAACTCGCTTGGCCAATTATTGAATAGCTCGAACTTGTGCCCCTTCGACGCTAGTCGAATTGTCTTGAAAGCTCTCTGGCTTTAAAGGTAAGTTCGTTCAATCTTCTCTAAAGGAATTCTTCAATACCTTTGATTAACTCAATGACAACAAACCATTCCACCTGTTTCCTCAGTGAAACAGAACTTAATTATAAATACTGTTATCACCAATCTTTTGTAGTCCAAGTAGCAAGTAATCAGAATTGTTTTGATTTCATTTAAAAGATAAAAACATTTGTTGAATTTCCTGATAAACTGTCATAATGTTTATAATATTTTTGATGTATCCAAACAGTTCGGAGAGTGTCTACATTGTACGAAGGACAGGATCTTTCTAGCTACATGCCGATAGAGTTACAGGAGGGATCCTACCTACGCATCAACCCATCCAAAGACCCAAATTCACAGGATTCCGAGAACCAGGTGGAATTCCAGGCACACAGGTACACAGGTGACCCGAAATTCTGTCATGGAACTTTGTCACTCGCGCAATTGTTGGAAATGTTTATTATTGTTGCTCGTGTGAGGACAACGAAATCACTTTGTTCTATGCGCTCCTTGTTACGACCTACTTGCGAGATACCCTTTTTTGGGTCCCTGTTGGAAAAAAACATTCAACCCTGAATGAACTTCTGAAGTGATGACGCGTTCATAAAGAATCGGTGGCAAAAGGACAATGGAAGGAAAACTTCACTATTTTGTTTCTATTCTCGAGAAATCTCCCCTTTTCAAATCTTTAAGCTCTCCAAGAATATGGAACGAACCCTGCATGGATGACTGAAAAAAGTTTGCTGACTAGAATGCTTTCCGGGGAGGGGAAAACTATAGCTGTACTCGCTTGAAATCGTCGTACGTAGATTACTTTTGCCCTTCTACATCGGCGCCACAGTGTCGTACTTGAAAACTTAACTGGATGAACGAGCATGAAAGAAATCGAACTATTGTACAAAAGTTAGAGGAGGCTGCTGGCGTCGAAGCTCCTCCGAGATGTGTAAGCATGCACTAGATAGTCAAGTATAAGTGTAAGTATTGTTAAGAGTAGGGCTGTACCGAATGCCGAATGCTTGCATCAGACTAGTGAACTAGTACAGAAATACTTCGACCTCAATTTATCGTTACGCTAGACCTAAATGAAAGTTTTCACGATTTACTAGATATTCGGTACAGCCTTAGACGCAGTGGAGCTTACGTGAGCAAGTGTGTACGCTCTCGCTTATAGCAGGCAGAATCTCTCACTGTATTCGAATCACGTTTTTCGCTTGCCCGCTACGAGTCTTCCACAATTCGGGGACGAAAGTTGAACGAAAAGAGAGCAGGATATAATGCGCGACTAAAAAGAGAGCTGACACTTTTTTACCAAAGGAGGAACACGCTCTATTTCTGAGCACGTTTGCCTCGTAAATACGATCTTTGTGTTGATACACTCGACGATTGTAGAGAAACATTGACAACGGGAGTGTACGGCATACAAGGCTACGTTTAGACTCGTGATTTACATCTGAATCATTCCTCAATCGCGACCCACTTTCACACGGGTTTCATGCGAGAGAATTTTTTTCATTATACTTCCCAACTGTTTTAAACTAATATATCAAGCAGCCTGGCAGACATGTAGGAAAAGAGAGAGAGAGAGAGAGAGAGAGAGAGAGAGAGAGAGAGAGAGAGAGAGAGAGAGAGAGAGAGAGAGAGAGAGAGAGAGAGAGAGAGAGAGAGAGGAGTGAAAATAGGGGTAGAAAATAGGACGGTGGGAAGCCACCAGTTTATTGCTACTGACGTACGTAACTCAGGAAATTTTCATACCAGTAGCACTTTAGTTTAATCAGTTTCAATTAAGCCTGTCCGCGTTAATATTAGGCGTCAAATTAGCGGGACACTTAGCTGATGTCTACGATTAGAAATCGAAACAATGGGCAGACTCTTTTTCGATCAGTACAAGTATGGGAATTCAACTAACTTTAGAAAAACGAGGATAAAAATCTAGGTAATTTTCTTAATAAAATGGTAAACCCTAGCTGAAGATTGCAGGTTGCTTTATCGATCATTTTTTAACAAATGGTGTGCAATCTTGGACTAGCATTGACCGAGTGTTTCAATCGATCGCAGTAATTCATTCGCGTATACCTCGGCGAAACCTCAAGCTCCCTTTTTGTACAACTTACGATTGTCGCTCATTGAGATCGACTTAGGTTCTCAGTGTTGCAAATTTCTTGCAGTTCTCCTTCGTTGTCCTTCTCTCCAATTAACGAGTGCGCAGTCTGCTGTTTACGCTCCCGTTCTACGGTATAATTAGGTCGACGTAGTCTGCACTTGAATTACAATTTGACCTTCTCCCTATAATTAGCAGAGACTCTGCTACAAACAAGTTCATTCCAATTTTCACGATATTATTAAACAAATATTTCGTACAAACAACTATCTTTGTTTCATATTACGAAATTCCAAATTTATTGTTCATTCCTGTAAAAAGTTCTTCACTCTCATAAAAATGTTGGTGATCGAAGGAGCTTTGAAAGAGGACTGCAAGCTCTCGCCGATATTGTTGTAAGGAGAACGTGTGCGTTGAATTTCATGAGAAAGGTGCTTTCCTTCTCTTCTCCGTATAAACCTACGATAGAGTAAGTAATCCTTGAAGCGTGTGGGGCGAGAATGTCGATCGACGCTCCATTTTGGCCTAATGCAGAACTCTTGGAGCATCTTCTTCTAGTCAAGTAAAGCGCAGCACCTGTTTTCCAGTGCTGCGGTTGGCTATGCACATCGTATTTTCCGAACGATCCCGTATAGATCGGGTCACGTGTGTTCAGTGTTCAGTGAGGCAGAGTAACGAGAACAGCGAGCCAGGAGGAATTTCATCGGGTAGACTTGCGCGCGCCCACTTTTCATCGGTTCTAAACTTAAACGTGGAAAAGGGTGCACCACCCACACCCGTCCGTCTTTCCGGTTATTCGAGCTAAAGATTGCTTTCTATTACAGCACTCCATGGACAAGCGCACTCGGCTGATAATCTCTCGATCGTAGTAGTTAGCTTTAAGAAACGCCACGAGCGAAACGACCGTGTGCCAAATTTGCGTACATATGTACATTTAGGCATGAGTGGGCGAGGAATAGTGCCACAAGTTTTCCTTTCGACAATCAGAATATGTATTCCAGTGTAAGATCACTCGTCATCAGGAAGAATTGATTGGACAAGTTTCGCCGAAGTCAAATGTCATAATTAACAAAGGTATCTCGAGTGACTCGAGCGAATATTGCATTGCTCATTTACTGTTAAAAAACGAATCAGGTATAATCCCTGGGAGTATGTGTGCGAGGAAGTAGGTGAAGCCTGCCAGTTTGTCTATCGATACTTGCCTCGAAGTTGCTTCGTCCGGAAAGGTTGAGCGCGTGGATTATTAAACGCAGTATAACACACACTAGATACATACGACCCTTGTCGATTCCCCATCCTATACCCGATTGCAATTCAGGTCGTGCTCGAGTTCGAGAACTGGAGTAGGTGCATATGTGCATAATACGCGTGCGTACGTAACTACGTGGATCGTACGTCACATAAACAAAGGCCGCTTTGCAAGGAAGTAAAATGAAGCTGCAGGATCATATGTAACTGGTATTTCTAGGGAAACGGCATTCGTCGATCCATCGTAATTTGCAAGACGCGCAAAATCAATGGCAGTTGATTTTTTCTGCCGAGCGAGAACATATACACGCATACATTGCGAACCTGTAGCCGATTAAGAGTCGCGTTGTACTAGTTTGCGAGTGGACACGTGCGCCTTGCCTGGGACACGTGTTACTACTAATTAAACGAGCAAATTAAAAAAAAAAAGCGACACAATGATATCCTCGACTACCACCGAGGTGTGCATGACGAGGGGATCAATGCCGATTACCCGCGTGATATGTTGACGGACGACGAAATATTAAGGTTTATGTTTCTATATTGTAATAACATTTATGTAATAATGGTTACTATAATGCAAAAATATACATGCTAGTTGTCCAATCGTTCTGCTAGTTTTATCCTTCTTCTTTACTTGTTCCTTTGACCTGCTTTTTTTCAGAAGATTTGGAAGAAGTGGAATGAATTCAAGAAAGGATGATGAAAGTTCAATCAAACAGTGAGTTTTATTGTCAACGTAAATTGCAAACTTCTACATTGTAGAAATCTGTGAACGAAAATGCCGGTCTCGGCTAGTCTCGCACCCTGCCTAAAAGGGAATTGTAGAGAGTCCTGCAATTGCGTGAACATTAACTTGACACTCGAGTTTTCTGTATGTGTGTAATCTACTTAATAGTGTATCGTGCCGTATTGCGCGGTGTTTATTATGATGCAGGAAAACTTATTAGAAGCGCATTAAACCGGAGCCAACGATGTTTTCCGCGCCAGTTGCCATGGCGCTCTGCTAGCTTGTCCACTTTATGTGCTAATTCAGCCAGCAATGAATAAAGCTGGCTGACTCGGCCAATTCTACTGAAGTTCCAGTATCACCGGAAAATAGCCGATGGTTCCGGCACGATACGATAGTGTTCTTTGTGCTTCCTACGAGATAACACGATGTTAAACAACAGTTATATACGCGATATACTTCTTTTAACTAGTAATCGGGCCAGTTATATTCTACGCCTGAGCTATTCCTAGAGGTAATAGTGCAATTCTGTCTCACCCTGCCTGAAAGGGATAAATTAAGTTAGAGTCATGCTACTGTGCTCACCTAAATCCTTCTCGCATCAGGGCCAATGTTTTCGCGCATTTGCGCTCAACAGTTAATCGTAATCGTTGTATAATATCAGTCGATTCTCTTGCACCCTGCCTCAAAGGGATAAAAGATGTTGCTAATCGCCACCGGTGTACTTTCCACCGATATAAACGCTCGATGCAATTGATTTTACCCACTTCTCGCTTGGCTCGTTATTCGCCCGGAAGAGTTAATGGATAGCCTACGTAAGCGCAAACATACGCTCGCTTTCTACCTTCCCGGACTCATCACGAATAAGAAACAAGTAAAAGGTGGGAGTATTTGCACGCGTTGGTGTTCCGGCCGACGTCACCAATGGCGACGAATAAATATATACTTTACGATTAATTAATTCTATCAGTCTCAGTAACATCAGTTTGTTTAACCCTGCCTAAAAGGGAACGAAGATGGTCATGCAAATTTGCTCTTCGCATAGAGGGGGCCCTAGAAAACGCGTAACCAGTTTTGTTGCCAGATAATAAAAGGAGTCTATCTTTCGTCCTTTCGAATGAGGAAAAAAAAATCATTCACTGGCAACAATTAACTTGCTACGTTCTTGGCCCGAAATTGTACCGTTCATGGCAAAAGGTCTCTTACTCGCGACAAGATTCCATGCGGGTATTTGTTACGCGCAATCGATTAATGAAGCTGTTGGCGACGGTGTAATCGAGCTGGAGATGTGACGCCAGGTTGAAATCGTTGTGTACACACCTGGCGAGTACTCGAGCACTCAGGGGAGGCCTGTTCCTCTGTTGTTTTTCCTGGAGCGAGCCTCTCACTCGTCAATCGGGCCGTTTACGGTTGACACAAGTGCCGAGACTCCTGACCCGCGTGTACCTTGTTTGTCGAATCAATCGCGACACAGCCGAACTAATGCGATTCCACTATGTGGTTTCGTTTCATTTTGCTCGGTCGCTTTTTGGCTAAGAACACATGTAATTCTGTATAACACGCAATGGAATCTTGGAGCTTTCGAGCGAGGCCGTACCAATGAACTAGCCAATCTCGTTACTTCGTGTATCCATCCAATGGAATATAAGGGCCCTTACTTATATACTAAGACACTAAACTAACTTACTAATCCAAACTTATGATACTAGCTAAAAGGAAGAAATAATAAAAAGATCGAAAACCGTAACTCCTAGAGAATCTCAAGTTCCAGTGTCTGGTTGTATCCTATTGGGGGAAGTTAGTTGGATATTGCGTTCGATCGTGTGGCTTAACAAGTGACCTTGATTCCCCTCTCGACCCTCTTGGTATATCGTGTCTGTTTTTTGGATAGAATAGTGGAGATTCTCGACGGGAAATCTAAGGCTTCAGCGATGGTCCACTAGGTTCCGTGAGATTGCATCGAGAGATCCAATGAAAGGCCACCATCCGGGACTAAGGCCCCGTGGTTCTTCCTTACATTCTTCTTGATTCTTGGAAAGTTCCGCTGAGTGCCAAGTATTTTTCAGATACTTCTTTGGATGAGGCTGGCGGGAGGCCAAACGATCGGTAAAAAAAAACTGAAAGTTCCAGTCACTCGGTTCTTCGTAAGAAGACCTGTTGTACTCTCGAAATCGGGAGCTACCAAGTAGCTTGCACTACTAGTGCTTTGATTGGGTCGCGTAATGCCAATTGTGTTCTTACCAATCATTGAGTGGCGAGGCGGAATAATGCCTCTCTTCATTTTCTGATCGATCGCTCGCCGAGAAGAGGAAGAATGTTCTCAGACACCACGGGGCCCACGCTCGATCGTGCCATAATCCGGGTGGTCGTAGGAGCTTAATTCTAACATTTCAAAAAGTAGTACCACGTGAATACAATTATGAGAAAGAATACCTTTCGGACCATCGCCTGAGATTTTTCATATCTTTGAGATTTCTTTTCATTTCGTTTTCTGGTTTTTTTTTTTGGCGTGTTGAGATTTTCTGTTTCTTGATTCTAAGCGATCGTACTTATTTGGAGCTCCTGTTGATCCTTGGCTGCGGCTGCTGCTGCGGCTGCTTTCATCTTCCTGCTCTTGCTTTTGCAATTCAGTTCCTCTTGGATCTCCAGAAGTGATTTGCCCTTGGTCTCCGGTACCACCAGGACAATGAAGATGATTCCAAGGAAGCAGGTGACTGCGAACCAGCCAAATGCAGCGTACACACCGAGTGAATCCGAGATGACTTGGTAAAGTTTGGAGACAACAAAAGCCAACAGAGAAGCCCAGATATTTGCAAGTGAGACAGCTGCTCCCTTCACATTCGTTGGGAAGAGCTCTCCGAGCATCATATATGGCAGAGGATTCAAGCCAAGTGCGATTATCAATTCATAGAATATGACTGCCGAGTGGAGAACCCAACCGTACTGGGACACGTCGACGCCCAAGGGGAATTTCAATAAGTAAAAAGCACCAGCGACGCTGAGGGCGACGCCGCCGAGGAAGGTGGTGAAGAGAAGCAGAGGCCTTCTGCCTAGTTTGTCGACCAAGGCTGCTGCTCCAACTCCAGCGATCAGTTGCAGCACACTGAGAATAATGACTGCAATCCCTGCGGACAATTCTGTCTCTCCTTCCTCGAGGATCTCCTGAGTATACGACTCGATAGCGCAGATACCACTGAATTGAAGGATCAATTGTAATCCAAAGCTGACGATCACTGCCTTCCGGTTGCCGGGTGTGTCGAACAAGTCCCAAAGGCGTCCTTTATCGCTCAAGTCTCTTGTAACCGTCTTCTGCATTTGTTCCATGTCTTCCTCCAATTGATCATCAGTCGCATATCGTTTCAAACGTTTTAGACTATTTGTAGCTTCTTCCTGACGGTTTGTCATCAACAGGAAGTACGGGGATTCCGGCATCCAAGAGAAAGTCAAGAAAAATGCGACAGGGATGACACCACAGATATAAGAGAGCCAATCGTATGATACGAAAGGTCCAACTGCATGAGCGTAAAGTTCTCCAAAGGTCACCATTAATTTAATGAGTGATCCTAGACATCCTCTGATCTCTTTGTCAGCGATTTCACCAATGTACATTGGACAAACCACATAAACGATACCTTGACCAATGCCACTGATGAATCTGGAGGCGTAAAGGAAGTAGGGGTTCCATGCCAGGATAATAAGGACCCAACCAAGGCTGAGTGGGACGCCAGCTAACAGAAGACTAGTCTTGCGGCCGAATCTGTCGACTATCAGAGCTGCTAGGATATTGCCTGGTATTGAACCCAGCAAATAGAACGAGGCGATCCAGGAAGCGTCGTCGGAAGTTATATACACGTGGGAATCGGGGGACTTCAGTCTTGGTAGTGTCGGCGATGTCCAACCAATGTGGGTGCCCGTAATCGCCAATGATAGGGTGGCTGCGGGCCAGCAAAATATATCGTAAAATATGTGCATAAAAAGGAATTGATGATGCGAAGATACATAAATAAGAATATTATGAAAATTGTAAGATATGATAAAAGAATTTGTGTTCCAATTTGAAAATATGAGAATTCAGTGTAATCTGTGTTTGAAGAGTGGTTGGAAGACATACATTTCTATTGCATGTACAAGCTGATATCAATCAACGAGCAAGCGATCGACAAGTGTCCAGATTGTCCTCTTAAATGAGTTCGATAAATTGACCGCTCTCACGTACAATCCCGTGCACTTGCCTGGCATACTCGATGCCGCCAATAGGCTTGATATCGATAAGCTAATGTGGCGATTTTATTACCAACGCGTTAATTTGACCTTGTTTAATGGAATGCAGTTTTTATCTATTTTCGGATAATACTACTTGACTTTGTAACAACAGATATATTTATCTATATTTAGAGCTGGTAACGCAATTGCTTTTAATGTTTGTAGAAGAATCAGGTAATTACGAACCGAAAAATTTGCCTAAAATTCACTGAGAGGTGAAATCAAATCCGAGATAAGTCCGATAAGTCGTATCCGGTTATTTTGCACCTTCCTTCACTCCACTCCCTACTCTCACAACATCTTTGGGAATTCCATATTACACTTCTCACAGAATACACAATTTATCAATTAGAAAAAGCTCACCTGTAATCGCTGCTAAGTATTGCGGCCACCACTTAACGTGCGACTTGTCCATCTTCTCCATTTCTTCTAGTCAGCGGACTAAAACGATTCGAGGTAACAATGATCACTCAGTGTCAAAACTCCGGGATAGGAAAAGCTCTCTGAATAATGAAGGTACCCATTGCGAAAATGTTGCTAAGCAGTGAAAAGGTCCGAGTGCGAAGAAAACGAAAAAGGGAAAGAAAAAAAGAAAAGCAGAAAAGAAGAGTGCTGTTGGATGCAAAACGGAATGTGTCGTTTGGTTCGGAATGCTTACAGAGATAGCGATGAGACTCGTGCAAAGCCACCAGGAAGGAGCGGAGCAATTTGCGCTGCTGGCGTTTACGGGCCCTCTCTTTAACGCATTGCAGCCGGCGGAACGACAATCTATTCACAGGAGTTACTGGATTTTATACGTCACTTTATCAGCAAATCTGTTATCACACGCGGCCCTCGCGTTATCCCCACTAGGCCCGGCCTCTCCTCGCCGCGCTGCCCAAGAAATCTCTTATACTACTTTTCAGGAAGTTAGACGAAGAGAACACCATCGCCACCGTCGATCAAACGCGCACAATGGATGCCAACGGACCGCCTTAAACTACTTGCGCTACTCTCCCAGTTTTACGGGTGTGCAAACAGAGTCATTAAAAGTGCGCGTCTTTCTAGAATATCAATCGAATAAATGCTGCGAGACCTTAGCGAAAGGGCCTTCGGATCAAGGTTCGTTCATCTTGTCATTAAACGTATGTTAAAATGTGTTAACTTTATGAATTTTAGAGTTCAGGTTCGTTGGTAAATAATTATAAAATTAGATTAAAGATATTTATGTCAATATGGATTTTGATATATCTATTATAAGTTTGTGTGTAGATTCATTAGAACGTGTAATATTTCAGAGGTAAAGCTTTCGCTATTTAGTAATGATTGACCTGATATAAACTCGAAAGTTCGATTGGTCTAGCAAACGGGCGATTGGCTGTTCAATTGATAGGCAATGAATACTGTTTGGCTACATCTACTGGGTGTTCTTTTCAGATACACTTTAGAAAGTTCAGTATAATTTATCTCTCAAAACTTGTACCATCCATCAGGAAAGTTTTCCACATTTTCGGGAAGCAGGAAGTGTGAAAATCTCATGGACCACGCGACCCAGAGTGTACACAACGCTTTGCGTAGATAACGTCGAGGACAGGGAACTCTAAAGTGGCGAGTTCGGGGGCTGAAAAAGTTTCTGAAGCGTGCGCTGTTCCACTTTAAGCATTGACTGCGAGCGTATATGAGTTCCAATGGAACTATGCGTGCGTGCGACATTATCGTGAAAGTTTAATGTCGTTCTAAAACACAGTGGTCGACACGTACACAAGGCTCGAGGCAAAGCTTTCTACAAATCGACCGACGCCTAAGGGAAACTGCAGGTCAAAAACGAGGACGCTGTTACTACTGAAGTCATGACGGAAGTTCAACGATCCTCTCGCGGATGATTGGTTTGTTAATTCGTTGGACAGGCTCCAAAATGTGGGCTATCGATAACAAGTCCCATACAGTGGTTGGTGTGTTTGCACGAGAACTCGAGCACGCGCTTACGAGCAACCTGCGAAAAGTGGAATAAATAACACGTGTAACACAGTATTTGCAAGGGAGAGAGAGAGAGACAGAGGGAAATGCTTGTAGCTTGATATTGGTTGTAACTAATGTGCCATAGAGCCTCGGTAATGTGACTGGCTTAAAATAGCCATAACTAGTAGTGTGTATAGCTGGCGGAGCACATAGCGCCCTATTCTACTGCGATAATGTATAATGGACGAATCTATTACCCTTCGTCTATGCGACTCATCATTGCACCTTCAAACCTAATTTCGACACGTCGATCCAAAGATTGATATATTCCTGCATACATAATAGAACGTTGAACATTTCGATGAGCTGTTTTTAACACAGTCCCATGAAGAAAAAAGGTGGAGCAGAATCTTTCGTACGCGTGGAAATGTTGTAGGAACATTTTACGAGATTGGCAGAAGCTGGCTCTTTGTCGCGGCAGATGAATTGAATCGAGTACACGGTAGCGAGCGCTTCGGCTCTCGAATGATCCATTGTGCAGCTTCTCGGGAGTGGTACAAACTTCGCTAAGTAACGGGATGCAAGTCATCGCGACGGTAAACAAGAATAATTGTTATTCTCCCAACGTCGACTTTTCCAAAGTTTAAATGGGGTCAGGGCTCACTTGAGGACCCACCCGCGAATATCGTCCGGAAATTCCAAATCTTCTTTTCCCGCATTATAATGAGAGAAGAAATTGCGATGACTCAATGGAAGAGGAACTTTCTTAGACTTCAATTAAGATCACATGATTCTGTAATTTGGTTCAATTATTGTAACATTGAATTCTTGTTTTTTGTGGACAGACTTGACACGCTCAGGCTCGTTTTTCCTTAATAGGATTAATTAACGTCTATTAAAAGGCACGGTGAGTCAGTATTATAATAGAGTGATATGAACAGAGTGTCAAGTTCTACGCACTTGATTCTTATTTTTAATCAATCCTTCTCTCGCATGGCCGAGTATGCGTGTTTGCGAACTCCTTCTATTTCTTGCTTAACTAGACCTCTTAAATCAATCGGTACGACAATGCTTATCGCTTGATTCCCCGTGAAAATATGTACATCTGTACCAGTGCATCTGTCTATCTGTATCTCGGGCGTGCTGAATACATCCGCGTGACACGTCAATTGTACTGAGATGCACTTTCGCATGTGCTCGATTTCTCCTTATCAGGTCTTATTAGGAGGTGGAAAAGATCGACTCTCGTTCGCCAACACCGCAGTGGACGAAGTCGACAGGCTTCCATTAGAATCGAGCCTACATATTTTGTGACCCACTTTCACACTTATTACCGCATCGATCTCTTCAATTTCGATGATTGAAGGGTTGCTGCGCCTCTCTATCGGAAACATACAACACTTGCACGATCGAAAGGTGCGCTCTTCTTATCTCGTCAAGTATTTGCTACTTGTTAATGAGGCAATTTGGAGCTCGCAACTGTCGTTCGCGAAGTATTTACGACGTTATTTCCTCTCAAAGGGATTTCGCGTATTGTTTGTATAAGTAATCTGCATAAGATATTCAAGCCCAGCTGTTTCTTTAGAATGTTGAAAATAATCGGACCGAATCAAGCAATAACTAAATATTTTTGTCGAATTCGTTCACCTCCTGGCTTTGCGGTAATCTATTTGAAAATAAGACAAATCCTTCTAAGTACCTATTTTTTATTTTCGACTGATAAACTAAGGAATGTGCTTGGAATATTCTTGATTTGCCCCAATTTTCAACAACCAGAAATTGAAATTATTAAACGACTAATATTATTACTTCATTTTATACTATTGCTACTATTAATCAAAGATATTAAATATCTAATCATTCCAATAATTAATTCAAGTCGAAAACTTTACTAAATATCAGTATAGGTGCCATGGAAAATGAAATTCAAATTTGGATCTCCCGCCTCGAGACTCGCAATTCGAGCGCTCGAAAGTGGGTCTCGATATCTCGAATCGAAGGCCAGGGATTTTGCGAGTTCAGCGACTGCAGATCGAGGTGAATTAGAGTGAGGAGAGCAGTTGCAAGCTGCCTGGCATCAGCGAACGATCTTTAGGGGGGGTGGCGTTGTTCTCGCGCGAGTTCATGCACATGCAGTGTCCCGTTAATTAGGTGTGAGACTTTAGAAGTCTCTTTCGTAGTTGAAGTCGAGGGAGTCTCTACGCGAGCGACCGGTGGCACCGTGGCGAAGATGTGTGGCGGTTTTACGTGCTCGAAGAATGCGCTCACTGCGCTCAACATCCTCTACATTGTAAGCTGAGATCTTTGTGGGTCAGCAATTGGCACACGCAACGAAAGCCCTACGTGCTGGCATCATCTATACACGATTTTTTACGTCCGCCTCATACAACACCCCGGTCGATTCCCTTCTTTGATTGATTGCACCTGCACTGGCCCGACTTCCCCCCTGTTACTTCCGCTAGACTCATCAATCAGCTCGCTTAATCCCAGTTTACCCTTCTTTCCTGGTTCTAGTAGTCTTCGATCTTTGTTTTAGCGAGACCAAGTTATCATTATGCTATTGTCACTGAGTCATTATCAAATTGGTTTGCCGTTGGTCTTTCGGTGCATTGATTTTCGCGAGGCGGTCCTCGGAGCTATTGCGTTATTTTACAGGTTGTCGCGTTCATCCTGATCGGAGTCGCTGTCTATGGAAGGGCCTCCGCTTTGGTGACGAACCTTCCAATTATCGGCGGTATACTCGCCTGTGGAGTCATCCTGATACTGATCTCTATACTTGGCCTGATTGGAGCAGTCAAGCATCATCAAGTCCTTTTGTTCTTTGTATCCTTTCAGAATATTTCTGCTGTCATATTAGTTTTTTTGTTCATAGGATGTCTGAATTATTCGGCGCTTTCTTGATTCTTGCTTGGATAAGATAGAGATACTTTATCACTACTGCCTTTATGTTCAGAAATTCTTCCAGCCGATTCTTGTTGAGTCTGATACTGCGTTATCTGGTTGTTTACCTCGAGAGAACGGTAATAATTTCGGCATAGCATTTGGAATCACCGGAGACTTATAATCACATTGTTATGTAAGAGTGAGATAATATTCCTTGACACCAACGCTCAGTACATGCTCATTCTCTTCCTCTTGTTCCTCATTCAATTCAGCATTGCTTGTGCCTGCCTTGCAGTTAATACCAAGCAGCAAGAACAACTTGCTGAACAGGTGGGATTATCATATTAAGAGCATTATCGTTAATCTACTTCAGATCCATTAATATTATAATCTTTGTTTGCAGGGCTGGAAGCGTGTCGACGATCAATTGAAAGCTAAGGTACAGACCACTTTTAACTGCTGCGAGTCTAATGTTACCAGCCTTGTATTGGACAGTGATCCTCTGTCATGTACTACAGTGAATGTAAGTAATTAAGGAATATGAGTTAATGAAGACAGATAATTTCACACAACGCTCAACTGTGAATTCTTCCACAGAAAATATGCTGTCAGTATTCTGAAGATATCTACTGTACATGCCCATCATGCATGCACAAGCTCCAATCAATCATAGATTATGCATTTAAGCTATGTGGTAGCATAGGCTTGTTCTTCAGTTTCACAGAGGTAAGTGGCAAAGAATTAATGATGAATGTACTTCCTCATGATCTGAATTTCAATACAATTTAACATCACATGGATATAACAATAATAGTCTCTGTGTACTATCAGACTTTTTTTTGGAAATTGTGGGATATCGGATATCGCAAATGTACATTATTTCGCGAGAATCTCTTTTCTACATTTTTTCGCCTAACGGCGCACTCACTCTTGTACCATTGAACACAAAATCACTTGGTTAATGCTAACATGTGTACCCATTCCAGTTTGTTGGTGTATGGTTGACGGTGCGGTACAGGAACCAGAAAGATCCACGAGCTAATCCTAGTGCTTTCCTCTAGTCTAACACCATCGCCATGTCCTCTGTCACCTCATATGACCCTCCCAATAGATGGTGGGTGGTTTCATGTTGTGCTCTACTTATTCGTACATTATCGCTTTCTTGAGAATTTAAGCGGCCATTCTTAATACGCCATTTGTAATGTGTTCGAAAGAGTTCTTAGATTGTTTACGATGTACAGCATGCAGCGTATTTGGTTCTAGGCTTTTCAGTTAACCCCTGTAGATATACCCTGATTTACGAGCGAAACGGGCAATCAAGGCTACGCGATTGTCGTAATGCACATGAATTTACGAAATTTCAGGTGATTGCAGCTTTTCTGGCAAGACGTTACAGGAATCAATTAGACCCCGAAGAAAGAGCCGCAAGAGCTATATTTCCCCGGCAAAATTATGTTTACTGATCTCACACATAGCACCCAAATAAATTCTCCCCCCCTTCTGAATTTCTCTAAGTAGAATACGTAGATGCGCAGAGTCAATTTTTTCGTGAGGCGATTTTCAAAATCTGTATATCCGCCGGAGGGTCATATCAATATGCTCGTAACGTTTTACAACTGATCGACTACTACTATCCCAGAGCCAAAGAACAAAAATTTCATTTTGACACTGTGCACATGCAAACATTTCACGTGTGAAATATCTCACTCGCGCAGCCGCTGTTTGTCTTTCACCGCAATTTATAATGCTCAACGGGACGAGAAAGATCACGAGACATTTGCAAACTGGAGAGTCATAGATCTTAGGACGATTTAGACGAATGATAGCCGAAATGTGTGCTCTAGTCATTCATTTAGAACACAGTCACACTAAACCTCAATGCGCCTTTGTAGTTTAGTATCCGAGAAACTCCGAAATGCAATTTATGCATTTCCACGAAAGTCAGAATGACGACGATGATATATCGAAAGAAATTTAACGAGTGAGTATCAATTAGTTTCTACCCTCTATTGTTTTTATTAGCAAAGATCATATCAAAATGCGTTTTTATAATTCCCAAACCGCGCGGATTTGTAGTCCTTCGCGTTGGGAGCACATGCTCAGTGTTGAGTATTTTATTTCTTCAGATGAGTTTACTGTGAGTCTCAACGTTATATGAGACTGTCGAATTATGTAATCATGATAATTAAACATAGTAAAGTTTTGATTATGTGACAGAATTAAATGCGTCTATATGATTCTTCGCGAGCTACAACTAAACTCGTACAAGAAAGCGTTGCAGTTAAACAATCTTTTAACTTTTATTAATTAGGTAGTAGACTAACTAAAGAAAGTCTACTTGATTAAAAGCATAATGATGTCAAAAAATCTAATCTTGAAGCATAGTTAAAAACTAGCGTGTATAGATTAGAGTCTTTAAACTCTAAACCGTAAGTTGCTTCCTATTTTCTTTTATACCACATTCATATCTCTACTTACATTGGTTTTATGTGTGACCAACTATATGCGTTTTCAAATCCTTTTCATTCTTTATTAATTATATTTCTAACAATCCTGTGATATGTTGAACCTGGTGTGGACTTTTTTTTAAATGTTATTTTATCCGACTGTTTAACTGGAATTTCGGAGAATGTGTACTCCGTTTGGAATCAAACTTTGTCGTGTACAAGACCAGTGCAATTACGGCCGACGAACACCTGTCGGTCGATGACGTAAATTAGGGATGAACTTATCATACATACTATTATCGCACGCCACTACTATATCCGCTTAATAAAAAACCACGTGTATTGAGCAGAGATCGAACAGCTTAAGCCGAATATTGAACCACATGATGTTATTCTATTCTAAAGACCATGCATTTCCTGTCGAATGTGATAGGTAATAACCACACGATTAGGCGGAAAGTACGTACGGAGTCTGATGTTGTAACATTAGTAGAGTAGGAGGAAGTATAATGAATTTTGAAAAGAAGATTTTAAGATATCTGGCTTACGTTCTTCTGTGTACCCAAACAGCACGTAGAACTCTTAGATCGTAAGAGACACTTTTACCATGATATCACACACACCCGCTATTCTAACATTCCGATTTTTATACGCTTCTATTTTCGGCAAAAGTTGAGCGAACATCGCAGAATAACTGACGCGTTCCAAGCGTTGCATACCCAAAAAATATCTATATAGTGTTTATGCCCATACATATTATGTTACGTAAATATATATACCGCACTACGGAATATTGTTGTCTTGAGTTTGGCAACGTATTCTATTCCTTAAGGCTGGAATTACTATGGATCGAGCGGAATAAACTTGTACGACTTATTCTGAGATGTTACGAGGAAGAATTAGTTGAGATTAATCACTGTCAACCTCGAGTAAAAATGTAAAAAATGATCGTACATATCTTATGATGCTCGACCCGGCCAGAAAAATGTACTACTAACTGATCCGCTCATCATTTAACAGATATTTACTTTCAAAGGTGTAGTCAAGAAAACTACCCGAAAGCAATTTATATTTCGTTTGAAACCACTTTTTTTTAAAGCGACGTTATAGTCCTACTGACATATGGACAACCTTACAAATGCAATAAATAAGTTCGCAACCCCTGCGAATAAATAAGTATTCAAGAATATCCTAAGTTCTTCCATGAAATATTTTATGAGATCGTTAGCAGTACCGATTAGATTTAATAGAAAAAAAATGTGCTATTAAAAGTTAAGAGGTCTCCGCGAAATAGACCCATCCTACAACTTTATCGATCATAAAAAATTACTCTATTCCATGTCACTATGAGAACCTGTACGCTTTATAAGAGTATTTCCTTTTCGCTGAAATAAACGGCTGTACCATGAAATAGTGCGTAAAATGTAGGAGTTATTATTCCCAGTCCTTGAATCATCATGGATTATGTTAATATCCCATTAAGATAATCATAGATTACGAAATTTATGCATTGTAGTTCTGAACTGTTGACTCAACTTTCGTAAAGAATTGCAAGTGAGCGAATAATTCAATTTTCTACTTATATTGTAAACGAGATTAAATGCATTCGTCATTGAAGTGAAGCTTCAGTTCGTAATGTTAGTAGTGTCTGTGATTTAAGGAATCCTCACCAGTAGTGTGGGGTCTAGATACGAACACTCTTTTACTCTTGTTAAGTTGTTTGTTTATTTTAACAAACATCTGATATAGAAGGTTGATTTTCGAAAGGTGGGAAGTGGTGGGAAGATCGATTGGCGCTATTGATCCCCATCGAGCCACCCCTTTAAACTGAAATGGCTACCATGCGGTGTGCGTGTAAAGTGCTTTTCCAGTGCTGACAGATAAAAGAACGGACGGAAACACGGCTTATCCAAGATCGCAGGGTGATTATCGGCATCGGCCATCCTCGTCCACCCGCCAAGCGGCTTGGGTACACTGGCGGCGAATTGTCAAAGACCTGTAACGAAGACGGAGTGTGAAAATAGCCCTGGCAACGTCGACGGCGACGTCGAGGTTATGGACAACTTCGTCAAGATCGAAAAGATTGGGGAAGGCACCTATGGGGTGGTTTACAAAGCATGGGACAAGCTGACCGGCAAGCTGGTGGCACTTAAGAAAATCCGACTCGAGACGTACGTCGCCTGCTAATACTTCTACTTAAAAAAAAACGAGTGCTCCTATTTTCTCCTACGCCTACAATTTCGCGCCGGCCTCTGATATCGCTGTCATTCTGTTATTTGCGCGGGCAAACACTGTCAAGTGCCGTTAATCGTCTACTCGGTTCTCTTACCAACGAAACGAAATGTCTACTACGCTTGCCGACCTGTTATAGGTAATATTGTAGAGTTCGATCATTTATATCTGTGATTCTAATCATGACAACAAAGGAACTCTTATAAGAATGCTACGATCGAGAAATTCTTTAAGAACTCGATGACAATCGTACCGGCTTTTTGCTACTCGATATTACATTGCGCTAGTGATAACTTTGTACAGAAATAAATGGAATTCACGAAAGATAGGGCCTATGAACTTCTCTCATAATGATCTGTAGTCAATTTTCTCTGATTAATTTTGCCCAGCACATTAATCTTGTTTGGCCATTTAAGATATTGGGTTCTTCTTTACTCGACACATGCACTTTCAGTTCTCATAATAATTCTGTTCTGTTAGTTAAGAAATGTCTTAGTTTTGTGCACCTGGATTATACATGTACTCAGGTAAGATACTTTATTTAATGCGACAATATGTACCCTTAACCTGTCACGAACAGCGTCAGAACCATGAATATTGAACCCAGAGAAACCATACAGCTACATCCTGTGATTACCCAGACACTGATACTCCTATGGATTCATGACTTGTTTGCCCTAAATATTTCCATGGAAGTTGCACAATAACAACTTGCAATTTAGTTCCTTTTATACAGTAACACTCACTCGAACAAACTCGAATAATTATTCCCCGATAATCAATTGATCAGTAGAATTAATATGTCAGCTGGGCTTTTGCTTCTGTGCATTGCTAACATATCTGCTAACCTGCACATTGGGGTTAGCTGAATCTGCAGGGGCCACGTTATACTAAACTTTCGTAGCACCACATCATTCAGCTTGTCCCATTGTGCCATGCTCTCCTGGTTTTTTGAGTTTACGTCTGCCCTATTCGCACACTACCAGATCTGTGGATTTATTTGCCGAGATATTGATCTATTCTCCCATATTGAATTAATGGCGTCCATAATTATCCTCTGCTAATATGTGTATAATTTAATCTTATATATTGTGATACCTGACTCTTATAGGCAAGTTTAAGCGTCCCTAGGTTTCTGTAACCATGGTTTGCGTACCACCTAAATCTTACCAGAATGAGGGTGTTAGGTATACCTACTTATATTAAGGGATAAATAGACTGATTAATATTGTTTTATTACACTTGGTAAAGTGAGTTCTGTATTTTTTTAACAATATCATATCCATTCAAATCAGGGAGAGTGAGGGTGTCCCATCCACTGCCCTTCGAGAAATCTCATCACTGAGGGAACTTGCTCATCCAAACATTGTTCAATTGTTCGACGTTGTTATCGGGGACAAGCATCTCTATCTTGTGTTTGAGTTTTTACAGCAAGATTTAAAGAAATTATTGGACTCTGTTAAAGGCGGCCTAGATCAAGCTCTGGTCAAGGTACAAGACAGCTTTTCATAAGAACGCGTGTCGTTCGCTCGAATCGAAAGAAATAAGGGGTTGCATTTTTCCAGAGCTACTTGTATCAATTGTTGAAGGCAATCTCGTTTTGCCATCTCAGGCTAATATTACACAGAGATCTCAAACCCCAAAATCTCCTGATCGATCGGGAAGGTCACATTAAGTTGGCAGATTTTGGACTAGCTAGAACTTTCGGCGTCCCAGTGCGAACCTACACTCATGAAATAGTGACGCTCTGGTATCGTGCGCCGGAGATACTCTTAGGAACGAATATGTATTCGAATGCCGTGGACCTTTGGAGCCTTGGTTGTATATTTGCTGAAATGGTACGTGGCCAGATGGAGCGACTCTTGCCAAATTTTCCACGGGATAAACAATCCAGTAATCGTGAGCGTTATTTTCATAGGCCACAAGGAGAGCACTTTTCCCTGGTGACTCGGAAATAGACCAACTTTTCAGGATATTTCGAACGCTAGGCACACCCGACGAGACTATCTGGCCGGGTGTTTCTCAACTTCGTGATTACAAATCAATGTTTCCACAATGGGAGCCACGCAGTATAGACGAAATCATACCATCCTTTGATTCCGATGCCAAAGACTTACTTCTGGTGAGAATCCTACCTCGCAAAACTTACCAATCGCTGCTGGATACTTCTCAAACACCTGCATGAACTCTGTGTTGTAGAACCTGTTAACTTATGACCCTAATCAAAGGATAACAGCGAAAAAAGGATTGAGCCACCCTTACTTCACCGGAGTTAAGTTGGTTCCACCTCCACTGCCAAAGAAGAACTGATCTAGATTTACAAAGCATCGCATTTACCGCATATCTCCACACCTGTGTACAAGAACCCATGCATCCCACTTTTACTTCAGTTTTCATCTTCAAGCACCAAACTGCCGATCTCTTACAAATTTTACATACCATTATTATATAAGGTGATGTGTAAGGATACATTTTGCCGTGTAAATTAAATAAACCATTTATACATATTTTTACTGTGTGTGTGGGTGTGTATTAACTTGAAAATCCTTACATTGCCACTTAATTACTGTCCTACTCTCTAACGATTATAAGATTAAATTATAAGTATTATTTCACTAGATGTGTCAACTAAAAATTTCAGGGTAATAGGAAGATTCGGCTATAGTTGTCTATTAAATATTAGTCGAGTATTTCAAACATAAAGTTGGACTTACAATTACAAAGCGAACGATCCATTTTCGCGATGTGGTATTTACATGTCATCAGATTTGTATTTATATACAGAAACGTAAAAAAAAGGTTATTGTAAATGGCAATTGCAAATAAGTAAAATTTTCTATATCTCGTTATTTCAACACCATCGTACCATCTTCCTTCTAGAAGACACAGGGTTGAAAGAGTAGGGTTTTCATTTTGGGAAAGGGGGCAGTTTGCCTTAGGCAAGTCTGCACTTTCTCATTGTCTGAAAAGAAAATTAATATTACCGCGACGAGTGCAAGCAATTCGCATTCTAATCACTACTATTTTCGTTTGTCGTGCGACGACGTGATGACTCGAAGGAATCGCATTTTTTGTGCGGCTTTAAATCACTTTCGCAAGCTCCTGTAAGAAATTAGTGGGCGACTCGAGTGGATTGCGCGGTGGGTTCGATTAATTTGGGGAGGCTGATTTTCGGATGACTGTCGATAATGGGGATGGCTTCTTGCGCGACTGGCGAAGCCATCAGTTTCGGAAGCTTGATTCCTCTTGGCGAGGACTTTCTGGAAGTTCCAGGGGAAGATTTCTCAGGACTTTTTAATCGAAGAGTATTAGGAGGACGGGGTGAGGTCGGTGATTTGATTTTATCCTTCACAGCAATCCTATTCTCAGCCGCCTCTGTACTCTTTTTATTCGCCTCATTCGTCTGTTGAGATTCGCTTGGGGAAACGATAGTCTTCCTAGGCCCTGTTGCTTCTGGAGACTTGGCCAAGCTATTCCTCACTGCTTTCGCAGTAACCACTGCCGTCGGTGACGAAGCACCCTTTGCTTTCGTCGGTGTCGATGGTGGAGGTTGAGGGGAAGTATCTTTTCCAGTAGGAATTATTGTGCCAGTCTCCTCAGCAGGAGTTCCTACCTGTAAAATCAAACCTCTCATTACATTTCTGTCATTAAATACCTAACGCAATAATAAATCTCATTAGTAATCTCAAACGATATGCAACAAAAGAAACAAAGGGCATTGAACAATTTGACATAAGATTAGAGCCTGCTAATGTGATAAATAATTAAAATTTCAAAAAGGTATTAGATGGTGGTGTGCGGACTGACCTTGTACAGAGGCGGTGAGAGTTGGGTGACGATGCTTCAGAGGCCGCGCCGTGTATGATGCGTGAAGGTGAGGTACACGCTGTGCTTATTAATCCTTGCAATTCAGTTAAACTCGCTATGCCTAAGATTGGAGCTAAGGGAGATGGGTGTAATAGGGTAGAAGCTCCTTCTATTCGTTACCGAATTGCATTAGGCGTTAGCGTCGAAATCACTAGATATCTAAACTAGAGATGAAGTACATGTGCACTTGTGACACGCTTGCTGGCTGCGGGTGTGTCGCATATGTTGTACACAAGTCAATCGACGATCTCTAATTAATTACACTCTCCAAGGCGAGACGTGATTGTGAATGCGTGCAATTGAAATGACATCGATCGGCGGTTCAGTTCGACTTACAACGTACATATATTTTTATAGTAGTGTATATATCTAAAACATTTCGCATAAGTCTTAAAAAAATGTTAAATGATTTACTTCCTCTTCTGCAACATCGTTATCTTTATATTTCGACCATATGTCGACTCTTCTCCTATGCACTATATGTATACGTGTGTATCTAGCAACTTGTCCCGTTTCTCTAAACTGCCAATGAAATGCCGGAGGTGGTGAAGAGGTGGGGCGGAGGTGGGAAAAGTGGTTTGTTTGTCAGAAAAATAATCGGGGATGCATAAATTTAAAAACAAAATATTATTAATGATGGCTCTCCAGTGTTCCTCGAGAGGTGTGTATGCTAGACGAGTTATCGTTATGTACGCAATATTACAATCCGTGTATATCCAAGTGGTAACTCCTGCTCTTCTCATCGTTCACGAGTATTGAACATTAGTGCGTTGCCCTGCCACGGGAGGCCTCGCGTGTTAATCGAATCGAAGTACATAGGTAATCAATGTGGAAGCGATAGAGAGTGTGTAAGTTAATTTGTGTCACATACTCGACCTAAACGACGCGTGTAAATGTACGAACCATCTAAGAAGACGCGTTTTCTTTCATTCATCTCTTATCGTCACTGCAGCGACAAAGACCTCTCAATTATGACTGTGTGTTTTTTGTGTCTGCGTGTGTGTGTTTGTGGTGTCTGTGCAACGAATAGCGGTATTTTTACGTATCTACAATAACGATTACGAGTTTGTCGTACTCTATTATTTCAATACAATGTGTAAACGCGTTCCCCCAAGAGTACTGACAGCCAGTCTGACTTGGGAGCATCACGTTTTAATACACGCTTTTCAGTAGTTTAGTATTTCTCTTCTCTCTTTTATCGACAACAGCCTCTAATGATCTACGCCGATGAAAGCAATCTGCATCGCGTGAAGGTGATCCTCCTTTCCAATGCTCCTTCGGGGAGAAACCGACCGCTAGTCGATCTATCATTCTACGCTATTAAGAGCAGGTTCTCCTCATTGTTAGCGTCGCTCTTTCGAGCTTGTCTCACGAGCGATTATTTTCCCATTCTCCCTCGAATTGGATCGTGGGAGTTTATTAGCGGACAGCGCGTGCTCTTCCCGGATATTCTTGGCTCGATCTCGACCCTCTCTATCGTACCGATTTCCCGGAGATTCTTGAACACATTCACGCGCGCACGCGTTCCCGGCGATAACGGAGTCTCTTAATGGAATACACCTTTGAGGGAGGTTTCTCCTTTTCTGCGGAATGGAAGAGAATAATACGGATCCTAAGGGTTGCCACACGTGGATGCGTTCACTGTACGAAAAATGATCGATGATCTTCCACCTCGCCACATAATAATTCGCAGACCTTTCCCTTAATCGGCACAATCTCCCAATAAATTCAATCCCGCAACCCTTTATCCAAACCCATCTCTGCACAAATATTTCATCATCAAGAAAACCAACAGTCAAATGACTCGCAAAAATGACGCGCTCCCGGTAGCCCTCGAATGATCCTCTCGCCTTTGCGAATAAATGCTTTCAATGAGAGAACTCGCTACTGCTTTCATCAAGGACTACTCATCCAACAAAGAGTAGTGTTCGCGCACCCTAGTAAGAAGTGGAATAAGAATAGTGGCTCGAAGTCTCGAGTGGGGCTGGAGTCATCCTTTATCACACTTGGCAATGCCCATTCGTTTTGGTCAAATCGAATCAGTCTATCAGGGAGGGCTAAATCCTTCCCACTGGAGACAACGCTCCACCTTTTTCTTCCACCCTTCTTCTTGCCGCTGTCACCCAGGACATACGACCACTCGCAGGCGAGCCTACGAGTGAGAGATAACAAGGTGACGGATGATGTACGCAGGTGAGAAAGAGAGGGAAAGTGAGAGATAGATAGACAGATAGAGAGAGAGAGAGAGAGAGAGAGAGAGAGAGAGAGAGAGAGAGAGAGAGAAAATTAAAGCAGGGCTAGCGAGTGCGTGTGGCGTTCTCTCGTGACCTAGCACTCCTGGTTCAGGTTCTCGTCCGAAGCGGGCAGGCCGTTCTTGCCTTGGTCGGTGCCGGGAGGCACGGGGCTCTGCGGGCACAACACACACGTCTGTCAGGTACAACACTGGCCCCTACGTCCTTAGGTTTCTACATCGTCCACCCTTGTTGCAGACTCGCGACGTCAGCCTGGCTCGCCCTTCACCCCTTTCAAACACCTCTATTCATAGCTAATCGGCTCCCTTCTACCTTTACTCTATACGAGACGGCCGCGTCTCCCTCTGAATTATTTAATATGCCCGGCCATCCGAGAGAAAAGGAAACCGTCTACCAGATAGAACCTTAAATAGAGCGGTAGTTTCACTGGTTGGTTGTTGGGTGTAGCTTTAAATATTGAAATTTTGTAGATTTGGAATTGTTGGTTTGATAAGTTGTGAGATATTATCTGAATGTGTGTTATTTTGAATCAAGTGGAATCGGAAGACGCTTTCAATGCGGTCTTTGTAATTCTAGCTTAGGAGTTAAAACGGGAGCGTTCTCGATCGATAGCTTGTGGCAGGCTTATAATGAAATCCATACCCGCGCTTCAAAGGGTTAATCAACACTCGACACGAGCCTCACTGTCGATTTCAGTCGATGTTCTATGTATGTGCAAGGTTTCGACATACTACTGAATCAAGCCTGGTCTTGCCTTTTTCGATTATGCGATATCCAGCTATGGCGCGGCGAGCTGCAACTTCGGGCGGCGAGCAATACCTTTCGCGAGTCTTTTCAAGACTTTCTGATTAAATTCAATTAAATTGAACAGATTTCCTTTCGGTTTTCTAATTTAGTATTGATGTATTAAAGGTTTAATAGATATAGGAGAATTTATGTCTTCATTTTCAATTCATAGTATTCGATATCTCAACATTCCCTCCACGGAAAATGCTATGTTCCACGTATGTTTGCGCAACGAGAAATATGAGATGGTTAAACATTACTGAAAGGGCGAACCAAACAGAGAGTGACATGCAGCGCGTGTATTCAAGCGCTTCTCGTGTGATTAGATTGGAGGAATGCGTAAAAGAAAAGTGATTCTTTACGGGAGTACATATAAATAAAGTGCAAAGTGATGCATCACATAAGTAAGAAAGTCTAAAGAAAAGAAATCTCGTAACTACTTCTTTTGCGAGCTAGTATCGCGCCGATTTACACTGGTTCTTTTGACAAGTGCTTTCCAGTGAGGTGAGCGTGGGAAACGCGCGATTTCTTTTTGAGGTTTCTCATACCTGTGTACCACTTCCGCTGAGGCTTTCGACATTGGAGCCTGTTTGTCGGAGGTAGTCTTTGTCGTCGAAGATCTTCTTGTCGCCGCCGCCAGGCTTGTGCTTCACGTTGTCCAGCGAGCCCACTTTGCTCTCAGCTTTGATGTCGAGCTTCTCCATCGCGATCTGCAAGCAACATAATTCTTTTTTTCATTACAATTCTTTACTCGTCTTAGATAATAATCGAGTCTGAAAAATGGATGGATAATTCATCGAGTTAACGGGTCAATGTCTTCTGATCTCAAGTAGAAGGAATCTTAAGTGGTATAAGACGCCTTACCACAGGTACAGTTGCAACGGGCATTCGGACAAGTTGTTACGCAAGAGTTCAAGCTACTCATAGGATTATTTTGACAAAGAAAATTTTGACACATGCAATGGCATGCTCTCTAAGTTTCCCAATATGTTTTACTTACTTTCTGTGGCTCAGATATGTAAAAGGACATAAAATTCAAGACAGAGCGACTAGCTGATGATGCGTAGAAGCAAAGTGCATCGTCAGCTAGTATTACTAAGGGAAGTATTACTAGTATTACTAGGGGAATCTGATTTCAATGACACGGCGTATCTAGAACAATTGCACAAGGGCTTCCACGTGTACCACACACACCATTGCGATTATCTGATAGCTTGGGATTATTCAATTTGGGCTTCTCGTGAGAAAATAGCGAATGTTGTCCTGGAATATCGGAGGGGATATCTTGGCGAAGTTAGTGTTAATGTACTTACGTCGTTGCTAGACTCCTGCGGCGTCTTAGGAGGCGTGGACGATGACTGAACACCAAGAAATAACAATGGCTTGTTAATAATGGCGGGTGACAATACATGCGCACAAAGGAGAGATCGACTAGGCCATGGAGAGCTGTAATATTGCTGAATATGAGTGTTTCTATGTTTGTGTGGGGAACGACCATTATACGCGGAACATTTAACACTACAAAGCACCGAGAGAAAATACTTTTTTTCGCATATACAAATTGTCTTTTTGTAGGAGTAGTTTAATTTAATATTCTATTATTATTTAATAATGCTATACTGTTAACTGATCAACAATGTGTGAATGTTGGTATAATCTGAGTAGTATTAGTCTTATTCTCTCGATGCATATCAACCATTGCGTTCTACGAAGTTCGAGTGATTGCTAATTATTGAATGAAGAAAATTGTTGGTCTGACGCAGCTCGCCTATGACGACATTCTGCATGCAGTTGTTCATCTATCTAAACGACCTGGAGTGGCCACTGGTACACACTGGTCTCACGAAACTCTCGAGCATTCTCGTAGTGGTACAATGAATGAAGCGAGCACTGGCTTACACTACACACAACGAGGGAGCGATCTTTAGTAGGCAAGGACAATGAAGCACTCAAGTTAGAACAACAATTTGCTGGGCACACTTTTTCCACGTGAACGAATGACACTCCAAAGGGGAAAAGATTGTGAATGAATGATTTTTTCGACGATGTACGAGATTTCTTTGAATGCGTATACTCGCTTCTTCAATCATCCCTGGACTTTTTATATCCAATCACTGGGTCACACAGAAACGTGCAGAAGTTTAAATGAATCTATATCAGATAGTCCTTTTAATTTGAATGCACGAAGGTTCAATGGCAATGCTCAGACATTTAACATGCTAGTTCACTAATAAAAATGTTTCGTATCGCGAAGATAACGAGATTTTTGATCGTAAGACGTAGATTAGAGTTCGAATGAGATTGGAGAAAGTTTTGATTGAGGAGATCCTCTTACCTTTACGGTACCACCACCGGGGACGTGCTTCGCATTATCCATCGAGCCCACTTTTGGCTTTGCCTTGTCCTTGAAATCGAGTTTCACCGTTTCGATTTTCTTATCGCCACCACCTGGCTTGTACGTCGCGTTATCCAAGGAACCGATTTTCGATTTGGCGTTCCACTGAAGCTTCACTTGGGAGATCTGTGTTTCGACAAACCATTAATATATTTTTGTAAATGCCCAAAAATAGTATTTATGAAATAAACGAAAATGAAGAAAGTTCAACCTTTTTGTCGCCACCACTTGGCGCATATTTCTCGTTCTTCGCTGCGATTTTCGGCTGCGCCTTACTGAAGTCGAGCTTTCTATTCTCGATTTTCACATTTCCACCACCAGGCTTGTAACTGGCATTGTCAAGGGAGCCGATCTTCGATCGAACCGTCTTCAGGTTCGGTGAGGGTGCCGCGCCCACTTGAACTTTGTTCATCGGGACTTCTGTGTGTCATTGAATTGAATCTCGTCAACCCTTTCCTTTCATATGAAACCTTACACCGTTAAACCTTGTCATCGCAATTCAAAAGGAGGGGACGATCACTGCTGGTATCATCTTACATCGATTAAATAAGAAGCTAGGTGTTCCAATTAAAAAAATTCCATTAAACTAATATTATAACCAAGGAAACCATATAAATCTCGAACAAACTATTATCTTTTATGACTCAAGGGATATAAAAGCAAGGCAAAAACTGTCTACAAGATAGGAAGGAATGTTCAGTATCGAAATGCGATCTCCCTGATACATGTCGTGCGCTGACAGGTAACGACTAACATTTCAGGCATGAAATCGTAAAGTCTGACTCACCGTGGGAGTTCTTAAAGTTTCTAAGGGGAGTAGAAAGTATTATTTCGTCCACGTGATTAGTGCTACTAAGACTAACATTTCGAGGGGCTTTCCGGTATTATCATGTCAAGCTGTAACTCACTTTTCTTCTCCTGGCTTGACGTCGACGTCGGCGTCTCCGGCGTTCGTGGCAAGGATTTCGCTGATTTGCTCGGTGACTTTACTGGTGAGCCGGCCGTCGACCTTTTGTCGCTTTCCCTCGACTTCGAGGGTGATTTTTTCGTCGGTGAATCGCCGACCCCATTCGTAGTTGGTGCCTGCAAAAATATTCATTCGTATTCCGCACTGCTTGATCGATCGAAAGGTGGTAAGCGGAGAGTGCGCTTGTTAAGAGCAGGATAACAGTATTTACCGTATTGCAAGATCCATTGCTCTCACCGCCGTTATATGTGTATATGTCTGTAAGAGAGAATAAGAACTTATTAATTTCGTATATATGTCAAGCGCAAGGTTTGACTAATTAAAAGATTATTAATTTCAATAACTCCGAAGCAAAATCTCAACTTTCTCGTTGCCAGTATAGAAGACGTTGAATTAACGTCATTAATATTAATTAGCAAGTGTAGAAATAATATGAATAGATCGTTATATTATAAAAGGACCTGATTTCGGAGCTTTCTTTCTTTCAGGATCCAAATTCGCCGGCGTCTGAGTACGCTGAATCCTCCCTCCGGATGGTCTCGATGACTTGGCACTTGAATCTGACGCCTTCTTGTCATCAGCCTCTTCCTTATTCATGCTGTCTACGTCTTCCGCGAATGTTGTCTTCTTCTTCTCGCCGGTGTCTACTAATTTCACGCTCTCAGGCGTCTTTGGTGATTTCGGAGATCCTGGTGATTGAGGACTATAACTTGGTGATCGTGGTGACAATGAACGTCTTTGGCCATTGTCGTATCCTTTCACACTTTCGTCCGGAGATTTTGGTGCTGATAATTCTACCTTTTGTATTGGTAGTTTATCTGGACTTTCCTCCGCTTTTCCTATTGTTTCTGGTTCGTGATTTATTATCACAGGGGCTGAATCTGTCACGTCTTTATTGGCTTCGGATGCAATATCGTCTGATTTATCTCGATGTGGATTCTCCGATGGCTTTTCTGGCTCGAACATTTCAGTAGGCTCCGTTTCAGTTTTCTCCGACTTTTCTGGAGTGCTAGAACGCGTATCAGGCTTTTCAGGAATTTTCAATGTTTCTTCTTTTGAATTCTCTAATTTTGCTGGACTCGAATGTAAGTTTTCTTGTGATTTCTGCGGACTTGGCTGCAATTTTTCTGGTGATTTCTGAGGACTTGGTTGCAAAATATCTGACGTTTTTTGTGGACTTGGCTGGGATTTCTCCGGTGTCTTTTGTGGAGCTGGTTCCAATTTCTCGGGTGTTTTCTGTGGACTCGACTGTAAAATATCTGGCGTTTTCTGTGGACTTGATTGAGGTTTCTCTTGTGTCTTCTGTGGAGATGGTTCCAATTGGTCTGATGTTTTCTGTGGACTTGGTTGTAAAATATCTGGCGATTTCTGTGGACTTGATTGAGATTTGTCTGGTGTTTTCTGAGGAGTTGGTACCAGTTTATCTGCTGTTTTCTGTGGACTTGGTTGCAATGTTTCAGGTGCTTTCTCTGGACTTGGAGCTTTATCCGGTGATTTCTGCGGACTTGGATGTAATTGGTCAGCAGCCTTTTGTGGCTTTAATTGCGATGTATCCGGTGATTTTGGTGGATTTGGTTTCTCAGGTGATTTTGGCAGACTTGATTGAGCTTTCTCAGGAGATTTCGCCGGGCTTTTCGTCTTTTCTTCTTCTTTTGGCTCTAAATGGATCTCTGCCACAGTGGATGGACTCAGTCTCTGAGGAGACTTCGATAGCAAGTTCAACTCTGCCTTTTCTTCTTTCTTTTCTTCCTTCAATATATCCGGACTCGCATGAGAAGGGGATTTCACAGGGGATTTCGCTGGAGTTTTCGAAATCTTGTCACTCGGGCTTTCATCTGTCCCGGATGTTACAGAACCAATAGGAACTTCCAATTTCTCTAGCTTACTATCCTCTTTACTTTCTATATCGATTATATCCGACGCTGAAGGAGCTTTAACTTTCTCTTCAACCTTTTCTTCATTAGTAATATCTTTCTTATCTTTAACAGGGGTCTTATCTCCAATTTTTAATGGAGATTTCTCAGGCACTTGTTCACTCTTTCTTTCATTCTCACCCACTGGCAAAGAATCCGTAGAATCTTTATGCTCTTTGCCTTCGATTTTTGCAGACGGTGGTCTATCATCGATGTTAATCGATTCCTTTACACTTTCAACTTGTTTACCTTCCATACTTGCAGAGGGTGGTTTACTCGGCATATTCTCCATCTTCTCTTCTTTCTTTTCCACATTAGTCTCGCTCGTCAAACTCACCTTCTCTCCAAGATTTCCTGTACCAGGTCTACTTGCATTTTGCAGTACTTCTCCGTTCTTTCTCGGCGTTCGTGGCGACTTAGAATCAGGAGTACTTAATCCATGATCCAAGCTGGCGTCACCGTTAGTTCTCGGTGACTTTTTCCCATCCACAACGACGTCATCATCATCGTCATTCTCACCGTTTTCACGAGGGTCCGTCTTCTTCTTCTGGGCGAAGCCCTCCAGCTGCTGGAGCTTGTCGCTCGTGCTATCCACGTCCATCTTCTCGACGACTATGCGAGGTCTTGTCGTCGGATGCTTGAGTGCTTCCTCGTTCGATGCTGGTGTGTGGCGTGCCAGACTCAATAGAGACTCATTTCGCTGAGGAGTCCTGGCTGCGATCGCCTCTTGTCCAATTGGACGTGATGCAGGATTTTCTGGAGCACGCTGCAATCCTGTGTTCTGATTAATTGATTGCTCGACACTCTGGGGACGTTGTACAGTTGTAACTCGTTGTGCTTGTTGTATCGGATAATTTCCAGGATAAGGTATTCGTCCTCCTTGTTGAGGTCCCCTTGGTCCAGCTTGTATAAAGCGTGGATTAAGGATAATCGCTGGATTCTGTTGTGAATTTCCACCAGGTTGAATTAGCCTCGGTGGAAAAGTATTCCCAGGTTGTCTTGGAGGACCGTATGGTCTTGATTGTGGGTAATGAAGTGTGCCAGGTGGTCCTAGAGATGTTCGACTATCTAATCGACGGATTGGTGGAGGTCCTTGCCCTGCCGGGCGAGGTCCTGTTGGACCGTTGATAAAAGGCTGTCTTGGAGGTCCTGGTGGGCCTTGTGGCCGTACTTGGAAGCCTGGTAATATTTGGATGCTCGGTTTGACCTAAGGAAAAATATTTTCGCTTGCACATAATATTCAAATTATAAGTTTTCCTAATAAAAGAAGAAATTTGGTAGACTTGTTGTTAAAATATTTGTCTTTCAGCGATCATATAAGTTCAATGGGTATTCAGAATGGTATCTAGGGTGATTACTATTACGAAACGTCATCAACGTAACGTCGTTGACCGGGAAGCCGTTCTCCTATTAAGCTCGTCAAGACGCGTTATTAAACTCATAATGCATTCTATGCGTCCACTTCTGATTCATCTTTCCTGGTGACTTCAGTGCACTACCACTCCTTTTCTCGAGTAGAGCGCACGCTTAAGCACGAGCAATTAGTGCACGTCGTGCGTGCGTCTTCAAAGAGGCTCTGGAGTGGTAAGGCTGTGCGAAAAAAATCTCTTTTTCTCGTATAACATCACGTAGAGTTGGTGGCGTCGACTAGGGGTGGAATTCCACCCCTCTGTTGCACTGGAACGTGCGTACTATGCATTCTCCCTTGGCCCCTAATAATTTGTTTGTCCTCTCTTCATTGATTTTTATCCCTCGCGTATAGCAATGCCAGAGTCTACCCTCCCTCTCGCAACCCTACCGAATACTTCAAGTCGTCTCCTCCGCGCGCCAGTCTAACTAATGAAACACCACCGCGTCCTTCCCCTTTTACACGCTCGACTTTGTTTACTGTTGGAAAGCGAGTGCATCACGCGACCACTGCTTTGACGCCTCGCAAAATATCCGCTTTACAGTGCACTTATATTCGTGTGTATAGAACCAAATGCCTGTGGAGTGATTAGTCAGGCTCTTTTGATTTATTGGATTTATGCCACGTTTTTGTAGTCTTCCTGACTGTTTCAGGAACTGGAATTTGGTAGAGAATGTCCTCTTGTATCAAGAAAGAAGTGATATAAATTTCAGAGCCCTAGCTCAAAGTTCATTTTTTTGCAAATTTTGGTGGGTATACCCCTTCAAAAATTTTTGATTTTTCGAAGGTTCTTGGACTTTGTTGAATGCTTGATATTTCAATTGTTTGAGTATCAAAACGGATAGAAAACATGAAACCAGTGGCAGAAATGCCGGAATTGTACCGAAAACACATGGAAAACCGATCTTGAATAATTCATTTTCGTCCAATTCTGACGTTTTTGCCATGTTTTTCATACTTCCCGACATTTTCCGGGGCTGAAATTTGGTGGGGAATGTTTTCTTGCATGAAGGAAGAAGTGATATAAATTCCAGGTCCCTAGCTCAAAATTCATTTTTTCGGAAATTTTTCTGGGTATACCCCTTGACGAATTTTTCGGCCAAAAAATGAACTTTGACCTGGAGTTCTGGAATTTATATCACTGTTTCCTAGCTACATACTGAATTACTGCCTGAAATACTAGACCCTGAAACGGTCGGGAAGGGTGATTCAAAAATTTTCGATTTTTCGAAGGTTCTTAGACTTTGACGAACGCTTGATAAATCGATTGTTTAAGTATCAAAACGATTAAAAACAAAGAATTACTAGCGTAAACTATCGAAATTGTACCTAAAGGTTGTTATAGATAAAGGAAAAGGTGATGAATCAAGGTTGAGTTGAATTCCGTCGGTTTGGAAAGTCAAGTGGACGTTTATTGACGTGGAGCGGTTTATATGCGAAGGCGAATTGGGTCATTATCGTTTCCCATTAAGATACTGCGAAGCAAGTTTTCATCGAGATCGATTGAATGAGTACTCGGGCTTCATTTGACCTAGGAGCCGATGGTTTTCGGAGATAGGGACGATAGAGGATTCATAGAGAATAGATAGAAAGGTAAGGGAATTTCAAGCGGGCAATATTGGCCATGAGCCCATCGATCTCGCAATAATGCGGGAACGGTGACGTCTCGACGAAGGCGTATTTACCGTGCCTGCCACCGTTCTCGGCCACTCGCTCGTTATGGGATCGAGCCACGAATGATTATAGTGTATACCATCGACATCCAACGCCGCGATTCGCTTCTCTCGAGTCGAGGCAGGTTTTGGTTGGCGTGACCTGCAGCAGTCTCTCCACGGTGCGCACAGCTGTTTCCCTTCGTGCAACATGCCGGAATCCGTCACGGCAAGAGTGCCTCGACTGGAGTCTTGGCTTTGCCGAGCTGTGACATGACTTTGATCGCTTCTCGCTGACACTAAATGGACGCGATCCCTAACTAAGCCGCGTCAGGATCACTTTATAAAGAAACTATGTCATATGGATCAGTGCCCAATTACTAAGATTTCCTTTAAAAATGATACAAAAATCGAATAAGATTAAGATAAGTTTTTAAAGTTCGAATCTATTGATTTGATTCCTGTAGAGGATCGTATTACGATCATTAAGTCCTCATTAATTATTGATGTTGTCCATAGGCACTTATTGTTAGGGCAGTTAGCAGATTATGGCTTACCGCGGCTGTCCCACGGCCAGGGGTGGCTTCAGCCACGTTGACCGCATTTTCCCGTGAATCCATATGCCGTCTGTTCGCGTACGCTTACTGTCTAGGCCAATTTGAGGGTCTCCTCTCACCTCTCATAAAACGCTTCTCCATAAACCTGTTGCGCATCAACGGGGTAGCCAGAAAGAAGGACAGTATTAACGAAAGTCCTGCATCCATGCCGATAGTGCACAGCACCGAATGTGCCTACTTTGTGGATGATAAATACCTGAACCGCGTGCCGTGAATCGTTTACTTATTTTAATCACCCTAACAATACTACTGGCAATGTGTAAAATGAACTCTAAATGAATCTAAATGATTGTTCTTCCTAAATTCCTAATTATTTTTTTTATTGCTGTAATAGAAGGTGCATCGATATTACGCAATGTGTAGTTTAATTTAGGGTTGCAAATGGTACATATAGTAATTAAGCACGTGATACAGTCGATGGTTGTAGTCTATCTACTTTGATATGTACATTGTGTGCAGCCGCGGCAACTATCAATTATAAATTACCACGCGTTTTGCGTGCACGTGGATTCAATGTTACATGCCCACTGCAGAGATTGCAGCTTGCGGAAATCGACGGGCATCTATTACCGGCAATGTGTTTCGAAGGTGCAATAACTACAGAGTGGTAAGGTTTGAGCGTGCATGGCTATGCTGGAAGTTCTATTTCAGGGTAATATTAGATTGCAGTTTGAAATGCCTATTTTATCACGATTTGATCTAATTTTCTATAGTTAATAGAATGACTAATATACTTTAAGACTTTGTAATATTTAAGTCGATATTAGAATTCAATTTTAAAAGGATTCCACTTTCAAAGTAGACAATTCCATCAATGTTAAATCGTGGTAACTCGTTAATGGATGTACTTTGTGTGGCATTGGAACTAGCGATGTTGTTTCTCGCATTCCTAAACGCGTTTTAGCGTGTTGCAAGTAACGGAAGGGTAAGTGCGGAGCGAAAACCACACCGAAGGCACGCGAGAACAATCGCGGCTGGCGTTGAATTGCGTGGCAGTCTCATTATTCTCTCATTCTTGATTAACCTTGACAAACACAGTCTTCCGAATATCAAGAAAGTACTTGAAATACTTGGTCATTGTACTAGCTCCCATAAAAGACGAGTCCAAATATACACACTTATTAACATTCCGATTTCCTTTAGGTTCGCGTGAATGAAATCACTTCATATGCCAGACCTTAATGTTGATCACTGTCAAGATTACACCCGGCTTACGTGAATTTCGGGAAACACGAGCGAACAGGTGGACTCCAGGACATTCATTCCTGTAAAAGTAGAGTAGTTGCGTGGGAGAACCAGTGAAAGAATGCTTGAGAAACAGGCGAACTAATTAGCAGCAAGCATTTTTCGCATTGTCTAACATAGTGTTCGCCCTGAATGCACTAATCGCCCGTTGACAGGCTTTGCCTAATGAATGAGGTTTGTCTGTAGAAATTTCTTGTCGACCTGTCACGCTATCAGTCTACCTTTAATTAAGTCAAACCTTCAAGTTCTCCAACGAAACGAATAAAAAAGGAAGTCTGCCATGAATCCTGGCTTTACGAGTTCAATGTCTTCCGGATAAGATCGCCTATACGCAAGCGTGCGAATTTGAGTCAAGGAACGTTTGACCTTCTAGCAACCTTCAGACTCTCTATCGATCATTCGCCCGTTTTTTTCTCCAGCTTTCGGGCGTGTTCAACAGTTGGCAAAATAGAAGTATACTTCAATCATGCGGATTACAGTGGCGAAGGATTTAATCAAGAGTGAGAGATTGAATAACATTAAATGAAAGCTTGATTTATTAATGGGACGTGCTGTGGTACAATCTTTTACCGTGCTATCTTTGAGACTGACGTGTACAAGGTCTTCGGATATCTCTGCATCGAATGCAATCGCAAACAGGCGAAACTAGTCGTTTACCAAAACACACTAAACACATGGGTTGTTCTAAAACAGTCCCTATCATTACTAGCTTTATTGATGACTGGTTTACGTGTCTGTTTCCTCGTTTCCCATGCCTGTCGAATAATCGGTCATATCAGATCGCGAAGTTTGCAGCTGTTTCCAGTAAGTGACCTGGATGCCGATTTTCTCATTTAAACTGCGCTAAAACTTGAAAGACTATTTCGTATTAAGCATCGTCTTTCTATTCGATTATTCCTTTTATACCAAATAGAAAATGCAGACTAATGTTTTATTTATTGACATGTTTTGATTGATAGTTATTTATAACTTGCTTGGCGGAATGCTTGGTTAACTGTGGATTTTAAAGTCCATGGGGGTGAAATGATTGGATAAGGTAAGATTGAACACGACGAAGAGTTCCGTTCCCATTTCCTAACGGAAAGGGAGAAACAGGTCGTGTCCACGCGAGTGTCTAGGAACTCTCGGCGACTGCCCATTCCTGGAGTTATTGATCCGAGCTCCGGGTGAGCTTCGTTCGACTTCTTCTCTGTGCTACACGTGTATCTGCATGAACACTTCGCAGAGAGGATGCACGGAACACGAGCACTTTATCTGTTTCCTCTCTGTTATACGGACAAGTTAAGGACTGGCGTGTTAAGCGACGTGTGCGCGCCAGAAAAAAAAAGAGCGTGTGACAAGAGCACCTTTGCTTAGGAGGCAAGCACGAGAGACGTGTCGAGATAATTTTAGGACCAGCCTCGGCTCGATACCCTGATTTTCAGGTGGCATGCGAGCCCCGAGTGAAGGGGAAAAAAAATAGAAAGATGTTATTGATAATTAGATTAATATTGGAATTAATTAATAGAGGAGTTATTGGTACTTGGATGCTGTGACTTTTTATTATATTAGACAAAGATAAATCGATGAGTTTGATATACGAAATAAGTGTGATTTAAAAGGATATTCTAATTTCACTAAGTTTCGAAAGTAGAACTAGAAAAAAGGTTACCCCAAGTGCGGAGCTTTCATCACACGGTGAAATCTGCACGCGAGAGTTTTCCGCGGTATACGATCTGGGAATTCAATCTGTACTGCGATATTAGCAATGTTCAACTTACAGCAATGCAACATGCTCAGCGGTGCGCATTAATTTTGATTTTTTTAACTGCACGCGGTCGATAGCGAGTGCCAGAGTGGCATGGGCTGCTAATGGACCGGCATCCAGGTCGACGAATGGAAAGCGCGAGACGTATATTTCAAGTCGAGTATTTGCAGCTGAGGACAATGCATTGTCACGATTGAAATGACTTTTCTCCCTTATCCGAATGCAACATACATTCCTGGCAAGATTACGAGGAGTAAATTGAATTCA
Source organism: Ectemnius lituratus (assembly GCA_910593735.2). Classification (NCBI taxonomy): domain Eukaryota; kingdom Metazoa; phylum Arthropoda; class Insecta; order Hymenoptera; family Crabronidae; genus Ectemnius; species Ectemnius lituratus. The sequence goes on along the minus strand of OU343040.1, from coordinate 2,905,233 downwards.
ACGAGTAGAACGTTAGAAGCAAGGCGTAACCATCGAAGTGGTTAATTCATTTCGTTCTTAACTGTAAAAACATTTGTTGCTCCCACGGGTACTAATACGCAATTGGAACCTGCTCGAGTGTGCCCGGAGGATTTTCCCAGCGAGGGGTCGCTGTTGCAAAATTAATTAATATTGGAAACGTGTCGCGACAGTACACGGATCGTGTCTTTCCCGAAATGGTGGTCGAATCACTTTCATTCCGCTACCAGCTTCCTTTCGCGACTGGCAAGCGTGAGTTCAATCGAACGATCGGCATGCGATTCCACGCGTGTTTTCCGTGCTGGGTTTTTTTGCACCGACAGCCGTGCTGCTTGCATGCATCTCGGATATTTACGACTTTGCCGAGGCCGCTGCCGCCTCGAAAAGACAGATTGGGGGTAACGACAGATAACGCGAAGCCGTTATGTGTGCCTTCACCCGTGTATGACTGTAGTAATGTGTGGGATATTTTATCAAGTCACAGCATCTTCGAATCACCTGCATTGTCGCTTTTTCCATAGTCACATGGCCTCCCACCCGTTATCGGAAATGCATCGAAACTTCCTGAATGTTAACCCATTTAGCTAGTGGCTTCTCCCACCCCAGCTGCACAACCCCCGATTCGATTCAGAGGGAACCCTTTCCCTGTGTAAACCTGCCAGGGACAACCCCCAATGACTTCCCCTATAATTGACTCGAATTATCAAGGTTTGATTGACACGAACATCCCCCAATTGTAATTGAATTAGGATCAAATACCGGAAATTAGATCTAGTTTATTGAATACGATTGTGTTGGATTATATCAAAGGTTTAATATAAAGTTGAGTATTTAATATTGTTACTTTATTGGACTAAAGTGTAGTGTAGTTTCATGTTAATCAAGTACGAAATGAGAAAATCAAGTGACTCTGATATTGACTGGCTGAGCAGGCAGGGTGGTAACGGCGAAAGTGGCTGGGGCGACGTCCGGCCGCGCCGGGCACATTCTACTCGGCGAGGCTCACTCGTCCGCCTTACTGTCTCCATGGAAAAATCTACATCTCTATAAAAGTGTGACTCAACGATTAAATGCTTTGATATAAGCATATGTTAAGTAGTCACGCAATATGCTTCTTAGAAAACGAATAGATAAAGTGTAGATATAACATGAAGATAAAACTGCCAGTGAACACGAGCCACTGTGAGTGTATCCTAACTAATTATTTAATGGAGTTAATTGGAGCAATAGCAAGTAGTTATATTCTAAACTTTCATGTAAGTGGGTCTCTAAACTAATACAGGAATGATGAAACGATGTTGAAGTACCATCAGAGTGGTTGGTACAGTCGATAATCGATGAAGATTGGCTATTCAAATTTCGTGTATGTGTCCTGCTCGCTTTGAAAAGCTCCTTAAAAGGCGGACACGGTTATCGAAACAGGGTGGCGTATCTGGTTGGATGAGAAAGTCATTTGCCCTCTTTTTAGAGCGATATGGGCGTAGCTTTGTACAATGCTTTCGATGTATCGCCATAGAAAAAATAGGGTGTTCGTTTCATTTTATCTTCAGTCAGATTTTAGGGCGTTTCGTACATTTACGTACTGTTTTCTTGGTTCAGTTAAATAGAAGAAGGAATAAGTGAAAGAGTGAAGATGTCGGAAGCTGCCGGCTAAATAAGTCACGATAACGTGCTACTTGCTTCGTGACAATGACACATACGAAGCACACCAATTGCTACGTGGTTTCCAACACTGTTACTCTAATTACCGGCGAAGCTAGGCCGTGCCAGTAATCCGAATCTGGCTCGTCGGGGAAACCATTTGGGAGCGGATCGTGCCGTTGCCAGTCGCACTATCAATTGCATAAGCAGCCTGTGCCTCTTTGTTCCAACCAACTGATAGCCCATCGATAATCACCGGGCTGACCGGACCAACTGCCGTGACGGGCACTCCATTACTTCTACGACAAACGCGGTCTCACTTGCTGTCACTAATACTCCCGAGATTTTAAATGGAACGACAGTTCCCGACCGAGAAAGAGATCCCATTGATTTCTGGGTGACCCACACTTCGACGGGGATGACACCCTTCTCCAGTAGATTCAGCCGAGCCTACTGCGTCTCATTCTACTTGGACCATACTGTCTCTTATAACTATATTCTATCTCTGCTTCCAGTTACTCTTTAATCTTTGAACTCCGCTAGAAATGTCACCGACTCTATCGCAATTACTGACACTCACTTTCAAGATACACCAAGTGCTAGATGGTTAAGTTAAATCCCGAACAATGTCGGCCAGTGCGCGCGGGGCATCTAGATGCTTCTGCAAATCGACAAGAGGAGTGCACGTACTCTCGCAGCGGTCACGATGTCTTTGCGAATCAATTAGCAGTTTATCACTCTAACAGACCAGCCGGTGATCAGGTGTACTTCAGATGGTAGTGGTTTCTACAGTGTGCGAGTAGCGAGTGGCCCCGGAATTCGTCAATGGAGATTTTTTTTTTGGGTCGCCCGGAGGACTTTGGCTGCTCCTTGGAGCTTGGGTGTGCAGCCCTTACCTTGGTACCCGAAGGATCGTTAATCCCCGTGGACAGGTGTTTAAGCCAGTTAAGGATCAAGAGAACTCAGCGTAGAATTGCGACGATGCCCGATCAACGACTGACTTCACGAGTTTTGCACTAGCTCGGAGAGCGGAGCTCCGGAGATCCTTCGGAACAGAGGGCTACGTCTGTCCGTCCTGCCGTTCTCGCTTCGTATATGCGCTCGTCCGCTTGTCCTATCGTTCTCTGCTCCTGCGCCCCGACGCCCAACTACCCAACCTTACCCAGCTGGAAACACCACCCGATAGAACACCGCCACCCACCCACACGCGCCGCCATTCCGCCGCGGAACAATCTATCGATAAATTATGTCCACCTCGTCGCGACTTTCCTCCCGTTTTTGCACGCAATCTTTCCTTTCCACACCCTCTTACGCCGTCTTTCAAATTGATTTCTTACTTGATCCGTGTCTTGTTAAATCTTCGATAAGATATTGCTTTTTAGATGGTGGATAATTTATTATTATATATTATATATTAATATAATTGCTTGGGAATTATTGTCAAGCTATTCTTTCAGCTTTGTGGGTATTCTGTTCTAAGAGATCTCGAGGTGCTCAGGGGCGCGCCAGTCACGAGCGTGATTTTAATTCGGAGGGACTTTACTCCCCGTGGCTTTGAGCCTCTCCTTGTCCGCTTGATTCGCGAAGGGGTCTGCTTCTGACTATGCAGGAGCAGACCGCTTTCAGTTTAATTACCGCCAAGTTCCTCTCGGTCGTCGCCGTCAGGATGAGGATCGTCGTGCGCGCCACCACCGTCTACACACACCCCGTACGTGTTCTCGCACTTAGGGGCCGAATGCTCGCTAGTGCGAATAAAGTGGCGGGCGCACCCTTCTCTGCCCAGGCACTTTAATTCCGATGTTATTACCTTAATGCAGTCGGCGTGGCTAGTTTCCAACTTGTAAGAACTGCCAGTTGGTGCTCTGTCATAGTCCCAGTGAATGAGAGAGAGAGTCGAGTTAAGTGTAACAAATTATAATCCCGGGCACGCAAGTTTTCACCATGATCAGTACAGGTAGCTCCGTGCTATCCGTGAATAAAGAGACTCGCCAAGTTTTACGCGCTGGTCATTTGAAACCGGACATACCCCCATTAAATTATCGTGCTTTTCCATTGCGCCGCTCGGCACGAATTCGCCGAGCGTGCGTGTACCAAGAACAGGTGGGCGACACGTGCAATCTGGACATCGTCCTCTTTTCCCAGGGTGAAAGGGCGAATCACCGAGGGAAAGGGTGAATTTAAATATTGTAAATTTAAATTTGTAATTATTTTTACTTAGGTGGTCTGTTTTATGTTGGTTTTATATTTCTATAAAGATTGCATTGTAATGTGCAACCCTTTCAGAATTTATGTAGGACTGACAGTACTATGGATAAGTGGCTATAGCTTAATGAAAGCCGCCTGACAGTCGAGATTAATATCGACGATCATTTACTGATCGCTACCGCGCCTCCTTGCAAACTGTTACGCCAGCTACTGGGTTACTTCGCGCCTCATTATCGCTAAGAACTTGTCAATGGCAGAGCCTTTTTCTCCTCGCATTGAACAGTTCCTTCATTCATATCTTTCTCTCTGTGTTCTTCTCGAACGAGATTCATGGAGATGTAATCGTTAGAGGGAAGGAAGCCCGATGGACGCTCTCCGCAATGGTATTCACTCAGAGGGGAGCATATCGAATGCAATTCTGGGATGCCTTCATAATGACGCCATTTATTCGAATACTGGCTACTGGGAAGATACTCGTGGAGATTTTGCTTCGGCGCATCAGAGAACCTGTCATTCTCCAGATTGTTTTACCTGAAACAGGAAAATAAGAATTGGTCAGTAATTATTTGAATAAGACAGAATTCGTTTGAGTAGATAATTTCTTAAAATAATTAATGATAAGTCATTGTTAACAATAAGGATTTACATCGAATTTATATAATTCGATATGATCATAAATATATAAATTAATAAAGTTAAAATGAGAATCGATATAATATCGAGAATTATACAGCGAGGTGTTTCTGTTAGGAGAATAAATTTCCACATGACAGTATATTGCGAGTGGCACGCAGGAGTTCAAATTGCCCAGGTACACTTATGAGAAATCGATTGTTCGTACGCGGCAAAACTGACAGGTGAAAAAAACTAGGAAAAAAACAGCCCTCTCCTCTCTTCGGACGCCAGCGATAAGCGCCACTATAGTCACTGTGACCCAGTGACGGACGGGGAATTCCTGTGAACGCAATTTTTGCCACGTATACGGCTTACTAGAAATTGGAAATTATGCACTCACCACCTGCAAGTAGCACTTCTTGCACTATAAAGTCTTTGAAACTTAGGCGCACTTGGAACAATTGAAGTGAACGATCACTTTGGGGGATTATTTATACCTGCTCCAGAAGGGACAAGCTTTATTTACCTGGGTTTATTTACAAACAATGTTTACTCATTGTTATGTTTACTCCACATGCAAATTCTGAATATGTTTGTGGGTTTTTATGTACGTAGAATGTATTGATTAACATTGAAGGTACTTAAAATAGAAAATAAAGAGGCGGACAGGAACTTCGAATTATTTAATTATGGATGTTGTTTTCGAATATGACTGGCATCATTGAAAGATACGAAGTAGAGTCAATTGTGCTACAGTACCGTCAGACGATGCTTGTTAAACAAAATCAATACCAGAATCCCTGACTACTCTTTGGTAGGAAATTTTACAGGCTAACTTTCCCAGTAAAAGTAAATTGTTAAAGCTCACGTACCGGCAGGGGTGGAAGGAACCTTGTACCGATCGTTGGAAAGAGTTTCTCATGTTTGGACGTAAGGTAAGCTTGGAAATGAAGATGGAGAAAGAAGTTTCATGATTTCTCCGCTACATTCGATATATTTCACAGCAATAAACCATATAATTACATTATAAAATAAGTGCGCATTTCTATTCTGCCTTGTCTATCTACGAAACTTTCTGGGACAAGTAAAACACGAGAATAAAACAGTTGATACGACTAGAAGGGTAGTAGTTTAAAGAGTCAGTGCTTTTAGTTGTCAGAGAATCTAAATCCAGGACTTGTATAGTCAAACGAATCTCTGTTTTTATCAGAGAAAAGCGTGCTTTCATCTTCCACCTCTTGATAAAATCCCGAAACAGTCCATTTTTTTCAGAACGATTATCAGATGTGCTATGTTTGTATGGAACAATAAATTGCAGTTAAAAAAAGCTCCTTTGAGAAGGAAACGACGAGGGAATGTGGGAACTAAATGGAAAAGGGAAGTCGTTCTTTCCTTTCCTGGGAAGACACTGCTTCGGTGGTTGTGGCAGCCATGTGTCTAGTCGAGAACTACTAATCCACGCCGATGGAAGCCTCGCAAGGGCCCCTCTGGAATCGAGCCTCGCATCCGAGGCTCTCTTATCGGCGAGAATCGATAGTCCGGCAACTTTTCTTTCGTACCACTCCACCGAGTCTTTCACACAGCATGTCCAATCTTTTGATATTCATTACCACCGTAAATGAAAACCCGTTGTAAAATTGATATCCCTCGGTTACTTTGGTTTCCAGCTGATGTCCCATCAAAATACAGACTGTGATTTCACGTTATTTTGTATTCAAAGTACTTTGCAATAAATTATCTAAAATAAATGGATAAAAGCTTGTATCATTTGAAATTCTAAGAGTATTATTTATTCTTTCAAAATTATACCAGATTGAAATTGCGAAGCTAAATTATCTTCAGTTCGTTTCTTGTGCTATGTCGAAAACGCGAGAATAACAGAGTCCCCTGACAAACGCTGCTTCCACAAATATCTGCCGATTACGTTGAACCCGTTATTTTTGATTCGCGACACGTGGCGAACATCTAATTCTCTCGTCGTCGCGACTAATCGTGTATGGGCGTTGGTAGAGAATTATTATGGCAGAATGCGTGTATGTCCGAATTCTACTAGTGTCTGGAATGAGTGCAGACGAGAACGAGTCACGACGACGATTATGTAACATCAGCGCGAGAGACATTGGGATTCGTGCCGGATGAACGCCTTCCGAAAATACGGCCGATTGGATCATGCCAGGAGACAATGTGTCGTTAAGTCGCTCGCACCCACCATTCCAACGGCGTTTTCAACGGAAGTACACTGGTTTATGTCTCTCTTATTGTATAGCCAGGAATGTCTGGCCACGACTTAATCGTTCTACTTAAGAGCTTCGCCTAGTGCACGTGAACTTGGTGTCTACAGAAAAATGAATTCTTCACTTGGAACGCGTTCAACTCTTAACAATGGTGTAATGACACATTGTAAATCAATGGAAACCAAGTATGAATTCAAATTAACAGTGGTAATAATATGTGTGTCGAATTTTTTTGAATTTTAGGTACTCGAGACTTAATTAACGGTAGAACTTCAATGGCAGAAACGGATTCAGAGAAGTCACGGAATTAGAGAAGCGAACTGTCAAGAAGTAAACTAGGTGAAAGCCTTGGGGCCTGATTCAGTTGCCGTTAATTACGGTAGCATCAAGTCAGCATCGTTCCCTGACCTCGCCAACGTGCTCTTACTTTATAGGACTCATTTGAAACTCAACTGGCATTCGTGCGACCGTACAATCTTCACCTTTCCATCCATCCATCCATCGTCGTTTCACTATTGCGTTGAGTGGGAATACTAAAAATAACGCTTTACGAATATGTCTCATCGATGATTGGCCAATAAAGTCATGTGCGGAGAAACGTGTAAGAACTTCATTCATTTTTTGCTCTTTCATCAAACGGATTGGAAGCCAGTAGTCGAGATGCAGCCTTGCTCGGAGAGCTAACCAGCATAGCTGACAAACAGGATATTATGCGCGCCGGCATATACTATACGTACAAGCAGTTGGCGAAGAATTAGTCAGAGGAAAAAAGGCAAAGGTGACACGCAGCTATTCTTGGCACTCGGTCCATTATTTTTCCCGAAAGTCTTTCCGTTTGATCGCCGTATGAGATTCAACATGAGATACAAACGCTTTTTCTCTTAAATTGTAACTTTAATCTAAGATATAATTTTTTAAATTTATAATAAATAAAATCATACAAGGATTTCAACGACACTCCAACAAAGCGACCTCTGATGTTTATCACCGATAAACCTCGCCTCTCTTATATCCCTATCGAAGGTCTCTTCATACTACCGCCATAAAAACTTTACGATCTACTACAATACTCCTCTTACCGTAACTGCAAACTCGTGATCCGAGGCGATGCTAAATTTAGAAGTCTGCATCGTCTCCCTTAAAACGTGTATGTATATTTTATCTACCTAATGTATATATGGAAGTGAATCGATAATAATTCTAAACTTCTACCGTCTGCTTTACTTCACTTTATGAAGACCTGTGATGTAAGACTTTGCTGATGTAAGAGTTAATTGTTCCAACCAAAGATAAATTAATACCTCTACACTTTTCTCGGTCATGTTAATAATTACCGGCTGAGGTTTCATCGAAGAATGGTTAGACGACGAGGTCCATTAGCCGTGGACTGTAAAATCGTAAGTAAGACGATACCATTGTGAGACGATCGCCGGCGAGAGACAATCAGTCACGCCTCGAAATCAAGACACATAATGACGACTGGAAAGGGTGTGTCAACCTATCTGCATACAACGAATTAAAGACGATCAGTAGCCGTGTCGGAGCACGCAATTTATTGACCCATTTTTAATCCTTCACTACCTTCCAATTTGTTCAAGAATGATTTTTAAATCGTTTAAAAAAATATTATATTTGTCCTGGCAATTCGAATAAAGACAAAGATTTTTAAATAATTACTTAGGCAGAGTTCGTTGGACTTTCTCGACATTTACGTCGGTGTTCCACATATTTTACAGTGTGGTTGGTTCCGGGTTGTAGAGCGCATACATATTTGTCCATTTCTACCGTCATTGTCCTCATCAGCAGCTGTGCCACTCGTTTGCTCATGCTCGTTAATGCCCTTTAGTTTCCCGCCCTCTCACTGCGCGTTCCTACTTCATGCAACCATGTGCGAATTATGCATGTGTAGCTGAGAGTCTCCTTTGCAGTAGGAGTTATAGGTGTGTCGGATTATTTGTCTAACTGAATTACACTGAACTCAGGGTCAAACAAGTGCACGTTGCAGACTATGTCGATTGATAATTAGCACAAGCATTGTCCTTGTCTGGTTCCTTACTAAATCAATGAAGCCCTTTTGTCCTTCATGCAAACTATCATCTAAAATTTAAACAATTACTATATAATAATTCTCTAATATATTTCAAAAATGTAAGTAAAACTGATACGTAAAAACTTTCACGAACAACATAATCGACATCATATTACTGCGAAGTCTGAGAACTTTTGCCGGTGCTTTAGCAAACGGCAAATTTATGTAACAAGTCTCGGGGAAACGGGCGAGCGGGTGTCTTCACCGGCGAGTAATCCGTTTTTATTCGCTTACGGGTTTCGTGGATGGTCGTCTGGGGTATCCTAAATGTCGAAATAAAACGACGTCTCCAGGTTGGGTAGATCTAGCTCCGAGAGGAGAGGAGAGAAGTGTACGGATGCTGCGCGTCGTCGCGCCGTTTTATTATCGATTCCCGTGTCTGGCGCGAGCAGCGTGCAAACCCTCTCTCGTGCACTGCGCTCTGCACCCTCTCAGCGTGCGGCTGCTTTTGCCGTGTGCCGACCCCTTTCACCTCCCCTTTCACCCCCCTCCTTTTTGCGCCTTTGTGCGCTTCGTTGCAAACCCCATCCTGCTTTCACTCCAATAAACGAGCGCGTGTTGTTTCCCGCTCCAACCTTTACCGACAGATCTACCTGCTACCTTCTCCAATAGCTATTCCATTAACTTTTCCGATTCCCACCTCGTAAACTAATGACCTTCTTGGAAAATGGAATATTGAAATATCAAATTGGATTTATAATTCATTGCTTATTACGATTGTTCATTTTTTGAGTCTGATATATTAATGATCTTCTGTTTGAAATATGAATATTTATTAAATGGAATGAGTTATCCGCTTTTGTTGTTGCTTTTGTTGAATGATGAATAGCTTATTTGCAAGGCGATACAGTTTTAAGTCTGACGTAATTCAGGCGAGTGCCGAGGCGTAATCGGTATGCGGTCGCGACACAAGTACGAGGTGCTGCTTCGCCTATCTTTCGCCAATGGTACACTCTCTCTCTGCTGACAGGTTCCAGCAGCGGCGATCGTCCGAAGAGACAGCGGGCGGGCAGGAATTTCCCGGAGAAGGAAAGCGGAACACAGAAGGCGGTGAAGGGGCGCCAAACCAAAGGTGGCAACTTGATAATTCAATGCGAGAGTAGCCTTTTTTTTTGCAACCGTTTAAGGAGAGTTGTTTTATGTTGATTCGCTGGTCCACATTGCAATGAAGTACTCTATTCGCCTTGCTTGATCAGACGTGCGTGTGCGAGTGCGCTTCGCTGATCATTACGTCAATGGAGCAAGTGTGTTACGCGACGCAGGCCTTCGCCAAATGCGAACGCGTCTGCTGCTGGCCGAAATCATCGCGCACCACACTCAGCTTCCACTCATTCATGATGTAAAACCAGTGCTCGAGCTGTTCTCACATACTCTGAGAGAATGATCGAATGAAATATAACTATTCACTTCTGCAGATTTGATGTTAGGAGAATTTATGAAATATTCGTTAATGGAATTGTGTCTGAAGTTGCAGTTGACCTTTGATAATACGAATTTTTATTTCGTAATAAAAGAGCAGTGAAATTGAATTTAAAGGCTAGCGAGTTAAGATTGAGTGAATGCTTCCAAGTCAGAGAATGACGGAGACATGCACATTCGTGACGCCAGTCATTACCATGTGACTCTGCTAGCAGAATTTCATAGTCCTACCGAGACACGTAGAATCAAGGCCACCCAGACAGGACTAGTCAACGCGGGGATTATTGCGTAACCGTGAATTGGCATTGCGACGTCGTTCCAAGAATAAACGTCGCTCGAAAGTTGCACCTGAATCTTGCAAAGTGCTTCGAGGCGTCCACCTTCGTTCTGGCAGGGATTCCACTGTTCCGAGACACAGTTAGATGGGATTGCGGATAGTAGGTTGACGAACCTCATTTCCAACAAGAAATAGAAGCCAGTCAGACACGTATTTCCAAGCATTGGTAATACTTGGAATTTCTATTAGTCTTAAATTAATTTTGGAATATATCAATTATAAAGATATATTCTCTAAATTATACTTTGATCTTGGATCGATTGATTTCTGTAGGATGAAGATTCCATTGAATGACAGAGTTCGACTTCGCGTTCTAGTCCAAGCAACGAGAACGTGACTTATTGGAGCTCGCTTGGTTCTAACCCTCAGCCTACAGCACCCTTCATAGAAAGGAAGCCCTTCGAAAGCAGTCGAAGTGGATGGATAATCAGGGATGCTGTGGTAGTGCGCCTTGAACAAGTCGGGGTTGAGTGCTCCTCTTCTTTTTCGCGTATTTGGCGCTGCCGGATTTTCCTACCCTTCAACGGACACTGACCCCGGCAACTTCGAAGGCTCGTCAGCAGTTCGATACGAACCACTCCGACATAAATCTTCTTTTCAACACACGTCTTACCACTTGTCAAACTGCTACTATTTTTTACTTCATTCATTCACCAATCTTTCATAAACTTGTCAAATTCAATTACCAAGCTTTTTATTACGATTTAATATTTAACTCAAAACTGTATTGTAACTCGGAACTGTTGTATCGGAAATCCCCCGAAATTCGAGCAGGTAGTTACGAAGCACCGCCGAGAGTTTGGTCAATATTCGCGTTTACCTGGCCTTCATACGTCAGTGTCCGTTGAAATTCAGTTGCCTCCTTAATTAGTTCCATTACTACACGAAACTTCTCACAGAAAACAAAGTCATTTTTAACAAGCAGCAATAATTCGATAATTCCAAGCAAACTAGAAATTTCATTATTAGTCGAAGTTGTTGTGGATCGATCGGCGAGTGTATAAAGTTACGCCGTTAGTTAACAGCTCATTGCTCGCGGGGATTAATAAAGCGTCGTGTCTTACGTGTTTGCTCTCGGTCGGTTTGCCGGCTTCGTGAGGGCAAAAATTTTGCCAGCAAGGAATAAGAGATAGTGTTGCCAACTACGACCGCACGAGTGCCATCGGATACGCGTCCTTCCCTCGAATGCACCCGCTCCCTTCGCGGTTTTCAGCAGCGAATAGAAAAATGACCCAAGAAAAATCTTGACGCCAACATAAATATATTACTGATAGTAAACGAAGAGAATTTCTTAGATAATCGAGTGAATTTTCGTCGAAAGTTTGGTGATTCAATTAGGATCAACGTGCCGGGTGCAGTGGTCTGTTCTTACATAAACATCCATGGAACGCAACGGTCGTCAGCATGCAAATCGCCCTAATAATCGCAATGCATGGCAGGGCTTGGAGCGGGACAGAGTCGTGTAACGAGAGGAACCTTGGCCTCGTACTCGAGTGGCGATAACTGTACGTGTAACGATAGGTAGTGGCTGCGTGCGCATTAGCAAGCCGCGTTTACCGTATAACGAGCCATTAAACCAAGCGCTTGCACTTATCTCAATAGATTCGCAGATAGAAAAGAAATGATCGAATAAATACTGTTTTTCAAAAATCTACTTATTTAAACCTTTCATTACGTAATCTATAAATAAATTCGTCTTATAAGATTGTTATTGAAAAATCTCGATATCGGAGGTTCTATCAGCGAGTCGATGAGACCTCGAAACGATAGTAGATGGATCATCAGAGCCTAGTAATTAGTCACAGCAACCTGTGGAGCAATCAATGTGATATATTACGGGTGAGCACACGCAGTGTCGGGAACCCGCAACGGTGGACGTCCTTGAGGTATTTCTACGACAAGCGATGGACGGACGTGTGTGCGTGCAATTGGCGTGCGCGAAATAATCACAGAACCCTCGTGGAGGCCGGGACTTATCCGGAAGCGGCTGGACAAATTGCGGATGCCTCGTCCGAAGTGTTGTGCCGGCCCAATTTATGGCTGACAGGAGAGAAACAGTGAGAGAAGGCTCGTCCGATTAAGGTCTGGGTGTCATCGAAGCCGTGCCCGTACAATTCTGCAATTACTCGCCCACGAAGCATCGTTAACTCATTACAGGCCGTCCGCTTCCTAATTGCCAGCTGATGCCACCTACTTTTTTTCCCCGCGCTCCTAGAACCCGACCTTTTCCTACTCGCCGCAGATGGAGTGACAAATGATCCCGTAATACCTATTTTTTTGTCCCTTGATTGTTTAATCGCCGGCATCAATTACTGGGACTTATAAGGAAGTACTCGGACTCGTCGAGTACTTAACTCGTTAAAAGGATCGGTGTTTTTGGTTGTAATCGACATAGGAGTTAGTGGAATTGGCTAATTGTAATAGTACCGTTAAGATCGTAGTCTAGTATTACTAATATCGATTATGTCGAGGAGAGTGAGATATGGGAAGTGTATAATGTAAAGATTATCAAAGGAACAAGTTTGCTCATTGGAGTTTTAAAACGAGCGTCGATTATTACGACCTCGAATTAAAGCCAGTAAAGTGGAATAGGTGTCGGGCGTGAAGGTAATGAGGCACCAGTTCGCACGTGACGCCACCGGCACACGGTTGTTCGTGGTTTCACGGAAGATTGAAAAGTAGACTGGCGAATCTCGGTTTCGCGAACCTGACCTTAAGCCTTCGCGATGGATATCGCACTTCTGCCGAGATTTGATTTCAGTCCCAGTGGCAAGTGGACGCCGCCGCTTGTCCCACGATATGCCAGACTATTATGTGACTCGATGGAAAAGGTGTAATTGAGATTGAATAAACGGTAAACTCGACAACTGTTTCTTACTATTACTTCTCTACCTTTTAGCTCCAATGTCTCCCAACTATAGAATCCGGCTTGCCTTTGTGGAATACGTAAATGAGCCGTTCTCCTCGAAGCACCGCAAAACTTTAAGATCCACGAAGCCGGAAGAAATGTACTTACATCATTTTATAAAAATACACTATAAATAAATACACGTTATCCTTCATTCTAATTTTCAATCATACGAAAACTATGCCGACCACGTGAAAATCAAGATAATTACTATGTCGTCATCGTGTACGCCCTTTTTCAACTTGACGTCTCGATCCCGAGATAGAACGGAGAATTAATTATGCACGATAGATACAAGGCGTGCGTTGCATTAAGTTAATCAGCCAATCTGAGGGGTTCTTCTCAGTATTACGATTGAATATCGTGCAGGCCAGGTTTTCTCATCGCGTTGGGTCTAATGCCCCCGGACACACCGAGGCCATTGTACACCGTTCGGTATAAACAGGCAACAGCAGCATTGCAAGTATATGTGAAAGACTAGCAACTTCTCCATCGGTTTTCCGTTGTAAATTGCTAACAGTTACACGATTAGCGTAGTCTCCTAAATTATATATTTATATATTTCGACGAACCCCGCATTACCCGTGCTAGGAAAGTATTTATCATCGAGCATGAAACGAGAGCAAGACTTATCTCATTCCTCTCTCGCACTCACGCACAAGAATTACCAGACGACCTTCGTATGCACATTGCAGTAATCTGCATTTGCAAATGACTGATAAAAAGCCTGCTTGAGAGATTAAAGTGCCTAATGAACCGTTACTTAATTTAGAGCCTAGTTGGGCTGCCTGTGATTAATAAAGTACGTAAAACTGTCGCCACCTGTGAATCATCAATTATTTCTGTGTACATTTTATAGATTAATACATTATAATCGTTTTAGAATACTCGATTAATGTCAAGTGTTGTTAGTGTATCGGAAATCATATGCTATGTTTATGGCGTCATTGTTTCATCTTCGATCTCTATCTCGTCGCGAGTGAGAGAGCTTTATCAACAAGTAAATACGCGCTATCTTACGACACAGTTAAAATTGCGATTTTGATACTATCGATCATATCTCCATCATCGTACAGAAGCGAAGCCGAAGGAAAGGCAGCCAACCATTTTCGTTGGTGCGCTTGGCATCGATAATTATCCGAGAACACTTTCAAGTACGTACTCGGCATAGTAGTGGCGAGCAGTAAAAGCTCTAGCAAGAGAATTTTACCAGGACAGAATATTCATCTGATATTCAGCCAACAAGAGTGTATTAACTATTTGAGTGGGTCGAGTTGGCAATAATCGAGGCCGATGGACCCCAATAAATTCGAGAGCGGCAAAACAATCCATAAGCTGTGCACACTCCCTTGAAATGTAAACATGCCAGATTCATCAATTCGTTCACCCCTTTTGGTGAGCGATGGAAACCGCACGTATGAAACGAGGGGCTGGCACAGCATCATTTAATAGAGAAGCGCATTCATCTCGGATGAATTTGGAGCAGGAAGACGGCGTTGCCAGGAGCGACAGGCAAGATGGCGAAGCTGCGTTCGAGCAGCCCCGTTTGCGGGGGTGGAGAATGGCTGTGCATGGATTGGGTTGCAAGTTGTGAAAAGTATATTTTACCTGTTGGCTGGTCGATGTCAATCTCCTCGTGCCTGATGTCCGTCATCCTTGTTTGGTTCTCGGTCGACGACTCCAAAGTGTCCCGCGGGTGTTCCCGGGTTGTCTGCGCGCCACCGAACCACTACCACTTATCCCGGCCGTTCTTTTTCCTTTTCCTTCGGCGTCCGCTCTCCCTTGCGAACCGCGTTCGCACCCACCCACTTATGTGTGTTCCGGATTATTATCGCGTGTGTTTCTTAGTCGATTTGTACACTGACGATGCCCTGGGAAAACTCACGATTGAGTTTAGCAGCTCCGTGGAAAAAGCGGTTGGGAAAAGTCGTCTGGCGTGCGCAGCACACGACACTTGCGACGCGTTTGAACTGACTGGCAGTGGCCGCCGCCGGTTTGCCGGGTATCACAGCCCTCTCTCACTCTCTCCGTCTCGCGATTCGTCGCCACACCGTGCGCGGAAAGTGCCGAGTGCTCGCGAACCCATTCCGTATGCACTTCCGCGCGCACTCCTCTTCGCTTCTACCCTCTCGCGCATCCACCAGTCCTAGCGCAATGCTTTCACCCCACCGTGGTCTTCATCCCCGACGCAGATTTAAGTGCTCCTGGGATCGGTTTCAAGAGTCCCGTTGTACCGAGCGAGTACGGAAAGTCGTAATGATTAAATGTGGGTCAGTTATATCGACAATTCTCAAATGAATGCATATTTTTCACTCTTCCAGGCTGTTTCAGCGACTGAAATTTCGTGGGAAATTTCCTCTTGGATCAAGGAAGAAGTGATATAAATTCCAGAGCCCTAGCTCAAAATTCATTTTTTCGCAAATTTTTCCATATGTACCCCTTCACAAATTTTCGATTTTTCGAAGGTTCTCGGACTTTGACGAACGCTTGATATTTCGATTGTTTGAGTATCAAAAGGAAAAGAAAACATGAAACCAGTGGCAGAAATGCCGGAATTGTACCGAAAACACATGGAAAACCGATCCGGAATAATTTAGTTTCGTCTAATTCTGATGGTTTTTCCCATGTTTTTCATACTTCCCAACATTTTCCGGGGCTGAAATTTGGTGGGAAATGTTTTCTTGCATCAAGGAAGAAGTGATATAAATTCCAGAGCCCTAGCTCAAAATTCATTTTTTCGCAAATTTTTCTGGGTATACCCCTTGACGAATTTTTCGGCCAAAAAATGAACTTTGACCTGGGGTTCTGGAATTTATATCACTGTTTCCTAGCTACATACTGAATCACTGCCTGAAATACTAGACCCTGAAACGGTCGGGAAGGGTGGTTCAAAAATTTTCGATTTTTCAAAGATTCTTGGACTTTGGCGAACGCTTGATAAATCGATTGTTTGAGTATCAAAACGGATAGAAAACATGAAACAGTGGCAGAAATGCCGAAATTATATCGAAAACATTCAAAAAGGCCTTCCTGATAAACTGACCATTCTTAACTTATTCGCAAAGATGTGCTGTGTTTTTCCTGGATACAGCTTAAACATTCGTGACAGGTGGCGTGTACTGCGGTGTACATGCACCGTGCGGTTTAATGGCGTCGAATTACGCGTTACATGACCGATTATTAGTATCCGTGTTCACCCGTTCCGACAAAATCTAGACCGCAGGGAGCTCGCACGCGCGCGCGCCGCTCCTAATAAGATGTCAGCGACTCCAAATGCGCAAATCCACTTACGCACACGACATAGGTGTCCCTCTAACTTTACCTGCGAGAAAGAAGGAGATAGAATAAGCAAATGAGTAAGAGAGAAAGGAAGAATCTTGTGAAACGAGCCTAATAAAAGAATAGTTAGACTTTTGGCACTCCTCGTAACACACGAGGGGTACAGTTTATTAAAGTAACAGTAAGAAGTAAATTAAGTATCGAGCATTTCATTCGGCTTCGTACAATGTTGCTCGCCTACCATACAAGATGATAATAGCGTTCATGGAAGAGAAATCCTGGGATGCAGGATGATAATGTGCACACCTTGCAGAGCCAACACTGTCTGATACCGAATCAAATATCGATGTGATATCCTGTGCGATCTGAATATTAATTTGTGTACTGTCGTCTTTTGCTGTTTATTATTTTCCAGGACTTAACCCGGGTAATCCTTCGCTCCCGAATGCAATCGTGTACATCTGTTTCATAATTTTTCAATGATGCATTTCTTCTCTCTCTCTTCAACGCGATCATTGCGAGATGGTAATAATGACGCGACTGCTGGCTTTTTAAGTCAGAGTGTGTATGTGGTGTGTGCCTCTCGATTTTTGCTCGGGTTGTGTGTGAAGAAGTACGGTGAGTGTGTGACGAACGAACTTGTCCCTCGTTGACGTGGAGTTGGCCGGCGGACGAAAGTGCGCCGACTTACGAATCATCCTCGCCTGCCGCTTTGTCGCACAGTCTACGAAGGAACGCTGCAAAAGTAGAAAAGTATCGTTGAATTATTTCCAATATCGAAGATCGTCTGGAAACCGGTGAAACCGGTGTTTCCAGAATATTTGCAGCCTCCGAAATCTCAGCTTTGCTAGCACCAAAGTGTTTTGGTGCACCTGGGCATCCAAGAAGTGAATGTTTTAATGCGAAGCGCCATGTTTCAAGGAAGGAAGCACTACATTGGCGAAATCTCCGTGGCGTCTCAAGTACGACGCGCTCAATAGCGCCGCTGATAACGCGGTTTCAGCCCCAGGAAACTTTCATCTTGAGACGCATCGCACTGCCTCTTACGATTGACACGCCGATTACAAGATACTTGGCTGTGAAGCTCGCCGATTCATTAGTGTCACTAAGAAGCACCTAGCAATCAGAGTATACTATACAAGCAATCAAGAGCGTCGACGTACAAGGAGAACTAACTGATTCTAACCACCGATTCGTGACTCGTTTCTACATTATTAATATTCGTAATTCAATAAAAACTATTTCAATTTTATCAAGGATAACAGTATTTTCCATGCTTGATATTTAAAAATGATCAAATATATCAAAGTATATTTCCTCGTATGAAGTAGGTTTCCAAGACTATCAAGAATTAGCAGGTCTTGAGAAGGGCTGGGATGGCACTCGATGGCGTCTTGAGAAAGTACGAAGGCGCGAGCGAAGCCGTTTTCTGAAAGACAACGTGAACGAGTCTCTCGAGTCACGGACCCCGGCAGTATGAATGATTCTTAAGCCTCTTTGTACGTGTTCGCCGTGCGAGAAGCGGGTTATCGATTTCAGCATCCCTGCCACGGTTGCAACGTTGCGTCCTATAAATTGGCGTGGGTGGGTTGGATGTGGTGCGTGGATAATGTTGGAAACGAGAGGCGCTGTTGGAAGGTGTGTTAGAGCGCAAAACACAATAGCATCGGAAAAGTAGTATAAGGGAAGTTGGGTATTGGAAGAAAGGGCAGAGATAGATAATGTAGAAAGATAAAGAAGAAAGAGAATGGCGAAGCAGAGAGATATAAATGGGAAAGCAAGGAGATGTACTACAGGGTATACTCACGATGGATGACCTCTGTGTGACGCGGATATAATTGGACTGCTTACAATAGCACCATCATCTTCTTCAAGAAGGCTGCGCAACACAAAACATGTGGACACGTGAACAGATTGGGGGGAATAGGATCTGACGAGAGTGTATCCGGCATCCGGGATTCTCCGGCTTCCTTGAGACCGCAAGCTGCCTTGGTAGCTCTGCTACGGACACTTTTCAAAGGGCTAGACTACTCAACACTTTACACCGGGAAAAGGGAGGGTCACGAAATGTCGTATGGACATCTACCACATCAGATCTACGTAAGGTGGAAACGATGTTGTAACACAATGTTTTTCCAAGGATTTCCTGCTGCTTTTTCCGCTAAACTAAATGTGCACCTACGAAACCCGACTCACTGGTGCAGATTTCATCTAACACGCTAGTTTTTTTTAGTCCGTGAAAATGATTGATTCGGTTATCGCGTCGAGATCGATACTTACGGGCATAGGGGATGAAGCCGTCTTCGTCTTCAGGGTCCATGCACTCCTTCAGGACAATATCGACCTCTCCATCGGTAAGTTTTTCACCTGTCGGAGAGAATAATTATTACTGTCAGTGAAGATCTTAGAAGAAAAGATTGATTGCCATAAAGTAAAAGAAAGTACCGAGAGCCAAGAGTGTGTGGGAAAGCTCAGCGCCAAGCATGGTTCCATTTTCTGCTTTGTCGTAGAGTTTCAAGCACTCAAGGAAGTCCTCGTAGCATCCTTGTTCCTTGTCCTTTTTGCACTGGCTGTAAATCGGCAGGAATTCGTCGAGCTTCATGATCTTCTCGCCTCGCTTCTTCGTGCCTCCCAATTTCTCAATGGTGGCATTTGTTGGGTTCATGTTCAGGGCACGAAGTACGTTGCCAAGGTCAACGCAGTCGACGACGTTGGTGCCGTCAGCATCGTAGATCGAGAAGGCGAATTCCACCTCTGAAAAAAGCAGCGCGAAATCAATGAATAAAACTCCCTCGAGAAATCTTGCTTCCAATTGCTTTTGTTCTAATTTAAAATAGGTACGATCGATCGGAGTTAAAAACCCAACGCATATATATTTAGGATTGTTTCAACCAACTGAAAACTACCAAGCACTTTCGTTGGATGAACGAAAAAAAATGTGCAACGTGGAATCTGGGTTAATATCGGCGCGGCACCGCCTGCGTACTTGGGGTCAAAAATATTTCTCTATTTTGAGAGCGAGCAGCAGCAGAAGCAACCCCCACCCAACCAGCTAGTCTGATTCAAGAACTTAACCCGTGGTAGCAGTGGGTCAGATTACCCCCGCCGAGCCATATAAGAACAGACCACTGACTATTTTTGAAATCCTGCTCCCCGTTTGAGCTGGTTGCACCTCTCCATCTCTAGCTGGCAACTCTCCCTTTCTCGTCGCCTGTCTCTACTACTCTTGCTTTTAGTTACGTAATAACCGATGCTAATTCTTATGCGATGCATTGTGCAATTCACTACGCCGTAGATTCTGCCGCGTTCCTCTCTTGTAATTTTGCAATACGAACGTCAACAGGAAATGTCTCTAAGGGTGAAGTTTTCGGGGAATTTTCAAATGAAATTTTATGATTTTTAAGGATTCACTGTGGCGAATGTAATTTGATGTTATAGAGAATGTAGTTCTACTTGATTTTGTTGACGAATTAGAATTGATAAATGTAAATGGATTTACTTGAATATAATGGGATTGACTTTTAAAGTGATAATAACACGCCCGCACATTTATGACGCCCTTTCGCTTGCACCCCCGTGACATTTAAAGACCCATCTTGATTATCCACACTACATTCACGTTGCCTCACAGTCCTCCGAGATCCGAGAAATAATTTGTATATTCCACTCGAAGTTCCACAGTATGACGTAAGTTAGTGGTTAACGGGTTGGCAATGTTTCACCCTGGGTTTTGTAGTCGGTGCACCGAGAGAAGTGTTAAAGACAGAGGCATAATTGACGAAATTCCCATTCGTTTACTCACTTTCAACTTCCCTGGCGCTGAGGTCTGCCTGTAAATTCAAACAAGAAAATATATAAAAATAATATCTTAAACTACACATTAATTTTTAAATAAGGGCGAAAAGGGAGAACGAACATTTCAGCATTACAAGACTATTTGTTCCAATACAATTACTTATCGTAAGATATCGATATCGATCGTGTAAGGTTCCAATCTCTATATTCAGAAGTCCAATGGAAACTTGAAACCGGTTCCATTTATACACGAATTCAAAAACCAACGAATATCACATTTACAAAATTACCTGAATACATCTACCAAGTTCTAATTATTACAATTAAAAAATTGAAATTATATCAACAAGCTTAATTACTGCTTCACTAGTGAACAAACGAGAATACGTGGGGAAGATTATAGAATTCCGTCGACTCACCATTGTGCTTAACTGGTGCAAGTTGGATGCTAACCGAACGACGTTTGAACCAGAAGTGGTACCGGGTGTAACGAAATTTATTCATTTTATCGCAGTAGATGTCGCGGCGTTCGGGCAACAGGAGAATCGGCGATGCTGAGGAGAGCCAGGATGAAAGCCCGGAGGAGGTGGTGGGTCCGATCTCTGGGCAAGGGGCGTCGGTGAGGGGTAGCGCCGTGATCCAAAAACAGTTCGGGTAGCACTCGCTGCTTACGCTTTGCTTCCTGCTACGCTAAATGGTTTTCGACGCAAGCCTTCTTATGTCAGGGTTGCCAGATCGGCGTGCACACACTCGCAGCACATCCCGAGCGAGCAACCAAACGGAAATACACCACGGCCTTCAGGGAGATGCGGTCGCCTCGAGAACTGGAGTCTCCGGATTCCAGTGTCACGTGATGAGTAGCATCATTGTCTTCGGAAAGATGAGATGAAAGATCATAGTAGTGAGAGTCTATGTATATTTCTCCAAAGAAATTTCTCGACAAGGATACATTGCTAGCCGCAGCTATAGAAAAGCTATCTCCTAAAAACCTATTTCATGTATCGGTCCGGTGGCGAAGGCGGCCGCTGCCGCCAGCTGATGACTAAACCGCCTAGTTATTTTTACCCGCTCGCCGAGAGCAAGAGTGCCTGCGAGAACGGAGAAGGCAGAATTCCCCGCTGGGAAAAGCATGCGCTCGAAAAGTAGGTTCAACGCGGACGTGACGATTGAGAGATGCAGGCGCTTTCTCGCTGGAGAGAAGATCTTTTGGAATCCATGGAGAGAAAGATCAGTCCTTCCGCCGGCCGAAAGTGGTGCGGATCAGTCGACGCAGTCTTCCGAAGAAGTTGATTTTCTTTAATCTCTTGCTTTTATGCTTGATCTCGCTCAAAGACGGAGTCTCACGGATTTCATCAGCAGAGATGAGACCAACGGTGTTGAGAGTAGCACCTCTTCCAGGTGAATCAGACATTGTTTCCGTGATTGGCACTTCTTCCAAGGAAGCATGCCTCGCGAAAGAGGTCGATGGTAACATGGTCGTTGATATCTTTGGCTCATCCAACTCATACGAATGACTCGCACATTCCACTTCGACAGGATTTGTTTCTATTGTATCTTTTTTTAATATTTCATCATCAACACTTATGGATTCCTCTATCTTTTTTTCCTCTTCCGAAACTTTTTCATTACTGCATTGTTCTTCATTGTTGTCGGTAATGGTTGGCTCGTGCGATGTCGATTCTAATTCTTGAATCATCTGATGCAGTAAATCTTCGGAGCCTCCTGTCACTTCGGGTTCCTTATCCTTGACAGGAGTTACTGATTCCACTGGGATCGGCTGGCCTTCTACGACTGTCTGGGGCATCGTTTCGTAGACGTCACCTTGACCCCGAACCACATGCGTCCCGGTGCTGCCGATGGTCTCGCAAAGATCATTTATGCTGCATACTGTTTGCTTCACCTACTCCGTTAAAATATATTCCAATTAATATTCATTCTTACAGTAAAACTAGTAGTTTATCATGACTAATTTATTTCCTATTTTATGTTAGTTATTAATAATTTTAGAAGTAGTAATGACCTGTTCTTCTAAGACAGTTATTTGGCGATGCAAAGTAGGCGACGGTTCGCCAATTTGTATTTCGCTGAAGTCCAGTAATATTTCCATCGGACGTAATAGGCCATCATTATCTGTGCGCATCTGCTCGTTGGTGCGTGATGATTCTGTCGGATTAGTGGGGTCTTCTGCTTCATGATGGGCTACTAGTGTATCATCTAATAAAGATCGCCTCATTATTTAAGTTTCAATTTCGAAATAGAGGGCAATTAATTTCTCTGCGATTAAATAAATTAAGATTATTGCTGCCATTTTCTAAGATATTTCATGTAATTTATGTTCAATGGTTAGATCAGTTGAACTTTATTAATTATCCTAATGATGCAGCTTACTTTGTGTGGTAATCTCCAGAACGTCGAAAGCTTCTGTCATGATCTTGTTGACTAGGCCTCTTGCAAATGCCTCGGACATTATTGGAGGCATTTTCTTGCCAGAAGAAAAAGTAGTAGTAGACCTGTCAAAGGGAACTATCGCACGGAGAGTGTACCTTGATCGTCAAGTTTCTTAGATTCATGGCGAACACAGTATGCACGGTACTTCGCCATGGACTGACAGTTTGAAAATAAAGATGTCATTCAGTCATTGCAACATGTCAATGATATATTATAGAACCGTTTTCTAACCGAGACATTCTAATAAACGATAAAGTTAATGAAAGAAGATGTTGCTTGTCATTAATCAACTGCGATTATCATCACTGTTACAAGGTTCAATAACCTGTCGTTCTTAGGAAATGTTGGAATATTAAAGAAATCGAGAGAAAATCAAGATGCTTTTACAGATGTTTCGGTGAAGCGAGAACTTAACAGGTTCCCATTTCTAGTGGCAAAGAATGGATCACGATGGATGCGTGGAAGTGACAATTCTCGAATCCAATAGAAAAGTGTCGCCACTTAATAGCCTGCGAGCTTCCACTACGAGAACTTTGAGTAAGCTTCGACAAAATCACGACAGAACTAATATTGATAGTGATAATAAAATTGTTAATTCGAGACACTCGTTGGGAGCCAAGAAATTATGGTCGAGAGTACAATCATTTGCTGAGAAAGGCAGCACACTTCGTCAGAGCAATGATTCGCTTGATATCGAATTATTATTGAGATTATACGCATGCAACTCTAATATGGAAAAGTCTATTCAAAGAGTGATTGAACAGGCGGACGAAAGAAACTTTGATACTGAACGTTACCAGAAAACATTGAGTGCTAATTTCCCATCGATGGAATTGGGTGCTGCTTATAGGCTTATACATTTTCTTAAGGAATCTTGTTGCAAGAATCCAACATCATCGAGTCCATCTTATTGCGAGATTCTTTTGGCATTGCGCAAATTGGTAGCAGATTGTAATGATAAACGATTGAAGAATTTTCTTTTAAATGATCCTTCATTAATTATGTGCGAGCGATGCGGAGTCATTAGCTGCGCTGGACCATTGGACCTCGTTCATCAACAGTGTCACTCACATGAAAAACCTCATTTTTCAAAGGGCGCTGGATGCTCGAGAATCATAAACACAGATGACCTTATTCGCGCGTACAAAAGAATAAAAAATTCCAAAAGTGAAAGGGAACAAGCCGAGAAGTTATTCATAACAAAAAAAGTATCCGATGAGAAACGAAAGACAACAAAGGAAAGGGATAAAAGTTTAGTCCCCGAAAAGGAAATATCCCCGAAAGGTCATAAAATCATCGAACTACACATTGCGAAAGAAGCTGCGTGCAGCGATTCGAATGTCAATACAAATCAAACTACCAACACTAGTAATTCTATCCTAAACAAAATTGAACTACAATCCAAATACAAATTAATTCCTAATTCCGCAATTAATACTGAGAATTCAGAAGATTATCATAGTAAACAAGCAGAGAAATTTCACAGTATAAGCGGTTTAAGACGCGACGAGCGAAAACTATTCTCGGACGGTCGTTCCAGAATTCCGCACGTCGGCGTGGCGAGATGCGAAAAGAAGAGGGGGCAATCGGACTTCAAAGCGGAGTTACTTAACACAAGCGATACCATCGGAATTATCGATGAGAGGTCGAACAATGCGCCAGGGCCATCAATTACTTCCGGCAATGTCCGGGCGATGGTAGATAAAGCGAGATATTTGGCACGCAGCCCTTTCACGGCAGCTAGCACGACCGAGAGAGAAGCAGTTTCGCAATTGTGCGACGCAATGACTTCAAGGAAATCACGGCGCATCGTAGACAGTCAAGACGGCTTCGTCTTGCACGGCAATTGCGATGACATTCCACAAATAGAAGCGAATTTCTCGCTGCATGAACGCGCTGACAGTTTATTGCAAGCTCTGCGAGAAGCAGAAGAATATGCGAAACGCAATGATCATTGCGAGAGAAAGCTAGCTTTTAAATATATGGAACACGCTCATCAAAAACAATCGAAATCCGAGAGTCTTACATGGTCAGTGGAAAATGATTCATTAGAGAATTGCACCGGCCTACCGGAAATCTATGTGCAACCAGGCGAAAGCGACACCACCGGATACAGTTCATCATCAGCGGAGAATGTGATGCGCGAATGGCTAAGCCGGCACGCGCCAAAGGAGAATGACTCGACAAGATCAATAGCGGCAGATGCTTCTTCAAATATTCTAGGACAGATCGCTGCTCGGATTACCAGCCGCCACGAAGCTGGCGCCGTCAGTTATAGTTCGAGAACGAGTGTCGTTCCTCGCCAAACTAGGATTGACGCACCCTCTTTACCCAGGTGCATCAGTAAGAATCATTTGTCTGATGCCAGGAGTTTGTCCTCCAAGAACGATACAACATTAATTCCTCCTATTGAAGAGAAGGACGAGTTGGAGGAAACAAGGGATGAATTTAATAAGAATCCACAAGATTACGAAAGCTTTCTGTGTTTGGATCATCAAGAGAAAAGTCATGCTTCGTCAGATGTTATTCACGAGATTAAAAAATCATTGTTTGATGAAGGAAGGTCTGATAAGTCGATATACAATCGAAATCCAAGTACTCATATGAGTGTTCAGAGTAATAGACAAGCGATAGCAATGGAAATGTTGAGCTTTTATCAGAAAATGTTTGATGACACCAAGAAAATGGATTGGGAGAGCTTCCAAGTATTCGTCGAAGACGTTCATCCTAAGCAGAAGGAAATTTGGCGAGATATTTGCCGGGCAATCGCTAATGAGGCGAGAAGAGCTGCTGACGAGGAAGGTGTCAACACGGAAGTCTGCATAGAAATCAGTCCGATCGACCGAAAGGATGTTAAAAAGGAGACAAGGATATCTAATAATGAGATTGTATTCGAAATGGACATAACCTTTGCAGACATCGAGACTTTTCTTGACAAGGGCTTGACGAGCACGAATGGGGTGGAACTTGACACGTATCAGACAAGCAATGTCCAATCTAGAAACTGAACTTCCTGACAGCAATTCTTGCCGAATATAATACAATTACACAATGTATAATTTACAACTAGTTATAATAATAAAAATTCTGACTGTAATAAACTTTACGACTCTTAATTCAACATCGATCCATCCCTTAATAACACACCCACTCGAAATTCTGTCAATACAGATATTACAATTCCAATTTGTACTAAAATACTGTAGAACAAGGGTTTCCGCCCTATTCGAAGTTGGACTTTCATGCACCGACTTGAAGAAAAGTCGGCAACCTACTAGATAAGGGGCAATTGATGAAAAGTTCATGAGGATGGTTGAAGGGGTTGAAGGTCTGAAGTAGATGTGCCGGGTGGTACAAGGGTAGTTCCTGTTCGGAAGGTGGTGGAGTCGGACATTGAAGGGAAAGGCTGCTGGCTAGGTGGGTAAATGGGTTGGTAGGGATGCGGAAGGGTGGGTCTCGTTCCTAGCTCTGCGTGTAGGGGTGGTCCAGCGAGCAGATTCCTGGGCTGATCGATGGAACGACCGGCGCATTGGATTTTCCGAGAGTAGCGCGCGCACTCCCATCCTTCCCTTACGCGGTGAAGAGCGAGTTTCACCCCGGTCTTTCCAGTTACTGACGATCCTACCGTCGGGGTGCATCCACTCTCCGTGAGCCAGCCGCCAGAGCAATGGATCAGCAAGTGTGTCACTAGGCCGAGTGACACGTGATCTCGTGGAAAGTTGCGCGGTGCTGCTGCTGGCCCTTTCTATCTCTCTTACTCTCGAGTCATCCTTAAGACGATCGGCGAACCACCCCGCACATTCCCCCGCGGACAGTCAGCAACCCCCTCAGCGCACATCCCAGTGCGCGAGTGGAATTTTAAAACCGGCAGGATCAGCTCGACTAGAATCCCTCGGTGGACTCGTTCCACATTGCAGACACATAGGTATGCTTCTACTTTCATCATCCCCCTCTTTCCATCCTCTTCTTTCAACCTGGTTCGTCGGTGGAAAAAACTTTCTTCCCTGGTTAGTTCGTTGAAGGGACTTGACATGCACGCACCGCTGACACAAACCAATCCAAAGTGCTTCTTGAAGTGTGTGAGCATCAGAGGACGTGATAGAGTAGCCGATGACGCTGGGAATTGAGAGAAAGGACATCTTACCTTGCTAGGTGAGACACGTGGCTCTGTGACACTGAATACGCACGATCGATGTCCGACCTGGTGCAAGGAAGTTGACCCTTCATTCGCACGCATCAAATGCGTCTGATTACTTTCAGAAGATCCAACAAACAGCATGGATAAACGGCGACAAGCCGAAGGAGGCTCGCACGAGCAAGCTTTGCCGATTCCTGTGCAGCTGTTCCTTTGGCAGCAGTTAAGGTAAAATGCACTTTTCATGATGATTATTTTAAATCATTCGATAAATCATCTTCTCTTATGTTATCTTCATATTTCGTAAAGCATAAAAGGGATGTTTTTATCACGCAGACCATTCATTCGAGCGAAGCTACGTAAGGGACACGATGCATCATGCACGGTAACGATCGACATTTTAATACTGTTATAATCATCGAATAGCTGAAGAGAATGTGAGAAATGTATGCGTCAGGAATTACCAAGAAGGTTAAAAGTGAATGAACGTTGAGGAGAGTATCGTGGCTGGGTCTCCTGAAACATTAATATCCCGAGAGAACGATTGAACTTCGGCGAAGACGAATTTCAGAGCATCACGGATGCTCTTTCTGGCAGAGAGCTCTGTACCAGGGGACGCGATGTTGCAGACATTGACCTAGCTATACATATACGATCGAACAGATTTATAACTGTAGCTATGCTTTGCCTTCTATCGTATAACAAGTCGGATTGGAGCATCGCGCCATCCGTCTTATGCTTTCGTGATCGTTCTTGTTCAATATATTGTGCTTCTCGATGGAAATCCTGCCTCGCATGTACACCAATTTCTCCGATATGTGGAAACTGATTTTTATTCTCTGAATTTCTTATCACGAATGGAATTTATTGAGTCTATGGTTGTACATGTCTGAGGGCAGGTATGTGTGAAAAGAGAGAATGTGTTGAGTTGTCACTTCTGCCCTGTTACGAAACCTTTATTGAGCCCCGATTTTCCAAATACCTGTCCGACCTGCACTAACAATATACCTCCTCCACGCGGCTGCCTCCACGTGTCACCTGCAGTTCTGTCAACGCGCGCCAGGCCATCATGTAAGTTGGCTAAATAGCCTGACTCCTGTTCAACAGCCTGTCCAATCATTATCGGCCACCTCTACTTTAATCTCTCACTCTTTATCTACCTCTGCTTATCATCCAACTATTTTGTTACTGCAACAATCCAAAGTACTTGTTTATTGCATGTTATAAAATAGCAACACTATTCAGCTGGTATTTTAAGTAGTATAGCCAAGTATATGGTCAGACAGGCCCTAATAATTCTCAGCGCGATTAATTTGCTCTTGTCATAGTCTTTACAGAAATTCTCCAACTATTTCTTGTTATGTTCGACCTTCACTCGATTGATTAACTATCCCAATTAAAGCCTAATTAAGTATGAGATTGGTAGTACTAGAACTAAGCAAGTATCACACATAGAATTCGAATTACATGACACTAAACTGAGAAAGCACATTTGCACTGTAGCTTACGGCAATAATTACTTTCTTATCGTTATATTTCTTACTTTGTAAACTAATAAGTAAACTAATAATAAATCATGTTCCACGATCGCACTACCAGGAAATGAAGGAAGCATGCACGGTTAGTATATGAATTAATAATTTCCGAGAAAAAAAGAATCAATATAAATTCGAATAGTGAATACTTAGTGAGAATATCATCCTTTTGTTCCCAGTCCTTAGAGAAGGTGTTGGTACAAAACCTCTGGAATGATTTGACACCTCAGCTTCACAAGATATTGTGCTCGGTGCCACGATGGCGTTTGATCCAAGCCGCTCTTCCTTATGTCCTTCACGCTACGGCGAATCTACTGCACAATAGGTGAGAATCCCTTCACCCCAGGGTCTTTCAGCATTGAGCTTCTCTTACTCAGAGAGTTCTATTGCTTTTTAAGGAAGGACTTCCAAAGCCTCGGTGCTATGGAAACGACACTGCTCTATATTCTTCACTGGATATTGCTCGACTCGGCGGAGGAATGCGCGGAGAATGATAGTGCCGATCCAGGAAACCCTTTCTACTATTTGTTTTCCACTCCAACTATGACTGTATGTAGTTTTATTCGAATTGTGACAAATTGTGTTGATTGGGAGAAATTCATTAGTAATTATTAATGGGTTTGTTAGTTGTTCGTCTACCTGTTTGGCCCTCTTTTGAGTCACTTGAAGGACATTGATTTCAAGACAAACTTGAGACTTGAGAATGGATTAAAGATCTGGCCTGCTCTACATGACTGCAGACATCCTGATACACCATGCTTTACGACCCACTGCCGAGCGAAACCTCAATTATCATGGGGTCGAACTTTCAGGTCGACGAAACATCGCCAATTATCCGACGATGTGTTCGTTGGTGGCGGTAAATCTATCACTGGTCCGACAGCCACGCAACGTATGATCTTTCTGATAATCTCTTGGTGTATTTTTCGAAATTGAATCCTCTTAATGGAGTGGTTGAAAAATTGTCTGTGTATTGCAGAAGTTGAAAGTCCGCCGAGCCAATCAGCGAGTGCTTTCTCCGATCAGAATGCTGATAGACAACCATCGGCGAAGCAATCGGAAGAGGAAGTAGGTTTCCAGCGAATAATTGTGTGAATTTATATTACAGTGCATGGCTTATTGATTACGCATTTTCTAATTAGAGTAATTGGGTGTCATCACCGAAAGAAACAGCATTCCCGGAGACAATACCAGAGGAAAGTTCTGGCGCTGAGGATGAGCACGTGGTAAGTGTTGTCGACTATTACTGTGGAAGAATTAGTGTTGGAAATGTTGGAAATAGTAAGGGCTAGTTTTGTTATAGGTGATATTTCGACTGCCATCATTGAGCGAGTCTGACAAACCCATCGAAACAGTAAAACGATTTCTATTTTATTAACATTCCATTTTTTACTACTTAAAAAGATATTTAAATATCTTATTTCGTGATCTAGGAAGAGATTAACATTTTTCACCTGCCAATTGGTAGAAGCATGGGCTCATTGCGAACTACTCTAAGTATAGAACAAGTTACAGCCATCTCTGGACTTGATACTTGCAGGCAGCATTATGATAGAACGAAAAAGTTGGTTTACAGATCTAAATATCCTAAATGTAATACTGAAAAAAATTAGGATGTAAGAATTACTCGTTATTTAGAACTGCAGAGAAGGAGAAAGAGGACAAGGCACAAAAATCGGAAAAGGAATCACAGGATACTTCGAAGTCAAAGTCAGCAACATCGTCTCAACGACAGGGTCATCTGAGTGATACTGCTGCATCTGGTCAAACGAGCACACAATGTCCTGCCTTAGACATCGATGTTAGAGCAGCCACTTTTCTCGATGTGGCTGTTCTCAGATGTTTATTTGTCCCACAATGGCAGGAAGAAGGGGTACAATGGGCCCTACAATTTTTATATCACCGGTAAATCAATCATTAACAATTTCCAAAAAATACAAATTTAATATTATAAATCATACATAAAAATCCCATGTTAAAATGAGTTATTTTCAGACTGAGAATGATTAATGAAGAAACATCTGTCCCGCAAATGCCACGTCGCCGTAGTAATTCGTTGCCAATTCCGAAGATCGAAGTATCAATCTACCAGAGTCCAGAGAGCAAAAAGAAGGACGTGTCCAAGGATTTCATAGAGGTGCCGGATGTTCGTGAAGTCTCCGTAACAGCGGGTACAAGATAATTCAACTCCCCTGAAATCCTCATTTCCTTATAATCGTGCTTCTCGCGTACGGATCCGGTCACGTTTCCAGAATCGTCGACCTCGTCCGGAAAAGGCCAGGAATCGGAATCTCGACACACCAGGCGAGCCAGTGAGAAGACAAAGAAGAGGATGAAGATGGCCGATCTCAAGGCATTCGTTGAAACGAAATTGCTCTCGAAATCCGAGAAGGCTCTCGAAAAGATTGGCCAGGACGAGCCAAAAATGTTGTTTGAGCAGGTAAGTCCACTTTCACAAAACTTCTCGATCAGTAAAATCTTAAACTCCGACTTCTACTCGCTCAGGAGTGTCACCGAAGTTTGGACACCGGCGATGATCATTTGACACGACGACCATCCACTGGCTCAAAGATTTTCGAAGCGAAGGATGTCGATTACATGAAACATCCTACGAATCTGATAAAAGGGAAGAGCATGCCCAGCTTAAGGTACGTATTACACAAGCATTTAACAGAAGCTTAACTAATACTGGTTTATTTAATCTCATAGAATATTTTTCTCTTTGACTTTTGACTCTGCTCGTTCGTTTGTACATACACGCGTTTACTTGCTAACTTGCCTCGGCTTTTGCTAAGAATCTCTTGGCCTTGATTCATTCATATCTGCTTCTTCTATCGGCATTATAGCTTGCCTACATTTTCATTCAGAAACTTCAGCTCTAATGGCGTGTATGTGCGTACGTACGCATCTTTTCCGTAGATTTGTGTAAAGGATAACATGACTTTAAGCTCAATATATTTTCTCTACATCTCTGACTCTTATGCTCTTTGTTCTAAAGAAAAGGGCGTAGTTGTGCTTAGGCTGTATGCGATAAGAAACAAGCGTTTCGTTAGAGCCAGCCATTTTCTGTCGGCGTAGATGGCAATCAGTGTTGGGTGGTAATATAATAACACTTATACGCATAGTGATTTTTTTCTCTTTCAATTTTACGAATTTTCTTATCATCCTTAAATAACTGGTTACATCGAATAACAGGATAAAGGTTTGGCTAGTATTAGAACCGACATGTAGATCTTGCCTTGTACTTCGACTAGAATTTTATACGAGTAGAATTATATTATTGATCTAATTCATATTTGCCAGCTTCAGCCTGACATTTTTACTTATAAATGCTCATTTCACTGATTTTACATGCCCTACAAGAAACTATGCCCAACACTGAGCGAGTATCGTGTTATACAAATACGATTTTTGCCACTTCCGACGTCTAATCCAGCGCTTACATAATGCGACTTATGTATAAGTCTCTCATCGTCAACGAACTTATGCGTAATGTCTTTCTCTGTGTGTGTCTCTTTTCTCTCTGTCTCTCGTTCGCCCTTTCACCCCCTGAACTCGTGCTCAGCTGCTTGATTAACGAGCTGACCGCGGGAGGGTAAGTCATCAACGTCACTCTCGGAGGAAGTTCCGTACTGCAGCTCGGTTCACACGCTTCTTTTACGAGCTTCCTGCTTCCGGTAGGGCGCACAACACCCTCACACTTCTATATACGCGCACATACACGTACGCAACACCCAGAACATCACACATCTCACACACCCTTCCGCGGCACCACCCTTATTCGGATAATCGGGCATCGCTCGAAGAGTACACATCTTCTCTCTCTCTCTCTTTCTCTCTCTCTCTCTCTCTCTCTTTCTCTCTCCATCCCTTTTTCTTTATTGCTGGCGTACAAACCTATAGATTAGAGCTCGCCCATCCCAAGTTTGCTCATGTGAAACGTGACTAAAACCTCCCTCCATTACACTTTTTTTTCCTCAACCTTCGGCTGGATCGGGGTCGAGATGTTAAAGAGGAAAGTGAAGAGCCATTGTCGTCCGACGATTTTACCTCGAGTGGGTCGCGTATATGCTCGACACACGATGCACAATGTCCCCCGATCGGAAATATTTGCAGACCCAATTATTACCTTTTTTACACGACCCTTATTCATATGTGTACACCCTGTCCTGCGTCTGTTGCTTGTCTCGTAGTATTTAAGTTTGCTTTTAATCTATAGCGGAAGATACGATAGAGTTCTGATAAGAATCCTCATAAATGAGTGTGCAATTCCTGAGAGTACTAATTCAAGTACTCTGTGTTCGATAATGTTGAATTCTTTGAATAGTGTTCCCGCCCTGGTATATCGCCCTTTCTCTCCCTTTTTGGACTTCGACACTGATCATCCCCCCCCGCTTTGCAATACGCGCCTTGCCTATGAAGCGTGACTATGCCACTTTGTCAATGTAGTGAAAGAATTGAAATTATCTAGAGGAGAACGGAAAACGTTTGTCAGTCATGCATGTTCGGTCATTTTTGATTGATTCGATTGGAATTAAGCTTTATTACTCGATCTTTATTATAGCCTTTACGAGATTCAAGTTACTTCGATCGCATTGCTAATTACATTCGAATTCAATTTTATTATATTATACTTTAATTGATCGTAAATTAAATGCTGCCTTGTTGAGAATCTAGATTACAAATGCGCGGATTTTTCACTTAATAGAATTGGAGCATGTAGCGCGGAATGATAAATGCTCGGAAGTATGTAGATCGAAGAGTGTAGTAATCGGAAAGTAGTGCTTGATTAAGGCTAATAATTGGCAAGTGGCATGGGGAGATTTCGTATGCCAGACATTTTGTTGGGATGCTAATTAAGTTTCGCTCGTAGGTACATCGGTGACACGCGAATCGAGAGGAAACAAAGCCGATTTTACAGCCAATCGTATACTGCGCCCAACCCTATCATCACCGTCACCGAACACACCCCAGCTCCTTCGCCGGATTATATGAAACGACAGGTAATCAACATTTCTAATTAGAACTGATTAGAAAAAAGTGAACTAATTATTAAAGTGGAATTGAACACCTTGGACAAAATATTGATTCTTTTTTTAGGGTTCCATTGACAGTCAATTAGATGCGATAAGCATGCACGGAAGCCGATTGGATTCCGAGCGGAAACCGAGTTTAACAAGGTCGCAGACGGATTCCAACATCACTTACGGCAGTGACGAGGTACCGGAAGCACCCGGATCTTCTTGTTACATGACTAAGGAGGGTGATATCGATCTCGAAATTGTCTTGAAGGTCCGTAATAAAAGATCCATTCATACGATTTTATATTTCTGATATAAAAATTGCGATACTATTAATAGGCAGTGCATTCAGTCGCTTTAAGGGATAATTCCTGCTGCACATTGCGTGTTTGCGAGAACATTCTTAACTTGGTTGAATTATTGATGGATATGGGAGTCATGAAACAGTGCCTTCGGGAAGAAACAATGGGTAGTATGGCAGGTACAGTGGTGAATTTTTAAACAATCTTCTCTTTTTCATAATCATTATAAAATAAAATCTGATTTATATCGGCCAGGTTCAGGAACTGTGATTGACAGATCAGAGAATTTTAAAAAGAAAGACTCCCCAATAAAGGATCAAGATGGACGATACGATCTTATCGAAAGGGGAAAAAGCACGACTCACAACCTTCTCATGAACTGTGTAATCAGAGTAGTGAAACACTTGGGTTGCCCACATAGTTGTTCTATGGGTATTCGTGGACCTCAGGCAGAATTCTGTCGATCCCAAAGTCAGACCATTCTTGGGAAATTGCATCGTGCGAGTTCCAGACAATTCTCACGATTTCTGCGAGCTATGATTCGCGAACAGCCAATACTGGAGATTCTAGATTTCTTTCATGCCTATGTGGGTTTCTGCGTAGATCCCAGTTCTTTGTTGTCGCCTTTAAGTGAGTTCAATCATTCAAGAAATAATAAATTTCGACCACAAGAAAATTCTCGCAACTGTTTTATACAACTTTCAGATCAAAAACGAGGTTCCAGCAAATCGCCTGATGTTGGACCACAAGGTGGTTACGCGACGAATTTCGGTGCAAATTTTATGGGAAGTATCAGCGGTGGAGGCAATATGAATGCAATGAATGCAAATGTAACTGGTGGTGGAATGGCATCAACGCCTTCCAATGCAGTTGCAGCTAGTTACACAATAGGAGCACATGGTGCACGTGGAATCGAAGGTCAAATCCTGAATTATGTTTTTAAGGCTCTGATCAATCGTTTTGTGAAATCGACGAAGGATTTAAAAGGCCAGGAGAATATCAGTCTTTATTGCGATTTAGCACAGTTCATGACTTATGTGAAGGAAGCGCACGGTGGTGTTTTTCGGAGGGTTGCTCTTAGTGGCATTTTAGATTCGGCAGATCGTCCGAACAAAAAGTGTAAAAGCAATGTCCAGACAACGCGTGTAATAAGACATATACATCAATCAGACTTCGATGAACACGGCGATTTAGGAGGTGACACTTGTTATACAGTCGATGACAGAGGATCTAGGAAGTTCTTCTTCAAGAAACGCAGCACATCTTCCACATGTGCTGTTAGTATAATTATTCGTAATTATAAGATGATCTTTGAAAAATAATGATATTTATTATGTAGAGTTTATTGGAAACGGAACTGAGTGAGGAGAATCCTAAGATAAGTCAAAGTCCTTTGAGCAATATAAGAAAGAAGCATCACGTTCTTACACCGAGGCAGAGCGAAAGGAACTTGGGCATCGCGGAATCAGGCTTGAACTCTGGAAAAGTTCGAAAATCAACCCGTTTTCAAATAGGTGGTATTGGTAAGCCTACAAACATCTCGGAAAATTAAATACAGAATTTTATTATGGAAACATTTTATTTTTTATGCAAATTTCTTTTATAGTCAATTGGTTTCGAAAGGAGTACGGAAGAACCGATTCTACTGACAGTCACGAAAATAGTGAATCTCCCACTGATGGTAGTTGCATCAGGCAAACCAGTTTCCATTATGGTCACCATCGTAGTGGTTCTAGATCAGGACGAGGGTAATCTATTTATTGTATTTTTCTTTACATTGAAAGGTTCATAAAAAAATTAAAAAAATTAATTATAGAGTAAGTCTAACGCTTCAAAAAGCGAGACGTCGAATGGAAGACCAGCTGAACAAAATTGGATTCGGGAAGGGCAAGAAAAAGGAAAGCCTCGAGGAAGTTGCAGGGAGTTGTAAGTATAATATACCACTTCGATTAATATTTTACCACTAAGAATCGATTAACTTTTACGCGGAAAATTATTTATTGGAAACAGACTTCAGCAGAAGAAATTCTTTGGAACTCGGAGAAGCGTCTAGGGAGTCTGAATTCGTTGTCTTAAAAGAGCGTCGTCTGGTGCCTCGTGCAGCAGTATACGAAGGGATGTTGAGGTTTTCCTTCCTCCTGGAAACATGTCAACCCGGTTCAGTTCCGGATCATTATTTAATGGCAGCAATATTAGACCTTGTAAACAATCTTATTTATTAGGATTCATGTTAACCCTGTAAATTTTTATTCTTAAAAAACTATTATAAACTGACAGATATAATTTTTTAATTACAGCCATTTGCACCAGTCGTTTCTCGTGCCTGCATGTTGATAGAATGCGCGCATTTCGTTCATCAATGTAACAAAGGACACTGGCCTCCTTGGATGAAACTGAACATGGGAGCATCGTCTGCTCTTAGTACTAGTCACCTGTTACAGAGAACTGCCGGGAAGCTCTTTTATCAATGGGCAGAAGTATGTTTATGTTCAATTCATTGTTGTTTTCTAAATTCTGGGATAAATTTTGAACGAATGACTTTGGCCTAGGCTCTCGGAAATAGAATGGAGGAATTGTTGACGGAGGATAAGTTAAATGCTGATCAAGTAACTGCTTTAGTGTCTGACGAGTCTAAGCAGAGAGAATTGATCATTGAAGATGAGGAGGAAGATTTCCTTGATGAAGGTAATTTTTGTATAGAATATATTAAAAATAGAAAACTGTGATTTAATATTTCAATTCTGTGTCGTAGCAAGCATAAACACCTACGGTTCGCAGTGTCCTTTTGCACTGAGGCTTGCAGCTTCTATGCTGCTGTTGGAAGTAACGGCATTTTTAAGGGAGACTTATCAAAAACTGCCGAAGTATAGGAAACATTCGACCAAAGAACGTCCACCACCAGGAGAAAGAATGAACAGTATAGAAGGTACCAGAAGATGGAGCACGACACTTTCTTCTGTGGGACATTCTCAAGCTTCAGCCCAGAGTTCGCAGTCCATTGGCGGTGATAGAGAAATTATTCGTAAGCATTCAATTAAATTTACACAGTAAAAGAAACAAAAATATTATACTATAATACAAAAGCACTATTTATAAAAATCATGCTTTTGCCAGCTCAGAGAAAAACCAGTTTCGTTCTCTCCGAGCCGGACAACGAGTCGGTGGGAAGTAGTAAGTCGACAGTGACGATTCAGGGAGAGGAGTTTCAGAATCTCGAGAAGGAAAAGGCAAAAAGGATGCAGCCGCAAACCAGACCATTCCTGTTACGACGTGGTACAGCAGAAAATGCGACTGGATCTTTCAAGAAAAGGAGTCTCAAGATCCGACGAGGTACTAAAGAGGGCAAGGATACTGAGTGTGAAGCATGTACGTGTGACAATCGCACCACTCCTTCCTGCCTGACTATTCTGATAATTACAAATTCACTTCGCCCAATTGTTCCAGACACTGTGAAACGAGCAGATTCCATTCAATCGAAAAGAAAAGTCAGTTCTTTATCGGATAGAAGTGACACTTCCGAGCCTGGTATATACGGAGAAGTTAGTGGAGAAGAATCTCCTGGAATACTGATCGATGATCAACCACCTGAGAGTCCAAGTGATAGCAACGAAACTGACGAGACCAATAAGAATTTCCCTTGGATGAAAGTCCTTGTACAATTGGCGAACTCCTTTAATTTCTACTGCTCGCATCAGAATTTCTGTCATCCCTTTTGCCATCGCCGGCAAATGCGAGCCAGTAGCAGACTCATAAAATCTGTTCGGAAGATTTACGGCGAGGAATTCGGTGTGCTGAATGGTACGGGAATGTTCGATTTCGATGCGGACAAGAAAGAGTCCGGTAAAAAGGAGAAGAGGAGTCGAAAAGTCTCGGAACAAACTAGCACTCAAGTGTCGCCGGTTCGGAGGAAAGACAGCGTGGGGAAAAAATACAAGTAACTTAATAAATTCAATTGATTAAGACAGTAAAAAACATTCCTATTACATATAATACTAACAAAGAACAAATTATTATGTAATCTTGATTCAGGATTGAAAAGAACTTGGACGGTTCGCAATCGGGTCGACAAACCCAACGCGATTCCTCGAAGGATTTACTGGATCAGGAATCCGAGCGTGGCAAGGATTTCCTAAAGAAGCCACGTGGCAAAGGCGACATAGAACCAGAAAAAGAACCCCCAGCGATTTTAAAATACATTAAAACCCAAGTAAAAGATATCTTCCATGCGCCCTTAGCGACGATGGTTAAGGGCGCAGTGGTTATGACCGAGGAATTATTCATCGATGTTCTTCCCGTTGCTTGGGAACTTTTGCTCGAATCGAATCAAGAGGTAGCAGCATCCGCAGCTTCCCTTTTCATCGTATCAGCAGTTCGAGCACCGAATCAGGCGAGCGAGATCATGTATCACGGCCTTCAACATTCAAATACGAGCGTCCGTATAAATGCGATCCTGAGATTCCAAGTGCTATGGAAGCTGCGTTACCAGGTGTGGCCTCGCATGGAGGAAGCAGCTCATACAACGTTCAAGGTGCCACCGCCGGGGATCGAGTTTACTTTGCCATCACCAAAAATTGGGATCGAGTCGTTACCGGTGGTGGATCCGCCATGGATGCCGCAGGTGAAAACGAAAGTCGAGGAAGTGACGATTAACCAGGAACGGCATGTAGGTTTCGCCTGACGGGCTGCCTCGATGTCTAGGTGTCAACTCGTACCGGTGTCTAGAAATGTCGTTGTCTAAATGATCGTGTGTGATTACTTGTGTTGTTTAGAGGTCTCTCGTCACGGCAACGAAGACCCGCAAAAAGCAACAGACTGAGCTCATAAAGAAAGCTTTGCAGGCACAGGATGACAAGAAGAGAGAGGAGAGAGAGAATTTTTTGATTACCACAATACCGATCACCGTGCAAGCCGCCTACGAGCCAAGTCCGGCGGGGGACGACCATGACGAAGGTACGGAACTCGACGAATGAACTTTTACATTATTCGAGTTAGAACTCATAGAGAAGTTAAGTGACTCTTACTTTTATGTAACTGTAAATGTGGCTCTAAGGAAATGTAGGAGACGAAGATGGTGGGGAAACGATACCGAGAAACACCTCTCATCACGGCCAATCAGCACCATCGCTCTTCCCTTCCTCCCTCTGCTCAGCGATTGTTCAGATCATACACTTGCTCGATGATGCCGCTGTTTCTGATGACGGCAATGCTGTCTATGAAGTCGCTTATCAAGTATGATTCAAGTTTCTTTATCAATTCATTGTTAATTAAGTATCAGGATGGTGATAAGGAATTAATATCTTATTCATTTTTTTTTGACAGGTAATTTGGAATTGTTTAGTAGAAGATAGCGCTCTCTTCTTACGATATGTCTTGGAACGATTAACAAGAGATAAACAGGAATTGATGTTTAAGATCTTAAGACACTTGATTAGATTCGTGCCGAAATTACCGCAGCAAGCTGCCTTTGCTCTTTATAATTACATTATAGGATATGTGATGTTCTACGTGCGCTCGCCGCACGAGGAGGGACAGAAATTGATCGGCACTGCTCTTTCAATATTGTGGATGGTAAATGAATTGTCATAGAAACAATTCATTCTAATCTTTCCCCAGAAATTATATATCATTTCAATTATATTCTAGGTGGTTCACAGTGTCCACGGAATAATGTTTAAAGACCTGAAGCAAATCTTGCGTAAAGAACAATGCGACGCTTCTATTTTATTAACAGCGAATGTTCCATCTGCTAAAAGAATTGTTGTGCATGGACCACAGGATTCGGATGCTGGTGGCATTCCTTCACAATGGCCAGTCCAAGAAGATACGCAATTCTTTCAAATTTTACAAGACTCCTTGGATTTCTTTCGCATCGAAGAATCAAAGCATAGAGACTCCTTTCTCGTCGATTATAAAACCCGTATGTATCCTTTGTTTTTAGAACTTTCTATTCAACTCAAAATCTGACTTATTTTCAGATCAAATCCGCAATCCCTCATCGCACGTGAGGGACTATTATTTCT
Source organism: Ectemnius lituratus (assembly GCA_910593735.2). NCBI lineage: Eukaryota > Metazoa > Arthropoda > Insecta > Hymenoptera > Crabronidae > Ectemnius > Ectemnius lituratus. Next base: position 2,865,232 of record OU343040.1, on the reverse strand, counting down.
TCAAGGGTAGATCTCAATTCTCCGAGATCGAATTGGTCCACATGCAGCCAGAAGATGCGTTTAATGCTTTGCAACGTCAGGAATTGATACATAAATTTGTGGAAATTGGTAAAGTGTTACTCACATGGGCAATTCTGAAGAATGTCGATATGGTAGTGCAAAGGGTAGTTTTCCTTCACGAGGAACTCATGAAGCTTCCTTCCTTTCCGAGGAGAGCATTGGAGGCTGATTTGGATTTGTACAAAGGTGGAGAAATAGGACGGGTATGTGATTCATTAAATAATAGAAACCTACACCAGAACTTCCAAAGATCCAATGAAAAAATCCTTTCAGGAATTATTGGGTTTGGATGTGATGCATAAATTCATGTGGGTCAGATTGATAGCAAGGATGTTCGAAGCCATGGCTGGAAATTTTGCATATTCCGGTGACATTCATCTCTTCCTAAATGTATTAAATGGCGCTCTAATACTCCACAGTGAGGACTCATGTATTTTGCGATACGTTGTTGCAACTTACATAAACGCAGCACATAATTTCAAAAATATCTTCTCGACCAATGGATACTTGTTGATTATGCCAACTCTGTTGCAATTGTATTCCACTCATCAGGCGAACAAACTTGTCACCACCACTGTTGAATACGCCGTCAAGCAATTTTATTTAATGAACCGAAAGCCTTTTATCCTGCAAATGTTCGGGAGCGTGTCTACAATTTTAGACACTGACACAACAAGCTTGCACGGTGAAGCGCACAAGGTAATTCTTTGAGGGAAATGTGAATCTATACAATGAAGAATATTAGAAAGTGGTGTATAAACGATTGCTTTGTGTTGACATTTTTAAGGTCCCCTCGACTTGTCTGTTCAATCTACTGTTAAGCTTGGAAACCCCGTCGCCTGATCCCCTCAACATCGGTGAATTAGTTAAAGAGGAGAAGCCCTTGAAGGCGATCGATTTCTGCTATCACGATGAGTGCGAAATGGTTAATGTGCTTGACTGTATATCACTGTGCGTGATGGTCATAGCTTACGCACCAGATTCACTTAGGGGCCAACAAATGTTGGTGAGGAGATTAGACAAAAAATTCTCTTGGGAACCGCTCTGGTCAAACTAACGAGAATTTTTTACTCCTCAGACAATACTGGAAGCAATATTGCCTTGTTACGTACAACAAATACAAAGTCCAACTTACAACAGGGAAGGCAAAACAGAGAGGGAAATTCTCAATCAGTTAGCTATTGCTGTGAAGACATTGGTGAATAACTCGGAAGCTCTCACTAAGTCAGTAATAATGATTTATTATGTTAGTCATTAATATGCGACTTGATTTTGTAATTAATCCAAATAAATAACAGGTACTACAACCGTCCGCAAAAGTTGAGTCCTGAGCACAAAGGATCAAGTCAAAGGAATTATGGGAAAGGACCTTACTCGCCTGGCTTCGACTTTGAAGACGAGGTTCATAATGCGAAATACATGGAGCACTCTAAAGCTCGTGACAACGATGATTCCGAGAGTTGTCATAAAAATGAATTCCGGCGACCCAGAGACACTTTATTAAATATGGTCGGTGATTTCGTTGCAAGGGCTTCGACGCGTTTAATCGAACTCAATAAAAAGTCTCAGGATGGGAAGACGATTGAATTACTCGATAGCAAATGCCACATAGTAAGCAATTAATCAGAACAATTTGAAAATAATAAAAAACAAAATGTAAAGCCTGAATTTAACTTCACAGAGATTGGCAGACATTGCTCACAGTTTATTAAAGATCTCACCATATGATCCTGGCACAATGGGATGTCGTGGTCTGAGAAGATACATGAATGATATTTTGCCATCTACCGAATGGTCGAATGATGATATGAGGCCTGCTTTAACTATTATTTTAAGGAGACTTGACAAAACCTTTAGCAAAATACATAAGAAAGCTTCGATAAGGCGGAACACTGACTGGGCTGCTGCGAGTGATCTGTTAAAAGGAGTCTACGAGACTTTATCTCGATGCCCGTACATCGCTCACTTTCAATATTTAAAGACACTCCTCAGTACCTGCCAGGTGCATAAGAATTTTGTAATATTTAATAACATGTAATGTAAAAATAATAATTTTGCAAGGAATCATCAATCAAATATTCACAGGCCTTGATTATTGGAGATGTGGCGCCCGAAGAAATACTATCTGTATTGTCCGGGGGCCAAATGAGCAAGCTGCCTCCACAACACTTTTGCTCGACTGTCCTCAGACTAATAGCACTTCATGTTATAAGTTTGGGCGAAGGATACTCCCTGGAGAATGTATGTGGCGGTCACGCAATGTTCGCTTCGCAAACACGCACGGAAAATATGCTTTTGAATTTATTGATACCATTGTTTCTACGAGTGGGCACTGGCAGAAAAGGTATACAAAGCAGAAAGATTTCAATTGAAGGAATATTTATTAGGGATTCATTGTAGATGTGCCAAAGTTAAGACAAGCAGATATCAGCTTTGCATTGAAAGCTGTCTTGAATACACTTTGGCCTCCGAGTGCCAAGGCAATGCCACTTACTGCTCAGAATTTAAAAACTGCTGCCGAATTGAGAACAAGTAGCCTCACATTTGCTGCAAGAGATTCTAAAACTCTTACGAAAACATCACTGACGTTGTATCAAGTGGCCTTTTTAGGTAAATAATGACGATTGTATTTGAATATTAGAATAATTGTAAGTGACAAAATTATTTTTCCCTTTCCTGTACTGTTGCAGCACTCAAAATAATGACGATCTGTTTCGAATCCGAGCTGAAAACCGAATGGCCAAAGATCTTACGAACAATGCGACTTTTAAACAAACGCAACGAGGCATCCATCTATCTGTGGAATTTTATTGAGTTCGTAGTAACTCATCGTACTGCGCTCTACATTCAAATGCTGCCGTTTATCGTGCACAAGATCGGTCAAGCTCCGATATCCGAGCACGAGAGGAACATGCAGACGACCATTCGAGAGAAAATCACTGGTGACAGCACCACTGTGCCAAAGAGTCGAGGAACTTTATTGACTGATCTTATACACGAGTTGAAGGACTTGAAAAAGGAGATCGAAGACCGAAGATTCCGTAAGAACGAAAGATATACCTCAGATTAATTATATATTAAACAAGTCCCGCAAATGAATTCTGAGATGTTTCGGCAGGTGAAATGCAACCGGAGCCGAAAAGAAGTGTGGTGGACATGCATCCAATGGAAGGTCAACCTCGTACACAGAGGCCGTCTCTTTTGACTGATTTGGGAACTAGGACTCATTTAAATCGAACTCCAGGAGAAACACCTGTGTCTCATTCGACAGCACCGCAGTCTGAAACTCACTCTATGCATCAGTCCAATTCGAGTAGTACTGATAGAACTCCACAACCTGGTCAAGTATCTGCATCAATCAATGGTACACACGGACCACGTGGTACGATTCTTATTCTATTAAAATATGGATAATATTGGAAGCGATCGAAAGTCTGCAACAGAAGCATCGGTGATTTCTATTATCCGACAACACAATGGAATGATATTGTTTCAGGTTCGATTTCAAGTACGAGTGGGACTCTCTCGACAGTTAGAGACATGCCCGACACAGGAGCTGGGAAGATGTCGTCGGATCAGCAATCTACGACAGGTATTCGATCCCTTTAAAGTGCGAGTCCCTAGAGAAAAGGTCCCGAACTTTGCGTAGGATGAACGCGAACTGCAAGCCTCAGGCAGACCTTTCGCTATTCGTACGAGTATCCCGGAGAGCCGGGGTATCATCGGATGCATACCACAGTTGGATCGTGCCATTGTCTATAAGGCACTGCGAGCTTATTAGTCGAAGTCAGTAGCAACGTCCCATTAATTTTTACCGACGAGTTTTCTTTGCATCTTTTGTGGACGAGTGCGCGCATCGTTTTCTTCTCGCTCCATTGTCCCCTACAGTGAGGCTTGCGACGAGAATATCATTTTTGTTGACAAATATTCTAAAATCTGAATTTATATCAAATTCTAATGATAATAATTTAATGGTAATAATAATGAATTAGGGTAAGAATTAATTAGAGCGAAATCGTTCGGGCCTCCCTGTTTGGTCATTTGACTGACACATTGATCATTGCGTTGCTTCCATTGCTAGCTAGGGAACGAAGGTAAGCTGATCGATTCTACCAAGTAACACTTCTGGTCACATCGATTTTGAACATCCTGCTAACTGTGTACCCTCTCTCACTCTCTCTCTCTATTCACGCTTCTTGGCTATAACTTTTGTATTACAAATTTCTTTATGTCTAATTCTCACTTGTCCTATTCCTATTTTACTACTCTTTGTTACACGTCTTACTACGACCTTTTTATCCTCACTGGGAAATGAGATTGTATCATCGAAGCGAATTTAACTCGCAAGTAGAATAAGACTAATGAAAAGTCTATGAAGATAATTTTTAAGGGATGATTTCCCTTAGGGTCTCAATTCTCAGTTCAATTTAGATCTCTATACTTCCTCTGTTACACTCCTCGCCTCTTTTGTAATCAGCCGTAATGGTCGTATTTCATAGCAGTAATTAGACAATGGTAATGTCCAACAGTTGGTACCCTACTGACCGTAGTCGTCACTCTCACATTACTACGTAGTTGCTTCGACTCTTCTCTGCTTTCCTCTTTCACTCTAATGACACTACCAATTCGAAACTATTTAAAAATGATACACTCTCCAATAAAATTGCACACTTTTGACAATTAAGACAATGTCACTGAACAAAATAATCGAAGCAGCCTCGTAATTGAGTTTAGGAAGGTCCACGTAACTGTGTCGTGCATTGTGCACAAACCGAAATGGAGTCCAGTTTTAATTGATTGACCATTGAGCCAAAGAACTTACTCCAATGAGTCAATCTCACCGACACCGACAATTCAATCGATCCAAACACTGCAATCATGTCGCCTTTTGCTTACGCATTCATGACATTAGCATTGACTTAGTATCGATGGGATAAATGTAACTTTATTTATCATTTATGAGTTGGTCTTATCAGCGACGTGATTACAATGCCAGCGTGTGCGAGCTCTCCATTTCACTCTCTGTTTCTCACTCTCTATCTGTTTCTCCTTATCACTTCGTCTCTCTTTCGTGTCTGTCCCTTCATACTAGACATTCAATGTGGCATGTTTCAGATAGATCCCAACCATCTTCTACTAGCGATGAACGTAACCATGTTAAGCCTCATCCTATATTAACTCATCAAAAGGCGCCAAAGCTGCGCTTTGTCTCTTCCGTAGAGTTTAGGCACTCATCAGGTAAATCCCCGTGGTCCTGCTTTTATAATCAAACAAATCTTAGATCAATTCAGATTTCTGAATTATTAAGTAAAAGAAGATGTTATCTCGCCTGGTTCAAAGTGCCGTGATAGTATTAGAAATGATTGGCCGACCATTAGAACTTTAATTAATTCTTCGTTTGAATGTTAGATTCGAATAGCCGGCGATTGTACGGATTCGGAACGATCCGATAGTGAGAATGAAGATATATTAGACATATCTGGTATTTGCATGACCCGATCAGCTAAAGTCCAATATTTTTTTTTTAAATTTTCTTGAGTCGTTTACAATCTAGCTTACGATTTAGCTTTTTTTATACGTTAACTGTAAATAAGAGGCAAACTACATGCAGCATGGTTGACTATCTAACGATTATCTATCGACCATTGTTGTGTATCACATTTCTCCTCTTTGTCTCTTGTCATTATGAATATTTTCATATGTCTGCGCTTTACGTAGCCAAACACTCAAAGTAGATATCAAATTCGCCTCCAATCTAGATAAGTATCAACTTGTCACATTTCGCTTCTCACCTTACTTTGATCATCATCTGCTCACATTTTTACAATCTTGTCATTTTCATATTCTTTGTATTATGGGACCTGAATGTATATATACTACTCTATGACTGTCTCAATGGCGCCGTAATATTTTACTATAATATTAAAATTTCATAACAACGACAAGAAGATGAGATTCGATGGGCAATGCGATGTGCTTGCGAGGAATCTCATTTTCAACATCCACTCCAAGCTTCTCTCAATGGCATGATTATAAATGCGCATTTTTATCTATTTTTCGTATAATTAGTCAATTTGATTCTGGCACAAAACAAACTTCTCACAACAATTTAGTACAAGACTTATAAAAAGGTGGCAAATGCCTGGTAACAGAGACTAGGACTCAAGGCACTGTTATAGATTGTACATACAACCACGACAACGACTTCTAAGGTTTAGATGGCAATCTAGAGACACTTAATGATAAAGAGCTTCATTTGTACTATAGCCGTACTGCAATACTCGAACGATTATAGACTACTGATCACGAGTACTTATACTGTACAGACACGAGAGCAAAGTCGTACGATGAATTAGTAACCCGAAGCGATTGGCATGGGTAGAGGGTAGACTAGGAAGGCAATTGAATGAAAGTGGGCAGAATTAAATGGTATAACTGAATTAGGGGAGACCATGACGAGTCAGCTAAGCCCGAGCAGCCCAAACGAGGACAGTTCCGGAGAATGCCGTCCAGACAGGCCTCGATTACAACGGTCTATGGGCCAAAGCAAGAAAACCTCTCGCCTGAGAAAGAGTCGAAGGACTCACGTTGAGGTATCATTCATTCCAGAAAATCTACAAATCGTATATCTCAAAAATTCATTATATCTTTCAAAGTATCTAGATTTATCTATACGATAAGTATTGAAATATTAATTACAGGCACTCCAAATAAAGCCAGAGCAGTCAGATATACCCTTGGCATGTCAGACACCCCCGTCAGCAGTGCAAACACCTCCGATGTATCCGGTGGGTACAATGGAGCCTTCGATCTTCAGCATCCCATCGGATTCCTCTTCAATACGTTCGAGAAGAAGTCCCTCGATCAGGCAAGCGGAGGGGAGCAACGTGCAGGGAGATCAACATCAGTGTCACGTCCATCAACATCATCATCATCTGCACCCTCAGGCGCCGGACGTCTCTTGGGACGAGGATACATCGAGCACTTCGGGTTATCAAGAGTCGTATAACATGCAGTTAGTCTCGCTTGAGAGTGGTAACAATAACAACAACAGTAGCAGTAGTAATAAACATGTACATGGACGACCCCCATTGGCATCGCCCGATCTTAATGATATACCATCGACGAGTAGTACTACCACGAATTATATTGCCTTTGATGGCGGTTCACCCGAAAGCTCGATGAATGGTAGCGGTGGTGAGAAGACAGCTCTTCTTAATTCCAGTCAGAGAACAACTTCTCAACATTCTCTATTAATGGTCTTCCCCAATCAGGACGAGGATGCTTTCATTTAAAGTAGGGAAGAATCCAATTGTTTGAGGGTAAACGCATTATACAAGATTTTGGGAACCCAAGGTGTTTGGGAGTGACAGAACTGATGTACACGCGTTAGTATGACACTTAGAGTTTACAATTAAATGTTATCCGTTGATCGGAGAGACCAATTAAGGATAATTTATCGGACGCCTAATTTCGCGGTCGTCGTTATCGACCTTTGTTATACCTTGAAAGAATGTAGTGTGGTTTCGATGAACGCAGAACGCTAGGCCTAACACTTTGTATGCGGTGATCTGGTGTGACAGAGAAGTAATATGTTTGAAATAAAGATACTCTATGAGAACAAGTTTTATTTGTGTCCCTTTCATAGTGTTTGCGTGAAAGTTCATTTGTGTCGTGGAAGATCTACACTAATGTCAGCAAGGACATAAGAAACCGCAGCGAACAATGCTGTTCCCATGTCCAGAGCTCTTGGATCTTCTACTAGCATAGTATCCGCATTGGTATGGTGATAGTAAAAATATTTCTCATTTTTATTCCATAATGAACCACCCGGTACGCCAGATTCCACCCATCCTGCAATGTCTGGTCCTTGACAGGGTGTCCTTAAACCCATTTCTCCCAGAGGAGCCATAAGACTATCGAAAAGAAAAACATATGATGAAATAACGATTCTGGACAACTTATGTTAATCATCATTCGAACATACCTCATTACTTTATCCAAGATGCATTTAACTTTATCCGTGCCTGTAAAGTAAAGTCCTTGTGGCATGAATGTACCACCGTCGGATTCCATTACAAACTGAAGGTTGTGCTCGTCCTGCTTATGGGATTTTATATAATGATTTGCCCCTATGATCCCCATTTCTTCACTTGTCCACATGATCATTCTGTAATTATAATAAGTCCACTTTACGAATGTAATTCTAATTTACTGTAGATTTTTTTTACCTTACGGTTCTTCGTGGGGTCAAATTTAAATGTTTCAAAACGCGCAATGCACCCAGCGATATAAAGGCACCTCCTCCATCGTCCATTGCACCTTCACCGACGTCCCAACTGTCTATATGACCAGACACTACTACTACCTTTTCTGGCGATTGAGTTCCAACAATATCAGCCACAATATTTCGTGATTCTTTATCGGGCAACATTTTTGCTTCCATTTTTAAATTTATCTGAATAGTTTCGCCTAAGGAATAACTCATATTAAGATGAGATATCAAAAGGAATATTGTATTGTGTAAATTATAAGTTTTACCTCTTTGGGCCAATCTTCTAAGGAAGCTGGCATCCTCGGCGGTGATGCAGGCCACTGGGATCTTTGTTACGTTGGCACCATAAGATTGCATGCCCGTGTGCGGTGTGTACAAAGAATACGGTGTCACTGACCTAATCAAAGCGGCCACTGCACCGTACTGAGATGCCCTCGTCGCACCGGCACTCCTGTACTTCACTGTCTCGCCATAAGAGACAAACTTCTGATTGTAAACTACGATTTTCCCGGGAACCTATGTCCATTATCTTCGGTTAACATGATAATGGCAATATTGACTTCAATCTTCATTAAATCTATCTTTCCTTCTACATTACTTCATTTTTCCTCTTCTCCAGTTCCAAGAAATCCTGAACTACAATAGCCTCGGCCGTGATTCCTTCTGGAGGAGTTCCAACACTATATCCTAATCCCAACATAGCAAGATCTTTCCGTCGAGGACGCAGAAGGGTTGCCGATTCGGATCCCCTAATTTAATTAATATACGAAGTATTTTTTGTATATTGTGATCGATGTATTTGTAATAGACATTGCGGATAAATATTTACCTGACCCAATGTGGTACTTGCACAGGTTCTCCATGGACGTTTTTTAATTTAAAGGAATTTGATATATTTAACACATAATCAATGGAATCCTCGAGGATCGTGGAACCGGCTGGCCTTGCGCCGAACTTGTCCACAAACTTAGCAAGTTCCTTCCAAGTTGAACCGCTTAGAACGCCGGCTACGGTTTCATTTATTATACGCTCCACCGTTGGTCTATAAGATTCCAATTCCTGAAGGAATTCTGGTTGCAAATGACATTTGTCAATCTTATCAATCATATTGTGTTCTCCCAATATTAAATAAAATTGGAGCAGATACGCTGCGATAAGAAACCTTGCGATCCGTCGCATGATTGCCGATCGCTCAATGTTCGATGTATCCTGAGTGAAATATATTTATTATACTAAATATTTATTTATTGTATTATATTTTCTTGGTAAACTTACAACGCAGTAGATGTTTTCTTTAGTGGCATTCAATCAGGAACGATTTGATTATTCTGATAGTGAACACTCAGCAATTATCTAATCAAGCCGGGTTTATATGTTGACCTTTTCTTTTGATTCAACGAGAATATCACTAAACAGCAGCACGATGTAAATATCACTGCGACTGGCAACACAATAGAAGCTCTTATTACTAAGGTCAGATACACGGAAGCTTATGTGGAGGGGCAGACCTGACGGTTCTGGAGGGGATGCACTGATTGCAGTTGCAAGTTTTTGCAAAGGTGTACTTGTTTTCAAAGTTCAAAATTGTATGAGAATAAATATTATAGCCAACATTATTTATTTCTAATATTAATTATTCGACCCGAATTGCGCCTTATTTTACAATTCTAGCAGTTTCCTATGTATCCAACATTGGTAAGTTCATTTTCTTCGACGACGGTACTGAAGAGAACTATGTTACCAGCTATCGTTAAAGAAATGCTAGCTTGTCCAAATCCCGTTGTGAGTGAGTCTATGACTCTGCTAGTCGAAGGGCTGACAAAGGTGTTTTGGCATGACTTGACTTTGCCCGAGTGTTGTACGTCAAGTGAGGTTCGGTTGGACTAGAAGCCACCCAATAAAGTGTTCAGTGATATAAAGCAAGATATTATTAGTTTGTAAGCCTGGCAGTGGTGCAGCAACGTGTTCGGGAAGTGAATCGATTTGTACAAGAATGTCTGACTATTTTGCTGAGATGGGGTGGACTCCCCTCGGTGATGGGGAGGCACCGAACCATCTAATTCAAATGGCACGATTACTCAGAGACTTTGGCATGTGGGATCTCCTCGGGCAGGACACAAGACTGCCACCACCAGCCTCCAAAAGTGCAGTGGAGAATTTGGAGGAGATGAAGGTGAATCCCGGTGAAAGCAGACAGTGTCCCGTGTGCCTGAAGGAGTTCGATGTCGAGAGCTCGGTGAAATGCATGCCCTGTCGTCACACGTTTCACAAGGAGTGCATAGTACCTTGGCTAGAAAAGGTACCGGAGTTTTTCGAAGCCCTCTATCGTGTCCAATACATATGAAAGTCCCGAGTCTTGATCTGTCATCTCTCTTCTTCGCAGACAAACAGCTGTCCGCTCTGCAGATACGAGTTACCGACGGACGATGAGGATTACGAACTATTCAGGAAGGAAAAGAAACGAGCGGTGGAACGCAAGCAAGATTTGGAGGCATTACACAATTCAATGTTTATGTAGTTTAATAAAGTCTATTTTAAGTTACCATCTGATTATTGATTTTCCTGCTCCACTTTATTGGTTCCCGGTGAAACGATATCCATAAAGCAGTAGTAAGTTCTTACTTACGCCGGCTGACTACCGCACCATCGCAGGCTCATTCTACTTGCGCGAACCGATCGGGAAGCGGGAGATTAATGAAAGACACATCCGATTATTAATAGGAAATAATGTTTATTATACAGTGTACATATTTATTAACTTCATTTATTTTATTTCTGTTATAAATTTTATATTAATAATTGTATTATGCTTTGCCGAGCGACGAATGCCTTGATCAGTGTGCGCTTAGACTATAACAATCTCCGTAAAAAGTATAGAAACTTCTGCTTTTTATTTTGTTCGTTTTTTACTCCCACCCATTCTTCACCCCTCCGCTATCACCCAGCCCATCCTCTCAGCTCCGCTCTCTTTCGCTCACCTTTCCCACTCACCCCCGTTTCTTCTCGCGCGACAATCTCTTTGCTCTCCTTCTGCCCCCGAATGTATTCCCTCTGGTTTCCCCCCCGGGGCAGCCCATGGGAACGCGCGATCATCACCGTGTGAGCTACACCACCAAAGAGAATCGCCAAAATATGGTTGCGCTGAAAACGGCATAATCGTTCGGCATATACAAATAATAGTACTGTCGAAGTTAAAGTAATTGGCGGTTTATTCATATTTCCTCCCCGCATTTTTTTCCACCCTCTCGCTCTCGTCTGCTCGTTTTTTTTTGCTCCGGCGTTTTGTCTCCGTGTTTTGTGTTTCATTGGCGCCCGGTCACGTAAGTCCGCGCGTGAAATGCTCACGTAGCCGGCGCAGCATCCGCCATTTGGCCACAACTGGTGCGGCATCTCGTGTTTTCTCTTTCTCTCACTATCTCACTTTTTTTTATTTACTTTTTCTTTGCCTGTCTCTCCCTATCGCGCGAAATATCTCCCTCGCAATACTTCACCCTACGGTTAGTATTTTGTATATCAATTATTTATATAATATGCGTAATAATATAAATAATGTTCGTTAATATACCCTATCGTGATTACCGTTTCTTTAGTGATAAACTATCTGAATGGTACATTTCCCTTTCTCTCGAGTGCTCTCTCTCTCTCTTTCTTTCTCTCTCTTCCTCTTTCGCGCAGTCTCACATTCTCTTTCTCTCTCTCGATCGCTCTCGCATCCTTCCTATCCCGTTCTCTCTCCTAATGGCCGTGTCTGTAAAAGCTAGTTTCCTCTTTTTGTCTCCTGCAGTCTGTATACGAACTCCAAGTGGGAATAAGGTACAGGGTCGTACAGACAACTCTTTTCGGCTCGGCGTTTTTTCGCTTTCGTTTTTACTCTCCACCCTCAACCCTTGTTCTACCATAGTGTCATTCCACTATACTTCATTTCTTGCGATTACCCACTCTCTTCGTGCCGCGTTCAAGAAAGGAAACGAAAAGCAGGCCTCGAGTCGAGGGAAAATGATCGTGACGCTAAATGTAAGTAAAAGCTATACAGTGTATACGGGCGCACGCGTATGTGATTTTTGAAAATGTGGACGTAGAGTAAACTTGAACCTGGCGATACATGAGAGACAATCTTACACGATTCGCTATGTCCAGCTTCTGCTTTTTGTCCATTCCTACCTTTTTCACGAGATAATAAAGAGAGCACGTTTTCCCTATTTCTTTATATCTTTTTCTCGAAAGCCTCTCCCAGTTTCCTGCCCTGTGTGCTGTCAAAAAGCAACGTGACCGAGAAAAGCCTCGCCGTATCCGCGAGAAGCGAGGGACGCGTGTCCTCGCCGAGAAACGAAAGAGGTAACAACAGTAAAAAGTGCTAAGATTGCGTTTAAGAGTGTTGCGCATGTACGATAAATTGGAAGGAACTTTTTTTCTCTCTCTCAGTATTAAGCAAAATCGCTCAGCCCGCGTTCCTCGGCGAAACATGAGTTTCTTCGAGGGCGAACCATCCGAAAACACTTCTCTTCAGCGCATTCTCTCTCTCTACCTCGCACTCTATAATATCTCATTTTCTCGTCTCACTTTCGCTCTCAGTCTCACGTACACACGATGCACCGTGTCAGCTAGTTTCTTCCTCTTGATATACAAATGTGTGTACGACATGAAATCTCTGCCAGCTGAACTGTCACTTCCCTCTGGTGCGTCTCTCTTTCTCTTTCTCAAGTATCTGCATCAGTTCTTTATTCACCAATCTCACCCTCACATTCTCTTTCGTTCACTCCCAGTCTCTGCTGCGCCACGGATGTGTGTAATCTAGCCTCCTAACGTAAGTGTTTCATAAGTGTAATTACTTTTTATTTATATAATGTATTAGCTTCTTCTTCAGTTTATAATAATAATCGTCATTCCATAATAATCATAATCGATAACCATAATAATATGCAATAATAATAATACATTAACCACCACCATCGCCTTGGATCCATGGGTCGCGATGGTGCCGTTAATTCGTCATTATCGATATACATTATATATTTATATTACACGCTTCCTCATGAAAATAATAATTCGAAATGGCATGTCTTCCGTTCGCGCGGTTCTCCTCTCTGTCGCTCCCAATTCTGTGGACCCCCCTTTCCTAATTTCCTTCTCTTGCCTTTCCAAGCGATTCATCTTCCCTGCTTTTTCCTTTATCGCCTCCTTCGTTCTCGCTCTTTCGCCCCTTCTCTCCCCATTTCTCGCCCTCCGCACCCCGGAGCCTCCTATTCTTATTCTGCCTCTCGATAATAACAACTACGCGCTAAAACTGGTGGCGACGGAATCTCAACTCGCACGCCTCTAGACCGAGCTTCCAACGATTAACTAATCGATATAACTTTATTTTTTCTCTTCTCCTTTTTTTTCTCGATCTACAGCGGAGCTTACATCGTACTGCGTCGCTCGCTCCAGCCACGGAGGCGTCATTCTTCTGGAACGAGACTCGAGTCTCTCATCGTTTAGTAATTCAAATCATCGATGGTGCAACTGACATTGGCTGTCTTGTTTGAGAAACAAAGCATACTACTAATAAATTCACATCGTTGGTCTTGAAATACGAGGAATTACTAAGCTGTTTCTTGGCCCAATGATGTCGCACGCATTTCTCGAACATGCCAGCTAATTTAATTGCACTGATTCCACCTTCGTGGCTATTACGAGTCGTCGTTCGTCTTCCTTTGCTTCTCCGACGCCACGTCCGATTAAGTACATTATATATTACTGAAATAGCTTTTAATCGCGGCTCTCTATCATTGTTCCGCGCGTGCCTGCCTAAAATTCGACGCGCTGATATGCTAAGACCTTACCATCCCGGCTCTCTCTCGCTCTCTTTCTCTCTCGCATTCTCACTCGCTCACTCTCACTCTCGCTTATTTTATTAGCATTATAAATAATTTTTTCTTCTTTCACCTATGCTGCCTGCCTGCCCTTCCGCCCGACAGTCGGCTGCTCGCTCGCTCGCTCGCTCGCTCGCGAATTCCGCTTCCCGCCGATCTCAAGCTTCTCTCCTCTCGATGAGATAGCAGTTCATCTCGCACTCATGCACACACGGAGCCCGGCCGCCGCCGCGCCGCTCGATTACCCGGCAATTCGTACAACAACACCGCCCAATTATGGCAGTCGATCTCGCTAGAATCGAGCCTGGCGATAATGGCACTAATAATAATCGTCAATAATCGTCCCCGACTAATAATAGTAGCAATAATAGTGTAATAATAATAATAGCAATAATAATAATAGCAATAATAATAATAGTAGCGACGATATCGTAATAGTACTCGCGATACAATCAATTCGCCGAGAGAGATTAAGCAAATTGCCTCGAGTCCGCTCGAGGCTGTGAATTGGTAATGATTAATACTGTTGGGCTCGCAGTGAATGGATCCCTATAATGTATACACATTCCTCCTGTCGTCTTACGATCTCCCGAGAGTCGTGAACGCTCGCTCTGCCGTTGCTTTCCATGCAGTTGCCTTCGGACTCCAGTCTCACTCAGTTCTCCCTTCTGTTTAATCACGACACGTCTCGAGTCAGTGGCGGCTTTGGCGAGTGAGTTTGGTGCCGCATGAGATTCGTGCACGAAAGGTGCAGTAGCTGCGTCGGAGGGCGAGACTTTTGTGTCGTGTGGCTTGCAGAAAGGGGGAAAAGGGGCCCGCACGACGACGCGAACCTCTTATTATTCTCATGCACTATTAAAGTTAGTACTTTGCTACGTAGGACATCGTGACGCGTCTGCATCCGGCATGTGTGCGCACACCCTGTGCCGCGCGCGCGTTTCCTGCACTTCCCTCTCTCTCTCTCTCTCTCTCTCTCTCTCTTTCACTCTCTCTCGCTCTCTCTCGCTCTCTCTCTCTCTCTCATCGCTTCTCCCAGCCATTATTCATATGTACAGATCCGCCCGGATCTCCCGTCGGACTTCACGAACCCCCCAGGAACTTGCGCCGATGATCTTCCTCTCTTTTCGTGCACATTCCCCGAATTTAGCAAGCGCGAATTTCATCTGCTTCCGTAGAGAAAAAAGTTCCCTCGCGATTGGCGCGAGTTCCTGAGTAGTCCGATAGCGGAGGCTTGTCCGAAGGAAAAACTTGCATTGTATATCGGTGTTTGATTATACTACGCAACGTGTTCGGGCCCCGAGGCGCGAAAGCGCGTCCCGGCGCCGGCGATTACAAAAATTTTTTATTGTATGCCACTCCGAAATCAACAATAAAACTGATTTCACCTTATGATCAGTATAATATATTCCCTTCTCCGAAGGCTCGTGGATAGTTTAATGACGCGCTTTTGTGTTTAGTGGCATCAATGCATCTCGTGACAACCCAGATGTGATATCTGAGCGTGAGTAAATGCATTGTATCTTATCTATTGGCCTTAGAATGAATGTATACTCATGTTACTTGTGTCTTCCTATTTCATCTGGTATGTATGTACGTATGAATATGTATTATGTGTTATGCGCCGCGTGTGCTTACAGAATAAATATATATATATATATAATATACTTTAGCATATATGTATATATTTATAATAATATATTATATATTCGACTCGCCTTGGCGCGAGCGCGGGCGCCCCTGCCGCGCGCTTCCTCGCCGCCCTCAATTCGCTTCCCTAGATTTCAATATGTAAAAATATACAGGTTAAGTTATAGTCGTAAGTACAGTTAAAAAATTCTACATCTTTAGCCTCGAGAGAGTACGGGATCAGCAGTCGAGTCGTCGTCCACGGACAGTGCGTGTATAATATATGTATGTCTGTACGTGTCACTCTATTTCTGCACTTTGGAACAATGCGCGCATTTGTGTGTGTGTGTGTGTTGTGTCTTTGTGTGTGTGGCTGATGACCTGCGCCGGTCGAAAGCGAGCCTGAACCCCGAGAACGCGAGTGAAACTCGTCCTATATGTATAATATGCTCGTCGATCGGACGTGCGTCTTCTCGACACAGCTGGAAAATACCCTGGCAGCCGCTCTCCACCGAAAAGCCTCGCCGGATGACTCCCTCGATGACAGGAGTCCGACCGGAGAGAGAAAAGCCGCGTCGACTGCCAGCTCGACTATCAGGAAAAAGGGAAGCTTCCCGAAGGATGCAATACGTGCTCCACGATTTTTTCTTTGGTATCGAACCGGGCTTCGATCGCAATCGATCCGATCTACCTGGACTACGGGGGAACGATCACCGTTTCTGACTAGAGATCACTAGAACGTGGCGCCGAAGTGCATACTTCCTGCCTTCGCTGACTAGATTCGCAGACTTACGCGTCTCCTAATTGCACTGGGTTTTGTTTTTTTTTGTTGTCGGAAAGCTTCTCGGTTTTTGGCGTGCGAGCGTTTTGTTTAAGTCAGTCTCAAAGTGCATGCTCTCACGCGCCCCTCGCATTTCCCTCTGCGACGACACCAATATCTCTCTTCGACGAAATCTACCCCGAGCGCTTTCTCCCAAACCCTCCTCTACCACCCCTCTGTCGCCGTTCTAACGATCGGAACTCAATGGAAACGTTGGAAACTACCGCCGTCCGATGTTCACGGTTGCTCCGGAACTACTTGCTTCGAGAGATTTTCGAGGAAGTCCCTTCAGGTTTCTGGACGGTACTCTGGGCGTGATTATCCTCGTCGTCGTTCAGGCTACTGTTAATATTTCCTCGTCTTTCTTTTTCAACAAGTACTTCAGAAGTCTCGATAAAAGGGCGTCGAATTTCATTCTTCTCTGTGAGTGTCTTTCCAGGATGATTTGAATGGTATTCTAAGTCGGATATCAAAGAGTTATTTCCGTACTGGGTTGGAATCACAGTAACGCCAAGTGTCAGCAGGCTTTTCATTCTATTGTCTTACGATGTTATAGCGTTTAGAGCGCTGGAGAATAAGAATTCTCTAAGAATTCAGGCTCGAAGAACAAGCGAAGGAATTTCACTCGATCGCGCACTATTGTCTCGGATTTCCAGGATATGTTTGAGGATGTCGGGCGGTGCTGCTTAATAGAAAATTAGTCGAGATCATTAGGAGCAGTCTCCCGATTGGATGGAAATTAAGACGACAGAAAAGAGTGATGAATTTCGACGCGTACGAGAGGAGCTTTTGCCGTCGAGCTCGCTCGGTGATTTGAACGTAATCCGCGAGTGTCTCGTACGGAAAGAGCCACTTGTTAGCCAACTGTTGCACTCGGAGCAGGCGCCGAACGGAGCGCATTATAATTTCTAGAAACCGATGCGCCCGCGTTGCCAAGTCCGCCCACCGCGTCGACGGTCCAATCGAAGATACGCAATCACCGAAAGAAGTAAAAATCATCAGCAGCCTAAGAAAATAGTGCGAGTGACTTGAACGAGGACGAGGCCTATGATGGACTATGTTGAAGCAAAATGAAGGAATCGACCACGAGGCGACGAACATTCGTCGAGTACCTCGGCTCTCGTCGGGAGAAAACTCGAGTTTTCACTGGCGCCCTGATTATTCCTTCCAATGATCCAAAAGATTCGGTACTTTCTCTCTCTCTCTCTCTCTCTCTCTCTCTCTCTTTCTCTGTCTATCTTTTCCTCTCCCATCCCTAATTCATCTGGTATAGCGGCTAAGTGTTTAACACGCACGATCTTGTTTTATAGTTAATTTTAGAGTCGACTTTCAATCATCATTATCCTCGTCATATTTTTACGTGGGTATATATATATAATATATATATTGTGTATGTATATTATATATATATATATTACGGCGAGTTGTCTCGAGCTTACGCGCTAGGAGTGTAGAGTTAAAAACCTGTCGTTTTCTTTGGCGAATAATTATGTAAAATATGTTCTGTCTGTATTAATAATCCTTGTAGCGATACATTCGCTCGATCTCTCGCTCATTTTCTCCCCAACGCGCTTTCTTTCTTCCATTTTCTCCTGCAACCCTTCCTTTCACGGCCTGCCACGGGCTCTAACCCGAAAAGTTGTGTATATATTATTTATAGATTTGTATATATATTTTTTGTATGTATATATATATATATATAGTATGTATATATGTATATGTTCGATCATATACTCGCGCTCGATATTATCATATTTATCATTCACCGTCGCGTTTAGCCATCATCTGAATGTCGTCCTTCAAATTGTTCGCATCCCTCTCCCTGGCATAGGTGATGATTATAGTGCACACTTTTGGTTTATACTTTTTTTGTCGGCGCTTTACCTGCCTTCCTTAATGGCCTTACACTTTGGCGATAATCATACGGTAATTAGAGTTTATGCATATCGTTTCGCTTATACGCCTAACTGGCTCGCTATATAAAACTATGCTATATGCAAATTTCTCCTCTTTTCGCTCGCGCTCTCTTTCTCACTCTCGCATTCGCGCAATTCTCTACTCGTCTAAACAGGTTCTCGCGATAGCTACGTATGTGTGCATGTGTGCCGCGTTTAGCGATTCCTGCCGATTTCCTGTATCCCGATGCTACTACTTGTCGTCATCCCCTCACATTCGAGACGTCTCCCTGTAAAGCGTAAGCACGCGGACATCGCGGCCGATTTTGCGCGTGAAAGAAAGGAACGGAAATTCTTTGATTATTACGTTCGACACATGGGAATTCACCAGTTTGATTTCTTGATATTTAGGTAAAAAAGGAGGTACAATTTTGAGGCTTCACTATGCCTGAGATTCCGCAAGAATTGTTCGAGAATTGTTCGCAATCAGTCGGTGTCATAAAACAAGGCGGTAACCCGTGGAAATGAACTTATAAACGGGGCAAATGGAGCACGAAAGAAAAGTTTGACATGCCACGAATGCCGAAGATGGTGTGAGCTTTTTTAGCAATGCACGAAAATCACGACTACCATTACTTACGATCCTTCTCGGCGATGCGCTTGTCAATAATCGTTGAGGGAAATCGTCGCCCTCGACGTGGCGAAAAAATTCGCAAACTGATTTAAGCTCGTTATACGCGCTCCATGAAATCTCGACAGGATCTTCTATTTGCCGGGCGAATATTCCGCGCTCCGTTTAAGCGCGCGGAATGAACTTCTTATTCCATTCCTGTTACTTTTCTAGAACCGCTCGTTTTAGTTCGTGCGGTCTCGTGCATCGCTGATCCAGCAATTGGCACCGGCTGAAGTTTTTCCACAAGGAAAAACTATGATCACGGAAAGAAAATGCTTATCCGCCTGAGAAAACCGTCCCACCCATAGCCGGCTGTAGGATCGAGACAATAGCAGATTTCTTGCTATTAAGTCGAATAGACCAGGACTGCTAGCCGCCCAGCTCATTTTCCCTCCCTATTCTTTCTTGCCTTTTGTATTCTGAAAGTGCAATTGGTCCCGGATAGTGATCGAAGTGTGGCCGGGTAAACACGAGATATAACGACAGTGTGATTGCGATTTACCCCTCGAAGCTATGTACGATCTAGCACGAACCGCCGGAGGTGCTACGGAATATTTTCTCGGATGACCAACGAGAAGAACGACGCTATCATTAATGGACAGAACGTCGCTCGTTCGATTTCTATCGTTTCTGTTTGTTTGCTTGTTTGTTTCTTCGTTTGCGTAGTCGCGATTAAAGAGACACGTTGCGCTCAATCGCGGTAGAAAACCGAATTTACATCGGATTTGTATTTTTTTTTTGTTCGCGCGAGAACGCATAAGCGTACCTGAAGGAATTGACATCGGTCGGCTGTGAACTTCGCCTCTTGCCTCACCGTTTCCCTTTTCTCAACATTTTCTTTTCCCCGATTAAAGCCGATTCTAGTTACTCCCTTTCAACTTTATCCCGTCTTCGCTGTTCTGCCGTAGCTACGATCGTTCCATTAGTATCTGCGAAACTAGCTAAGTCTACGACCTCGTCTAGTCATTAACGTCTCAACTAGATCTGTAGCCGCCGGTTCCCGGGGGATGCCGAGGAAGCGGGTATACCTTGGAAAATTGGGGATGGGGCGTCGATCCTGGTGTACGCGGAAATCGACGGAACTCAAGAAAGAGAAGGAAGAACGAGTAAAATCGAACTCGTATAACGCGTCGACGGTTGTTAGCGAGCCCCGCGCGCACTACCCTTCACGCTTCTCGTTTCCACAATGCCGAGTTTCAATGATCACGACGATTTAATTCAGCCGTCCTTCTTTTTTTGTCCGGAAAATCGTCGAGAGACCTTTGAAATCCAACTGCGGAACATCTACTGAAATCCCTGCCCGATGAAATACGAGAGCGTGAACAGCGAGCCGCAACCGCGAAGTCGACGAAGATGTTAGCGTTCGCTCTTACAACCTATGACCTTCGTATTAAGTAGTCGTATAGTTAAAAGACTCGTACACGATTAGTGGTCTTAGTCGAGCAGTTTAGCTCCTCGCTTCTTCCTCTAAGTGTCCTAATGTCCGAATGCCTGTGCTAGTGTTTGTTTCCCACTGTCTTCGCCGATTACCTATGCACATCGATGTACATAGGTGATTCTCGGGCTACGTCTGTGCCTGTAAGTGCCGTGTGTTTCTAAGTGCACCCGCAGAAAGTGATTACTTGTCGATCCTCTCGCCTGAATAAACTAAAGACTCTATTAGTACCAAATTAAACGAGTCAACTCAAGAATCCAAAGAACTCTTCAATTTGATTCGTAAAATTTAAATGACTGATTCTCAGAATAATAGAATTGATGGTAAATTCAGGCGTCAGGATCGTTCGAGCTTACTCTGCATACGAGCCCGGATTTACTTTTGGTGTGCGTGTGTGTCCGCTATTCCCACTAATTGCTTTACAAGTTACGCAAATAATTGCAAAAACATACCCTGTTTCCTAGTGTATCAGTGACAGCGCGGCTTACCCGCCAGCGACGCGCGCACACTGCGCGCGTTATCCAGCGGGTGGATGCACACACTGGATAGTTTGGGATATATACTGACGACGCGGTGCAGCAGTGTTGAGAGGGGTTGATAGATTTTGCGTTTACATCCTGCTTGCATCCACCCTTTCGCAACCGCCCCTTTCCCGCAATTTACTTGTCCGTGGAATTTCCATGTGACGCTTTATCAATGGACTTCGGAAACTCGAAGGAACCTTGAGATCGCCCGTTGAA
Source organism: Ectemnius lituratus (assembly GCA_910593735.2). NCBI lineage: Eukaryota > Metazoa > Arthropoda > Insecta > Hymenoptera > Crabronidae > Ectemnius > Ectemnius lituratus. Next base: position 2,843,856 of record OU343040.1, on the reverse strand, counting down.
AATGGAGCAAGTCCCCTTGAACAAGTTGCGTCCTTTGAGTGCCGGATGTTCGCGCGCACGTCGCTCTTCCCGGGCTTCGGAAGGTCAAGTGAGTATGTGTGAGTGAGTGAGTGTGTGTGTATGGGCATTTTTCAGATGGTTATCTTTCGCGCGTTACCCGGCAGGGAGCAGCGAATTTGCCCCTGCATCATCATCACATCAGAGGTCGTGTAAAAATAAATTGAAAGCTGTGTCTCCTCGCTCCACGCCAACGCTACTATTTTCTTGTTTATCATTACACTCCCATTCCCTCCCCGTGTATAGATACTTAGAGCTAAGAATAGTCATTTTTTCCCCCAAGCGAGTGCGAGTGTCCCTCGATTTCTCCTCTCGCCGTTACCCTCGTCCTATCTCACTTACAGCAAGATGCACGCACTACTAGTGTGTTCCGGTTGTAGCAAAAACTTTGTTCTGGATAAAATAGTTAGACTTTTTTTTTGTCGGTTTGTTTACAATCGCCGTTACTCCTCGTATTTATATATTTATATTCTGTATGTATAATATATATTTATTTGTTTGTTTATTCATTTCATTTATTTGTATTTATATATATTTATAGTTATTTCGTTCGGTTATTTATAAGGGTAGGTTGGGTTTCTTGATATCCGCTAGTAGTATTGGTAATCCTTAAAAAGCTTAGATCGTAGTGATATTATCAATTGGTGCTTGCACTGAAGCTACTTATCGGTATACGCGTCCCTCTCTCTCTTTCCCTATTAATTCCACCCCTTTTATTACACCGTGACCAATTCTCCCCATTTGTGTTCCACTTTCTATTAAGTAACCTATTCGGATATCAACTTTTTGCAATGCAAATGAATAAATATTCATAAGTCAGGGGTATCGAACGTGGCAGATTTAAAAATGAAGAATGGAACAATGGAGCACAAAGGTGGAAAATCGAAGAATGCTCATTGGCAGAGAACAGTGTTTCGCGAATGTAAGCGAGCTCCGAATACTGGATTCCTGCGGGAAGAGGCCGGTCGTATGGAGACATAGGAGCATTCTAGACGAGCTCTAATCCGGCCAAGCTCATGCACTAATCGTCTTTGCCGGGCGCGCGCGCACACGTATCGTTGGGAGCGACGACGTGCACAATGCGGTATTACGTGATCATGATAAATGGATACGTTCATCTGTGCGCAGCCCCGAGCCAACTCTCCCTCCCATCACGTAAGTCTACCAACACGTACGCCCGCGGTAGGCGCAATGGATTACGCGAGCAAAGATAGTTAGACACGTGCGCACTCGGCCACACACGTTTCCTAATTATGTTTGCACGCGTGCCGGCTCTCCGGCTCGGGGCACTCCTCTATCAAGGGTCTCTATGCATATTTGGTGCATCCGCAATCGCTCTCATCCTCCGTGATTGGACCCCGGATCAGCAAATACATACGGCGACCGATCAAGCGTCTTACCCGACGATCCCACCCTCTCTCTCCTCTCTCTCTCTCTCACTCTCACCCTTCCACCCCATGAATCCCTGCCAACCAGCTCAACTTCAGGACTCAACGCGATAATCCTAGACAGGAGCCGGCATCCGGTGACGTTCGACAATATCTTTCCGGGACTGTATCGACGACGTAGCCTGGCAAAGATCTTTCCTCCCCCCACCCCTCTTTACATCCCCAACTGTCCAGCCTCCATGAATAGTGCACGATACACGTCGATGCGTCTACGACGACATTCGCGTGCACGCAGTCGCATTCACACGTGTATCTGCACATAGTGACAGCCTCGAAAAGTGACAAGAATATACACGTGCATATGCTTACGATACCGCGTATGGAGTATATGCAGAGTTATCAGTGCTACAGCGTTACTACTCGGCCGCACCCCCTATTCGACGATCGCTCGCCTATCTACAGTCAATTCGCTCTTATATCCGCACACTCATGTCTACTCATATACAGGTATAATTTAATTTTACACCTTCGTGTCCCGGTGATTCAGCGAGCAACGTGTGCTTCGGCACTGCTCTATTCTCTTTTCTTGTTACAATGTAATACGTGTCTATACGATGCCATACATATATGCGTACACATGTGGACGCCCACCGAGTCTGGCGCGGACGCGGAACGGAAAGCGAAAAGAGAGGTTGCACGTGTGTAGCAGCAGGCTTGACTATCCCTTGGCCTCTCTGCTATGTACTTTATATAAATATTTATATATATAGATCTCTCGATGGATGTTATGTAAATATATATATTTATATTTATATAGCGCATAAGCCGGACGATAGTGCTCGTCGCGTGGAAAATCGCGGCAGACTAGACCCGGTCCCTTACCCCATGCGCCCCGGTTCTCTCCGAGACAGTAGTAAACGTAACCGGTCGCGATTTAGCTAAACTATAATAATTTACTAAGTCTCTAATTCCTCTCGGTCAATGTATATTCATATATATATATATATTTATATATTTATATGTTCATTCATTTATTTATATTATATTCCGTATTTATAGTATTTATATTTATATATATATATATTTATATACTTCCTCTGCCGTAGGTTCGTATGTATAGTCTTTATATGTATAATGGCTGCTGGTACTTTGGTTGATCGTTAACGATAGATCAATGTTCATCACCGTATTTCAACTCCGTGCGCCCAGATTTAACGGCGTAGAATCGATTCTTGGGTGTACGCGACCGGGCATCGCTCTCAAAATGTCCCATTGTTTCTTCTTTTTTTTACTCCGTCTCGTGCCGAAAGGAAACTTTGACGAACATGTGTCTACGCCGGGGCCATCGGGCAAGTAAGAGCGCGTGAAATGAGGTAAGAAAGAATCGAGATAAGAAGATTCTTCTCATACGCGACTGTCGATAAATAAAAAACAACACGTAGGGAACAGAATGTCGGCACGAAAGTGTACGACGCCCAAGACTAGATTTTGTCGGACAGCGCGTAAGTGGGAGCATGTGTCCCGAAAAATAGGAACCCCGTGCAAGCGTAATAAAAGCTTCAAACAAGAAACAATCTAATAAATAATCTATCATGTGATTTCGTCACTGCAGTCGACACGGGATGCATTTACCCGTCAGGAAATGAACCACAGTAGGGAACTTCGACTTCTAGCTTCGATCTATCCCTGAACTTCCCTTGAATAGATTTATCCCGAAAAATTGGGGCATCGGAAAGCTTCGCCATTAAACGTTTTGGGTCTGTTCTTTTCCGCTACCTCTCTTCTCCGGAGATAGGGGCCAGGAATCAGGGAAGGACGCAAGCCATATTAGCGAGAACGTGCTTCGGGGAGGGGGTCTCGGTCTGATACAGTTTGGTCCAAAGGACTAGAACTCGTGGACTAGCTGAGTTAGAAAACTGAAGAATGAGGCTTGACACCTAGTGCGACAGTGAGGTGCGACCTACCGTTCCGTTGCAAGTAAGTCCTCCTCCCGTACCTGCTGGCTTCGCAGTAAAAGAGTGATAGTTGATTACGAATCGGTTAGTGTGTGTTCCCGAGCACTTTTCCTCCTCGCTCGTCTGGTACCGTTTGTTCTCGATTTTTGTTCCGGGTAATCACAGCCTAGTTGACATTTCTCGGGCAATGAGGGGGCCGGTCAGTCGAGGATTGGCGCGAGGCGATCGGATCTCGAATTCGATCCGATCGCCGGGATCGCCGCGGATGGACGAGGAGATCGGTCTCGATGACGGGGCGGCAGGGTGACCGGGTCTCAGGATGATCTAGCGACTAAAGAAGCCTAGAAAGAGAACTGCCTCCTCTCCAGACGACAGATTTCTAGCCTCGGCCGGAAACGCTCGCTCGCTTCGCTCAACCCGTAGCCTGTACTCATACTGTGTTTATCATTATAATATACTATACTCGTTAATCATGATAATGAGGATAATAAGAATCGTCACTATACAGGGAGAACGTGCGCCGTGGGCGCGGACGACCCTACCTCCAAGATTTGGATTGGCTGTCTCGCCAACTTGGACACGGCACTGACGATCCCTCTAACGCGGTATATAAAACCTACAGCGCGACATACGTGTTAAACCTTAACGTAAGGAGAACCGATAACCCGCGGGATGTCGGGTCGGCACTGATCCCATGTTCCTAATTTGTATAGATGTGTATCTGTCTGACTAGGTCTCCGTGTGTGTTTTACGATACGACACACCCGTGTCTACATCCTCGCGTCTATT